>JASDDO010000016.1:573714613-574450804 GCA_030015575.1 Agapanthus africanus
TTTGTATCATTCTTGTTTGTTTAGCTTCCCCTTGAGATTCTTTCTTTCTCTTGATTTTTCAACCTCTTCATTGAGCTTGAAAGTTTAAGGGTTTGTTATTGATCTCAAGGGTTGTATCTTCTTATGGAATTAGTGCTTCATTTCACATGAGTTCTTTACCCTTCTCTTGATCTTGTAATCTCTTGATTGAGCTTGCAAGTTTAAGGGTTGGCTATTGATCCCATGCTTGTCTTGAGTTCTAGTTTCTAGTTCTTTTTATTGCTTATTTCTTTCTTGCTTTTTATTACCTTGCTTTTCTTTTGTTGCACTTTAAATTCCATGCCCTTATTTACTTGTAATCTTTTCTTTTCTTTATTCTTTTTGTTCTCTCTTTTTGGTTCTTTTTGTGAATGATTGTAATTACCGTTGTTAAGAATAAATACGGTATTGTAAGTTAATGTTTCTTTGCTTATTTCCTTTTCCCGTTATTTTCCATTGAACTCCGCCCAAACATTACGCAAGCGCTCCGTTAGGCACCCTATCCTACCAAGGTAACGGTGATTCCTAACCGCGACCGGTTGTGTTCGGTTTGGCCGGAGGCGAAAGCAAGAGACAAGAACGGAAGGACAAGGGTAAATAAGCCGGATTCCACGAATACCGTGCTTAAATCCCCTAATCCACGTTGTTGCCGATTGCTCTAGCTTCAATTGGTCAAGACTCGGCTCAAAGGTTTTGAGTATGGATTTCGTTAGCTTACAATTTCGTATCTTTTTCTTAACAACTTCATACTTGCATATAAAACACATAGGTTAGTTTGAACAAACACATACAAATTCTTTATTGACTCGTCTAAAACTCGAACGGACATACAACCATCTCCCTGTGGATCGACCCGTGCTCAACCGGCTAGCTGCATAGCGACACCGTCCTGATCGCGGTTATACTTTAGAACTTTGAACATCCGACACGCCAAAAGCGTGCGATCACCGACCCGAAAGAAGGCTCGAGGGTAGGAAGCCCCGACCTCGGAGGCGGAGACCAGTCTCCCGCCGCCGGCTCTCAAGAGGTCCTCCCGCGCAGCCCCGCAGGCCCCGGCCTCCCCGATCTTGGTGGACGATAGGGAGCTCCGCTTTGAGGTGCCCTCGGGGCTCTCTGTCACCGACAGCCTTCTGCATGACATGGAGAGGTCGGCCGGGGGCAGGGTCTCCGGGGGAAGTCTGAAGGGGCAAATGGCGTCCATCGCCCAAGAGGCCGTGCAGGTTAGTGCTCGTACTTTGCTCATTTCATCTTTCGTGAGACTTGGTGATCCTTCTTCTTTCTGACCTCTTTCTTGTTTCCCCGGGTCCTCCACTACGTCGCTCTTGCTATCCGGATGGAGGAAGAGGAGATAGGCCCGGCGGTCCGAGCCTTGGGCGAGTCCTCCTCGCTGAGGCGGGCGCTGGAAGCAGCGATGACGAGGGTCGCCACTCTCGAGGCCGAGGTGGTGGCCGGGAAGCAGGAGCTAGCGGCCACGAAGCAAGAGGCGGCGGCCGTGAAGCAGGAAGTGGCGGCGGCGAAGCAAGAGGCTGCCAGGCTCCGCGAAGCTGCCCAGGATGCCGAGGCCAAGCTTTAGGACTCTACGGCGCTCGTCGGCACCATGAAGAAGTCGGTGAGCACCCTCCGGAAGGAGCTGGGGGCGGCAGTAGAGGCGGCGAAACGGGCCGACCTCTTGGCGGCGAAGGCGGTGGAGAACTTCCAGAATTCGGAAGAATTTTACACCGTCCCAGCCTCGGCCACTACCGCCATCTGTCATGAGGCCCTTGATGCCGTCAAGGCTCGGATGCCGGAGTTCGCCGACCAGGATCTCCGAGCCGAATATCCTCGCGGGGATGAGGAGCAGGGGGAGGACCTCGGGGGCGAGGCCGAGGAGGAGATACCCGGTGAGGGCAACGCGGAGGCCCCTGCGGCGGGCGCTGGGCTTCCCGGGGATGCGCCCGGCCCTGAGGCCTGAGGCCCGTCGTCTTGTTTCTTTTTTCTTTTTATTTGTTTCCTCAGGAGTTTTGTAGGCCTCCGGGCATTTTGTAAGGCTGGGAAGCCCATAATACCTTGCAAAAGCTTTAACTTTGTGAATAAAGGTATTCTTCCTGCAGTCATGTTTGCACGCGTATTTTTCTTCCTGTTGCGTGAAACTTGTATCTGCATAGGACTGTCTTTGTGTTGTGTCATCTCTTTGTCTGGCGACTACGCGTCGACTTGAATCCACCCACTTCTCAAGTGTTCCAAGACAGGCGGTAAGACGGTATCTCCATGTAACACTTTGAAATTCGTTTAGATTAATTTCGTGTTATTTAGCTGTCACGCCCCGCTTCCCAGAGTGCGCTAAGATCGGCACGTGACAGAGCCAACCATGCTACTTGTGGATAGGAAACATCCCTCCATAGTCACATTACGGCCGTAGAGATATCAAGAACAGTAATAAACTATCTAACACATGTCCATAAGCCAGAATAAACAAGTCATGAAATAATGCGGAAGCAAAAGATCCAATACAATAATAAACTGGAATATACGTCCTATAATGTGGGCTCACAACAGGAATGAAATACTGAAAGGAAACTAAACTAAACTAATAACATGTCTTCACTGCTCGGCCTGTTGATCAAAATACTCTTGGACCGCCTGCGACAAGGATAATGGATCTGGGCCATGCAAAACCCAGACGTCAGTGCGTCACAATATCAACAATTCTAATCAAGCAGGATATAATGAAATATGCAGGCATGAAGTATAAACAGTAACAAGTTATTAGGAAATAAGCAGTAACATGAATATAGATCAGTGAACAGGATATCTACATGTGAAGTGCGGTGATTAGTCTAAACTGTGCTATAGGGTTATCTACTCTAAAGTTATTGAATCAATTAATGTAATCTTCATCGTAACCCATCAGTCTATGCCCCGTTCATTCCCCACGGGACCACGGTAAAATGATATGCAGACTGTGAGTCTATGTCCCGTTCATTCCCCACGGGACCACGGTAACATGATGTAATAGCCCTTTGAGTTACGTTCAGCTACATTCTTGATTTCCCCATACCCCCAACTTATGTGTTCAAGTTAGGTATTGAATAATCTGGGACTAATGCCAACACAGGATCAAGCAGGTACAGGTTTGTCTAAATAGACAACAAGATATGTCCGTAGGGACAACAGGTCAAGATTGTCGGCATTAGTAACAAGATCAGGTATCAGGTCAAGCTGTGGTACATCAGGTCATGTCAGGAGTGCACATGTATCAAGTCATGTCAAATAGTGTATCAGGTATCACAAGGATGCTCAAAGTAAATCTGTAGTAAGTGTCGAATCACAGTAAAAGCACGGATGCACGAGTAATAAGCAGTGATATCATAACATGAGTCAATGAGTCACATGATGTACATTATCAAGTAGGGTATATTAATATAGCAGTAACATGATAGAATATGATATGGCAGGTAATTAGAGATGCAACAATTAATACATTGTACGGATGCGAACGGATATTGTAAAATTGTAAAACTGTAACATATAATGCATAATTAAGCAACATATAATACTTTTATTCATATGAGCATAAATACATTAGTATAGCATGTAGCAAGATAAACTTACATGTAACTAGATATGTAAATAATGGTATGGATACGTATGGGTATCAAAATTGTAAAACTGTAACATGGGATGCACAACGCTGTAAACAAGTGATATTTTTATTCATATGAATATAGATGTATTAGCATAGCATGTAGCAAGGTAAACTTGCCTGATCAGATCTCAATATGGGGTGCGTACGCCGCGTGCGACGTCGGTAAATGTCACGATACACGCGCGCGTACAGAACAGAACCGGACAAAGCAAGAACATGACTACACTGGCTGGGGATGTCCACTGGGTCTCCCAGATCGTCGGTGATGGGCACGGGTCCGGCGATCACCGGAAAATACGGATCAAGAAATGAAATGTAAAGAAGAAGAAGAAAGAAGAAGAAGAGCAAGAAGAAAGAAAAGGGAACCGGGGTCTCTGGTATGGCTCTGGGTTTGGGTTCATGGATCAGAGAAGGCAGCGAGGGACGAAGACGAGGTGGTGGGTCACCGGCGATGGGGTTTGCTGGCGAGGCAGTGGGTGTGCAGTGAGGGTTCCTGGGTTCTTGGGATTCAGTGCATGGGTCGTGGGCTTGCAGGGGAGGAGGTGAGAGAGGTGTTGGTGAAGTAAGGCCGACGGAGTGAGGATGAGGTGACGACGACGTGGTCGCCGGCGGCGAGGTACAGGAGCGGGGAGATGGGTGCGAGCGAGGGCAGTCGGGATTCTTGGTGCAGGGAAGGGCTATGGTGTGAGGAGAAGGAGAGAAGATGGAGGAATGTGTCGACGAGGTTGACGGTGAGGGATCGGCGGTCGGGAAGATAGGCGGCGCGCGGCGATGATGGGTGCAGGCGAAGAGGTCGGGTGAGGCATGGGGTTGCAGTGGGTTCGTCGGGAATGGAGGGGAGAGGAAGGTGATGAGGCGGTTGAGGAGAGGAGGAGAGGTCGTCGACTACGAGGGTGTCGGGGTGAGGCGACGACGAGCGATGGGTTCTTGGGTTCGTCGTCGGGGTTCTGCAGCGGGGAAGGAGAGGGAGAGGGTGTATTCGGAGATGACAGGAGAGGGAGACGAGGTCGGGGAGGTGGTTATGAGGCCGACGAGGTCGTGGAGGTAGCGTGCGAGGGCAGGCGTGGGGTTCTTGAGGAGGCGGGAAACGAAAACGATGAGAGAGGGAGAAGAGAAAGAACGAGGAGGGAGAGAGAGAGATAGTTAGGTGTTTTGGTTATGATTTAAATATCCAAAAGAGATGCGGGAGAGAGCGGGAGAGAGTGATTGGGTGAGCTGTAAGAGAATAATATGGGTTATTAAAGAGAGAGATTCGGTGGAGGGAGATGAGTTGTAAAGAGAGGGGAGTGACGAGTGGGTGAGGTGTAAAGAGAAAAAGCAGAGAGAAGGAACGTGAGGAAAGAGTAAAAGGTTTTGTAAAAAGGGATTAATTAATATAATTATATATGTATGCAGCGTAGAGAGAGGGAGATAGAGGAGAGAGAAAGTAAGAGAGAGAGAAAGACAGAGAGGAATTCTGTTGTAGAAAAATATTTGAAATCTTTTTTAAAAAATTATTTTCCTTTATAAAACTTAAACTTAGGTACACAGTTAAGAAAATATAATATTAATAAAACTATGATATTTTGGCTAATACAAAAATAGTCCAAAACATGCCCGGGTCGGGTCTAAAAATCCAGTTTTAAAATGCGGAAAACATACGTGTCAACTAAAACCAAAATTGGATATTCGGATAACGAAAATGCATACCCCCAAGAACGGATGCACGTACGTACGCGTAGCCATCCAAACGAGTCCGTTTCACTGAACGGGATGAGAACAAGATACGCGGATGCTACGACAGGGTTAGGGGTATCTTGCAAGCCATACACGATATTTTTAAAATATTTTATTCGACTTTAAATGTTATATTAAAAAAATGCAGATGCCAGATATAATACCAGCATGCAGTGTATAAAAAATATGAAAGTGCACGGATCCACGTAACAAGCCGGGATAAAATGACGGAGGGCTACGAATGGTTTTGGCGAAACCGTGAACGTAGTGCACTTGATATAACCGAAGGAACCTGATAGCTTTTTAAAAGGAGTGGTTAAAGCTCCGCATTTAAAAAATATCTGTTTTTAAAATTAACCGAGTGGTTTCTTTTAAATTGTTCCAACGATTAAACTTTTGGTTTATTTTCTTTGCATTATAAATAATGCGTCCCATCATTAACCTATCATTGCAGAAAACAACGAAAATACAACGTCCTCTTATGCCATCCGCATTCGCCACGGGGTCCCGTCATCACCCGTTAGGTTACTTAACTAACGACAGAGCGGGGGCTGGGCTAGCGCGGGTGTAAAACATAAGTGACGTCTAAATAGCTATCATATATAGATATTGTACATTCGTCAGACGCAAAAATAGGCATTCCAGATCACAGATGAACTTAATTGGATTTGCAAGCAATCCGTGTTTGTTTTGAGCCTGCAACAAAAGACGGATTACACAGTTGTGATGAATAGCCATTACCCCACCCAAGACCCCAACGGGTACGACAAACTACCCACCCGGCAGTTTGTGCACCCCACCTTGGGTCTGTCCTAGGAGCATAAACAGTAAAATGAAATAATACAACGGTGGCTACAACCGCAACCTGGATGTGCCTCGCAAAATAATATTACAACAAATTACATTTACATCAAATGAATTAAATAATAACCCATCACATAACCCCGGCTATACATCACAACAGTCCAACACAGTTCATATACACAAACATATAAAATCCATTACAGAAATGTGCAACCCCCTGCCAACCGACATACTAGCAGTTAGGGGAGGTTTACAAACACATTATACAAACACAGATATAATCAAATTAGCAAACATCGCAAAATTTCGATCGAGCAAAACACTATAGATTCTACTCCAATATTTCTCTGTGCACCTGAGACTTGAGCAGAAAACTAAACATCAAGAAATATCACTGTTAACACCAGAAAGTCACTGAAGAAATTTGGGCTGACTCGGCCCTAACTCGGCCGCGGATCCACGGCGGATCGCATGGATCCGCCGCGGTTCCGCTGCAAGTTAGCCGAGTTGCGCGACCAAATTTCTTGAGTACCCTTATAATTTCCTGCTTGTTATTCTGCAGGTCCCTGAAAAATTTTTAGGGCCTGTTTAAATTTCGACAGAAACTGTGTAAAACGGTGATCTTTCCGGTTCCTTTTTGCATTCGAAATACTTACGACTTTGCTAATGAGTTAATTATTGTTTAGCGAGGCTCTGATACCACTGTAAGTCGATGTACAACACCCCACGACTTGCGGGGAGGCGGAAATATGAAAAACGATCTTGTTTTATGCTAAATATCGACTAACCGCATGAATCGAAGCTAAACGATAACTAACATTAAACATAGAAGTTAACAACTACTATGTAAAGGGATTATACCTAAAGAACCGTGTCCTTCATCTTTACGAACTCCACCTCCTCCTCGGCCTTCTCCAAGTAGTAGACGATCCACCACGAGAGTTAAACTCCAAGCTTTGCCTCTAAACTTGAGGCAACTAGGTATCTTTAAGTGCTAATCAAAGTACCTAGATGAAATAGAGTATGGTTATGGATTAAGTAGTCTAACTAATCCTTGTACTCAACACATGAGAGGAGAGGATTAGGGTTTGAAGAGGGAGAGCTTGAGGAGAGAGAAGATGAACATAATAATGAAATGAGAAAAAGAGTTATTATAATATATATCAAGCATTTTATTTTATCAAGAAAAGAAAAGATAATGTTTTACAACCATGCTTGATAAATATCTAATAGTGATTCACATCCATGAGTCATTAAGCAATTATGAAGCATTAATGACATGGATGAATCATCCATATGACTCACTAATCTCATTTAATGTATATGCCACCTAAACCTCCTTAGTCACCATCTTCTAGAAGCTTCTCGCACAATTACGAGAACGCCCCTCCTATCCGTGAAAACACGGAAAAACTTTAGACTGTATAAATCCAATAACCGGATACTAGTAACTGGCTTAAACCAAAGCCGACTAGTAAAAACTGTCTGAAAGTCGTACGTGCGTAAACACACGTATGCGTCCGAACCCTTGTTGTAAAACCATACGACCTCTATATCGTTTCGCCTGGAGTAGGGAAACTCTCTGCGTGGGACTCTAGAGACTCGACTACTACGCTGGCAGTGGGTTTAACCACAGACCGCAAGCGGCACTAGCTGTACGTAACGGTCCCCAGGTAGATGTCGATAAGAAGGCCGATGAGGAAACCCATCCGAACTCCTACTGAGCCTGATGTGACAATCTCCATACAGTCCGGTCCGTTCGTCTAAGACTATCGCATATCGGACCTAGGGGGGCGGCAAGCGTCAGTCCCCTAATAGCGGTATAAGTCGTGTCGGAGCGAAGCCCATTACACCCTGAGAAACTACTGGAACCTACCAGCAAATCTCGCTTGCCTGGCCAGGGACTTTGCGTAATGGCTCTCTGACACAGTGCGATATCAACCCCCAATACCGGGAGAGACGAATCCTGTCTAACTGCCACTGCCTCCAAATGCTCGGGACTGCACCCAACTGCTACCTGTTTGCACGACTCCTTTGAGCCGTGGTAGGGTAGCAATCTAAGAACAGTGGGACACACTCGAGGCGAAGTAGCAGTGTCAAGTCTGCGGACTATGCTGTACTCATGTCACCTGGGAACTGTTCACTGACGACTGGTATAAAACCAACCAACAGTTCCCTGTGAGTCCTGTCCGGTGTACCCGTAACCTAACGAGCACCTGCATACTATCTCCAGTACGACGTACTGACGGCTGTGGGACAGACCATCTCCCCAACTGGGATGAGAAGCGTACACACTAGTCTACTCCAGAGTATCGATGCTCTGTCTCGATAATCCAACGACTAGGGACCTGAATAAGGATGTGCTTGTAGACTACCCAGCCCTCACTAGTGTGACTGTCATCACAACGCTGGTAGTCAAGCAAGATCCTAAGAGCTCTATCAATACGTATACTCACATATTAAGATAGAAAAACCAAGTAGCATACTACCATGTTTAGCAAGACTGTTATATACATGTGAATATCCCAAGCTTCCATTAAGTAATATACAAACTAGTATGATACAATAATGGCCCCTAGGGCATATACACTAACAGTCGGGGTAAGGCGACGACGAGCGATGGGTTCTTGGGTTCGTCGTCGGGGTTCTGCAGCGGGGAAGGAGAGGGAGAGGGTGTAGTCAGAGATGACGGGAGAGGGAGACGAGGCCGAGGAGGTGGTTACGAGGCCGACGAGGTCGTGGAGGTGGCGTGCGAGGGCAGGCGATGGGGTTCTTGAGGAGGCGGGAAACGAAAACGATGAGAGAGGGAGAAGTGAAAGAACGAGGAGGGAGAGAGAGAGATAGTTAGGTGTTTTGGTTAGGATTTAAATATCCAAAGGAGATGCGGGAGAGAGCGGGAGAGAGTGATTGGGTGAGCTGTAAGAGAATAATATGGGTTATTAAAGAGAGAGATTCAGTGGAGGGAGATGAGTTGTAAAGAGAGGGGAGTGAGGAGTAGGTGAGGTGTAAAGAGAAAAAGAAGAGAGAAGGAACGTGAGGAAAGAGTAAAAGGTTTTGTAAAAAGGGATTAATTAATATAATTATATATGTATGCAGCGTAGAGAGAGGGAGATAGAGGAGAGAGAAAGTAAGAGAGAGAGAAAGACAGAGAGGAATTCTGTTGTAGAAAAATATTTGAAATCTTTTTAAAAAAATTATTTTCCTTTATAAAACTTAAACTTAGGTAAACAGTTAAGAAAATATAATATTAATAAAAATATGATATTTTGGCTAATACAAAAATAGTCCAAAATATGCCCGGGTCGGGTCTAAAAATCCAGTTTTAAAATGCGGAAAACATACGTGTCAACTAAAACCAAAATTGGATATTCGGATAACGAAAATGCATACCCCCAAGAACGGATGCACGTACGTACGCATAGCCATTCAAACGAGTCCGTTTCACTGAACGGGATGAGAACAAGATACGCGGATGCTACGACAGGGTTAGGGGTATCTTGCAGGCCATACACGATATTTTTAAAATATTTTATTCGACTTTAAATGTTATATTAAAAAAATGCAGATGCCAGATATAATACCAGCGTGCAGTGTATAAAAAATATGAAAGTGCACGGATCCACGTAACAAGCCGGGATAAATCATAAATAGGGATCAAGACGGGTTTTCAGTAAGCGAGTCGGATCGGATGCACATACAGATGCCAATTATACTATTCACACCCAAACAGCAATAAATCAAGAAATAGCCATAAATAAAGAAATACCCAAAAAATAAAACTGGTATAAATGAACTAGGGTGTTACATTAGCAATAATGCGTGTTTTTTTCCATAAAATTCGTAATTAATTAATTTCCACATAAACTGGGATAAATCAAACTTTAATTGTGAAAATATGTAATTATGTATATAATTGTGTTTTATTAATTATTAATTAGTTTAGTGTTCACTTAATTAGAAAATTTCCTTAATTATATTTTCCTAAGCAAAATTGGTGTTGCATGCACAACTTAACATATATTGTAACACATTCTTCATTTTTGCCTCTTCATTCAAAATTTTCATTTCCTTCCTTTTTAAATAAAACCATAACAAACAAAAAGAAAACTAAAACTAATAAAAGAAAAGAAAAGAAAATAGAGAGTAAGGTGCCTTAAATGGGCATGGGAGTATTTGACTTTGGGGCACTCTCTTTCTCACACTCTCTCTCCACTCAATTCAGCAGCACAGCAGCAGCAGCAACTTCAACTTCTTCTTCTTCTTCTTCTTCTTCTTGCACTCCAAGGCTCAATCCCCATTTTAAAATCGATTTTTCTTCATTAAACCCTTGCAAAAACACCTCCTTGTTGGTTTTAAATGGCAAGTCTTTGTCTTTGAAGGCAAGTGCAGCAATTTTAGACTCCCCTAAGACCAACTTGAGGTATTAAGCTCACCCTAATCACTTTATTGCTAAACTTGTAGTTTAATTAGCTTAAAGTAGTGTTTTTGTGAGTTCTAGTGCTAATTAGGTGGTTTAAGTGAAGATTAGTTTAAGTTAAGCTTGTTTTGGCTTGATTAACTTAATTAAGTGCTATTAGTGTCGTTTAACCCAAGTATTTGCTTCAGTTTACACTAAAATACCATATTGTTTTAGTTTAGGGTTAATTAAAGGTTTTAGTTAAGATTTTGGGTAGTTTTGTGATCTGCTTTTAAACCGAGTGCTTCAGGCAAAAGTTGCAAATATTGGGACTTAGTTACTGAGCTAGGAACACACACACAAAGCACGAGACTCCACTTTCCATCCCAGGCCGTAGAAAAATTCGTTCTGGCCGCAAATTGCGGCCAGAAGGGTGAATTGGATGTCGGGTTTTTTACTGTAGGTGTCTGCTAGGTTGTGTAGGTGTTTGGTATATGCAACTTTTCCTATTTCCACTCGAGTCAAAATCTGGGATCTAATACCTTGTTTTCAATACTTTTAAAGTTGCGCGACACACATGTTCTGAGTTTGGGTCTGGTGTGTTCTGCGTATCACGGCGTGTCATGGTGGTTCCAGGTGCTTGCACACACGTTTTGGTGTCATATTTGCACACGCGTTAGCTTGGGACGCTAGTTTTCATATAATCTTGATATCGTGTTTTTGCAGGACTTTAGCCTTATGTGTGTTGCCTTGTGTAAATTCTAGGATCACAGGTGGGGACTTCGGATGCCGCGAAGAAAGGGAAACAGGTGGTCGGATACACCTAGCTCGAGATCACCAGTGAGTAGATTTAACATCTACAGGGGAATCGCCCGCATGGCGTTATGCGTCTGGGCTAGAGATGACTGTTCCCGCCAAAATTTTGGCTCACAACCTGCCCCCTTATAAAAAAAATTAATAATAATAAAATAAAAAAATGAAGGGAAAAACTCCACATGCAAAGAATGTAACAAATGCCTCAAAACCAAGAGTTAAAATATTGTGAAGCAACGCTTCAGATGCAGCGCCAAGTGCGCTGCGCCCTAAACAGCGCACCACGTGCAAAGCATGTGTGCGCTAGCGCTAGGTGCGCTGCGCTCCAAGCAGCGCACCACGTGTCATACACGGGTGCGCTGCCTTTTAAGCAGTGCACCACGTGCAAAGCACGGGTGCGCCAGCGCTGGAACCTAAAAGCTCCCCACCGTTAGATCAAAATATCCAATAATAATGATAAATCATTAATTATACAGAATAAATTCTGTTATGGAAAGATTTTCCAATCTTGTTAAAAACAAGAAGATTGCTTTCTGTAAAACAGAAGCCCTTGAATCAAAAATCCAACGGCGGGGAAATCCCCAAATCAATTGGAGAAAAGATCTCCTTAACTGATTGAACAAACCATCTTGCCTTATATAAAGGCCCCCAGACTTTAAGTCTTATATAGAGAAACCCCCCATAAATTTTGAGAAAACTCAAAAGAAAGAGAGCAAGCTCTTGCAAGAAGATATTTCTTCAAGGTAAAGATGATGAATAATGAACACAGAGATGAAATCATATCTTAAAAAGAAGAATTATCTTCTTGAAAGATCATATATCTACAAAGACCAAGGTCTTTTATAAAGAGATCAAAAGATCTCATCAAAAAAAAAGAAGTACTTACTTCATTCACAGATCATAGATCTATAAGACAAATTGTCATTCTGAGATCATGAACATCTCATCATAAAGGGGGAGAAAATTATTAATTTTTTTAAAGGTCATCGATCTATAAAAGGCAAGCCCTTTCAAAAATAAGAACTGTTGTTCTTGAATCTTGAGACAAAGTCTCTTTTAAAAGAACATAAATTTATTCACAGATC
The DNA here is from genome assembly GCA_030015575.1 of Agapanthus africanus. NCBI lineage: Eukaryota > Viridiplantae > Streptophyta > Magnoliopsida > Asparagales > Amaryllidaceae > Agapanthus > Agapanthus africanus. Next base: position 573,727,071 of record JASDDO010000016.1, read on the forward strand.
ATAAAATTGATCAAATGCGTTTTGCGCTATTGGAATGCGCCTTGCGCTCTTAAACTGCGCTTCTGCGCTCCTTGGATCGGCGCTCAGCGCCAAAATGCGCCACATGTCAACCACGTATGCAACTTGCGCTTTGCGCTTCTGAAATAGCACACTGCGCTCATGGGCTGCCGCTCAGCGCTAAGCGCACCACGAGTCACTCACGTGTGCGCCACTAAATTGATAGCGCAATGCGCTCATGGACTAGCGCTTAGCGCTCATAAACTGGCGCAATGCGCCCATCATTTGGCGCTTAGCGCCAAGCGCGACACGTGTTCTTCTCGTGTGCACTACTTGGCAGAAGCGCACTGCGCTCTTTAATTGGCGCAAAGCGCCTGGCGCGCCACGTGTTGCGCTGATAGAACATAAATTGTTCTTTAATAAGCCAGGGCTCTGATGAATGCTCTGCATTCAATACAAGACAAAAAATTTGTCAAGATATAATGCTCAGCATTATTAAAAGGGTCAAGCCCAAGTAAAAGCTCAACAGCCCTAAATAAAATGTCAAACATTTTAATCTGATTGGACTTAGCCCAAGACTGGCCATAAGTCCTCAATTCAGATTTAACTGAGCCAATGTGCTCATAATCTAATTAATTGATTTAGTTCCAAAAATTGGACTACAGATCTTTCAACCAAAATTGGTTCAAGGGTACATCTCTGAACCCCTCTGATATATGTCGTTGTAATCCTTCAACGTCTTCAGAGAGGTGATGGGTCCCGACAACCACACATTTCACGGACTGTGGGGTCCTTAAACTCATGGACTATGATGTCCTTAAACTTTATAGACTATGACGTCTTCAAACTACGGACTGTGGGGTCCCTTTAAACCCACGGACTACGATGTCCTTAACCTTGACCGTGAGGTCCTTAAGCTCACGGACTACGATGTCCTTAACCTGGACTGTGAGGTCCTTAAGCTTACGGACTATGATGTCCTTAACCTCGACCGCGATGTCTTTAAACTAACGTTGGACCGAGATGTCCTTAAAATAACATTGGACCACCATGTCCTTAAACTGGTAATCAACCGCAATGTCCCTAAACTAAACAATTGAGTCCAAATATTCTCTTGCTGGATCTAAACGATCCCGTTAAGTTGATCCTAGTCTAAAATCAGGCTAACGTATCCTTAACAAAAGTTTAAGTTGATCGTAGTCTCAAATGAGACTAACGTATCCTTAAACCCAACCCCAACCCCAAATCTAAGAAGATACGGATTTGGACTAATCCACGCCCTACGGGCGACAACATAAATTAGTCTCCGTATACAATCCACGGGCAACCAAAAACAAAACAAACACCCACGACACGAAGTGACCATCTGGAGAAGGAGAAGTTACCGCGATGCGGTAGTGTAATTAACTGCAGGGGCTTGCGCCTGCAGGGAAGAGCGTCCCCACAATCAAAAATCCCTCAAACGAGGGGGAATCTGACGAAATCTGCTACATCAGCCGCATCCATTTAAACCTTCGATACATGGTGCCATAAATCAACTTGGCATCTTCGGAGAGGTGGACGGATAGCACCAATTAGCATCTGCCCCAAAATTCAGGTGAGGCGTTTATCGCGTCTCTCTGCGTCTTTCGGCGGGGAACAATGACATGATATTATCGCATATTCTATTGCATATATAGAGTTGCGCATATACCTTATTACTTAGTTACTTGTTGTGCTTGGACTAGTACCCTTAGGACACTGTACTATTATTGACGGCTCATGTTGCACGAGCACTGATTGTATGCCACACACACCGTCAATAATTGCCATGACACGCACAACACACATACAGATATGATATTGTTTGGTTAGGGACATTGCGACATTGATTCATAATCCTTTATGCATATGACATATAGCATACCTGTATACATACATGCTTCACTTATACCTGGATGGTATAGTGCATCATTACTGATAGGTAGATACATATACCTTGCTATACCTTCATGTTTACACATATATCGGGCTATAGCTACATGTTTACCTTTATTTGATATTATATAGACTTGGAGAATTTAGGAACCGCATGATATATTTTAAAATTTGTTGTAGTTAAATAGCGATTTTCCTTATATGCTCATATTACTGTTTCATGTTGCATATATTATATTCATGGATTTCGCATTGAGATATGGTTTTCATATGATATTTTCTGGATTGTTTTACTCCTGCGTATATATATCAGTGGTATGGGACGCTGATATATATATGTATACCCATCGTATATATATATCAGTGGTATGGGACGCTGATATATATATGTATACCCATCGTATATATATATCAGTGGTATGGGATGCTGATATATATATATATATATATGATGTGTGTGTGTGTGTGTGTGTGTATACATACATACATACATACATCATATATCATCATGATGATATATGCAAATATACTTATTCTTTATATGTGTGGGCCTATATGGTCGATGAGAGGGGCCTATGTGCTCGGGGCCTATGTGCTCGATGTGAGGGGCTTATATGGTCGATGAGAGGGGCCTATGTGCTCGATGTGGGGGGCCTATATGGTCGATGAGAGGGGCTTATATGCTCGGGGCCTATGTGCTCGATGTGAGGGGCCTATGTGCTCGGGGCCTATGTGCTCGATGTGAGGGGCCTATATGGTCGATGTGAGGGGCCTACGTGCTCGGGGCTTATGGGCTCGATATAGTATATATATATATGAGATTTACTCGATATTGAATTTATATAAGATTTACTTAATATTGGATATAGGATATATGAGATTTACTTGATATTGGATACAGGATATATGGGATTTACTTGATATTGGATACAACATATATGAGATTTACTTGATATTGGATACAGGATATATGAGATTTACTTGATATTGGATACATGATATATGAGATTTACTTGATATTGGATACTCAGAATATATGAGACTTACATGATATGGGAGCCAATTTAGGGGCTGATTTGAGGAAATTGGGATTTGGATTGTCTTGATGGACCTTGGTCCTACCACGAGATCAGGATTCCGTGGAAATGACATGTTTTATTCCATACTCCGCATTTATTGTTTATGCACTGCTTCATGTATTAGTAGTATCTGATAGAGTACCTTTCATGACTGTTGCATTTACATACTGTTATTTTATACACATTGCTTCATATATTAGTGGTACCTGATAGAGTACCTTTCATGACTGTTGCATTTACATACTGTTATTTTATACGAATTGCTTCATGTATTAGTAGTACCTGATAAAGTACCTTTCATGACTGTTGCATTTACATACTGTTATTTTATACGCATTACTTCATGTATTAGTAGTACCTGATAGAGTACCTTTCATGACTGTTGCATACATATTGCCTTTATTGCTTCATGTATTAGTAGGACCCGATAGAGTACCTTTCATACTGTTGCACTTATATTGGCATTTATTGTTATCAGCTTGCATGCATTAGATTCGCGTTGTACGTGCATACTTGCGATTATCTGCATATGTTATTTACTATTCACGAGTTGGCAACTCACCCCCGTTGTGCCACAGTGTTTTGCAGGTTGTTCCTTACAGTAGTCCGAGGCAGGGCTATTTTCATCTATCGTATCACCTTTTGCTGCGGATACCGTTTCGGCTTACAGTGTGCAGTTTTGCTTTAGGTGGGTTTTGTGGTTATCCGTTTATGTTCTTTGTATATTCGTTGTATCATGTACTCTCCATTTACCATTATCATGTATGACTTAGAGACTTGATGTGAAAATGATATTGTATATTATTTTGTGACTTGGATGTCTTTTATGCAATTTTATTTATATCGTCTTTTATTTCTTCGCTACGGCGTCGTATATCTGTTGTGGTGGTTGTTTTCCGCCTTTGGGCGTGTTTTTAATCCCGTTTGGGGATGCTTACTTATATTTATGTTGTACCCATTTTTGGGGTTGGTTTTTACAAATGTGGTGCTGCTAAAATTTTAAAGGAAATAAAATTGGGACTTTAAGGAATTTGGGTTGAGATTTTAAAGGTTTTGAAAATACTATTATCACTTTCTTACTTCTTTTGATGGTTTAGATTGCTGGGTTTTTGGCTTACTTAAATTGCGTTACGCCTGTAGACGTTGCGTAGTTTAGGAGCCGTCACGTGCTAATTTCGGGTCGTGAAAAAGTTGGTATCAGAGCGCTAGGTTTTACCTTTCGGAGTGTAGGATGACCTTGGTATGATGGAGTAGGTAGCTTAAGCAGAGTAACGCAGTGTGTGTATGTCCGCGGCATATTCACGACGTGGTACTCCGCCTAAAGTGACCTAAGTACAAATTGCTTGAAATTCCTTTCTTGATGATACATATCCTTATGATTCGATTTTCGTGTTCTTATCGAATCCTTTTTCCATGTATAACCTTTGCCGCCGATGACTATGGGGACTCAAAGTGATGCAGCGAGGGCCGAGGTCAGAGTCGACTCGGGTGGGACGAGGACTGACCAGGATGGCACGCTCGTTGCACTGGAGCAGATGGATCCACCTTCGATAGATCGTACGATAGGCTTGTGGCAGAGATGCAGGACTTGCGCCAGAAGATGAGGTCCATGGTTGAGGCCAGCAGAGCGCAGTGACAGGAGGTTGCCACCCCTGTGACCCAGTTGTTCCTTGCGGTCAGTATACAGCATTTCGTCACTTACACAGCACCAGTGGATGCATCCCTAGTTGACGAGGCACATCTTCCAGAGACTTTGGGAGTTCCGGAGGAGAGGAGGACTCATGCAGATGTGTCAGCCCCGAGACAGAGGTTCAGTCACCGTGACAGATTTCGTGACCGTCGCAGGAGTAGCAGAGGCTTAGGACGATGTCAGTCTTTTATCTCGTATTTTCATGAGGGTCGGCAGCCATGGAGAGGATGCTATCGGTGCGGGGACCTTCATCACCACATCAGGAGCTGTTCCCTAACACCGCGTCAGGGTCGTATTCAGAGAGGTCGTGGGCGCGGAGAGTTCGCTCAAAGGGGACAGGTTGGTAGAGGAGGAGCTCAGCCAGTTGTAGGTAGGGGGCAGACACGAGGGTTTGCTTCTACTCATTGGGACGCGCAGGCGTCCGATGCAGAGTTTTCAGATACTCTTAATTCGTATGTTCTTTTGATGCGCTTATTTGTTTTACACACTTTGCGCTGTGGTTGGGCCGAGAGTCGTGTTAGCTAGATCAGCCGTTTGTTGTGTTAACTTTTGTCAGCGATTCTTTTGTTGCGCGACACGTGTTTCGGTCGTGTGCCAATCGGATAGGAGATAGAGATTCGTCCGTCGTTTTGATCCTTTTAGAGAGGTTGGATTTGACGTTCTCCTGGGCACGGACTGGTTAGCTACGTGCGGCGTCTGTGGACTGCCGTGAGAAAACAGTCAGGTTTTGTTTTCCCGGCAAGTCAGTTCTTGTTGTGCACGGGGACAGTGGTGCCGCCTCTCACAGCTTGAATTCAGCCCTTTTCTCTAGTCGGCTTTTGAGGAAAGGATGTCGAGGATTCTTGGCTTTCATTCGTGATACCGGAGCCACGTGGGTTTGTTGGATCGGATTTTCAATCGTGGGAGAGTTTTCCGACGTTGTTCCAGGTGAGCCGGCGAAACTTAGGGAGCTTAAGGATCAGCTGCAGAGTTGTTTGTTGGGGGGCTTGTGCGTCTGAGTTTTTCTCTTTGGGGAGCTCCTATTCTATTCGTCAAGAGAAGGACGACAGTTTGAGGTTGTGTGTTGATGGATCGTCAATTGAACCGAGTTACGGTGCAGATATGTATCATTTATCTCGCATTGACGATTTGTTCGACTTGCTCTAGAGTGCGAGACATTTTCTAAGTTTGTTTGGGATCAGGTCATCATTGGTTGCGGGTTCGGAGTGATGACATTCCGAATACCGCTTTTGTGCGCGCTACGGGCAGTATGTGTTTTGGTGGTGTCGTTGGACTCACCAGTGCCCTAGCAGCATTCGTGGATGTGATGAACCAGATTTCTTCATGCCGTTCCTCGACCAGTTTATTATTGTGTCATTGATGACATTCTGGTCTATTTCAAGAGTCGTGAGGAATGTGAGCAGCACTTGAGGACTTGTTTTACAGATACTAGGAGAGCACCAGCTGTTTGCTAAATTCTCGGAGTGTTCCTTCAGGCTTGATTGTGTTGACTCCTAGGTCTTGTAGTTACGGGAGACGGTTTTCGTATGGTCCCGAGAAAGATCGAGGCCGTACAGCTTTGGCCCAGACTTGTGTACGGGACGGAGGTCCGCAGATTTTTGGGCTTAGCAGGTTTTACCGCCGTTTCTTGCAGGATTGTTAGTGTAGCGTTGCACCGTTGACTGGACTGACCGAAAAGAAGGTTCCTTTTCTTTGGACCGAGGCATGCGTGCGGATTTTCAGTAGTTGAAGACTCGGTTGACAACTGCACCAGTTCTTTCTTTGCTTTCTGGTTCGGGCGACTTTGTTGTTTAACTGTGATATTTCGCGAGTGGGGCTTGATTTTGCGTTGATGCGGCATTATAGAGTTATCGCTTTTACTTTCTTACAGTTGGAGGAAGTACGAGCAGGATATCCCACTCCTGATCTGGAGATGGCCGCGGTGGTTGTGCGTTGGAGATTGGAGACACTACTTGTTCGGAGAGTCGTGTCAGATTTTCACGGACCACCAGAGCTTAATGTGCATCTTCCTACAGCGGGTTTTGATTGTTGAGACAGCGCCGTTGGATGGAGCTTGTGAAGGATTGTGTTTGTGAGATCCTCGCTACCCGTGGGAAGGCGATTGCGGTAGCTGATGCTGGAGTCGTAGGCTTGGGGTTAGCTTGTTACAGTTGTGTGCAGTTTTGAGACAGTCTTCTGCAGATTTACAGTTCTTGTGTGATCGTTGAGTACAGCTTAAGTTCGCCTCTACCGAGGGGACAACTTGCTCATGTCCGCGCCCGTCCATTTTTCCTTAATCGCTTTCGCGAGGCACTGCCCGCCGATACTCGTTTGTTAGAGATTCTTGAGCATACTCGGCTGGGTAAAGATTCGGAGTTCTTGATTTATGACCAGGGTGTGCTACGTTTAGGGACGCGTTTGTGTGTACCTGATACCATTGGGTAGAGACGTGAAATCCTAGAGCAGGCACATCAGTCAGCTTTCTGTGTTCATTCAAGTTCCACCAATATGTGACGTGACTTGTGAGATAGTTACGGGTGGGCAGAGATGAAGAGTGAAGTTTCGGATTTCGTTTCAAGGTGTTTGTCTTATTGTGAACTAAGGTTGAGCATTGGGAACCGGCTGAAGAGTTGCAACCTTTAACCGTTCCGAAGTGGGAATTGGAGCAGATCTCCATGAATTTCGTTGTGGTGTCTACCCAGGTTTAGTCAGGGTATGACTCCATTTGGGTGTTTGTTGTCCAGTTATGCTCAGTTTGCTCAATTGTTCTTTGTTAAGTTTGTGCGTTTGCACGGAGTTCCTTCATGCGTTGTATCCAATAGAGGCACCCTGTTCGCTTGCCATCTTGGGCAGAAGTTTCAGGGAGCCTTGGGTACTGGTTGAGCTTTAGCTCTGCTTTTCCATCCGCAGGACGAGGGTTTGTGAGAGTGGGCTATACAGACTCTGGAGGATATGCTTGTGCATGCGTACTAGTTGTTGTTGGCAGTTGGGATCGTCACTTGCCATTGTTAGGGTTATTCTTTGATAGCTATTATCAGGAGACATTCCAATTGGCAACCTTTAGATTTTGTTTGGTAGGTGGTGTTGATCGCCATTCTATTTTTCTGACTCTGCGAGAGTAGGATTTTTGGACCCCGGCTAGTCTAGAGACTTCGGAGATGATCCAGTTGGTTCAGATCAGGATAAGAACAGCCCAGTGCAGACAGAGGTCTTATGCCGACCGTGGTGGTCGCAGACTTGAGTTCGCAGTGGGAGATCATGTATTCCTACGGATTTTTCGATGAATGACGTGTTGAGTTTTGGGAAGCTTATCCCAGGATTGTAGGTCCTTTTGAGATCCTTAAAGCGAGTTAGTTCCGTTGCCTATAATTTGGCACTTCCGCCCAGATTATTGAGTATTCACCCCGTATTCCTTGTGTCGATACTTTGCAAATACCTTCATGACCTTTCTCACATGATTCAGCACCAGGCCATTTAATTGGGACGCGATCTTTTCGTTCACCGGCAGCCAAATTGTGTTAGCGATTCGGCAGGTGGAGAAACTTCGGTCAAGGGTCTTGCCATCTGTGAGGGTTTTCTTGGGCGTAGCCGTATAGTGAGGTGATCACTTGGGAGGCTGCGAGCGAGAATTGTGAGTTTTGCACTCATCTCTTTGAAGGTACGCGTAGCTAGATTTTTAAATTCAGAGACCGAATTTCTTTAAGGGGGGAAGATTGTAACGCTTTGAAATTCGTTTATATTAATTTCATGTTATTTAGCAATAATGCGTGTTTTTTTCCATAAAATCTCGTAATTAATTAATTTCCACATAAACTGGAATAAATCAAACTTTAATTATGAAAATATGTAATTATGTATATAATTATGTTTTATTAATTATTAATTAGTTTAGTGTTCACTTAATTAGAAAATTTCCTTAATTATATTTTTCTAAGCAAAATTGGTGTTGCATGCACAACTTAACACATATTGTAACACATTCTTCATTTTTCCCTCTTCATTCAAAATTTTCATTTCCTTCCTTTTTAAATAAAACCATAACAAACAAAAACTAATAAGAAATAAGAGAAAAGAAAAGAAAAGAGAGAGTAAGGTGCATTAAATGGGCATGGGAGTATTTGACTTTGGGGCACTCTCTCTCACACACTCTCTCTTCACTCATTTCAGCAGCAGCAGCATGATTAGTCCAAAAATACTTGTTTATCGTAATCAGAAACGGCGTCGCTTTGCAGCTAGCCGGTGAGTACGGGTCGATCCACAGACATGGGTAATTTTCTTAATGTGTTTTTACGAGTTGATTCCAAATGTTGTTTGGATTGATTAAATCTTAAACCTAGATCTATCACTAAACTAAATTAATCTAAATTAAAGTCTTGCTAGGGTTAGGTTTAGGGGAAATTTGGAGATTAAAGGTTTCCTCACCGCTTTCAATGCCTTATTTTTGATCTATTAGATGTTACGGTAATTATCCATAAAGTAGATAAGAATCTTTTGGGAAGATGTTTCTTCCTCTAGATTCGTATCCTTCCTTTATCGATAATTACCCTAACCTCCATGGAAAACGCGCGCAACCGGGCCTTTATACTACGGTGTCACTGTTACCTTGAGGGGTAGGGTGCCATAGGGAGCGGTTGTGCGTGTATGCATGGAGTTCTAATTCTTGTGAAGGGGCATGAAAGGGGTGAGAGATCTCATCTCTCAAACCTTTCCCTAAGGCTAACCCTAACAAGCGAGGAGATTACTCGCTCATTAGGGGATGAAAAGACATACTAATTAAAAGAGAATTAAAAGCAAAGAATTAAAAAGAACTTACTAGTTTATTGATGGCTCCCTCCAAGCAAGAATACAGAACAGATCTGAATTTGTTTATTGAAAAGAGGCATGAGTTTTACAGATCTGTGATTACAATTTATAGGAAAACAGGAAAACTAGGGTTACAGAGTCTCGTGCATGTGCAATTACAGATATGCCCACGAAAAATCCCAACACCCGCACCGACGCACCGACACGAGAAAAATCCACCGACACGGGCTTTAAATGGCCGCGGAACCGCGGCATTAGTGGGCTTGGGCCGCGGTTCCGCGGCCCTTTGGGGAGATCTCTCAGTGAAATTTCCTGGTTTGCTTCTTGTTGGCTTGGGCTTCTTATTTATATATATATTTTTCCATTTGGGCTTCTAGGTTGGTTCCAGATCTTCAGTGAACAATTTGCAATGGATTTTTAACCGTTCGCTTTGAGTCGATGTCTTGAATCTTGCTTTGTGAGTTGTTCTTATGTAAGCTTGATCAAGATTCTCTGTTTGTTGGTTAAAGTCCACATTTTCATCGTCTTTACATCGTTTGCACTGTTTTCTGTCCAAGAACCTGTAACCTGTAACATGTAGCAGACATGCGTCAAAAGCACCTGTTTATTTATAAAACGAATAAGAATTGGGGAATATAAACTGCAATATTATGATAAGAACAAATACCCCCAAACTTATCTTTTGCTCGTCCTCGAGCAAACTTATTTTTATTCACTAAAATCCTAACCGCACTTTCGCAGGGAAACGCGATTGCACTGAGCACGTGCAACAAGCCGTTAAACCTCTAGGTGTCCCTAGTAGGAGGAGTGTTGTCTCCTGAGGGTTTTCAGCAGATACTACCCACAAAATCCTATCAATTCGGCTTTTCGACTTTAATTCTCCAATTAGGGTTTCTAACAAGGAATTCTATTATCGTTGGCTCGTAAATTGTCCACCCATATTCTTCACACTTCCTTATCATCTAACTTAAGATTATATATGTTGTGTAGACCTACTCAGCTTTCGGCATCTCTTAAGTCTTCCTTCTAGGGTTTCATCTCTACTTAGGAATTTCTATCAACTCTATTAAAGATACAAGTTCTATCTTTCATTCCTCTCTCTTATCTAAATTTCAATTACATACCCCTACGTGTGTGTATAAATCACCCCTACACTTGGAAATTCAAATCAAGCAATCATACCCTTGTCCGTTGTCCAAAGTACTAATTAGTTGGTGAATTTTGCTCACACATCCTTCATGCGACTGTTAATACTTCTTGAGGTACCAACAACCGATTACAAGATGCGTTTTCACTTTAAAATGTACTTCCTAGTCTTGCAACACCCAAGGCTTTAGCAGTGACTCCCAAACCAGTTGGTCTAAGGCACTAGGTGATGAAGCACCCTCGCTAAATATGTTTCTATTTTTGCAGCCTTAAGTAATCACAAAAACCAGTGTCCATTTTTTTATATTCATACTTATATATATTTTTTTCATTTTCATTGTACTAGGACTTTAGACAAGAGCATTTCAAGGTCTCTTCTACTATTCCAAGTTTCAAGGTGCGTGATTGTGCAAATTGTAGGGTATACGTTTTCAGAATCTAGACTTAAGCTAGGAACTATTTTTCAAACTTATACTCTAATAAAAACATCAATACTCTTCCCTTATTTTGACTTAGCCCAAGAAGTGAACCCAAAATTTGCCTATTTCTAAATAAACTACAAAGGCATATACTTTCTACCGTTAAACTTTAAGGAAGATTATCTTTAGGGTTTTTAATTTACTACGTCAAAGATCTAGTTGTTCCTAGCCAGTTAACCTATCTGTCAAACTCTAATCAATTAGCCAAAATTGAATACATTAATTTTTATAATTTTAAAATTTTTTCAAATTTTTATGGGTTTTCAAATAAATATGCAAATGCAAAAATATGTACAAATGAATGCGAAGGAAGAAAACGTACCGAGCATACCCCCAAACTTGAACTTGACAGTGTCCTCACTGTCATGCTAAACCAAGAGGGTCAAAATACCGGCACTTCTATGTTTATTTATTTATAAATTTTTTTATTGTTAAGAAAAACAAAAAATATATACAGAAAGGCCCTCCCCCAAACTTCATTTAAACTATGTTAGACATTACTGCCAAACCTTGCATAGACCAAACGTTAACACCAACCAGTTGAAAAATTTATCAGTAAAGAGTATTGGTTGGTGGAAGAATAAGTTGTGGCGGTCCAAAAAGAATTGGGGAAGATAGAAGTGGTGGTATGGAAGGTGTGGAAGCGAATATACATGAGGTGGTGATGCATCAAAACGAGAATGTGAATGATCAGCAATCAGTGGAATGTTGGCATTCTCGTATCTTCTTAAAAGAAATGGGGGTGGTTCAACTTTTGAAGGAGGAGGTTGACTAACCACAATACCCCCAAAATGTTCCTGTGGGTCCTCTATTGACTTGGCATCATCCATCAATTTTATATGATATTCAATTATAAGGGAACTGATCTCCTCGATGTCTGCCATAGTCCAACCGAAAACTTGCCGCCTATCTTGTAAGACTTTTAAAATAGCGTTCTCTTGCTCGAAGGCTAGAGAGGCTGACATTATAATGGGAAAAGTCTCATTCTCACCTATGTAAGCATATTTAAGGCGAGGCGGTAAGGACATGAGTTTGAGTTTCGGAGGCGAAAGAATCATTGCAGAATCTACCTCGAACTCAAAGGACTCCAACACAGGTTCGAAATCACTGCAAACAACCGATTCGGATGGTTCAACTAACTCATCCACAAATTCAAAAGACTCATATTCGGGCTGTGAGTCGTTATCATCCGAAAAAGTGAAACATTCATAATCCATATCGGTTGTGTCAACGGTGGTAGGCTCAAGGAGGGACGCACTAGTGGCGTCAAAACTGTTTTCATCAAACAAGAATCTTTCAAGCTCGCAGTCCTCCTGCGTGATTTCGTGAATAGAGCAAACTTCTCGTGTACTAGATTTAGGCACCGGGGGGGGGGGGGGGCAGACTTTCCATCTTATAAATATTGAACTCACTAGACATCTTCCCAAAGGATAGAGTCATGGAGCCATTGTGACAATTTATTACGGCATTGGAAGTGGCCAAAAATGGTCGACCAAGAATCACCGGAATTTGGTTTCTTGGGTTAGCAACAGGTTGTGTATCCATAACAATAAAATCAACGGGGAATATGAACTCCCCAACTTTGATCAACACATCCTCTAGCTGACCCATTGGATGGGTGATTGATCGATCAGCCATTTGGAGAGTACAACGAGTGGGTTTCAACTCTCTAACCCCTAATTGTTCGTACACAGAGTAGGGAATCAGGTTAACACTAGACCCAAGATCTAAAAGTGCTCGATTAATTTTCTTATCCCCAATTGTGATTGAAATCGTAGGACAGCCGGGGTCCTTTCGTTTTTGGGGTAAGGTTTGATGGTGGTTAATAGCATTGCTCACTGCACTAGCCACTAGCACTTTCTTGGGTACTTGAGATGCCTTTCTCTTCGAGGTGCATAAGCCCTTTAAGATTTTCGCGTATGAAGGGACTTGTTGGATTGCATCCAAGAGAGGTAAATTTATGCTAATCTACTTAAATATCTCCACAATCTTCTCCACTTGTGCAGTTGGTTTATTAGGACTCAACCTGTTTGGTAATGGAGCATTTTGAAAATTCGTTGAGTCAAATGTCTGTGGAGTAGAATGTGGAGTAGGAACGGATCCCGGTGTAGATGTGTTCATGTTGTGAGAAATGGGTCCGTTCGAGCTAGAAGAAGTAGAGCCGTGTGAAGGGTGGAGAATAGGCTCTAAAGAAAAAGGTGAAGAAGAAAGTGAAGAAAATGAAGAAGGGGAAGATGACGATGGAGAAAAAGAAGAAGAAGAAGAACCACCGGCGGGGATGTCATCGCTAGTTCCCACATTATTTTGCAACACTCTTCCGGATCTCAACGTGGTCACTGCATTTACATTGTGATTAGGATCTGCGTTTTGTGTGTGACCGGGATTTGGCAATGGTTGAGATGGAAGCTTTCCCTTTTCTCTCTCGCTCAACGCAGCAGTTAATTGTGCAATTTGTGCCTCAATAGATTTTGTCACGCCCCGCTTCCCAAAATACGGAATACGAGGGGTAGACAAGGCCAGCCATGCTCCTACGGTCAAGGAAATGTCCTGCCGTAGTCACACTTCGGCTTCTAGTTTTTCATGGTAAACAGTAAATGATGCGCAGGTAATGAGAGATGCAGTAACTGAAAGGAACAATGTAAAGACTGACCTGAAGTGGAACAAACGAATGTAACTCGGAAGTTTCACAAGAATTGTTCTCCTCCCAGAAGGATCTCAAATGGGGCACAGACAAGGGATGAAGGATGGCTCATTCCAAGGATCAGGGTGCGGTACTTTCTAATCGAAACGGGGTGAAAACTATACAATGAGTAAGGGTGGACAGTCAGGGAATTCAGCAGAAAAATAAATGGATATGGGCAATAAACAAGTATCAAGCAAACCAATAATCAAAAGGTTTACGAATTCAGAAGATTTATTTCATTCAAGAAAATTTGAAACAAGGCATTCCCAAAGGCGAAAAGTGGCCCTAAAATATACACATTTTATTTGGCCAGAAGACAACATCTAAAAGAATTCCCGTCAGTCGCGGTTGTGGAGATTCAGCAGGTTGCGGTAGGCTCACGCGCTCAGGTAGGGGCGTCCATTTCCATATCGCCTCGCGGGCATTGCCATTGGAAGTTCTTCCACAGCAGGATCTTGTTCTTCTGGTCCTTCTTCCTCGGATGGAGCTTCTTCATCGAGGTCCGATTCCATGTGATTCTCTTCTTCTGGATTCTCTTCCATGGGATTTTCCTCCACTGGGTTTTCTTCTATCGGTTCTTCCTCGGGGTCTTCCTCTATCGGGTTCTCTTCAGGGTCTTCTTCCTCCTCGTCGGGATCAGCTATCATGTCAAACTCTGGGACGGCTACTCCTTCGTCCTCTGAATCATCGTTTCCGAAATTGACCTGGGGACCGTTGATCTCATCATCAGAACTCATCAGTGTGCGATCTAAGGAAACGCATGACTGCGTATCCACATCTAGATGCGGCGCTGCTCCAGGGTGGGCCATGGCCTGAAAAGAAAGTGTCATGATTAGACAACGGAACACCTCAAGAAAAATAGTTAAGTGTACGAAGTATAGAAAGATATGCGGTGGCAGGAATTGAAAAATATCAGGATTAAAATGCTGTGATAATGAATAGTATGGATAAGGGAAAGACAAAAGAATGATACATATTTTACGATTCAAGTTTTATTGCATTCAACTAAAAGTTCGACAGTTACAAGATTTCAAACGGAAGGAAATATTTATAAAAGGATGACCACATTATTACTGAAATTAGAAAACATGAAAATTCCTCTTGGATTGCTAGACTGCTGCGTTTTCATCACGCGAGTTGATTCCTGGGCTGGGTCTGCCTTATCCTCGAAGTTCGAACTACGCAGTAATCCTCACTTGGCAGAAGTGGGGAGTGTGGTCGAGTCTCCTCCCTGTAGTTCTTTCCTTTCTGGGCAGCCGTTGATGAGATACTTGTTAGACCCGCATATCAGACATTTCCCCTGGGTGCGGCGACAATCCCTCTGAAGATGTCCTGGTCTCCTACAATACCCACAACATGGGGTCTTCTGCTGCTTCTGTCGCGGGGAAACAAATTGACGCTTCATCTTCTCCTCCTCTTCTCGTCTAATGAAAATCCCTTCATGATAGGAGACTCCCGCTGGGGTCTGACTCACCTGTCTTCTCAGCCCTTCAGCTAACAAGTCGTTTGTTCGCTCCTGGGCTTCCTTCAAACCTTGCAGTACACTCAGAATCTCAACGGTCTGATCTTGGGGAGCGGATATAGATGAAGAGTCATTGGAAGACATGATCCTGAGATAACAATTTTGAGAATGATATAAGTCACAAGCAAAACTAATCAAAATATAATATGGATAGGACAAAGATTCAAGAATATCAGAGATGACGAATTTATTATAAGTGGGGAATCAACTGTATGACTTTAAGTCACTTGAATAGAGTACGGTAGTGTAATTGCAACCACGTAACCTTGTCAAGTCACCCGAAACCATAGCGAATGGATAGCTGAACACACGATGTGAATATGGATCAAGAATGACAAGTTTACAACCTAGACCGAGGGATGTCTTAGATTGCCAAACTATACACGGAAAACTGCAATCCCAATCGATGCAAAACCTGGCTCTGATACCAACTAAACCATGTCACGCCCCGCTTCCCAAAATACGGAATACGAGGGGTAGACAAGGCCAGCCATGCTCCTACGGTCAAGGAAAAGTCCTGCCGTAGTCACACTTCGGCTTCTAGTTTTTCATGGTAAACAGTAAATGATGCGCAGGTAATGAGAAATGCAGTAACTGAAAGAAATAATAATATAAACTGACCTGAAGTGGAACAAACGAGTGTAACTTGGAATGGCAAGTCAAGAAGTCTATGATGCACGTCTAGTTCTGGTCCAGTCTAAATCTTCTCCTCACACTGAGCATGCATACTCAGGTCGTCAGAGCGACACAATAGCAATATAATGTATATAAAATCAAGTGACAGTTCTAACAGTGGTAATAGATATGAATAACAGTAAATCAATGACAGCATGAATATGAATGTACAGTAATCAATGCAGCGGAGCAGTAAAGCAGTAGAACGATATGCCACGTATGTCAACACAGTATATGTGGTATATAAATGCCAGTATCCCTATCAGTCTCTAAGTCACACTGTACAGGTCACTAAACCTATCGTCAGTCCAAGTGTGAGAATCAACCACTCGCGAGTGTCCTCCATCCAAGGGTAGAACCCAAGGGCAAGGGACCACGGGCCCAACATGTAACATGTATATCACGGTGTATATCACATACCCTGTAAATATCCATATATCTCCCTAAATATATAAGCCGGCATGGGACTCCCGAGATTCTGTTGAACTCACACCTAAACTACCCCACACCCCGTGGTCTACATCAAACGCTAACCACAACCCTAAATACTAATCGATCCGTGACAAGTCTGCGCGAGAACTGGAGGCAGGACCTCCATCAAGCACGTCCCGACTAATACCTAAGATAAATGGCAGTGTCGGATGCCTTATCTGTGACACCCGTGCAAGCGCTTCCATAAGTGTCCCATACCACTTATAGTCACACGTACACGCATCCCACAGACGTCGACAATGCAAAAATAATAGGGTCACTGATTGTGTACAAGTACGTATCACTTTCACTTACTCACGGATACACGAACACTGACGTACTTGCCACAATCATCACTAGAATCTAACACTGGGTAAATGCACGATGTCACTAGGTTATCACTGCAACGATATGAGCATGATATGTGACGTAAACAGTATATGAAGCATGATTAAGGTGTCACAAAAATAGCATTCTATCACTTGCACGATTTGTCAGGAAACGTACGTGTATAGTTTAGCGAAACTATAAACAGGTAATAATTAGTATGTTGAGTTATATATCCATCGAATTTAGTTTCAAGCCAATCGGGTTCCAGGGTCACTAATTATAACCATTTCATTTTAAGCGCTCGCGGCTGGAAATCCGGTTTCCGAATCAGAAGTCCATTTCGCAACGCATTTTAATCCCAGTTGAGATCAGATTTTAGCGACGTTACAGTTGGATGAAACCTAGGGTTTTCAGTAAGGTTTTCAACGCAATAGACGGTTTCTCAATCGCGTCTGTATGTTAGGAGTTATTCACTGTTTAGTACTAGTATGTCAATTCTGATTCTGTTGGGACTGTTATGCGTCCCGATCTTTTAAATTACAGAATAAATAACAAATGGTAACGAAACAGAATGAAATCAATTGTGTCATCTAGCTAACAGATTTATCTATAATAAACAGTGGAGTTCCGTAACCTACGAGTTGAGGAAATCCTGTGGTACCCATTACGGAACAGCAAGCAACAACTGGAGTCGCTCTGGACTGCAGTCCAGAGTCGCACTACGATCCAAATATCGTCACAGTTTAAGTACAGGAATATCTGGAAACTAGTCTAAGGTTAAAGTTCGTCGAGTTGGCTTCAATTTGAGCCCTATAACGCATCAATCTAATGTGTATATAATTTATGGCGAATTTAACGGTCTACAAGTACAATAACATTCTGGTTTTACGAGTGAACATGGGGGTAGTCGTTTTAGTCGTTAACAGTCCTATTTTCCAACGAATTTCACACATTAGATTCACGGCCATACGGGCCAACTTATACCAGTTAGTTCCGTCAAATTAAATAATGATTTCCTATGAGATCAAGCATCGAACAGTTGTGTCGACTAATCTAACGGAAAAGTAAAGCATGAAATATATACGATTAAAATTTGTAATTAATAATAAGTAGCATGTAGCAAGTGGGGACTTGCCTGGGGACGTCTCGGGGTTGTACGGCAGCAGCGGCGACGACCGAGACAGCAAGGATCGACGACGTATGAAAAGTGCTCGATGAAATGCCGAAGCTTGAATGTTTTGCGGTGATCACGACTCGGCTCGTGGGAACGAGGGTGGTTGCTGGCGGGGTTCCAGTGAGGTGTTCGGGATGTGGGTTCAAGAGAGGGAAAATGATATAGGGAGAGAGAGAGGGTATAGAGAGACAGTGAGAAAGAGAGGGGGAGACCGGGAGTGAGGGAGAGAGAGAGTTGTGAGAGAGAAATTTAGAGAGATGAGAGATCAGGGGAGATAGAGAGAGCTTGGGAGAGGAGCAGGTAGAGAGAGATTTGTGAGAGAGAGGAAACAGAGGGTGAGAGAAAGAGATACAGAGTGAGAGAGATAGAGGGATTGAGAGAGAGAGAACATGGAGGGAGTTAGAGAGAGGGGAGAGACAGAGAGAGACCAGAGGGTGTGGGAAAGAAAGAGAAAGCACCGAGATAGATGACGACGGCGACGATGATGATGATGACGATGACGCGGGAGAGTTGACGAGACGTAGAGGGGCTCGCCGGCGAGTGCGCGGGTGGTTGTCGAGATGGGTGCAGGGATCGGGGTTCTGTGGTGGGGTGATGGAGGTCGCGGTGTTGGGAGAAGGGGGAGTTGGTGGTCGGTGGTGAAGGGGAGCGCGAGAGAAGCTTGGGGCGGCGATGGTGATCGGCGAGTCGATGGATTCCCGGGACTGTGGGCGAGAGAAAGGAGGAAGAAGATGAGGGAGAGCGATGGTGAGTTCGAGGGAGTTAGGGGAGACGAGGGGTGCGCGAGTGGATGTAACGGCACTCGAACGTGGCCGACATGAGCGCGGGCGTGGGCGGAGGAGGCGGCATGGGCTGCGGCGAAGGAAAGGGTCGCGAGCGGGAAAGGAGGAGGTAGCCGTTGGGGAGAAGACAGGGGCGGACCGGGTCGGGTATGGATCGCGGGCCATAGGAGTGGGCTGGGATAATAAAATAGGGTTAAACTTATGGAAAACATGAATGGGCTGAGGAATTTGGCCGCAGGAATAAATTAGAGGGAAAAATGGAAAAGGGCCGAGGAATTTGGCTGCTGGGCTGAGGGAAATAAATTGGGATGATTAAGATTTAATAGGAGCTGGGCCAGGAAATTAAAGTTTTGGGTTTAATTTTTGTTAAAAGAAAATGGGGTGGGGCTTGGGGCTGGAAAAAGGGTAATTAGAATTAGGGTTTGGGTTCAATGGGGTTTTGAAAATAAAAATAATAAATTATAAATAAAATAAATAATTCATAATTAAGAATAAATAGGATTCTAAGGTAACAGAATACAAATTTTGGTATAAAAGGGCTGGGTATTACAGATTTGATACTTTGATCGTGTGAGGCATTGTTATGCATCAAAGACTGAACATAATTTTCAAATCTTGCTGTGGATTCTGTAGATTGCTTGAGAAATGCATCTAGACTTTTTTCGAGCGAGATAACCTTATCATCATTTGGTTGAACCAAATTGTTCGTTTGATTTGTATAAGGTTGTTGTTGGAAAGGTTGCTGGTTTTGAGTTTGTGAAGGTGCTTGTTGTTGTTGTGGAGGAGGTCTTTGAAAATTGTTATTCCCTTGGAACTGTTGATTTGGATGACTTCTCCACCCCGGATTGTATGTCGAAGAGTATGGATCGTTTCTTTGTCGTTGCTGAAATGCAGCATTGACTTGATCCTGTCCTTGAGTAGATGCATTATAAGGACACTCTTCGGTGAGATGTGATGGGGCCGAACAACAAGCACAAACAGTTCGTGGAGGTAAGGCAGTGGCAGGAGAAGACGATGAGATTTTGGTCTCAATGGCTTCTAGCTTTTTCATAAGTGCGGCCATCTCGGCCTTCATAGTAATCGACATATCTACTTGATGTATGCCTGCCCTAGATTGACCACTAGAAGAAGATGATGTGGTCTTGGTACTCTCCCACTGAATTGTTTGCTCACTAAGATCCTCAAGAAACTGCCAAGCTTCGTCGCTAGACTTGGAGAGAAAATGACCTTGACATATGGTTTCTAGCAACTGCTTCGTTGCCGAATTCAATCCCTCGTATAATGTTTGGCAAAGTTGCCAACTTTCGATCCCATGATGAGGGCATTGAACGAGTTGGTCTTTAAATCTCTCGAAGCACTTCCAAAATGGTTCGGAAGGAAGCTGTGAAAATTGTATAATCTCGTTAAGGATTCTAGCAGTTTTGTGATGAGGATAAAACTTTTTCAGAAAAGCTCTCACAAACTCGTCCCAATTTCTAATGGAATGTGATGCGGTGCTGTATAGCCACTTCTCGGCTAGGTCACATAAGGTAAAAGGAATGACCCTTAGCCTTATAGCGTCATCACTTAATTGGGTCGTTTTCATCATAGCGCACACATTTTGGAATTTATTGATAAAGATATATGCATCTTCAGATTCCAAACCATGAAATTTTGGCAGCATATTGATGAAATGTGGTTTTATTTCAAAATTGTCCCCATTTGCCGGTGGGGGTGAAAGACATGTAGGTAAAGAAGTGTGGACGGGGTAGAAGAGATCCTGGAGCGCAACTCGTGCGGGCGGTACAACAGGCGGAAGATTCGGGTTATTCGCACCTAACGGAGGTGGAATCATTCCCGTCGGTAAGGTATCGTTGGGGTCGTGTCCCGACATACCTTCGATAGAATAATTTGAAGGTGGAGGTAAGGAAATGGACGGAATGTCGACTTCGGTGTCGAAAGGTTCGTCGGTCGGTACCAACGAAACACGGACTAATCGGGCGTTAGTATCCCTAGTCCAAAGTGACAAACACTAAAAGGGGTAGTGTAGTCAGAAAAATAAAAAAATAGAATGTGGGGGTAAGAAAACGTCAATGAGAAGAAATGGTGGAAGTGAGGTGCAAGTTTCCTTTAGCGACAAGTTGCAAGTTTTGAAAAGATTTTTCTTTTTTTTTATGTAAGAGTTTTGCAAAGAGATTTTGAAAAGAGACTTGTGACACAAATGTATCAACCACACATGCACAATCAGGCCTAGATCTAGGGTCATCTAGGTCTGCTAGACAACTCCTAACTAGGGCTAGAAATAAGACCTCAAACCGCCTCTTCACCGACACTGCGGCCAGGTAAGTGCCAGGTAAGTGGGAAGGAACCACAGTAGTGGGCCTAATTAATAACCACTAGCCTAGACACACTTGCCTAGACACCGCAAGGTCAGGTTAGGATAAACGGCCGATGCCTATACTAGTCCTTTTCCTATTGAGCTCGATATCCTTAGGGCTGAGTCTAGTATTTTTTATTAATTGTGGTCGATGCAAAATGCTTTAAGTGTTTTCTGGGGTCCTGGGAAGGGTGATGAAATCCCCACCCAATCTGAGTTTGGTCAATTAGCCCCTTAAAGTCCGATTAAATTATGCAAAACAATAAAATTCACTTGCAATCAAATTTTTAGCGCGGCACAAAGAAACCTGCAGAAAATCTGTTATCTAGAAGGGGGAAAAAGAATTTTTAGCGCAAAGAATTCCTGCAGAAAATTTCACAAAAGATATATGGTAGGTTGCAGAGGGGAGGATGAGAAAACAAACCAGCAAATTTTCAGGTGCTGACGTTGCCAAGGCGCGGCGGAACCGCGGTCTGGGACCCCCTTTTGCGGCGGAAACGCGGCGGAGTAGAGGGATCGGGCTCTGGAAAAAATTCTGCTGTTCTGTACTTGCAATTCCTCTCTGTTCTTATGTACCAAATTCTGTTTTGCCCTCTGTAAATTTCCAGATTCGCTATTCTTCGCTGTTCCTGCAAGATTCAAAAGATACACCCTTCAAACAGATCAAAATTGATAATTTTTATTTTTTATTTTTTTATTTTCAGATTTTTATAATTTTTTTAAAATTTATATCAACCCGAAATTACACAGAAAGAAATTTTACGCCATCCCCGGCAACGGCGCCATTTGATTAGTCCAAAAATACTTGTTTACCGTAATCAGAAACGGCGTCGCTTTGCAGCTAGCCGGTGAGTACGGGTCGATCCACAGAGATGGGTAATTTTCTTAATATGTTTTTACGAGTTGATTCCAAATGTTGTTTGGATTGATTAAATCTAAAACCTAGATCTATCACTAAACTAAATTAATCTAAATTAAAGTCTTGCTAGGGTTAGGTTTAAGGGAAATTTGGAGATTAAAGGTTTCCTCACCGCTTTCAATGCCTTATTTTTGATCTATTAGATGTTACGGTAATTATCCATAAAGTGGATAAGAATCTTTTGGGAAGATGTTTCTTCCTCTAGATTCGTATCCTTCCTTTATCGATAATTACCCTAACCTCCATGGAAAATGCGTGCAACCGGACCTTTATACTACGGTGTCACCGTTATCTCGAGGGGTAGGGTGCCGTAGGGAGCGGTTGTGCGTGTATGCATGGAGTTCTAATTCTTGTGAAGGGGCATGAAAGGGGTGAGAGATCTCATCTCTCAAACATTTCCCTAAGGCTAACCCTAACAAGCGAGGAGATTACTCGCTCATTAGGGGATGAAAAGACATACTAATTAAAAGAGAATTAAAAGCAAAGAATTAAAAAGAACTTACTAGTTTATTGATGGCTCACTCCAAGCAAGAATACAGAACAGATCTGAATTTGTTTATTGAAAAGAGGCATGAGTTTTACAGATCTGTGATTACAATTTATAGGAAAACAAGAAAACTAGGGTTACAGAGTCTCGCGCATGTGCAATTACAGATATGCCCATGAAAAATCCCAACACCCGCACCGACGCACCGACACGAGAAAAATCCACCGACACGGGCTTTAAATGGCCGCGGAACCGTGGCATTAGTGGGCTTGGGCCGCGGTTCCGGGGCCCTTCGGGGAGATCTCTCAGTGAAATTTCCTGGTTTGCTTCTTGTTGGCTTGGGATTCTTATTTATATATATATTTTTCCATTTGGGCTTCTAGGTTGGTTCCAGATCTTCAGTGAACAATTTGCAATGGATTTTTAACCGTTCGCTTTGAGTCGATGTCTTGAATCTTGCTTTGTGAGTTGTTCTTATGTAGGCTTGATCAAGATTCTCTGTTTGTTGGTTAAAGTCCACATTTTCATCGTCTTTACATCGTTTGCACTGTTTTCTGTCCAAGAACCTGTAACCTGTAACATGTAGCAGACATGCGTCAAAAGCACCTGTTTATTTATAAAACGAATAAGAATTGGGGAATATAAACTGCAATATTATGATATGAACACAGCAGCAGCAGCAGCAACTTCAACTTCTTCTTCTTCTTCTTGCACTCCAAGCCTCAATCCACACTTTAAAATCCATTTTTCTTCATTAAACCCTTGCAAAAACACCTCCTTGTTGGTTTTAAATGGCAAGTCTTTGTCTTTGAAGGCAAGTGCAGCAAGTTTAGACTCCCCTAAGACCAACTTGAGGTATTAAGCTCACCCTAATCACTTTTTTACTAAACTTGTAGTTTAATTAGCTTAAAGTAGTGTTTTTGTGAGTTCTACTGCTAATTAGGTGGTTTAAGTGAAGATTAGTTTAAGTTAGGCTTGTTTTGGCTTGATTAACTTAATTAAGTGCTATTAGTGTCGTTTAACCCAAGTATTTGCTTCAGTTTACACTAAAATACCATATTGTTTTTGTTTAGGGTTAATTAAAGGTTTTAGTTAAGATTTTGGGTAGTTTTGTGATCTGCTTTTAAACCGAGTGCTTCAGGCAAAAGTTGCAAATACTGGGACTTAGTTACTGAGCTAGGAACACATACACAAAGCACGAGACTCCACCTTCCATCCCAGGCCGCAGAAAAATTCATTCTGGCCGCAAATTGCGGCCAGAAGAGTAAATTGGATGTCGGGGTTTTTTCTGTAGGTGTCTGCTAGGTTGTGTAGGTGTTTGGTATATGCAACTTTTCCTATTTCCACTCGAGTCAAAATCTGGGATCTAATACCTTGTTTTCAATACTTTTAAAGTTGCGCGACACACATGTTCTGAGTTTGGGTCTGGTGTGTTCTGCGTATCACGGCATGTCAGGGTGGTTCCGGGCGCTTGCACACACGTTTGGGTTTCACGTTTGCACACGCGTTAGCTTGCGACGCTAGTTTTCATATAGTGTTAGTATCGTGTTTTTGCAGGACTTTTGCCTTATGTGTGTTGCCTTGTGTAAATTCTAGGATCGCAGGCGGGGACTTCGGACGCCGCGAAGAAAGGGAAACAGGTGGTCGGATACACCTAGCTCGAGATCACCAGTGAGTAGATTTAACATTTACAGTGGAATCGCCCGCATGGCGTTATGCGTCTGGGCTAGAGATGACATGATATTGTCGCATATTCTATTGCATATATAGAGTTGCGCATACACCTTATTGCTTAGTTACTTGTTGTGCTTGGACTAGTACCCTTATGACACTGCACTATTATTGACGGCTCGTGCTGCAAGAGCACTGATTGTATACCACACACACCGTCAATAATTGCTATGACAGGCACAACACACATACATATATGATATTGTTTGGTTAAGGACATTGCGACATTGATTCATATTCCTTCATGCATATGACATATAGCATACCTGTATACATACATACTTCACTTATACCTGGAGGGTATAGCGCATCATTACTGATAGGTAGATACATATACCTTGCTATACCTTCATGTTTACATATATATCGGGCTATAGCTACATGTTTACCTTTATTTGATGTTATATAGACTTGGAGAATTTAGGAACCACATGATATATTTTATAACTTGTTGCAGTTAAATAATGATTTTCCTTATATGCTCATATTACTGTTTCATTTTGCATATATTAGATTCATGGATTTCGCATTGAGATATGGTTTTCATATGATGTTTTCTGGATTGTTTTACTCCTGCGTATATATATCAGTGGTATGGGACGCTGATACACACACACACACATCATATATCATCATGATGATATATGCAAATATACTTATTCTTTATATGTGTGGGCCTATATGGTCGATGAGAGGGGCCTATTTGCTCAATGGGAGGGGCCTATATGATCGATGAGAGGGGCCTATGTGCTCGATGCGAGAGGCTTATATGGTCGATGTGAGGGGCCTATGTGCTCGATGTGAGGGGGCCTGTATGGTCGATGTGAGGGCCTATGTGCTCGGGGCCTAGGGCTCGATATAGTATTTATATATGAGATTTACTCGATATTGAATTTATATGAGATTTACTTGATATTGGATACATGCTATATGAGATTTACTTGATATTGGATATAGGATATATGAGATTTACTTGATATTGGATACTCAGGATATATGAGATTTACTTGATATTGGATACTCAGGATATATGAGACTTACATGATATGAGAGCTAATTTGGGGACTGATTTGAGGAAATTGGGATTTGGATTGTCTTGATAGACCTTGGTCTTACCATGAGATCTGGAAATGATATGTTTTATTCCATACTCCGCATTTATTGTTTATGCACTGCTTCATGTATTAGTAGTTCCTGATAGAGTACCTTTCATGACTGTTGCATTTATATACTGTTATTTTATACGCATTGCTTCATGTATTAGTAGTACCTGATAGAGTACCTTTTGTTCCCGCCAAAAATTTCTGTGTAAAAGAGTCCAAGGTATCAAATGGCAGCGATACGCTTAAGGAAATACGAACCAGTATCTTCCGGTTTGTATTTTGATAAACTCCCGAAAGAGGAACTATTAAATTCTGATGGTATCGAAAGCATCTCGAAAAATCCTTTGATTTGATATATTATGGGCCTCATAATTCATCCGGGATCAAAAGTAATGAGTCATCACGTGTCCACATGTGACCAGGCATCACGTGCCCACACGTGACCATTTACAGGCAAAGCCTGTAGGCTCTTAATAAAATAAATAATTAAAAGGGGGTCACGTGAGCACACGTGATGGGCCTTTAAACCCACTGAAAGGAAGTAAAAAATATTATAAAACAGCAAGGAATACCCCAATGGGGCATCACATGCCCACACGTGACCAAAGGTCACGTGCAGACACGTGATGGGTTCCTAAGCTCTCTGAATTAATAGAATTAAATTCTAATTAAATAATTAATCAGCGGGGTCACGTGCTAACACGTGATGGGCTCTTGGACCCTCTGAACTAATAAGAATTAAATTCCAACAATGGGGTCACGTGCCAACACGTGATAGGCCCCTAAACTCATTAAATAGAGTTAAAAAGTATCATAAAACAACAGGAAAAATCCCAATGGGGCATCACGTGCCCATATGTGACCAAGGGTCACGTGCTGACACGTGATAATTCCTGAGTTATTTGAAACAACAGAATTAAATTCTGGTTAAATGCTTTATCGAGGGGTTTACGTGTCAACACGTGATGGGATCCTAAAATCTCTGAAATAATAGAATTGAATTCTAATCAAGGGAAATCAAAAATCCTAACTGGAAAAATATTTCTTTAAATCTTTCCAAACAAAAAAATTGTGCTCTGTAAAGTGGAGCACCGTTGGATTAAAAATCCAATGGTGATTAAAAATCACCAATTTATAGAAAGATTCTATACAAGGAAAGATTTCCCTGAAATTTGAATAACAGATAAAAGATCTTTTGGATTAAAAATCCAATGGTGAATAAAAATCACTGAGTGATCTAAAAGATCATGTTGGTTACAAAATCAATTAAAATCTTTTAATGAAAGATTCACAAAACAAATTGATTCTTTTCTTTCTCCTATAAATAGGAGCCAAGAAAAGGAGAGAAAGGACTTTTTTTGGGAGATAACAACAACAGAGAGAAAAAAGAGAGGAGAATTTAATTCTCAAGAGAGAAAACCCTAGGTGAGAAAAGGAAAGGGATCAAAACTTCAAAAAGAGAATTTAATTCTCAATCTAAGAGTTTAACACTTCTGCAAAAAGAACTTAGTTCTTCCTCTAGTTGAAGATCTGTAGAAGCACATCTCCCCATAGGTTGAGAATTTAATTCTCATCGGGTTGAGATCCTGCCATGCAGATCCAAAACCTAGAGGGGGAATTGAGTTTAGAGAATTTAATTCTCTCAAAACAAAACTAGGGTTTAACCCTATATGAGAATTCAATTCTCCTAAAATTACAGGAATTTAATTCCTTTGAGATGGACAGAACTAGGGTTTAACCCTAATTGAGAATTTAATTCTCTCAAATTCATGGGAATTTAATTCCTCTAAAAAAAATTAGGGTTTAACCCTACATAAGAATTTAATTCTTTCATAACAGGAATTTAATTCCTCCTAAAATGAAACTAGGGTTTAACCCTACATAAGAATTTAATTCTTTCAAAATGGGAATTTAATTCCTCCAAAGTTGTAATTAGGGTTTAATATTACAGAGAATTTAATTCTTAAAAAAATAAAGAGACTTAAAAGATCTCCATGCATGCAAAGAACTAAGGTCACGTGGCCCCTGAAAAGATTCCCAAAAATGAGAAGGAAAAAGTTTTGAGGCAATGCCTCACGTGCTCCCACGTGAGCTCTAAAACAAAGAGAATAAAAGCAAAGGAAATGTTGGCTCTGGGCGCTCTCACGTGTTACCACGTGACACCTAATAAATGCCTTAACAAATCAGTGCATGAATGCTTATCACGTGCCCGCACGTGATGGCCAGAAAGTCAAAAAGTGTTTTACACTTATTTGCAGAACAAAGTAAAAGAAAATCTGGCCCCATCTTCAGATGCCTCACGTGCTCACACGTGATGGCCTGAAAGCTAAGTGTTTAACACTTATTTGCAGCTTTGAGGGTAAAATAAAGGAGTTTCGGCCCAATTCTCAGGCGCCTCACGTGACCCTACGTGACCACCCCATTTTTAGTGTTTAACACTATTTTTAAAGCGCATCACATGGGAACACGTGATCGTCAAATACTTTCTAGTGTTAACACTATTTCAAAACCAACCTAGCCCAAAATGACTAAGTTTTTCCAGAGGCAGGATTCCCCTTTGACTGAACTTCAAATATACCCTTGTTTTCTGTTTCCCCCAATCAGTGCAAAACTCTGTTTGAATTTCAAAATTCAAAATTCGATGCAACGCTTCAAATTCTTTGCGCTGAGCTCAACGCGCCACGTGTCGAAAGCTGATACGCCAGCGCAGCACCCAAGGCAGTGCGCCCAGTCAGAGCAAGGCTCTATTTAAAACGAAAATTAAAGGAAGCAACGCTTCAGTTGAGCAAGTGCTGCGCTGCACGACACGTGTCAGCGCAGATGCGCAAGCGCAGTTGCGCTGCGCGACACGTGTCAGCGCAGTTGCGCTGCGCTGTGCGCTGCTTGACACGTGTCAAGCGCTGGTGCATCTGCGCCAAACGGAATTAAAATTTTAATAAGATCTTTCTATTCTTGTTAAAACAAGAAGATTGCCTTCTGTAAAACAGAAGCCCTTGGATCAAAGATCCAACGGTGGGGAAAATTCCTCAAATCCCTCAGAGAATGATCTTTTTAACAAACTTAACAAACCTATGGGCACTATATAAATACCCCTAGACCCCAATTTAAAAAAAAAGAACATTGTGAGAGATTGAGAACATCAAAACAGAGAGAACTCTGAAGAAATTTCAAGAAAAAGGTAAAAACCTTCATAAAATAGAAGAATTTCTTCTAATAGATCATTGATCTAAGAACAAGATCAATGATCTTCATATAATAAACAGTGCTTTGCACTTTTTTATGAACCACTGGTTCTCTGAAAAAAGAAAAACAAGAAAAACTTGTTTTCTTTGATCTAAATTAGATCAAGAAATCAAACAGTACTTTGCACTCTTTTATGAACCATTGGTTCTAGAATCTAAAATGATTCTCAAGTTGATAGTGCCTTGCACTTGCAAAACTGCACTGTTGCGCTCTTGGATTGGCGCAAGCCACCAAAGAGCGCCGCGTGTCAGCATATGAACCACTTGCGCTTTGTGCTTTTGAAATAGAGCCTCGCTCTCTGAAATTGGTGCAACTCACTAGAGCGCGCCACGTGTCAGCAGCGCAAGCGTAGTGCGCTGGTGCAGCGCACTGCACTTGCGTGACACGTGTCGTCATCACATGCACTTGCGCTCAGTGATTGGCGCAAAGCGCCTGACAAATGCAAAAGCATTTCTTTTACTAAAGGGCCAGGCCCAAACCAGAAAGGCCTAGTGGGCCAAATTAAATTGCAATGCAATAAAAAGGGCAGAGCCCAAACAAGATTGATGCTCTGCATCATTTATAAATGGGCAGAGCCTAAACAAAATAATAAATAATGCAATGCATTATTTTAAAAGGGGTAGAGCCCAAATAAAGGTCCAACAGAGACCAAGATTAATGCTATGCATTATTAAAAAGGGGCCAAGCCCTAGCACAGGCCTAATAGGCCAAAAACAAATAAAAGCATTGAACATTTTTCAACTGGACTTAGCCCAATCATGGCCGTAAGTCCTCAAATTAAATTGACTGAGCACAACTGCTCTCTTAAATCAATTTACATCCGGTTCGAGGGTACATCTCCGAACTCCTCTAACACTTATCGTTGTAATCCTTCAACGACGTCAGAGAGGTGACGGGTCCCGACAACCACACATCAATATGGACTGCGGGGTCCTTAAACTCGTGGACTAATACGTCCTTAAACCAAGATACGGACTGTGGGGTCCTTAAACTCATGGACTTATGCGTCCTTAAACTAAAATACGGACTGTGGGGTCCTTAAACCCACGGACTTATGCGTCCTTAAACTACCTTGGACCCCTATGTCCCTAAACTGGAACATGGACCACCACGTCCCTAAACTGGAACATGGACCGCAACGTCCTTAAACTACCTATGGACCATTACGTCCCCAAACTGGAACAATAGAGCCCTCAAATGCTCTTTTGCCGGATCTAAATGATCCCGTTTAAGTTGATCTTAGCCTCAAACCTGGCTAACGTATCCTTAAACATTCAAATGGACCATAAAACTCCAAACCAACTTTGGTTCGGGGGTACATCTCTGAACTCCTCTGACACATGTCGTAATCCTTCAACGTCGTCAGAGAGGTGACGGGTCCCGCTGGCCATATATATTAAACGGACCACTACGTCCCTAAACTGGAACAATAGAACCCCTAAATGCTCTTTCCGTTAAGTCGATCTTAGTCTCAAATCAGACTAACGTATCCTTAACGAACGTTTAAGTCGATCTTAGCCTCAACATGGCTAACATATCCTTAAACTAAAACACCAAACCCAAATCTAAGTAAATACGGATTTGGACTAATCCACGTCCTACGGGCGACGGCATAACTTAGTCTCCGTATATAATCCACGGGCAACCACAAACAAAACAAACACCCACGACATGAAGTGAAATTCTGGAGAAGGAGAAAGTTGTTACCGCGATGCGGTAGCGTAATTAACTGCAGGGGCTTGCGCCTGCAGGGAAGAACGTCCCCCCAATCAAAAACCCCTCAAGTGAGGGGGAATCTGACGAAGTCTGCTACATCGGCCGCATCCGTCTAAACCTCCGATACACGGTGCCATAAATCAACTTGGCATCTTCGGAGAGGTGGACGGATAAAACCAAATAGCATCTGCCCCGAATCTCAGGCAAGACGAACTTACGCGGTCGCGTCTCCGTCTTTCGGAGGGGAACATTTTCCAAACTTGATCATTTCACATGACATTCAAAGTAAACTCCAGAGCCATGATGAATGGTCAGTGCCTAATAAAAGACAAAATGTTATCAGAGCTCTTAAAACTCTGGTTTAGCATTGCTAAATAATGTGGGCTTGAATCCAGACAAATGTTTAATGGTCCAACAAAGAGCCAATATTTTTAATCTAATTGGATTTAGCCCAAACTGGCCATAAGTCCTCAATTCAGATTTAACTGAGCCAATGTGCTCATAATCTAATAAATTGATCGTAGTTCCAAATTGGACTACAGATCCCCAAATCCACTTTGGTTCGAGGGTACATCTCTTCACTCCTTTGATATTTGTCGTTGTAATCCTTCAACGTCTTCAAAGAGGTGACGGGTCCCGACAACCACACGTTTCACGGACTATGATGTCCTTAACCTTGACTGTGAGGTCTTTAAACTCACGGACTATGATGTCCTTAACCTTGACCGTGAAGTTATTAAACTCACGGATTATGATGTCCTTAACCTTGACCGTGAAGTCTTTAAACTCACGGACTATGATGTCCTTAACCTGGACCACTATGTCCTTAAACTGGTATTGGACCACTGTGTCCTTAAACTGGTATTGGACCACCATGTCCTTAAACTGGAAATCGACCGCAATGTCCTTAAACTAAACAATATAGTCCAAATGCTCTTTTGTTGGATCTAAACGATTCCGTTAAGTTGATCTTAGTCTAAAATTAGACTAACGTGTCCTTAACAAACGTTGAATTGATCTTAGTCTAAAATTAGACTAACGTATCCTTAACGAACGTTTAAGTTGATCTTAGTCTCATATGAGACTAATGTATCCTTAAATCCAAACCCCCAAACCCAAATCTAAGAAAATACGGATTTGGACTAATCCACGCCCTACGGGCGATGACATAAATTAGTCTCCGTATACAATCCACGGGCAACCAAACACAAAACAAATACCCACGACACGAAGTGACCATCTGGAGAAGGAGAAAGTTGTTACCGCGATGCGGTAGCGTAATTAACTGCAGGGGCTTGCGCCTGTAGGGAAGATCGTCCTCACAATCAAAAACCCCTCAAACGAGGGGGAATCTGACGAAGTCTGCTACATCGGCCGCATCCGTTTAAACCTTCGATACGTGGTGTAATAAATGAACTTGGTATCTTCGGAGAGATGGACGGATAGCACCAATTAGCATTTGTCCCGAAATTCAGGCAAGACGGACCTACTGTTCGGTTAACCTAGCACCTCATGAAGGGTTTGGAAGCATCACATGTACCAAAGATTGAATTTATAGGGTGCTAAGTTAACAAACAAAGAATCGTTCCTAGAAAAATTAGGGTTTCTAAAAACAACACTACATCACAAGTAGATTAAGCTAGGGTTTTGAGAGTACAACCTTTGTAGCTCCCTACGCTAGACTCCTCGGCTACTTGGGGTTTGGAAAAAGTCCGCTTGAACTCCTCTAGGTCCACGATGATCCACCCGGAGTCCGCTTTGTCCAAGCTTGCAACTTCACTTTATCAAGAGAATGAAATGAAGCTAACACTCTAAACAAGTGGGCTAGACTTGTGTAGAATGGTGTTGTGGTTCTCTTTCTCACTTCAAAATCCTATCTTGTTGAGTATTTTTCTCACTTGAAAATTCTAGAGAGCAAGAGATCAAGGTTGAAGAAGATGATGGCTTTTTTAAGAAGAAGAGAAGATAAACTCTAATGAGAAAAAGAAAAATATAAGTATATATATATTTTTCCTTCTTCATCTCAAACCATGGTTATCTTTTATGGATATTTATTTTTACTTTAGTTAAAACACAAGAGAAAGATTAAATCATGGTCAAAAGGTAGGTGAACATGGTTAAGTCAAAAGAAGAGTGTAGAAACTAATCCATGAATTAATCTTATCTCTTTTCTTTTGTTTTAGCATAAATAGAAATAATAATCCATAATATAAATCATGGTGTGAGTCTTATATTGCCACCATTTTCTATGTATAAACAACCATGATAGATGATGTATGTATGTATGTATGTATGTCCATATGTGTATGAATCTATAAAGAAAGCATACATGCATACATCCATCCATCAAACACAAGAAAGGATTTCAAGTGAGAAGCTAATGGTTAAATGATAAATCAACACTTGATTCATCAATTCGGCCATATCACATACGACCCTAACCAAAAGCAAGCTGCCCGATTAATATACGGTATCTCATACGCGCATTTTAACCGGGTCCATGCGTATATCGCATACGCGCACCACAACGTTTCGTCTAGACTAGGTAACTCCTTTGTGGGACTCTAAGACTCGTCAATACGCCGACAGTGGGTGATGATCATATCAAGCACCGCCAAGCCGCAAGCGGTCAGCTTAACGTAACGGCCACCCGGGTATTGAGCGATCAGAAGAGAACAAGCGAACCTGCTACAACTCCCGTCGAGCCAACCGGCAACACTTCCCATACAGTCCGGTCTCCTCGTCTGATATGTCGCATATCAAGTCTAGGGGTGGTAAACGTCAGACCCCAATAACTGATAAGTCGTGCCGATTTGAGGCTCATAACGGGTCGAGAAACTACTGGTAACACTTACCAGCAAATCTCTGAATCAGCCCTGGCCAGGGACTTCCCTGTTACGGCCAATCGAGCACAGCGCAACATCAACCCCCAATACCGGGAGAGAAGAAACCCCTCCTATCGCTCATTGCCTCCATGTGACTCGGGACTGTACCCAAAAACCACCGTTTTGCACGCCCTCATGGACGTGGTAAGGTGGAAATCGAAGCACAGTGGGAATCACATAAGACTCTATGACGATCTCAGGTCTACAGACTAACCTGCACTGGTGTCACCTGAGAACTGCCATCTGACGTGAGGTATAATACCATCTGGAAGTTCTCGGGGAGTCCGTCCAGTGTACCCAGTCTTCACTGAGCACCCGTATACCATCTCTGATGTCAAACACCAATGGATATGGGATCATCCATCGCCCATCTCATGGGTCGAGAAGTGTATACGTTAGTCTACACTGGTATATCGATGCCCCGTCTCAATACACCCACGACTAGGGACTTTGAAGGATGTACTTATGGACTACCATGTCCCCACTAGTATGATCTGCATCATAGTCCAGGTAGTCAAGTACACATCCTAAGGGCTTTACCAACATGTAACCATAAGACAGTATAAAGAGACAAGTATACATGTTAAGATAAAGAGCAACCAGATAGCATACTATCATATCGAGCAAGAAAGTCATCTCTATATATGTCCAAGCATCCAATATAATATACATCATCTGTACAATACTGGCCTCTAGGGCATACATACAACTAACAATCTCCCACTTGCACTAGGGCCAGCTGTTGTAGTATCGTATACCGAGCATCCCAAAGAGTCTCTCAAACTGTATATGGGGAATGGCCTTCGTGAGTGGATCCGCTGTGTTATTCTTCGTGTCAACCCTCCTGACCTCGATCTCCCGGCGATCAACTATCTCCCGGATCAGGTGATACCACCTCAGAATATGCCAGGATCGCTGATGGGACCTGGGTTCCTTGGCCAAAGCCACTGATTTAGAGATGTTTTATCGATCAAAAATATTTACCGCAATCAAGAACGGCGTCGCATGAAGCTAGCCAGTGAATACGGGTCGGTCCATAGGGATGTGTAAATCTCCTTTAAGTTCTTACGTGTTAATTCCAAATGATGTTGGGTCTTATAAATAAACCTAAAAATTGAAGTTGTATGCTACTAGGATTAGAAACTTGCTAGGATTAGGTTTAGGGAAAATTTGGTAAACAAAGATCTACATCTCTTTCCATTGCCATTAATTCAATATATCATATTAGTGTTATGGTAAATCTTAACAAAGGGGATTAGGATGATTGGGAAGATTGATTCTCTCTCTAGATACTTGTCCTTTCTTTCTTAATTTTTACCCTAACCTCCATGGAAAACCTTAAAATCCGGGCCTTTAGACTACGAAATCATCGCTACCTCGAGGGTAGAGTGCCGTAGGGAGCGGATTAAGAAGGTATGCATGGAGTTCTAATATTCATAAAAGATTGGCAACGAAAAGAGATGAGAGATCTTCATCTCTCAAATCCTTCCCTACTCCTAACCCTAACAAGCGAGGAAACTACTCGCTCATTGAGGGGATGAAGAAAGACATGATTTTATTAAAGAGAGAAAACATTTACTGCAAGTTAATAAAAACTAAACTAAATTAAACTAAGGCAAGAAAGGAATTTACCTAGGGCAGATATGAAAAACTACAACTACTGTAAGAAAAATAACCTACTTACTTTTGATGCGTTCTAACTTCAAGAAAACAGAATTTTATTCATGAGTAGAGGCATAAGAAAATACAAGGCTTTGGGTTCTATTTATAGGACATAGAAACCCTAGGTTTACAATTGCTCCGCATGTCTACAATTATAAATATACCCCTAGAAAATCTTTCCAAAGCCGCCAAAGAATTATGGTAAAATTTTCTGCGCATTAGGGCTTCAAACGGCCGCGGAACCGCGGCATGGGCACGCTTGGGCCGCGGTTCCGCGGCCCAATGGTGAGTTCAGCTCATCATTTTTCTTTGGCTGCATCATGATTCTTTGGTCTGGTTATTTCTTCAGTTCTTTTCTCTGTTGGACTTCTGAATTAGTTCCAGATCTTCAGTGAACAATTTGTAGCGGTCTTTTAACCGTCTGCCTTAACATTTTGGACCTTGCACTGCCTTATTGATTTTGAACCGTTCTTCGTCTAGGCTTGATTAGGATCCTTCTATTTGTTGGTCAAAAGTCCTTCTTTTGTGTCGTCTTTTGTGTTTTTCACTGTTTTCGCTCCAAGAACCTGTAACCTGTAACATGTAGCAGACATGGGTCAAAAGCACCTGTTTTTATTCTTAAATGCGTAAGAATGGGGAATACAAGATGCAATATTATGTTATGAACAAATACCCCCAAACTTATCTTTTGCTCGTCCTCGAGCAAACTTATTATTTTATTCTCAATAAAAATCTAACTTAGCCGCACTTTCACAGGGAAACGCGATTGCACTGAGCACGTGCAACAAGCCGTTAAACCTCTAGGTGTCTCTAGCAGGAGGAATGTTGTCTCCTGAGGGTTTTCAGCGGATTACACCCACAAAATCCTATCAATTCGGTTTTTCGACTTTTGTTTTCTAATTAGGTTTTCTAACAAGGAATTCTATTATCGTCGACCCACAAATTATCCACCCATATTCTTCACACTTCCTCATCATTTAACTTAAGATTGTATATGTTATGTAGACCTACTTAGCTTTCGGCATCTCTTAAGTTTTCATTCTAAAGTTCCATCTCCACTTAGGAATTTCTATCAACTCTACTAAAGATACAAGTTCTATTCTTTATTCCTTTCTCTTATCTAAACTCTAATCACATATCCCCACGTGTGTGTAAATATCACCCCTACACTTGGAAATTCAAATCAAGCAATCGTACTCTCGTCCATTGTCCAAAGCACTTATTAATTTGTGAATTTTTAATTGAATTTCGCTTACACATCCTTCATGCGACCGTTAATACTTCTTGAGGTACCAACAACCGATTACAAGATGCGTTAGCACTTTAAAGCGTACTTCCTAGTTTTGCAACACCCAAGGCTTTAGCAGTGACTCCCAAACCAGTTGGTCTAAGGCACTAGGTGATGAAGCACCCTCGCTAAATATTTTTCTATTTTTACAGCCTTAAGTAATCACAAAAACCAGTGTCCATTTTTTTATTCTTTATTCACACTTATATATTTTTTTTCATTTTCACTGTACTAAGGACTTTAGACAAGAGTATTTCAAGGTCTCTTCTACTGTTCCAAGTTTCAAGGTGCGTGATTGTGCATTTTGTTGGGTATACGTTTTCAGAATCTAGACTTAAGCTAGGAATCATTTTTCAAACTTATACTTTAATAAAAGCTTCAATACTTTTCCTTCGTTTCGACTTAGCCCAAAAAGTGAACCCAAAATTTGCCTATTTCTAAATAACCTACAAAGACATATACTTTTTACCGTTAAACTGTAAGGAAGGTTATTTTTAGGATTTTTAATTTGCTAAGTCTAAGATTTAGTTTTTCTTAGCCAGTTAACCTATTTATCAAACTCGAGTCAATTAACCAGAATTGAATACATTAATTTTTATAATTTTTGAAATTTTTCAATTTTTATGGGTTTTTCTTTTTCTAATTTTTTTTATTTTTCAAATTTTTCGAATTTTTATGATTTTTTATATAAAGATGCAATGCAGAAATTAAATATGCAAAAGGAAAAGAAAAATATATACAATATGCAATGCAAAAGATAACTATATACACTACCCTCCCCCCCAAACTTGAGCAAAGCAGTGCCCTCACTGCTCGGCCCCACGTCGCGCTCGTGAGCGTGAACGTGATCTTTCCCCTCTAGCCAAAAGGGTTTGAATACCCTTCTCAATTTCCGTCAACCGACGGTCGTGATCTCGTGCTGTCGCCCGAAACTCATCCCTCAAAGAATCAATTCTTCTCACTGTTCTCCGCATCAATCGCGCATGCTCCTGAGGTGTCAGTTCTTCCCCGCTCGATGTCGAGCTCGAGCTAGGGGTGTGTGCGGGAATATTTTCTGCCGGTTCCGTTCGTGTCCAAATATCAGTAAGTCTAGAGTAGGACGAAGTAACGCCCTCAACGAGTGGTCGAACTGGAACACCGTCTATCATGTAAGAATCAAATTCCTCGACGGGGAGGAAATAACGGCAGAGTTGGGTGACAAGCATGGGACATGGGTAGATGGTACCCCGTTTCCCCGTACCTATAGATTGGAGCAATACAGTGCACATGTCGAACCGTGGATTTTTCGTCATAAGTGTGTGTACGACATGTAATGAGGGGGTGAAGAAAGTCGTGTAGTGCGAACTACCAAAGATATTGTTTTGTGCCCACCGGCACACAGTAAAAACGTTCGCGAAAAGGGTCCGTGCTTGGATACCCTTACGCGGCTCTCGTGCACAGTCATTCCCCATCAAGGGCATATAATCCTCAAAGTGTAAGGGGTGGTCATGTGCGGGCACACGAGGTATGAGTGTAACCTCGTGGATCATATCCCTATCAATGTGAATTACGCGATCTCCCCAATTTATTTTAATGTAGCCTAAGTTGTCAAGACTATTATCCTCCATTGATTCATAAAATAGGGCAACTAGTTCAGGTAGGGCAAACGCAGAGGAGTGATTATAGATCAGGAAATTCCAGCCCCTCTGCTCGATTTCATGTGCAAAATATCTACCGTACACTTCGTGTGTGAAAACTGGGGTAAAATCTCTTTCAAACTGCATTTTATGTGCCATTTAGATTTTTTTCAGGAAAAAATATGTAATAACAGAGAGGAAAGACACAGATTTACCTCCCCTGAAAATTACAGGGGCTGAAGCTTCAGAGGTGCGGCGGTTCAGCGGCAGGAGACGGATACGGCGGCGGAACCGCGGCGTTCTGGTGGCGGGGCTGAGAAATTTTTCTGGAGACGATAGGGGGCGGCGGCTAGGGTTTTATGAAGAGGAAAAATTTAGGGTAAGAGAACAGGGGCTCGGGCTCCTTTAAATAGAGGGGGAAAGAAGGTGATTTGCATAAACCACCCTTTAAAACGAGGTTATTTGTTTGTAAATTAAGAAAAGTCAGCTCTTAATTCTGAAAATTTGCAATTAGGTCCAAATTTTATTTATTTATTTATTTATTTATTTATTTTTATGGTATTTTGGGAATATATATTTACAAATTATATACACACCCCCAAACTTATTTGAAATAATGTTTTGGAAGAAAAGAAATTTGGGGGTGAAGGTGGAGGAAAATTACTCAGTGTAGATCGGCTCCTGCAAGAACAGGAGCTCCTCCGAAGGGTCCGCTGTGAGGAACGGTTTCAAACGATGCCCATTTACTTTGAAAAACGTACCGTCCTCCGGGTTTTCAAGATCAACCGCACCGTGCGGATAAACGGTGCGGACTACAAAAGGTCCCTTCCACCTAGAACGGAGCTTGCCGGGATGAAAATGTAACCGAGTATCATATAATAAAACCTGTTGACCAGGTTTAAATGTCTTTCGAAAAAGGTTTTTATCATGAAATACCTTAGCTCGGTTCTTAGCAATCACGGCATTATCATATGCCTCATCCCGCAGCTCTTCTAGTTCATTTAACTGCAGCTTTCGGTTGCTGCCCGTATCTCCTAAAGATAGATTCAGCTCTTTAATGACCCAAAATGCCTTATGCTCAATTTCTACTGGGAGGTGGCACGCCTTCCCGTAGACAAGCCGGTATGGAGACATGCCAAGATCGGTCTTATATGCAGTACGGAAAGCCCATAGTGCATCGATTAATTTGAGTGACCAATCTTTACGGTTTTTAGAAACCGTTTTCTCCAAGATTTGCTTAATTTGCCGATTCGAGACCTCGGCTTGCCCACATGTTTGGGGATGGTATGGCGTTGATAGCTTATGGGTGATAGAGTATTTGCGCATTAGAGACTCAAAAGTCCTATTGCAAAAGTGAGAACCATTATCACTTATTATCGCGCGAGGGTGTCCAAATCGAGAAAAGATGTGTTCTTTTAGAAATCGAACGATAACCTTGTTGTCATTCGTTCGACTTGGCACAGCCTCTACCCACTTTGAAACATAGTCAACAGCCAGAAGAATATACACATTTTCAAAAGAGTTAGGAAATGGTCCCATGAAATCTACACCCCAAACATCAAAAATATCTACAACCAAAATTGGTTGGAGTGGCATTTCGTTCCTCCGCGATATCCGGCCCAAGTGTTGGCACCGAAAGCAAGTTTTGCAGTATTCGAATGCATCTTTGAAGAGTCGTGGCCAATAAAAACCACACTGTAAAACTTTCTCTGCTGTCTTCTTTGAGCCAAAGTGCCTGCCACATGCTTGATCGTGGCAAAAAGACAGCACACTCTTAACCTCAGTTTCCGGCACACACCGACGAATGATTTGGTCGGAACAATATTTAAAAAGATAAGGTTCATCCCAGTAAAAATGCTTTACTTGGGACAAAAATCGAAGTTTATCTTGTTTCGACTAATCTTTGGGTATCAAGCCGGTGGCTAAGTAGTTTACAATATCGGCGAACCATGGTTCGCAAGAAACGGTCAAGAGTTGCTCATCGGGAAAAACATCAGTGATAGGAAGTTCAAGTGCAGGCGAGCAAGGAAGTCGTGAAAGGTGATCGGCCACTACGTTTTCATATCCTTTTTTGTCCCTTATAACAAGGTCAAATTCTTGCAGCAAAAGGATCCAACGTATTAGCCTAGACTTAGCATCCTGCTTCGCAAAAAGGTGGCGAAGAGCTGAGTGATCCATGTACACTATAACTGGAGAGCCGATTAAATAAGGCCGAAATTTCTCAAGTGCAAACACAACCGCTAAAAACTCTTTTTCTGTTGTTGTGTAGTTTAATTGGGCCTCATTTAATGTTCGGCTAGTGTAGTAAATTACGTGCGGCATCTTGTTAATGTGCTATCCAAGAACAGCACCAATGGCAAAATCGGATGCGTCGCACATAATTTCGAAAGGGTGCGTCCAGTCTGGAGATGAAAGAATGGGCGCAGAAATGAGTGAGTGTTTCAAAGACTCGAAAGCTTCCATGCAAGTTGAGTTGAAAACAAATGTAGTGTCCTTGGCCAATAAGAGAGTCAAGAGTCTAGCAATTTTGCTAAAGTCCTTGATGAACCGTCTATAAAAACCGGCATGGCCAAGGAAGGCTCGGATATCTTTGATGCATTTAGGAGGAGGAAGATTAGAAATGACTTCTATTTTGGCTTTATCAACCTCTATGCCGTTTTGCGAGATGACATGTCCTAAGACAATGCCTTCTTGTACCATAAAGTGGCATTTCTCCCAATTCAAAGTTAGGTTTTTCTCCCTACAGCGGGTAAGAACTGCGTCAAGATGT
Source organism: Agapanthus africanus (assembly GCA_030015575.1). Classification (NCBI taxonomy): domain Eukaryota; kingdom Viridiplantae; phylum Streptophyta; class Magnoliopsida; order Asparagales; family Amaryllidaceae; genus Agapanthus; species Agapanthus africanus. Next base: position 573,767,574 of record JASDDO010000016.1, read on the forward strand.
CGTAAACACTCGTCGAAGGAGTCACCGAAAATGGAGAAATCATCCATAAAGATTTCCAAAAACTTCTCCACCATGTCCGAAAAGATCCTCATCATACACCGCTGAAATGTAGCGGGTGCATTGCATAACCCAAAGGGCATGCGACGATAAGCAAAAGTGCCAAAGGGACAAGTAAATATAGTCTTGTCTTGATCCTCTTTGGCTATGGGGACTTGATTATAATCGGAATAACCATCTAAAAAGCAGTAGAACTCGTGCCCCGCCAATCGTTCTAGCATTTGGTCAATGAATGGTAAAGGAAAGTGGTCCTTCCTTGTCGCGGCATTGAGTTTCCGGTAGTCGATGCAAACTCGCCACCTTGTTTGGGTGCGAGTGGGAATTAACTCATTTGCCTCATTGGTGATGACCGTGATGCCCGATTTCTTTGGCACGACATGAATGGGGCTAACCCATTGGCTATCCGAGATAGGGTAAATGATACCGCTATCAAGACACTTAACAATCTCCTTCTTGACCATCTCTTTCATAATGGGGTTGAGGCGTCTTTGTGGACCCTTGCCGGCTTGGCATCATCCATCAAGTGTATATGATGTTCGACTATGAGGGGACTAATCCCCTTGATGTCAGCCATAGACTAGCCGAAAGCTTGCCGATTATTGTGTAAGACCATTAAAAGAGCCTTCTCTTGCTCGAGAGCTAGAGATGCCGATATGATAACGGGTAAGGTCTCATTGTCACCTAGATAGGCATATTTTAGGTGCGACGGCAAAAGCTTTAGTTCGAGTTTAGGTGGTGAAACAATGGATGGTAACAATGGAGTAATTGTTTCAAACTCGAAGGATTCCATCAAAGGTTCAAATTGAGTGTACGCTACCGACTCGGATGGTTCAACTAACTCATCCAAAAAAGCAAAAGACTCAAACTCGGGTGGAGAGTCTTCAAGATCATCAACAAAGGTGAAACACTCATAATCTTTGTCCGTCGTGAAAGCTGTGTCGGATTCTAGGAGGAACGCACTAGTGGCGTCCATATTGCTGTGATCAAACATGAAATTTTCGAACTCACAGTCCTCCTCCGCGATCTCATTGATCGAGCACACATCAAGTACGCTAGAATTAGGCTCGCAAGGCTGACTTCCTAACTTGAAAATGTTGAGTTCAACTGTCATATTGCCAAAAGATAGATTCATTGAACCGTTACGACAGTTGATTACCGCGTTAGAAGTCGTGAGGAATGGTTGACCAAGTATCACCGGAATTTGATTACGGAGGTTAGCGACAGGCTGTGTATCCATAACAATAAAGTCAACGGGGAAAATGAAATCCCCTACTCTAATTAACACATCCTCCAACTCTCCCCTAGGATGGGTGATTGATCGGTCGGCCATTTGGAGAGTGCAATGAGTAGGTTTAAGCTCTCAAACGCCTAACTGTTCGTACACCGAATAAGGTGGCAAATTGACACTAGCACCAAGATCTAATAGTGCTTTATTGATGGTCTTGTTCCCAATTGTGATCGAAATAGTAGGACAACCGGGGTCCTTGTGCTTTGGGGGTAAAGAATTGACAAGAGTATCACTAACAGCACTAGCCACGAAAACTTTCTTTGGTATTTGTGACTTCATCTTTTTGGTGCATAAGTCCTTTAAGATTTTTGTATATGAAGGAACTTGTTGGATTGCATCCAAAAGAGGGATATTTATGCTAACCTGTTTGAACAACTCTACAATCTTCTCCATCTGTGGAGTTGGTTTATTGGATCTCAACCGATTTGGAAAAGGAACATTTTGAAAAGTTGTTGAGTCCAATTTTTGCGGATCAGATTGTTGAGTTGGAACGGAACCCCGTGTAGATGTGTTCGTGTTGTGAGAAGAGGGTCCGTTCGAGCTAGAAGAAGTAGAGTCATGTGAAGGATGGAGAATAGGCTCTAACGAAGAAGAAGAAGAAGATGATGAACCACCGGCAGGGGTGTCATGGTTAATACCCACATTGTTTTGCAGCACTTTTCCGGATCTCAACGTAGTCACAGCATTCACGTTATGATTCTGCTGTTCATGTGCAACATGTGCGTGGCCGGGATTTGGGAGTGGTTGAGACGGAAGCTTTCCTTTCTCTCGCTCTTTCAATGCTGCGTTGAGTTGTGCAATTTGTGCCTTAATAGCTTTGATGCTTTGATCGTGTGAGGCACTGTTTTGCACCAAAGATTGAACAGAAGTCTCTATCCTAGCTGTGGACTGTGCAGATTGCTTTAGGAATACTTTTAGACTTCTTTCGAGCGAGCTAACAGCATTTTGAGGGGGAACAAAATTGTTGGGCACAAAATTGTTCATCTGATTAGGGTAAGGTTGCTGTTGGAGAGGTTGCTGAAATTGAGTTTGTGGAGGTGCTTGTTGTTGTGGAGGAGGAGCCCTTTGAAAATTGTTGTTTCCTTGGGATTGTTGATTTTGGTTCCAAGCGAAATTAGGGTGGCTCTTCCAACCCGGATTGTATGTCGAAGAGTATGGATCATTTCTTTGTCGTTGCTGAAAAGCAGCATTGACTTAATCTTGTCCTTGAGTAGATGGAGTGTAAGGACACTCTTCTGTGAGATGTGATGGATCCGAACAACAAGCACAAACAGTTCGTGGAGGCACAACAGGAGCAGGAGAAGGTGCTGAGATTTTGGTCTCAAGCGCTTCTAGCTTTTTCGTAAGAGCGGCCATCTCGGCCTTCATAGCAATTGACATCTCTACTTGATGTATGCCTGCCCTAGGTTGACCAATAGAAGATGATGATGTGGTCTTGGTGCTCTTCCACTGAATTGTTTGTTCACTAAGATCCTCAAGAAACTGCCACGTTTCCTCACTAGATTTGGACAGAAAGTGACCTTGACTAATGGTTTCTAGCAACTGCTTCGTTGCCGGGTTCAACCCCTCGTATAATGTTTGACAAAGTTGCCATCTTTCGATCCCATGGTGAGGGCATTGAACGAGTAGGTCTTTGAATCTTTCAAAACATTTCCAAAATAGTTCGGCAGGAAGCTGTGAAAATTGTATAATCTCATTACGGATTTTAGCAGTTTTGTGATGAGTGTTTACCCCAATCAGAGCAAAGCTCTGTTCAAATTCCAAGGTGGAAAAAGAAGCAATGCTTCTGTTTTTTCTCCAATCAGAGCAAATCTCTAAAAAAAAAAAAAAAAAAAAAAAAAAGCGCGCTGCGCGACACGTGTCAGCGCAGCGCAACTGCGCGCTGCGCGCGCGCAAAAAGAAAAAAAAAAAAAATTGCGCGCGCAGCTGCGTGTCAGCGCAGCGCACAAAAAAAAAAAAAAAAATTATTTCCGCGCGCAGCGCAGTTGCGCGCTGCGCGACACGTGTCAGCGCAGCGCAACTGCGCGCTGCGCGACACGTGTCAGCGCAGCGCAACTGTGCGCTGCGCAGCGCACAAAAATTTAAATATAAAATAATAATAATAAAAAAAATAAAAAAATAAAAAAAAAAAAAGCTGCGCGACACGTGTCAGCACAGCGTGACACGTGTCACGCGCTGGGACACTGCGCCAAACAGAATTAAAAGATTTAAGAAATCTTTTCTGTTCTTGTTAAAACAAGAAGATTTTCTTCTGCAAAGCAGAAGCTCTTGGATCAAAAATCCAGCGGTGGGGAAAATTCCCCAAATCACTCAGAGAAAGATTTCTTTAACAAATTTAACTAATTTATGGGCACTATAAAAAGGACCCCAGACCTCAATTAAAAGGCATCAACATCTTGCTAAAAAAAAAGAGAGAAGAGAACTCTTGAGAACTCTTGAAGAATAAAAAAAAAGGTAAAAACCTTTAAAGGAAGAGAAATTTCTCTTATGAACAGATCATAGATCTAAAAAACAAGATCAATGATCTTTAATAAAAATAAAATAAAATAAAATAGTGCTTTGCACTTTTATGAACCTTTGGTTCTCTGAGATAAGAAAAACAAGAAAAACTTGTTTCTTCTTAGAAATAAATCAAATAGTGCCTTACACTTGTTTTATGAACCATCGGTTCATGAACCTAAAAGGTTCTTAAATTAATAGTGCTTTGCACTTCTTATGAACCACTGGTTCTCTAAAACAAGAAAAACAGAAATAAAAAAAAAAGATAGTGCTTTGCACTTTTATGAACCTTTGGTTCTTGAAATAAAAAGAAAAAACTTGTTCTTCGTTGATCTAAATTAGATCAAGAAATCAAATAGTGCTTTGCACTTCTTTTATGAACCATTGGTTCTTAAATCTAAAAGATTCTCAAATTAATAGTGCTTTGCACTTATGAATTTGCACTGTTGTGCTTTTTGATTGGCGCAAAGCGCTTGATAAATGCAATGCATTTTCTAAAGGGCCAAGCCCAAACCAAAAAGACCTAGTAGGCCTAATTAAATTGCAAGGCAATAAATGGGCAGAGCCCAAATAAATTGATGCTTTGCATCCTTTATACAAGGGCAGAGCCCAAATAAAATTGATGCCTTGCATCATTCCTGAAAGGGCAGAGCCCAAAACAAATTGATGCTCTGCATCCTTTCTGGGCAAGGCCCAAATAAAAATAAAAATAAAAATGCAATGCAAAAGCAAATAAAATGTTGAACATTTCAACTGGACTTAGCCCAATTTTGGCCATAAGTCCTTAAATTAAATTGACTGAGCAAAATTGCTCTTCTGAATCAATTGACATCCGGTTCGAGGGTACATCTCCGAACTCCTTTGACATCCGTCGTTGTAATTCCTCAACGACGTCAAAGAGGTGACGGGTCCCAACGACCACACATCGATATGGACTGCGGGGTCCTTAAACTCGTGGACCGAAACGTCCCTAAACTAATATCGGACCGAAACGTCCTTAAACTAATGATGGACCGAAACGTCCCTAAACTAATATTGGACCACCACGTCCCTAAACTGGAATATGGACCACCACGTTCCTAAACTGGCACAATCGAGCCCAAATGCTCTTTTGTCGGACCTAAACGGTCCCTTTAAGTTGATCTTAGTCTCAAACTGGACTAACGTATCCTTAACAAACGTTTGAGTCGATCTTAACCTCAAAAATGGCTAACGTATCCTCCAAACAGACTTTAGTCCCAAATTGGACTATGAATCTCCCAAATTGGAACAATAGGGCCCAAACGCTTTTTTGTCGGATCTAAACGATCACGTTAAGTTGATCTTAGTCTCAAACAGGGCTAACGTATCCTTAACGAACGTTTAAGTTGATCTTAGCCGCAACGTGACTAACGTATCCTTAAACTAAAAACACCAAACCCAAATCTAAGTAAATACGGATTTGGACTAATCCACGTCCTACGGGCGACGGTATTACTCAGTCTCCGTATACAATCCACGGGCAACCACAAACAAAACAAACACACACGACACGAAGTGAAATTCTGGAGAAGGAGAAAGTTGTTACCGCGATGCGGTAGCGTAATTAACTGCAGGGGCTTGCGCCTGCAGGGAAGAGCGTCCCCACAATCAAAAACCCCTCACCCTGAGGGGGAATCTGACGAAGTCTGCTACATCGGCCGCATCCGTCTAAACCTCCGATACACGGTGCCATAAATCAACTTGGCATCTTCGGAGAGATAGACGGATAAAACCAAATAGCATCTGCCCCGAATCTCAGCGCCAGGACATCGCAGTCTTGTGCGCCGCCGTTCGGAGGGGAACAGATTCTGGCACGCCCGGTGGGACCTCTTCCTCTTTCCACTCCACACTTCGTGTGTCGTGTTCGCGGACAAATCGCGGTTTGCTATGATTGCCTGTGGATTCAAGGTACTAAGATTTGGTGTCTTGCTTTATGCAGAAAACAGAAAATCGATGGCTTCGAAATGCACCGCCCGCAGCGATAACTCTCGCTCCGTCATTGCTGGAGGAGTGACTTATGGGCCCCAAGCGGCCTCCCTTTTCAAAATGCCGGTGGAGCAGATGGCTCAAGCCACCACTGGACTATTTTTTGGGACCATGCTCCCACCAATGAGCTTCAACGCCCCAATGACATTGCAAGAAGCTCCAAAGAAATCGGTCTTCGATCGACTTACCACTGCCGCGACCCCTCTCAACGGGTCGTCCAACTCCACTGCTTCAGTTTTTAACGGACTAGGCCAGAGCTCTAACAGGCTCATGAAGAAGCCTGCCATACCAGAAGGCGTTATCCTGAAGCGGATAGCCATTCCAACTCACGTTCCTGGCAAAATCACCAAGGTTGCTTCCCATGTTCAGAAGTCCGCTTCTGACAAGTTGGCCGTCCCCGTTCAACGGACGTCGATCTTTAAAAAGCTGGTACCAGTATATTCTGACCAACACAGGGGGCATGAGAAGGTCACCCCTATAGCTGAAACAACTCCATCAGCACGACAAGCTCGACGTCGCCACTGGCGTCGAGTAAGGAAGGCTGGGGGCAACTCCCCCTCTGGGATTACTCCGTCAGCTCCGATGGTGAGGATCGATGCTGCTGTTCCAACCAAGAATAACTTTGAACTGCTCAACAAGGTGCGCAGAAACTCTCCTACTGCGGTGATGAAACGAACTCCTTCACCTGTGGAGAATACTCCAGAGAAGAAGCTAGAGCAGCCCCCTCAACTGCTGTCCTCTAAAATTTACAAGGTCTGGCGACAGGTCCAGGAGTCAGTGATTAATGAAAACTATCTTCATCGACAGAAAAAGACAGAGGTTCGGCAAAAGAAAGATTACTCTGTCAAGCCAGAAGAAGCAGCGGCTACTCGGGTGTCCGCTGCAGCGACACCCTCAACGCTAATCACTCAAAAGAAAAGGAGGCCACAAAAAGCCCCTGTGAATAAGGCACACCATAAAAGCGCTGGACACAAACGCCCCAAGTCCGGGGGCATGGTAGTGCACACTATTTATATGGCTTCTGGAAAGGAGGAAAGCCGCACTTCTACGGGCCACCGACCGCTCACCCGATCCGTGACGAAAGCCCAGGAGCAACAACAAAAGCTTCAGGAAATGATGACTACAATGGCTGCACTCACTGAGCCAAAAGAAAGCTCTGAAATGTCTTCGGATGAGCGTCAAGAACAAGAAACCGACGCTGACTTTTTACGCAGAGTCCTCGAAAAGAGGGACAAAGAAGCTGCAGAGCAAGCGGCTAACATAAAACAGATGGCGCTCCTCTTCCAAGATATGGTAGGGATGATGTTACAGCAGGACCCTCCTGCTGAAGATCCTCCGATCGTCCTTGAAGACGACAGGGGAGAAACGTCAAATCATCCGCCGGCTCTGTCAACAGCCAAGGAGGAGGCAATCTCCAAAGTTGACCTAGACGAATATATAGCTCAGCAGATCCGGGTTCATCAGGCGAATGAAGCGACTGGGCAAATTGTTAGAACTGGACGGCCGTATCCAGGCTGGTATGACCAAATCAAGTACCCGCCAGGATATACGATCCCTAAATTCCACGTATATAAAGGGACAGGGAATCCGCATCAGCATGTCGCTCAATTCAGGGCCTTATGCGGCAATACTGGAGGCGACGACAAATTGTTGCTACGTCAATTCGTCGGCAGCTTAGCAGAAACAGCCTTTGAATGGTATTCGGAGCTGCCTAACGACTCTATCAAAACATTTGCAGAGATGGAGCTGCTGTTTACACAAAGATTCGCGAGTGCTAGTGAACACACTCCGATAACAGCACTGATAAATGCCAGGATAAGGCCGAGCGAAACGTGGGTCCAATACGCAACACGATGGCGGAACCTATGGTCGAAATGCGAACAACGCATAGAAGAGGCACCTGCGGTAGGCATGTTTGTGGGCACTCTCGATCCGCAGGCGACCATCTCGCAATTCATGATGTTCTTCAGGCCGACCACCTTCCAGGCCTTGATCGACAAATTAGCCCAAATGGACCAGATGGGCCATAGACCGTCTCCTCCAAGACCCGATCCCCGAAATGAGAAAGGAAAAGCGATCATCGTCGCCAACGCTCAGCAACAGTCGAGCAACTCAAAGCCAGTCGCTCGCCAAAACGTGCGTCCACGCCCATCCCTCGAAGAGAGGCTAGGACGTCATTACTCGTTTCCTCAAAATAAAACGAGAAGACTGTTTGAGCTGGCAGTGCGTAACAGACTCATCAATCTGCCGAGTCCGAAGCGTCTGTCGCAGCCAGGCGATCTTAATAATCCCAATTATTGCCCTTACCACCAAACGGTAAGTCACCCGATTGAGTATTGTTTCGTCTTTAAGGGATGGATCGAGGATCAATACCTGCAAGGCAAGTTCACGCTGTCTGAAAGCTGGAAGGTAAACCCTCCACAGCCGCACTCTCCAAAGAAGACGGACACGCCGGAGGCAACTTGTTCTTTCGTCGAGGATGAAAACGATGGAGAAAACTTATCGGATGAATCCGAAGACTACGTAGCGACTTGTCATGTGATTTCTCATTCACTGACGGATGATGAGGAGGATCCTTACGCTGAGAAATCAATGGCGGACCCTGAAACAGAAATTCCGCGGCCGTCAGACAAGCTGATCGATGCCTTCCTAAATGAAATTCGTCTGAAAGCAAAAGCCAATCAAGAGCATGAAATGGCCATACTGGAAAGAACCAAGGTATTCCTGTCAAATCAAAAGCCATACACTGCGGGTAAAAACAAATTCAAGACGAGGAAACGGTTCGCCAAAGCTCTATCAGTAGGAATGAAGCTACCGCCCTCTGAAGAAAATTCTTTCGCTGAGGTAGAGATGCACCCTAACTTCTGTTTATATCATCAGAAGATCATACATCCTACCGAAGACTGCGAATCCTTTAACTGTTGGTGGCAAGGGTATGTCGCTCAAAAGCTACACTTCGACAGGACAAAGTGTGAAGCTTGTGGACATCGGAAAAATGCGATAGATGAGCGCAAAAGAGCCACCGCCGACTGTCATATAGCCGACTTCAAGGGATCACAAATTATCACCTTTGGAAGCGACTCTGACTAAGAAGCTACCCCCAACTCTTCCCTCGGGGAATCTATTTCAAAAATAAAGGAATTGAGAAGCTGCGAGAACGTTCAGCCATGCAATCGCATGCTACTCGGAAAGAATCCCGGCCCTGCAAACAACAGAGCGAACAAAAAGGATAAAAGAAAAGGAAAAAAGGCCCTCGTCGCCAGCGCTCACCAACAATCAGGTGACCCTAGACCAGTTGCTTGCCAAAGCAACAAGCGGCAATCCCTCCAGGAAAAGTTGAAACGCCCTTACTCGTTTCCACAAGATAAAACAAGGGGACTGTTCGAGCTGGCTGTGCGCCACAGACTCATTAATCTGCCGAATCCAAAACGTCCGTTGCAGCCAGGCGACGTTAATAATCCTAATTATTGCCTTTACCACCAAACAGTAGGTCACCTGATCGAGGACTGCTACGTCTTCAAAAACTGGGTTGAAGACCAATACCAACAGGGCAAGTTCGCGTTGTCTGAAATTTGGAAGGTGAACCCGCCACAACCGCATGCTCCGAAAAATATGGACACGCCGGGGGCATCATGCTCATTCATAGAGAAAGCCTAACGGACCACTACGTCCTAAAACTGGATAACGGACCGAAACGTCCTTAAACTAACAACGGACCGAAACGTCCTTAAACTAACGACGGACCGCAATGTCCTAAAACTTGCAAATGACCGAAATGTCGTTAAACTACTCCCAACCCGCAGCATTTTCAGGCTGACATGGTAAAAAAAAAAAATAAAAAAAAAAAAATAAAATTAAAAAAGGTATGTCCATAAGCAAAATGGGCACGGATGAAAACCTGAAAGGGCTCCGTGAGTAAAAACAGCAGGGCTACCGGCGAGTGTTCGTGAAAACCCGAAAGGGCGCGATCTCGTTAAAAAAAGAAAAAGAGAGAGAATAAAAAAAAAGAATAAAAAAAATACGGTATGTCCACAAGCAAAATGGGCACGGATGAAAACCCGAAAGGGCTCCGTGAGTAAAAACAGCAGGGCTACCGGCGAGTGTTTGTGAAAACCCGAAAGGGCACAACCTCGTTAAAAGACACTTATAGGATCCTCTCGACCTAGTAAGGAGAAACCACCTGCGTGAGATCCTTACGACTCACAAGGGAACACCACACTTAGGGATCCTCACGATTCCTAAGGAGAAATTACACTTGCGAGATCATCACGACTCGTAAGGAGAACTCTCTTATGGGACCCTCACGGCTCATAAGATTTGAAAGTCTTAAGTTACAGAAACCTTAACCTGTTCTTAAGCAACCCCCATAACCTTCGATTTTGCCCTACAAGCGGCTCATAATGACCCTTGTATACAATCCACGGGCACGAATAAATATTTCCCTAACAAAGTCCCATCCGTGACTAGGGATATGCTTGAACAGCAAACAACACTTGTGAGTCCTCTCGACTTATAAGGAGAAAACCCTTTTGTAAGATCCTTATGACTTACAAGAGAACATGCACTTTGGAATTCTCACGATTCCCAAGGAGAAAACACACCTACAAGATCCTCACGACTTGTAGGGAGAAATACCTTTGTGAGACCCTTACGGCTCATGAAGTCAAAAGCCTTAGCCGACAGGACCCTTAATCCTGTTTACTAAGCCACCTTTGTTCGGGATCGACAGAGGCAAATGATGATCCGCTCCTGGCAATGTTCCAGTTGCAGCGATGCTGATGCCTAGACCGGTATCAAATTCCAAGTCCTTTTACGGCAGATGATGATTCGCTCCTGGCAATATTCCAGTCGCAGCGATGCTGATGCCAAGATTGGTATCAGATCCCAAATCCCCTACTCGCGAAAAAAAATCAGCGAGCCAAAAAAAAAAAAAAAATGCATACGAAATAGCCGAAATGATGGGGCAACTTGCAAACAAAATCAGCAAGTAAAAATGTATGCATACGAAATAGCCTAAATGATTGGGCAACTCGCAATAAAAAAAAAACAGCGAGTAAAAATAAAATAAATAGCCGAAATGATTGGGCACCGCGAAAAATAGCCGAAATGATTGGGCAATCGCGATTCTCGCGATATAAAAAGCTGAAATGATAGAGCATTGCGGAAAGAATAAAAAAAATGAAAGAATGAAATTTTTTGCCCTATAGGTGAAATCACATTGATCCCTGTATACAATTCAGGGGCACAGATAAAGAGGGAACCATACCTTCCTAACAGGCTCCACCAGAAAGCGAAACCAAATCTCGACGGTTCATAGATAACCTAGAGACCATCTCGACATTTGTCGCAATATTACAGACACGATGTCAACAAATGGAGCAAAGGAAGGTCCCTAACTTCAGGGTCTCGACGTCAATATCGACAACTTAAAGATCACCAACGACGTTTCTCCTCACTCCAACTAGATGCAGACATGACGTCAACAACTGACCTCAGAATCGCAACGAAACGGAACCATGACAAAGTCCCTAGTTCCAAATCTCAATGGCCACGTCTACAGCCTGGAGACCAACAACGGTGTGCCTCCTCATTCCAACAGGACACAGATGTTACACCATCAAGCGGAGCGATGGCAAAATCCCAGCTTCACCTCAGCATTCGTCTCGATACAGTAGACGCAATGTCAACAACAGCGTTCCTCCGCAGTCCAGCTGGAGGCAGATGCAACGTCAACAAAAGACCTCACGGTCGAAACAAAGCGGAGTAACGGCAAAATCCCAACTTCACCTTAGCATTCGTCTCGTTACAACAGACGCAATGTCAACAACGGCGTTCCTTCACAGCCCAGCAGGGTGTACATGCAAAGTTAACAAAAGACCCCATGGTCGAAACAAAGCGGAGTGATGGCAAAATCCCAGCTCCACCTCAGCATTCGTCTCAATACACCAGACACAGTGTGAGCAAATGAAGCGAAGGCCAAATTCCTAGCTTCAAGATCTTAACGGCAAGTCATATAAGGCCTGAAAGACCACCGGAGATCATCTCACATAAAGTGGTCACCTCCTCGACGTTCGTCTCTATACAGCAGACAAAATGTCAACCCTAGCATTCTTCTTCCAGCAAGGATTCAGACATGATAAAGCAAACGAAGCGAAGGCCACATTCCTAGCTTCAACGTCTTTACGGTAACTCACATAAAACCGGAAAGACAATCGGAGATCATCTCGCACCAGCACAGAGTGGTCACCACCTTGACGTTTGTCTCGATACAGCAGACGAAATGTTAACCCCAGCGTTCGTCCTCCAGCAGGATTTGGACACACCAAAGCAAACGAAGCGAAGGCCACATTCCTAGCTTCGACGTGTTGACGGTAACTCATATAAAACCGGAAAGATAACCGGAGATCATCTCGCACTAGCACAGAATGGTCACCACCTCGACGTCCGTCTCGATACAGCAGACGAGGTGTCACCCCAACGTTCGTCTCGACACAGCAGGTGCAACGTCATTAAACAAAAGGAGCCACGGCAAAATCCCTAGTTCCAAACCTCGATGGTTCACCAGCAACCTAGAGACAACCTCGACGTCCGTCTCGATACAGCAGACGAGGTGTCACCCCAACGTTCGTCTCGACACAGCAGGCGCAACGTCATTAAACGAAAGGAGCCACGGCAAAATCCCTAGTTCCAAACCTCGATGGTTCACCAGCAACCTAGAGACGACCTCGACGTCCGTCTCGATACAGCAGACGAGATGTCACCCCAACGTTCGTCTCGATACAGCAGACGCAACGTCATCAAACAAACGGAGCCACGGCAAAATCCCTAGTTCCCACCATGACATTCGTCTCGATACAGAGGACGCAATGCCAGCAAACGAAGCAAAGGCCAAATTCCTAGCTTCAGGGTCTTAACGGCAAGTCATATAAAGCCTGAAAGACTATCGGAGATCATCCCACACCAGCGCGGAGTGGTTATGACTCATCGGGGCTCTCCAAAATAAGCCTAACCTCAAGTAAAAAGCGGCATGGCAAATTCCTAGCACTTGCTCTTCCGACGGTCAAACTGCCAAGGAGGATTGCTTGAAGACGTCTTGTCCAGCCCCCGAAGGGATCAGAGACACGGCAGTCGCAGGGCTACTCGAACAGCACGATTGCCTATCGAGGACTATATCAGCTTATGCGACGGTACGATGGCCAAAACCCTAAGTACCACCAACCTTAACGGGCTTCTGTCGTAAAGAGCAGAGGTTAAATGCGACGTTAAGATGTTCTTGCGAGAAACGTTCGATTCGTCTCGACTTGTGAAAAATTGTCGAGGCGGCTCGACTCGTGAGATAAAGCCTTGGGCAGTGGGCATAAAAGAAGCCTGTTTCCTAAGCATTGGGACCCCGTAAGTTGGCCCAAAACGGTCTCTTGCATACCATCCACGGGTCTCACTCTCCAACATCGAACTTCGACAAGGGGGGAAACAACCGCTTACAAGTCCTCTCGACTTGTAAGAGGGAAAAATTCTCTTGTAGGATCCTTACGAATTACAAGAGAAAACCACACTTAGGAATCCTCACGATTCCTAAGGAGAAAAAAACCCACCTACGAGATCCTCTCGATCCGTAGGGAGAAAAGTCTCTATGAGACCCTCACGGCTCATAGAGTTGAAAAGTCTTAGGCAGCAGATCTGAACCTGCGGCCTAAGCCCTCGCTATCTCATGAAGAAATCAAGAAGCTTACTCTATTACCTGCTAATTGTGACGACATGCTAAGAAAGAGGAAAAACAACAGAAAGAGCACCCGATTTACGTTTGATCAAGCGTCCAAGACGTATTCATTCATGCACGGGCAAAAAGACTCAGGACAAAAATATATAATAAAGACAAGCTGGGATAAAAAAAAAAATTTCCATTAATATTGCCCAAAGTTTTTACAGTCATAAAAACAATAAACGAAAGTTACAATGGAATAACCTCAGATCCAGGGCATGGATTGAGGAATTCAAAAGCGATTCTATCTATGACTTTCCAAGCCTCGCAGACCATCCTAGTGTGCTTCCTTTCGCGAGCACAAGCGTCAGGGTCCCTCCCGATGTCTTCCACCCTCCGATAAGCAGCGAGTATGGCAGACTGTTGAAAGATCTCGTACAAGAGGTCAATAAGACTGTCTCGCCGTCTCTTCGAGATAAAGTTCAATAGGTACACAGAGTGCACCTTTTCCTCAGCGGCATCCAACGCCTTAAGCGGCACACCGGAACAGAATAGGGGAAGCGCTTCCCAGATAGCTCCCACGATAAGTTTAAGAAGAAAGGAACGTCGGGGAAGCAGTGGACCGTTGTATGCGTCGAAGCGACTCATTATTTCAGCACACTCCTCGTTTGTGAATTCCCGATTTTGAGAGCGGCCAAGTTGGCGGATGCCCTCATGAGAGATGATCTCGTTAAGAGCATACATATGGGCGTCCATTGTTCCTATGAAAGAGGATCAACAGAATTATCAGAAAGACTGATTAAGCAAAACGATATAATGCACTGAGGAATAAAATACCATCTTTGAGTTCCAAGATCCGTGAAGAATTCTTAAGAGTTCTTCTATATGATTTGGGAGGAGCAAAACTCCATTAATGAATTAATAAAATCCAAGGAAAATCTTTCAGAGAGCAGAGCTCTATGGAACCCTAGTAGGGTCCCCCTTTAGTTCTCTTTAGATCCTTTTAAGACCTGTAGAGCAAAACTCTGCTAAGTGAAACCCTAAATAGGTTTCCTTTAGATCAGAGATCTATTGAGAGCGAGACTCTATCAATGAAAATTAAATTAATTTAATTTAATCCAAATTAAAATTTTCACCTAAAAGTTTTAAGAGTTTAATTCTTAAAGTTCTTGAAAATAAAGAGCAGGGCTCTGAGTTCTGAAAGTAAAATTTTAGAGATAAGAATTATCTAAGGGACCAAAGGTCCTATTTATAGGCATCAAGTGCCCTTTCAGCCTCCAAGGGATGGCGCGACGGTTCGGAGTCTGCCACCGCTGCGCTCACGTTAGGAGGCCACGTAAGCGCAACGGTGGGGGGGCATTTGTTTACCCCAATCAGAGCAAAGCTCTGTTCAAATTCCAAGGTGGAAAAAGAAGCAATGCTTCTGTTCTTTCTCCAATCAGAGCAAAGCTCTCAAAAAAAAAAAAAAAAAAAGCGCTGTTGCGCTCTGCGCGACACGTGTCAGCGCTGCGCAGCGCGCAAAAAAAAAAAAAAAAAAAAAATTTGCGCGCGCAGCGCAGTTGCGCGCTGCACGACACGTGTCAGCGCAGCGCAACTGCGCGCTGCGCGACACGTGTCAGCGCAGCGCACAAAAAAAAAAAAAGAAAAAAATTATTTGCGCGCGCAGCGCAGTTCCGCGCTGCGCGACACGTGTCAGCGCAGCGCAACTGCGCGCTGCGCGACACGTGTCAGCGCAGCGCAACTGTGCGCTGCGCAGCGCACAAAAATTTAAATATAAAATAATAATAATAAAAAAAATAAAAAAAAAGCTGCGCGACACGTGTCAGGCGCTGGGGCACTGCGCCAAACCGAATTAAAAGATTTAAGAAATCTTTTCTGTTCTTGTTAAAACAAGAAGATTTTCTTCTGCAAAGCAGAAGCTCTTGGATCAAAAATCCAGCGGTGGGGAAAATTCCCCAAATCACTCAGAGAAAGATTTCTTTAACAAATTTAACTAATTTATGGGCACTATAAAAAGGACCCCAGACCTCAATTAAAAGGCATCAACATCTTGCTAAAAAAAAGAGAGAAGAGAACTCTTGAGAACTCTTGAAGAATAAAAAAAAAGGTAAAAACCTTTAAAGGAAGAGAAATTTCTCTTATGAACAGATCATAGATCTAAAAAACAAGATCAATGATCTTTAATAAAAATAAAATAAAATAAAATAGTGCTTTGCACTTTTATGAACCTTTGGTTCTCTGAGATAAGAAAAACAAGAAAAACTTGTTTTTTCTTAGAAATAAATCAAATAGTGCCTTGCACTTGTTTTATGAACCATCGGTTCATGAACCTAAAAGGTTCTTAAATTAATAGTGCTTTGCACTTCTTATGAACCACTGGTTCTCTAAAACAAGAAAAACAGAAAAAAAAAAAAGATAGTGCTTTGCACTTTTATGAACCTTTGGTTCTTGAAATAAAAAGAAAAAACTTGTTCTTCGTTGATTTAAATTAGATCAAGAAATCAAATAGTGCTTTGCACTTCTTTTATGAACCATTGGTTCTTAAATCTAAAAGATTCTCAAATTAATAGTGCTTTGCACTTATGAATTTGCACTGTTGTGCTTTTTGATTGGCGCAAAGCGCTTGATAAATGCAATGCATTTTCTAAAGGGCCAAGCCCAAACCAAAAAGACCTAGTAGGCCTAATTAAATTGCAAGGCAATAAATGGGCAGAGCCCAAATAAATTGATGCTTTGCATCCTTTATACAAGGGCAGAGCCCAAATAAAATTGATGTCTTGCATCATTCCTGAAAGGGCAGAGCCCAAAACAAATTGATGCTCTGCATCCTTTCTGGGCAAGGCCCAAATAAAAATAAAAAAAGAAATGCAATGCAAAAGCAAATAAAATGTTGAACATTTCAACTGGACTTAGCCCAATTTTGGCCATAAGTCCTTAAATTAAATTGACTGAGCAAAATTGCTCTTCTGAATCAATTGACATCCGGTTCGAGGGTACATCTCTGAACTCCTTTGACATCCGTCGTTGTAATTCCTCAACGACGTCAAAGAGGTGACGGGTCCCAACGACCACACATCGATATGGACTGCGGGGTCCTTAAACTCGTGGACCGAAACGTCCCTAAACTAATATCGGACCGAAACGTCCCTAAACTAATGATGGACCACCACGTCCCTAAACTGGAATATGGACCACCACGTCCCTAAACTGGCACAATAGAGCCCAAATGCTCTTTTGTCGGACCTAAACGGTCCCTTTAAGTTGATCTTAGTCTCAAACTGGACTAACGTATCCTTAACAAACGTTTGAGTCGATCTTAACCTCAAAAATGGCTAACGTATCCTCCAAACAGACTTTAGTCCCAAATTGGACTATGAATCTCCCAACCTGGAACAATAGGGCCCAAACCCTTTTTTGTCGGATCTAAACGATCACGTTAAGTTGATCTTAGTCTCAAACAGGGCTAACGTATCCTTAACGAACGTTTAAGTTGATCTTAGCTGCAACGCGACTAACGTATCCTTAAACTAAAAACACCAAACCCAAATCTAAGTAAATACGGATTTGGACTAATCCACGTCCTACGGGCGACGGTATTACTCAGTCTCCGTATACAATCCACGGGCAACCACAAACAAAACAAACACACACGACACGAAGTGAAATTCTGGAGAAGGAGAAAGTTGTTACCGCGATGCGGTAGCGTAATTAACTGCAGGGGCTTGCGCCTGCAGGGAAGAGCGTCCCCACAATCAAAAATCCCTCACCCTGAGGGGGAATCTGACGAAGTCTGCTACATCGGCCGCATCCGTCTAAACCTCCGATACACGGTGCCATAAATCAACTTGGCATCTTCGGAGAGATAGACGGATAAA
Source organism: Agapanthus africanus (assembly GCA_030015575.1). Classification (NCBI taxonomy): domain Eukaryota; kingdom Viridiplantae; phylum Streptophyta; class Magnoliopsida; order Asparagales; family Amaryllidaceae; genus Agapanthus; species Agapanthus africanus. The sequence goes on from JASDDO010000016.1 coordinate 573,784,999, forward strand.
ACCAAATAGCATCTGCCCCGAATCTCAGCGCCAGGACATCGCAGTCTTGTGCGCCGCCGTTCGGAGGGGAACAATGAGGATAGAACTTTTTAAGAAAAGCTTTCACAAACTCGTCCCAATTTCTAATTGAATGTGATGCGGTGCTGTATAGCCACTTCTCGGCTAGGTCATATAAGGTGAAAGGAATGACCCTTAGCCTTATAGCGTCATCACTTAATTGGGTAGTTTTCATCATGGCGCAAACGTTTTGGAATTTATTGATAAAGATATATGCATCTTCGGATTCCAAACCATGAAACTTAGGCAGCATATTGATGAAGTGGGGTTTGATCTCAAAATTGTCCCCATTAGCCGGTGGGAGGGAAAGACAAGTAGGAAGGGCGGTGTGGACGGGGTAGAAAAGATCCTGGAGCGCAACTCGTGCGGGCGCTTCAACAGGTGGGTGATTCGGGTTATTCGCACCTAACGGAGGTGGAATCCTTCCCGTCGGTAAGGTGTTGTTAGGATCGTATCCCGACATACCTTCGGAAGAATGTGATGGTGAAAGTGAAGAAGTTGACAAGATTTCGACTTCGGAGTCGAAAGGTTCGTCGGTCGGTACCAACGAAACACGGACTAATCGGGCGCTAGGGTCCCTAGTCCAACCGGACATACACTAAAAGGGTTAGTGTAATCGAATGATAGATAGAATGTGAAGGTAAGAAAACGTCAATGAGAAGAAGTGGTGTGAGTGAGTGCAAAGATTTCTTTAGCGACAAGTTGCAAGTTTTGAAAATATTTTCCTTTTTCTCTTTTTTAAGTGTGCTTTTGCAAAAAGATTTTTTGAAAAGAGACTTGTGACACAAATGCAATTAACCACACATGCACAATCAGGCCTAAGTCTAGGATCACCTAGGTCAGCTAGACAGCTCCTCACTGTTCCAAAGGGCTAGAGATAGGACCTCAAACCGCCTCTTCACCGTTAGTTGCGGCCAGGTAAGTGCCGGGTAAGTGGGAAGGAACCACACTGTGGGCCTAATTAAAAACCACTAGCCTTGACACACTTGCCTAGGCACCGCAAAGACAGGTTAGGAAAAACGGCCGATGCCTATACCAGTCCTCTGTCCTATTGAGCTCGACGTCCTTAGGGCTGAGTCTAATATTTTTTTAATTAAAAGTGGTCAATGCAAATGCTTTAAGTGATTTTTGGGGTCCTGGGAAGGGTGATGAAATCCCCACCCAATCTGAATTGGTCAATAGCCCCTTAAAGTCAGATTAAAGTATGCAAAGCAGTAAATCACTTGCAATCAATTTGCTATTTAGCGTGGCGCAAAGAATCCTGCAGAAAATCAATTATTGGAAGGGGGAAGAAGATTTTTAGCGCAAAGAATCCTGCAGAAGATTTGGCAAGAGATATATGGGGATTTGTAGAGGGGAGAATGAGGAAACAAACAGTGCAAATTTCGTGCAGAGATCTCCACAGGAAGCCGCGGAATCGCGGTCTGGGGCAGGTAATAGCCGCGGAATTGCGGTCTCCTTGAGGTATCAGGGCTCCGGATTTTCTCTGCTGCTCTGTACTTTCAATCTCCTCCTGTTTTGATGTACCCTTTTCTGATTTGCCTTCTGTGTTGTTTCAGATTCGTCAAACCTGCAAAGATTCACAAAGAAAAACCCTTCAAACAATAAAAGATGATAGAATTTTTTTTTTTTGATTTTTTCAGATTTTTATGGTTTTTTTAGATTTTATATTAACCTAAAATTACAAAAAGAAAATTTTACGCCATCCCCGGCAACGGCGTCATTTGATTTAGAGAGGTTTTATTGATCAAAAATATTTACCGCAATTAAGAACGGTGTCACATGAAGCTAGCCGGTGAATACGGGTCGGTCCACAGGGATGTGTAATTCTCCTTTAAGTTCTTACGAGTTAATTCCAAATGATATTGGGTCTTATAAATAAACCTAAAAATTGAAGTTGTATGCTACTAGGATTAGAAACTTGCTAGGATTAGGTTTAGGGAAAATTTGGTAAACAAAGATCTACATCTCTTTCCATTGCCATTAATTCAATATATCATATTAGTGTTATGGTAAATCTTAACAAAGGGGATTAGGATGATTGGGAAGATTGATTCTCCCTCTAGATCCTTGTCCTTCCTTTCTTAATCTTTACCCTAACCTCCATGGAAAACCTTAAAATCCGGGCCTTTAGACTACGAAATCATCGCTACCTCGAGGGTAGAGTGCCGTAGGAAGCGGATTAAGAAGGTATGCGTGGAGTTCTAATATTCATAAAAGATTGGCAACAAAAAGAGATGAGAGATCTTCATCTCTCAAATCCTTCCCTACTCCTAACCCTAACAAGCGAGGAAACTACTCGCTCATTGAGGGGATGAAGAAAGACATGATTTTATTAAAGAGAGAAAACATTTACTGCAAGTTAATAAAAACTAAACTAAATTAAACTAAGGCAAGAAAGGAATTTACCTAGGGCAGATATGAAAAACTACAACTACTGCAAGAAAAATAACCTACTTACTTTTGATGCGCTCTAACGTCAAGAAAACAGAATTTTATTCATGAGTAGAGGCATAAGAAAATACAAGGCTTTGGGTTCTATTTATAGGACATAGAAACCCTAGGTTTACAATTGCTCCGCATGTCTACAATTACAAATATACCCCTAGAAAATCTTTCCAAAGACGCCAAAGAATTATGGTAAAATTTTCTGCGCATTAGGGCTTCAAACGGCCGCGGAACCGCGGCATGGGCGCGCTTGGGCCGCGGTTCCGCGGCCCAATGGTGAGTTCAGCTCATCATTTTTCTTTGGCTGCATCATGATTCTTTGGTCTGGTTATTTCTTCAGTTCTTTTCTCTGTTGGACTTCTGAATTGGTTCCAGATCTTCAGTGAACAATTTGTAGCGGTCTTTTAACCGTGTGCCTTAACATTTTGGACCTTGCACTGCCTTATTGATTTTGAACTGTTCTTCGTCTAGGCTTGATTAGGATCCTTCTATTTGTTGGTCAAAAGTCCTTCTTTTGTGTCGTCTTTTGTGTTTTTCACTGTTTTCTCTCCAAGAACCTGTAACCTGTAACATGTAGCAGACATGGGTCAAAAGCACCTGTTTTTATTCTTAAATGCGTAAGAATGGGGAATACAAGATGCAATATTATGTTATGAACAGCCACCGCTCCATTGTTATCACAATACAAAGGTATTGGATGCTCAATGGATGGAACCACTCCAAGTTCTGTAATGAACTTCTTGATCCAGACAGCCTCTTTGGCAGCATCGTTGGCAGCGATGTATTCAGCCTCTATCGTCGAGTCTGCCACGGTTTCCTGCTTGGTACTCTTCCAGCTAACCGCCCCTCCGTAAAGGGTAAAGACAAATCCCGACTGTGACTTAGAGTCGTCCTTATCACTCTGGAAGCTCGAATCGGTAAAGGACTCCTCTTGGAGTTCTCCGTTACCATACACCAAGAGCATCTCCTTAGTCCTTCGTAAGTACTTGAGAATGCTCTTCACAGTTGTCCAGTGACTCTCTCCAGGATCAGCTTGATACCTACTCACTACACTTAGTGAGTATGCTACATCGGGTCTGTTATATAGCATCGCATACATGATAGAGCCTACAGCCGAAGCATAGGGTATCCGTTGCATGCGAGCTCTCTCCAAATCAGTCTTGGGAGACATCTCTTTGGAGAGAGTGACTCCAAAGATCGTAGGTAAGTTCCCACGCTTGGATTCTTCCATACTAAACCTCTTTAGTATGGTGTCAATGTACCTGGACTGGGACAATCCCAATATCCTTTTAGATCTATCTCTATAGATCCTGATTCCTAATATGCAGGAGGCATCACCTAGATCTTTCATTGAGAATCTTTGTGATAAGAAGAGCTTGACCGATTGCAGCATATGAATGTCATTTCCTATCAAGAGTATGTCGTCCACGTACAATACGAGAAATACAACATTTCTCTCTGCCACCTTCTTGTAGATACAAGGTTCATCTACGTTTTTTACGAAATCAAACTCTTTGATAACGACATCAAAGCAGATGTTCCAACTCCGCGATGCTTACTTTAATCCATAAATGGATTTAAGCAGCTTGCACACCTTCTCGCTGCTTCCACTATCTACGAAGCCCTCTGGCTGAGTCATGTACACGCACTCTTCTAAATCACCGTTTAGAAAGGCGGTCTTAACATCCATTTGCCAGATTTCGTAGTCATGATATGCAGCGATGGCAAGCATGATCCGGATGGATTTAAGCATAGCCACTGGAGAAAAGGTTTCGTCATAGTCCACACCTGGTCTTTGACGAAAACCCTTTGCAACAAGTCTACCTTTGAAAGTCTCCACTTTCCCATCTACACCAAGTTTTTTCTTGAAGATCCACTTGCTCCCAATGGGTTTTACCCCTTCAGGAGCATCTTCCAAAGTCCATACTTTGTTGGTGTACATGGATTCCATCTCGGACCGTATTGCATCCAGCCATTTCACCGAGTCCCCACTCGTGATGGCCTGCTCGAAGCTAGTTGGGTCATCATCCTCCATGATGCAATCCTCGCTCCCACCATCCATGAGAAAATCATAGTATCTCTCAGGTGGGCGAGGAACACTACTAGATCGGCGGAGTGGCTGGGGTTCATTGGGAATTACCGAATCCTCTGGTTCCACTAAATCTTCAGTTTGAGTTTGTGTAGCCGGAATTTCTTCCAGTTCTACCTTGTTGCCACTAATTTCTTTTGCAAGAAATTCCTTTTCTAAAAAGGTGGCATGTCGAGAAACAAACACTTTTTGTTCCTCAGCATGGTAGAAAAGATATCCATGTGAATGTTTGGGATATCCCACAAACTTGCATAGAACTGACCGTGCCTCGAGTTTGTCCGGATTTTGCCTCTTGACATAGGCCGGACAACCCTATATCTTAACTCGTTTAAGACATGGTCTCTTCCCACTCCATATCTCATATGGTGTGGCAGGTACAGATTTAGATGGAACTTGATTCAATAGGTATGCTGCTGTTTCCAGCGCATATCCCCAGAAGGAAATAGGTAACTCAGCTGTGCTCATCATAGAGCGTACCATATCTAATAGGGTGCGGTTCCTCCGTTCTGATACACCGTTGTGCTGTGGTGTATATGGAGGAGTCAGCTGAGAGAGAATCCCATTCTCTTTTAGGAAGTCCAGGAATTCATTGCTCAAGTATTCACCTCCTCGATCAGATCGAAGGATTTTAATACTTTTCCTGGTTTGCTTCTCGACTTCTTGTTTATATTCTCTAAATTTCTCAAAAGCTTCTGATTTGTGTTTCATCAGGAACACATACCCGAACCTAGAGAGATCGTCAGTGAATGTAATGAAGTATGCAGAACCATCCCTGGCATGTGTAGACATGTGACCGCATACATCACTATGTATCAGCCCCAAGAGTTCCGTAACTCTTTCTCCGTGTCCCGTAAACGGAGTTTTGGCCATCTTGCCTTTGAGACATGACTGGCAAGTGTCATAAGATGAAAATTCAAACGGATTTAAATATCCATCCTTATGCAACTTAGCTAGTCGTGTCGCATTGATGTGGCCCAGTCTACAATGCTACAAGAAGGATTCGTTCAGTTCTGAACTCTTCCTCTTGTGTGTGTTTGTTATACTTAGAATTGTTGATTGATTTAGAACATAAATGCCATTGCACAACGTGCCTGATCATACCAACTTTTGGTTACGGAAAATGTTCATAACATTATCCTGTAATACAAAATTATATCCCTCTTTACTCAGTAAAGAAACCGATATAATGTTGCATATCAGGTTCGGCATGTAATAGCATTCGTTCAGAACCATTGTATTACCAGTTGGCAATACAAGGTGATATTTCCCGACGGTTTTACCTGCAACAATTGCACCATTTCCAACACTTATGTCTTTATCACCTTCTCCAAGTTCTCTACCTTTTCTAAGCCCATGTAACTGATTACATATATGGGATCCTGACCCGGTATCTAATACCCAGGACGTAGGGCAAATGGAGAAACAGTTCTCTGTAACGAACACACCCGAAGAAAATGCATGAACATGTACTTTCTTCATTCGGGTGGCATGGGAATCCTGGTATTCCCCTATATCCTGTTCAGTCCTATAACTCTTATAAGAAAGAACGGAACCAACGTTCCCCAGCACAGTATAACATGCGGGTTCGGTCAATACATCCATATTATTATCTTGATTAAGGCATGGCATGGTCGCTACCTGGAGAAAGAGAGAAGAAAACACTTTAGCGTATGCTCTTGCAAGATCAGATTGGTTATTATTTTATCTAATCAGGATGGCTCCCACTGTTTTTATCAAATCTTACTTCAAACCCTAAAAGAAAAGACTAGCCGGGATTAATTACACCCTACAACTTCGCCGATCTTTCAGCCAGGCCAGTGTCGGTATATTGAGGGAGGTTCCCCGTGCTTTCGCACGGACCTAATTAAAGTAAACCTCGTTTTCCCAGAGGCGTAACCCCGTTGACACCTTTCTAGACACCTACTTGATCGGCTAATTGTCCTGTGTAAAACTCTCCCGGGAGTAACAATTACTCGCAGTGGGTATCGGGATCCAACTATCTCATAGAAGGTATGCAATCTCATTGCAAATTTCAACACTTGAAATTCCCGATAATATTTTGCCCCTAACCCCCATGACCTTGACAAAGGCCAACAAATCATAGGATGCTAGTCAAGTTCAACCCGTCATTTCTTGATTGAATCAAACCCACCCGCACGACCCTTGACAAAGGCCAACAAGGTCGTACGACTACCCTGAAACAATATGCATCATATGCATAAGCAGATAAGCACTATTCAGCTACCGCACATTACGCATTGACAAAGGCCAACAAACGCAGCACGAATACTAAACTGTTCTTATCTGAAATGACGGAGGGCTACGACAGGTTTTTCTGAAAACCTATTGCGTAGTGAACTTGATATCGTTGTAGAATCAAGTGAAGTTTTTGAAATGGAGTGATTTTGAGGCTTTCATTAGTTTTGCTAAAGAGGTCACTCCCGGTGAAGGGATCTCGGCTCTTTCCTCATCGAATAAGGTGCGGGATATATCATATATATCACTATGCAAAGCAAAACTCCAAAAGCAGTCAAAAGTCAAACCGAGTGTTGTAGCATCTGTCAGTTTTGCTAAAGAGGTCACTCCCGGTGAAGGGATCTCGGCTCTTTCCTCATCGAATAAGGTGCAGGACATATCATATATATCACTATGCAAAGCAAAACTGTAGCTACCCTTTTTGAAAATTTGATTCTACAATATCTTTTAGGTTTCTTTTCTTTCATTAATCACATTAATGAAGTCCCATCATTTAAGTCACCTAAACATCACAGATAAATACGACGTACACTTATGCCATCCGCATTCGCCTCGATGTCCTCTCGTGCACCATTAGGTTAGGTAACTAACGACAGGGCAGGGCAGGGCTAGTGCGGGTGTAAAACATAAGCAACGTTTATATAATATATCATATATACTATATACAGTATCCATCACAACATATCAATTGATCACATCACAGATATCACAGCAGAAACATAGATATAATGTGGGATATACTAGGACGTCCGTATTTAGTATTTAGCCAACAATAGAAAATACGGATTCCACAGTCGTGATGAATAGCCAAGTCCACACCCTGGACCCATACGAGAGCGGCAAGCGACCCTACCAATTCTGGAGTTTAGGAGACCCGGTCTCGACTCCTCGAGATGGCCTCGCACTGAACCCCAGAACCCAGTCACCTGTGCTCCCCTCCTTGGGTCCATCCTAATGCGGAAAAGTAAATAATATACAACACTGGTGGCATCAACCTCAACCCTGAAGTGCCCCAAATAAAAGAATATTACATTACATTTTAATTTACATGAATGAAAATATAAAACTCTCATCTCACATAAAAAAAACCCCGGCTATTCAATCGCGACAATCCTGCACATCATATCTCAGCAACATATAATATCTCATATCATCAACGTAAGTAAGTATGCATACACCGATTGTCGTCGACGTATAGCAACGACAATCGGCAATACCACTACATACTACACTTACGGTCACAAAAAAGAAAGTGTAAAACTGCAATATCTGGAATCCACATTCTATTCAGACATCGTAAATGCGAAATATCACATACTTCGTATTTCATGTCTAGTAATATGAATTCCACTCATTGCATCACATTCCAGATAAACAGACAGTATTAATGTTTTCGAACGAATACTCAAATACCCAAGATTCCCTAAAGCTCAACACTTGAGCGAAGTTCAAAAACCCGGAGTGTGACACAGTAGTAGCGGTCCAGCCGTAGAAGGGTCAAGCCAACGCCTCACATGTGGCACGCCGTACTGCCCCAAACCCTAAGGTTCAAAGGGCAGTTCAAGACGGTCACATAATCGAGTTAAGGTTTGTTGTCTTCTAGAGAGTCCACCACAAAACTTGCACGTATCTCCAAAATATTTAAACCTCGTGAAAAGTGAGCAAATGATACTCGTTCGAACACTTCAATACTTTCTAATTTACCCGGAAAAGACACGAAATCAAAATTCCGATCGAATCGTCGAGTCCAAAACCATCTCCATAATTTACAGTACTAAATTCAGATTAAAAATACTCCAAAACAATATACAAGCAGATAAATTAGTTACTGTACAAAAACGACACGATTAAGCATCAGAACGGCCGCGGAACCGCGGCCTAAGCAGGCTATTGCCGCGGTTCCGCGGTGGAATTAACTGTTCATGGCATCGTTTTTCACAGTTGTTCTTAGATTTACCTGCTGAATTTTTTGCATATTTTTAATTCTGAAAAATATCAGTTTTCAAAAAATGTCCAGAGAGGGTCCCGTAATTCCGTATTTTGATCCGATCGGAGTTTTTACTTCGTAAAAGTATCGCCTAATGTTCTAGGTCGGCTGTGATACCAATGTTGGGTTAACCTAGCACCTCATGAAGGGTTTGGAAGCATCACATGTACCAAAGATTGAATTTATAGGGTGCTAAGTTAACAAACAAAGAATCGTTCCTAGATAAAATAGGGTTTCTAAAAACAACACTACATCACAAGTAGATTAAGCTAGGGTTTTGAGAGTACAACCTTTGTAGCTCCCTACGCTAGACTCCTCGGCTACTTGGGGTTTGGAAAAAGTCCGCTAAAACTCCTATAGGTCCACGATGATCCACCCGGAGTCCGCTTTGTCCAAGCTTGCAACTTCACTTTATCAAGAGAATGAAATGAAGCTAACACTCTAAACAAGTGGGCTAGACTTGTGTAGAATGGTGTTGTGGTTCTCTTTCTCACTTCAAAATCCTATCTTGTTGAGTATTTTGCTCACTTGAAAATTCTAGAGAGCAAGAGATCAAGGTTGAAGAAGATGATGGCTTTTTTAAGAAGAAGAGAAGATAAACTCTAATGAGAAAAACAAAATTATAAGTATATATATATTTTTCCTTCTTCATCTAAAACCATGGTTATCTTTTATGGATATTTATTTTTACTTTAGTTAAAACACAAGAGAAAGATTAAATCATGGTCAAAAGGTAGGTGAACATGGTTAGGTCAAAAGAAAAGTGTAGAAACTAATCCATGAATTAATCTTATCTCTTTTCTTTTGTTTTAGCATAAATAGAAATAATAATCCATAATATAAATCATGGTGTGAGTCTTATATTGCCACCATTTTCTATGTATAAACAACCATGATAGATGATGTATGTATGTATGTATGTATGTATGCACATCCATATGTGCATGAATCTATAAAGAAAGCATACATGCATACATCCATCCATCAAACACAAGAAAGGATTTCAAGTGAGAAGCTAATGGTTAAATGATAAATCAACACTTGATTCATCAATTTGGCCATATCACATACGACCCTAACCAAAAGCAAGCCACCCGATTAATATACGGTATCTCATACGCGCATTTTAACCGGGTCCATGCGCATATCGCATACGCGCACCACAACGTTTTGCCTGGACTAGGTAACTCCTTTGTGGGACTCTAAGACTCGTCAATACGCCGGCAGTGGGTGATGATCATATCAAGCACCTCCAAGCCGCAAGCGGTCAGCTAAACTAACGGCCACCCGGGTATTGAGCGATCAGAAGAGAACAAGAGAACCTGCTACAACTCCCATCGAGCCAACCGGCAACACTTCCCGTACAGTCCGGTCTTCTCGTCTGATATGTCGCATATCAAGTCTAGGGGTGGTAAACGTCAGACCCTAATAACTGATAAGTCGTGCCGATGTGAGGCTCATAACGGGTCGAGAAACTACTGGTAACACTTACCAGCAAATCTCTGAATCAGCCCTGGCCAGGGACTTCCCTGTTACGGCCAATCGAGCACAGCGCAACATCAACCCCCAATACCGGGAGAGACGAAACCCCTCCTATCGCTCATTGCCTCCATGTGACTCGGGACTGTACCCAAAAACCACCGTTTTGCACGCCCTCATGGACGTGGTAAGGTGGAAATCAAAGCACAGTGGGAATCACATAAGACTCTATGACGATCTCAGGTCTACAGACTAACCTGCACTGGTGTCACCTGAGAACTGCCATCTGACGTGAGGTATAATACCATCTGGGAGTTCTTGGGGAGTCCGTCCAGTGTACCCAGTCTCCACTGAGCACCCGTATACCATCTCTGATGTCAAACACCAATGGATATGGGATCATCCATCACCCATCTCATGGGTCGAGAAGTGTATACGCTAGTCTACACTGGTATATCGATGCCCCGTCTCGATACACCCACGATTAGGGACTTTGAAGGATGTACTTATGGACTACCATGTCCTCACTAGTATGATCCGCATCATAGTCCAGGTAGTCAAGTACACATCCTAAGGGCTTTACCAACATGTAACCATAAGACAGTATAAAGAGACAAGTATACATGTTAAGATAAAGAGCAACCAGATAGCATACTATTATATCGAGCAAGAAAGTCATCTCTATATATGTCCAAGCATCCAATATAATATACATCATCTGTACAATACTGGCCTCTAGGGCATACATACAACTAACAATCTCCCACTTGCACTAGGGCCAGCTGCTGTAGTATCGCATACCGAGCATCCCGAAGAGTCTCTCAAACTGTATCTGGGGAATGGCCTTCGTGAGTGGATCCGCTGTGTTATTCTTCGTGTCAACCCTCCTGACCTCGATCTCCCGGCGATCAACTATCTTCCGGATCTGGTGATACCACCTCAGAATATGCCTGGATCGCTGATGGGACCTGGGTTCCTTGGCCAAAGCCACCGCTCCATTGTTATCACAATACAAAGGTATTGGATGCTCAATGGATGGAACCACTCCAAGTTCTGTAATGAACTTCTTGATCCAGACAGCCTCTTTGGCAGCATCGTTGGCAGCGATGTATTCAGCCTCTATCGTCGAGTCTGCCACGGTTTCTTGCTTGGTACTCTTCCAGCTAACCGCCCCTCCGTAAAGGGTAAAGACAAATCCCGACTGCGACTTAGAGTCGTCCTTATCACTCTGGAAGTTCGAATCGGTAAAGGACTCCACTTGGAGTTCTCCGTTACCATACACCAAGAGTGTTCCCTTCCGAACGGCGGCCGAGACGCGTGGTCGTCTCGCCTGAGGGTCGGGGCAAATGCTAATTGGTGCTATCCGTCCACCTCTCCGAAGATGCCAAGTTGATTTATGGCACCATGTATCGAAGGTTTGAACGGATGCGTCCGATATAGCAGACTTCGTCAGATTCCCTCTCGCTTGAGGGGTTTTTGATTGTGGGGATGTTCTTCCCTGCAGGCGCAAGCCCCTGCAGTTAATTACGCTACCGCATTGCGGTAACAACTTTCTCCTTCTCCAGATGGTCACTTCGTGTGCGTGTTTATTTTATGTTTTGTTGCCCGTGGATTGTATACGGAGACTGAGTTATGTCGTCGCCCGTAGAGCGTGGACTAGTCCAAATCCGTATTATCTTAGATTTGGGTTTGGGGGTTTGGGTTTAAGGATACGTTAGCCTCATTTGAGCCTAAGATCGACTTAAACGTTTTTTAAGGATACATTAGTCTAGTTTTTAGACTAAGATCAACTTAACGGGATCGTTTAGATCCAACAAGAGAGCAATAAAAGGGGGGGCTCTGTTGTTTAGTTTAGTGACATTACGGTCGGTAGGTAGTTTAAGGACATTGCGGTCCATGGGTAGTTTAAGGACATTGCGGTCCCATGTTAGTTTTAAGACATTGCGGTCAAGGTTAAGGACGTCATAGTCCATGGGTTTAAGGACCCCACAGTCCGTTGTTAGTTTTAAGACATCTCGGTCAAGGTTAAGGACCTCATAGTCCGTGGATTTAGGGACTTCACAGTCCGTTGTTAGTTTTAAGACATCTCGGTCAAGGTTAAGGACCTCATAGTCCGTGGATTTAGGGACTCCACAGTCCGTGTCAATGTGTGGTCATCGGGACCCGTCACCTCTTTGAAGACGTTGAGGAATTACAACGCCAAGTATCAAAGGAGTGAAGAGATGTACTCTTGAACCGGGGTGGATTAAATAGTCTTTGGCCCAATTTGGGATCAAGACCAATTAATTATGTTATGAGCCCATTAGCCCGGTTAAGTCTGAATTAAGGACTTATGGCCATCTTGGGCTAAGTCCAATCATGTTTGGAATATTGGCTTCCTGTTGGTCCATTGAAAGAGAGGCTTTGCCTCTGGCCATTTAGCCAATTGGGCTAACGTTAATTCAGCAGTGTTGAACACTGGGATCAAGTTAGTGTTTTAACACTAAAAGATAGTTGGTGTTAAACACCAGCAACAGGGGGTTCAAATTAGTGTTAAACACTAGAGCAAATCAGTGTCAAACACTAGCAGCAGAGGCTTCAAATTAGTGTTAAACACTAAGAAATTCAGTGTTGAACACTGCAAATAAAGTTCTTTGATTAGTGTTGAACACTAAGGCCAAACAGTGTTTTAACACTGGATTCAGAGGTTCCAATTTAGTGTTAAACACTAAGGCAAGAGGGGTCATGTGGTAGCACGTGAGGGCGCCCTCCCTTCATTTGTTCTGCTGAGAATATCGCATCTTTTGGAGTATCACGTGCCATCACGTGACGGGCATTTAAATGCTTGTATGTTAAAGCCTCTGCCAAGGGTCACGTGGGTCACGTGAGGCACTGCCTCAAAGGGCCTTTTCTGTGGATCTTTTTGGGGGTCACGTGGTGACACGTGACCCTGCCTCTATGTATGTTTTTTTTTTATAGAAGATCTGCTAATCCCTTTATTAAATTCTTCGTAGGGTTGAACCCTAACAATAATTTTAGAGGAATTAAATTCGTATTTCCTTTTTGAAGATTTATATTCTGGGATAGAGTTGAACTTTGAATTTTCTGTAGGAATTAAATTCCTCATATATGTGAAGAACTGAATTCTATCATAGGGTTAAACCCTAATAAAAGCTTTAAGGAATTAAATTCCCACTCTCTTTTAAAGAATTATTCTGAGGAATGAGATTCTGTCATAGGGTGAAACCCTAATTTCTTCTTTCTTAAGGGAATTAAATTCCTGTTATTTTAACAGAACTAAGTTCTTAACTAGGGTTAAACCCTGATTATGTTCATTCTGAAGGAATTAAATTCCCATAATATAGGGTCAAACCCTAATTTTATTTTAAAGGAATTAAATTCCTATAGTTCTGTGAGAATTGAATTCTCAAGCTTCCATTCCCTCTCTATGCTTTGGATCTGCATGGCAGGATCTCAACCCAATGAGAATTAAATTCACAACTCAAGGGGAGATGTGCACTTTACAGATCCTCCACCAAATAGAGAACTTTGTTCTTCTGTTTTATATCAGAGTTAAACTCTGTTGAGAATTAAATTCTCCTTTCCTCTCAAAAAGCCTTCCCTTTCTTACCTAGGGTTTTCTTTTGCAGAAGATCCAAAATCCTCCAAAGTATCAAGGCTCTCTTCTTTTTTTTTTATCTACGTATCGATCCTTCTGCCTGCATATCCCTCTGTGTGTCTCTTGGCTCCTATTTATAGGAGAAGCAGCCGAATCAATTAGTTTTGGTGAATCTTTCATTGAGAGATTTGATTTGTATTCATCATTCATTTGGACCTTTGGATTATTGGGTGAATTTTATTCACCATTGGATTTTAAATCCAGAGATTTTCCTTTGTTATTTCGGTTAGATTTAAGGGGAAATCTTTCCAAGTTCAGGCTTTTTCCACAAATAGATGATATTTAATTACCTTTAAATTTTTAATTCAATCGGTTCCTTTGGAAAGATTTGAGAGGTCTTTTCTCAGAATTTAATTCTGTTAACATATAGGCTTTGAAAGCCGGTCACGTGTGGCCACGTGACCCTTGGTCACGTGTGGGCACGTGACCCCTTGGAACGAGCCCTCTTCTTCTTTTTGCGCTCTGCCTTCTGGCCGCTGCTTAGCCGTCACGTGCCACCACGTGACCCCTGGTCACGTGTGAGCACGTGACCCTCGTCTGGAGCCTTTTTCTTGATTTAACCGGAGAATGAGTCTGCTGCTTTTGAGTGTCACGTGCCAACACGTGACCTTGGTCACGTGGGAGCACGTGACCCTTTCTAAAGCCCTTTTCTTTGATGTAGTTGGGAAACTGAATTTGCCTTGCCGATGCTTTTATATGTCACGTGCCAACACGTGACTGCTGGTCACGTGTGAGCACGTGACCCTTTTCTTAAGCCTCTTCCGTAGGCTTTCCTGATTTTAAATCAGGAAACAAATGCCCCCACAGCGTTGTTCTCACGTGTCTGCACGTGAGTGCAACGCTGTCACCTTTTGTAACCGTTGGATTCCTCTAGGGATTTGGGGAGATGAAGCGTCTCCATCACATCCTATAAATACCCATGTCTCTTCAGAAGAGCCTTCACTTTGCTCATCTTCTTCCTTTGAGAACTTTTTCCCTTGAGAATTTAATTCTCATTTCCAGAGCTTAGTTCTCTGTCTCAAACATTTTCCAGAGTTTAACTCTGTTGAAGGATCCTTTTTCCTCAGGTAATGATGTTGAACGGTCGAAGCACCTTTGTTTTAAAAGAACTCTCTGGATTTTAAATCCACATTAGGGGTTTTACCTCTTTTAATACGAACCCATTTTTTTCGAATTTATCAGCGAAAATAGAGAACCATTTAATCTTCGAACAATGGATCTCCTAGGGTTCACTTGATGCTTTTAGGGAGATGATGAGATCCGTTACCTCCTTTTAAGGAATTTAATTTCGTTTGAAGAAAATGTTTCTGGGAATTTAATTCCCTTCTCTTAATAAGGAATTTAATTCCTATGAAGAACTCAGTTTCTTCACATGGAGGCTTCTTAGGGTTTCCTTGCCCTAAGCTGTCCTTCTGTAATCAATGCAACAGAAGCCTTGTAACAATTCTCATGACCTTTATTTCAGGTATTATGGATGCTCATATGTATGGCCTTGCCGAAATCATTTCCTACGGGAACATTCGTGCACTTGGCCGCAGTCAGAACCAGGAGTTCACCAATGCTTAATGCGCCGAGATCATGAGCCGCTTTGGTGAGTACAACCATCGGCTACTCCCCCGTCGCTCTTCTCTTTTGAGACTCATCGTGCTGGCAATTTGGGAGGCGCTTCCTCTCTTTTGCGTCGGTGTACCGCTCAGGGCATTGGACGCTGCCGAGGACAAGATACATTCGGTGTATTTGATGAGCTTGATCTCAAAGAGGAGGCGAGATCACCTTATTGATCTGTTGCACCAGGCCTTTCAGCAGTCAGCCATACTTGCCGCCTATCGGAGGGTGGAGGACATTCGTGAGGACCCTGACTCTTGTGATCGTGAGAGAAAACATACTCGGGAGGTTCGAAATGCTTGGAGGATCTTGGACAAAGTTAAACTTGAGTTTCTCAATCCGTGCCCCGCGTCCGAAGTCTTACCATTGTAAACGTGTTCTCTTTATTTTGTATGACCTTCTTGAAGTATGAATGATAAGTTCTATTATGTCTTTGTATGTTTGCATGCCTTTCTGTGGGATTTTATCATTTCACTATTGTTGTTGCTGATGCTTTTAATATGCATGGTGCTATTCCATTTTTAGTGCACGTCAAGTTTGGGGCTCACGTGTTCTGCATGTGGGGTCCTTTGATGGGACTGTTCAAAAATTTTTCATGCCACATTTTTAGTGCAGAACATCAAATGCAGAAAAGGAGCCTTGGAAATAGTTCCATCTCCTTGATTTTCGATGCCTTTCCTTTTTTTGGGTCTTGGAAATAGCTTCATCGTGCAAGATTTTCCGGGCACAGCATTTAATGCACCTCTTTATATCTGAGGCAATGGCTTTCCTTTTCTCTTCACAGAGAACTTTTAATCCTATTTTAACACGATTTAATTTGAGAAGAACTAAGTGTCATGGCCTGCAACCGTCCACACGCTCGTCGACAGCCATGGGAAGTGCCTATCGAGGAGATGATTCCTCGCTTTGCTGCCCGACTGGTGGATCCCCTTCTTACCGACGACGAATGCGACTCGGCGGCGTATGAACTCTCGATCCGCAGAGGGTCTCCCCTCCCCATGGGTTCCCTCTGGCTCCGGATGATTCTCGCCGCCGTGCTTGCTGACGTCCCTCCTCACCCGGCGGAGATGACCCTGGCGATGCTTGACGCTGCCGAAGAAAAGCTCAAGGGCTTTCACGAAGCGTGCTTAATTACTCAAGCTTTGAAAGATCGCTCGGTTCATCTTTTGAGCGAAATAAGGGCCCGTCGGGCCATTATGTCTGCTTTCGCGGATGAACATGGTGCCAATCGGTGGGGAGCGACTCCTCGCGAGAACCGGCGCTTTGACGTGTTGGAGAGAGCGGAAAGAGAGATGGAGAATTTTGTCCTTTGTTTTGCCAACCCTTGCGCTACCGATCCTTTGTTTGGCGACCTTTTCCCGCTAGTGTAGTGTTTTTAAATTAGTCCTTCTTTTGTATGCTTTATGCTGAACTTCCATGTAGGCTCGGTACTCGTATGTGTGTTTTCGCTTGCATAAATAAACTTTTGTGTCTTTCTTATAAGAGCTTTTCTTTAATTATCAACACTATCATCATGTCGCAGGCACATTAAAGCTTCGAATTTTATTTCTTTTTCGGGTGTTCATATGATTGCGAACACATGCTCGATAGGATAAACATTGGAAATTTTCTCGTTGCTTTTCATACCAGGAGATGTGAGCGCGTTTTAGATCGATTATTGCTGTCGACTGGAAGCCCATTTATATGGTCTTGAGCGTGTATGTCCCGTCTCCAAGGTTGCGGTCGCGAAAGTGAGCTTACATGGCCCGATAGGGCGACACGTGGCGAACATATTGTTGTGCGAGAAAAAGGGCTCGGCCGTAAATTCTCGGAGAGGGAGCTGGCTTCTAAGGCGCTGAGCGAGCTTCAGGCGAATCTTACTGCCAAGGCCAACAAAGTGTACGAACTCTGGCGGGTGTTTCAGGAGTCCATAAAAGAGGTGGTGGCTCTTGATAAAGCTGCCACGTTCACTCGTGAGAGGGTCGAGGTTCATAAGGTCACCGAGAAATAGCTTGAAGGCCAGCTCGCTTCGTATCAGGCCCAGCAGGCGCAGGCGCAGGCGCACGCCCGTCTTTTGGCGATCTTGAATCATGAGGCCGTGGCCCAACAAAAGCAGGATGAGCTGACCAAGCTGCTAAATCGCCCGCCGGCTTGAAACATTTGTATCTTTTCCTTCCTTCTTGTATATACTCATAGATGAGAGTATTTTCTTTTTGTTCTTTCATGGATTGTAGTTTGTACCCATTTTGGTTTATGAATAAAAGATACATTTTCTTCTCGACGGTGTGTCTCTTTTCATTGAATGTGTTTTGCGGACAATTTATCTTGATCTCTTTGCAGGGCAGCGATGGCTTAGGATTCAGGGTTAAGATCTGCTTCCTAAGACTTTTGCATTTTATGAGCCACGAGGGTCTCATAAAGAGTTTTTTTCTCCCCATGGGTCGAGAGGATCCTATAGGTGTAAGTTCTTCTTAAGAATCGTGAGGATTCTTAAGCGGGTTTTCCCTTGAGAGTCGTAAAGATCTCACAAGAGAGTTTTCGTCCTTACAGGTCGTGAGGACCTACAAGTGCTGGATGTGGTCGCCCTTATCCGTGTTTTACGGGGTCAGGGGTTGCTCTAGGTATCGTAGTTTAAAGACGCCGCGGTCAAGGTTAAGGACATCATAGTCCGTGGATTTAAGGACTCCACAATCCGATGTTAGTTTTAAGACATCACGGTCAAGGTTAAGGACCTCATAGTCCGTGGATTTAGGGACTCCACAGTCCGACGTTAGTTTTAAGACATCATGGTCAAGGTTAAGGACCTCATAGTCCGTGTATTTAGGGACTCCACAGTCCGATGTTAGTTTTAAGACATCATGGTCAAGGTTAAGGACCTCATAGTCCGTGGATTTAGGGACTCCACAGTCCGATGTTAGTTTTAAGACATCACGGTCAAGGTTAAGGACCTCATAGTCCGTGGATTTAGGGACTCCACAGTCCGATGTTTGGTTGCAGGGACCCGTCACCTCTTTGAAGACGTTGAGGAATTACAACGCCAGGTATCAAAGGAGTGAAGAGATGTACCCTTAAACCAAGGCTAGAATCCGTAGGGAATCGGGGTGGTTGATTGTTAGTTTTAAGACATTACGGTCAAGGTTAAGGACATCATAGTCCGTGGATTTTAAGGACTCCACAGTCCGGTGTTTGCTCTGGATGCTTCACACGGGTTCACTGTCGTGCTTGGCGAGGACCAGGCTCCGCTCTGGGCGTTTTCCGCGGGGTCAAAGAGTGACGTTATCCGCGTTCCACGTAACCAAGAATTTTGCACTAGATGCTTCACACGGGTTCACTGCCGTGCTCGGCGAGGACTAGGCTCCGCTCTGGATGCTTCACACGGGTTCACTGCCGTGCTCCGCGAGGACCAGGATCCGCTCTGGACGTTTTCCACGGGGTCAAAGAGTGACGTTATCCGCGTTCCACGTAACCAGGAATTTTTTGCACTAGATGCTTCACACGGGTTCACTGCCGTGCTTGGCGAGGACTAGGCTCCGCTCTGGACGTTTCACACGGGTTCACTGCCGTGCTCCGCGAGGACCAGAATCCACTCTGGATGTTTTCCACGGGGTCAAAGAGTGACGTTATCCGCGTTCCACGTAACCAGGAATTTTGCACTAGATGCTTCACACGGGTTCACTGCCGTGCTCGGCGAGGACTAGGCTCCGCTCTGGACGTTTTCCACGGGGTCAAAGAGTGACGTTATCCGCGTTCCATGTAACCAAGAATTTTGCACTAGATGCTTCATACGGGTTCACTGCTTTGCTCGGCGAGGACTAGGCTCCACTCTGGATGCTTCACACGGGTTCACTGCCGTGCTCCGAGAGGACCAGGATCCGCTCTGGACGTTTTCCACGGGATCAAAGAGTGACGTTATCCGCGTTCCACGTAACCAGGAATTTTGCACTAGATGCTTCACACGGGTTCACTGCCGTGCTCGGCGAGGACTAGGCTCCGCTCTGGATGCTTCACACGGGTTCACTGCCGTGCTCTGCGAGGACCAGGATCCGCTCTGGACGTTTTCCACGGGGTCAAAGAGTGACGTTATCCGCGTTCCACGTAACCAGGAATTTTGCACTAGATGCTTCACACGGGTTCACTGCCGTGCTCGGCGAGGACTAGGCTCCGCTCTGGATACTTCACACAGGTTCACTGCCATGCTCTGCGAGGACCAGGATCCACTCTGGACGTTTTCCACGGGGTCAAAGAGTGACGTTATCCGCGTTCCACGTAACCAGGAATTTTGCACTAGATGCTTCGCACGGGTTCACTGCCGTGCTCGGCGAGGACTAGGCTCCGCTCTGGATGCTTCACACGGGTTCACTGCCGTGCTCTGCGAGGACCAGGATCCGCTCTGGACGTTTTCCACGGGATCAAAGAGCGACGTTATCCGCGT
This sequence comes from Agapanthus africanus, assembly GCA_030015575.1. Classification (NCBI taxonomy): domain Eukaryota; kingdom Viridiplantae; phylum Streptophyta; class Magnoliopsida; order Asparagales; family Amaryllidaceae; genus Agapanthus; species Agapanthus africanus. Next base: position 573,804,989 of record JASDDO010000016.1, read on the forward strand.
TCCACGTAACCAGGAATTTTGCTGATTGTATCCGCATTTCACGGGATGGAGGTTTGACTGTTGGCGATATGTATACCACCGAGCTAGGGAACTGGGAGTTGCCGCTATTCCGCTTAGCTTAGAGTTGTGTCCGTTGTTACGAGACGAGTGTTGAAACGATCTCCAGGTCTCCTTTGGCCCGTCGAGACTTGGCTCCTTCTTCTGATGAAACCTGGGGGAGAAGTATGATCCCTTTTTGTTTACGCCCTTGGATTGTATAGAGGGTGTGATGGAACATCACCTGTAGGGCATAAATTGAAACTTTTTATTTTATTTTATTTCTTTTTCCGCGATGCTTTATCATTTCAGCTTTTATATCGCGGAGGTCGCGATTGCCCTATCTTTTCGGCTATTTTTCGCGGTGCCCAATCATTTCGGCTATTTATTTCATTTTCACTCGCTGTTTTTTTATTGCGAGTTGCCCCATCATTTCGGCTATTTTTCATGCATACATTTTTACTCGCTGCTTTTTATTGCAAGTTGCCCCATCATTTCGGCTATTTCGTATGCATGTGTGGCTTGCTAGCTTTTTCGCCGCAAGCTTGGATTTTAGACACCGATTTCGGCATCAGCACCGCTACAACTGGGATATTGCCAGGAGCGAATCATCATTTGCCTCTGTCGATACTGAACAAAGGTGGCTTAGTAAACAGGGTTAAGGGTCCTGCCGACTAAGGCTTTTGACTTCATGAGCCGTAAGGGTCTCACAAAGGTATTTCTTCCTACAAGTCGTGAGGATCTTGTAGGTGTATTTTCTCCCTAGGAATCATGAAGATTCCTAAATGTATGTTCCTCTGCAAGTCGTAAGGATCCTACAAGAGGGCTTTCTCCTTATAGGCCGAGAGGACCTACAAGGGTTGCTCATCATATGGACATATCCCTAGTCATGGGTGGGACTTTGCTGAGGAAATGTTTATTCGCGCCCGTGGATTGTATACAAGGGTCAATATGGAGCCGCTTGTAGGGCAATGTCGAAGGTTGTGGGGGTTGCTTAAGCACAGGTTCAGGTCTCTGTAACTTAAGACTTTCAAGTCTTATGAGCCGTGAGGGTCCCATAAGAGAGTTCTCCTTACGAGTCGTGAGGATCTCGCAAGTGTATTTTCTCCTTAGGAATCGTGGGGATCCCTATGTGTGCTGCTCCCTTGTGAGTCATAAGGATCTCACGCGGGTGGTTTCTCCTTGCAAGGTCGTGAGGATCCCGCAAGTATCCTTTAACGAGGTTGCGCCCTTTCAGGTTTTCACAAACACTTGCCGGTAGTCCTGCTGTTTTTACTCACGGAGCCCTTTCGGGTTTTCATCCGTGCCCATTTTGCTTATGGACATACCGTTTTTTTTTGTTTTTTTCATTTTCCTTTTCTCCTTTTTTTTACGAGGTCGCGCCCTTTCGGGTTTTCACGAACACTCGCCGGTAGCCCTGCTGCTTCTACTCACGGAGCCCTTTCGGGTTTTCATCCGTGCCCTTTTTGCTTATGGACATACCGTTTTTATTTATTATTTTTCTCCTTATTTATTTCTTTTTATCTCGTCAGCCTAAGGATGCTGCGGTATTAGTTTAAGGACGTTTCGGTCCGTTATTAGTTTAAGGACATTTCGGTCCGACATTGAGAGGCTGGCTACTGCTTATAAAACTTGAGCTTAGGAAGATAGCGAGCGGGCATGGTCGTCGTCACTTATCATTGACCTAGGCTGTGGCTCATTAAGCGTAGTATTTCTTTAGGAAGCGACCGTTTATCGGCCTGAAAGGCTTTTCACCGTGCATGTCCATGAGTAGATAGGCCCTACCCTGGTAGACCTTATCTATGATGTATGGGCCTTCATAGTTTGGCTCGAATTTTCCCTGCTTGGCGCGATTGGGGATCATAGGCCTTTTGACCACTAACACGAGTTCGCCTTGGCGGAATGTCCTCGGTCGGGTCAATCTTTCGTATGAGCGCGTCATCTTTGCTTTATAAGCTTCTAGATTTTGTTGCGCTATGAGCCGTGTTTCTTCAAGAGCATCAAGCTCCTCGAGCCGAAGGTTAGCGTTTTCTTCGTTCGTCAGTTCGTAGTGGACTGCCATTCGTAGAGAGGGTAGCTCTATTTCGAGGGGGAGTACCGCTTCCGTACCGAATACCAGTGCGTACGGCGTTGTGTTCGTGGCCGTCTTGAACGTAGTTCGATAGGCCCAAAGGGCCTCTTGCAGCCTCTCGTGCCAGTCTTTCTTATTTCGGGACACCGTCTTTTTCATGATTTTTGTCAAGGTCTTATTGAAGGCCTCGGCTAGACCATTAGCTCGCGGATTGTAAACTGAAGAATATCTCCAGTCTATATTGTGCTGCTGCGCGAAGCGGCTAATCTTATGGCTTCTGTAGGCTGGCCCGTTATCGGAGATAATACGCCGTGGAGTTCCAAACCGATAGATGACGTGCGTCTTGAAGAAGTGGAGGATATTCTCCGTCTTCACTTCCCTCAGCGGTACCGCTTCTGCCCATTTGGAGAAGTAATCAGTTGTCGCCAGGATGAAACGATGTCCCCGGGACGATGCTGGTTCGATGGAGCCGACTATGTCAGTCCCCCACATTTCGAATGGCCAGCTAGCCACCGTCGGATGTAGTGGATTCGGATGCTGGTGGATGAAATCCCCGTGGGTTTGGCATGAGTGGCATTGCTTCGCATATTCGAGGCAGTCCTGGATTATCGTGGGCCAGTAGTAACCCATCCGTTTAATTTTTAGCTTCATCTTCGGGCCTGCTTGATGAGAACCACAGATTCCGTCATGAACCTCTTGAACGACTCTTTCTGCTTCGTCAGGTCCTAAACATCTCAGCCACAGAGAATCAAACGACCTCTTATACAGAGTATTATTGACGAAAGCGAAAGATAGAGCTCGTTTCATGAGCTGATGTCTTGAGGACGCTTCTTCGGGCATTCGGTGGGACTTAAAGTAGTCTATGAAGACTTCCCTCCAATCCTCAACCTTTTCTCGTTCTTTTACTTGTAAGGTCATCTGCTCAGTCGCTCCCTTCTCTTCGGGTGATTCCAAAGATATCTCCGTTGGGGCAAGCACCCGACGGCTTTGTACCACGATTCTTACATCATCGAGGTTTTCGTCAGCCAGCTCTTTAGCAAGTTTGGCCAACGCGTCTGCTTTGCTGTTTTCCGCGCGCGGTATGTTCTCCAAAGTATAGGAGGAAATTTGGGTCAACAGTTGTTGCATCTTTTCGCCGTATTTCACCAATTCTGGTTTGCATGTCTGGTAGTCGCCGTTTACTTGACTAACGACTAGTTGGAAGTCCCCATATATGAGGAGATTTTCAATTCCCATGTCGATGGCGATCTCGAGACCTGCTATCAGAGCTTCGTATTCGGCTTCATTGTTTGTCCTCGGCTCTGTTAAGGAGAAGGCGAAGCGCATTATCCCTCCTTGTGGAGTTACGAAGATGAGGCCTACCCCCGATTTGATCATTAGGATACCTTGTTTGCGCTTCTTTACGGAGGACGCTCCATCGAAATAGAGTTCCCATCGGGTACCGCCGCCGCCGATCGCATCAAATGCATGCTTGTCCGGCAGATCGCAGTTCAGAGGAGAACCGGCAGGTACTGGATGCTCAGCAAGGAAGTCGGCAATGGCCTGGCCTTTCACTACCTTGAGAGGTTGATACATTATCGAGAACTCCATCAGGAGTAGAGTCCATTTAGCGAGTCGACCCGTCAATATAGCCTTTGACATCAAATATTTAAGAGGGTCCACCTTCGAGATGAGACGGACTTCGTGTGCCAACGCATAGTGCCTGAGCTTTGTTATCGCGAAGATCAACGCCAAGCAGTGTTTTTCAATGGGAGAGTAGTTGCTTTCTGCCCCCAGCAGAACTCGACTTAAGTAGTAGAGTGCTCTCTCTTTTCCTTGATCGTTCCCTTGTGCCCATAATGCGCCTAAGGAACCTTCAAGGGTGGTTGTATAAAGAATGAGGGGTTTTCCCTTGACTGGCGCAGCCAACACCGGAGGGTTCTGCAGGTACTGCTTGATCTCGTCTAGTGCACCTTGGCATTTGTGATCCCAAACGAATGGAGTTCCCTTCTTCATCAGGTGGCTGTAAGGACGGCACTTGCCTGAAAGATTGGCGATAAATCGCCGGATGTATGCGAGCTTCCCTTGGAGAGACCGCAACTGTTTGAGGGTTTTTGGCGGAGGCATTTCCATGATCGCCTTGATCTTAGATGGATCTACTTCGATACCTCGGTGTCGGATGATGAATCCCAGGAATTTACCCGAGGAGACTCCGAACGCGTATTTGAGGGGATTCATCTTCAAATTATATTGCCGAAGGCGTTGAAATACAGTCTCCAGATGCTTTAAATGCTCTTCGTATGACATGCTCTTCACTACGAGGTCATCGATATAGCACTCGACGATGTCATGTATGAGATCGTCGAAGATCTTTGTCATGGCCCTTTGATAGGTAGCGTCGGCGTTCTTTAGACCACAGGGCATAACCTTGTAGCAGAATATACCCAAAGGGGTCCGGAAAGCGGTGTGCTTTTGGTCTTCGGGTTGCATCTTTATCTGATTGTACCCTGATGAACCGTCCATAAAGGAGAAAACCTCGTGAGTGGACGTGTTATCTATCATTAGCTCGGTTACCGGTACTGGGAAATCGTCCTTCGGGCAGGCTTTATTGAGATCCCTGAAATCCACGCATATGCGTACCGTCCCATTTTTCTTCATTACCGGGACGATGTTGGCGATCCAGTCGGGATATTGGACTTCTTGGATAAATCCAGAATCGATCAGCTTCTTGACTTCGGCGTTGATGCTCATCTCAAGCTCGAGCCGCATCCTTCTCGGCGCCTGCTTGACTGGCTTGATATCCGGGGATATTGCTAATTTATGCACAGCAATCTCCGGATCTAATCCTGGCATCTCGGAATAGTTCCACGCGAAGCAGTCTTTATGCAGTAGAAGCACGTTCTTTAACGCAGCCACCCTTTCTTCAGATAGCAGCTCGCTGACGAATGTCGGTCGCGGATCATCTGCCAATCCCAACTCAATCTTCTTGAGGTTATCCGCAGTAGTATGTATGCCATCTTCCAGTTCTTTCGGAGCCGGTGGAAATTCTGAAATTACCTCATTGTCATTGTTTTCGAAGCACCAAGGGAGCTCATCTATGTCTTCGGGCTCTTCTTTTAATATCGTAATCATGTAACAGGTGCGAATCCGCTTCCAAGACTGAGGTGGATCCGGTTCTGCTCTTGCGGCTTTGGGTTCGTGCTTTTGTGGCGGCGTTACCCTCCAGCTGCTGGATAAAGCAAATCTGCCTTGTTGGTACTGGTCTTCGACCCAGTTCTTGAAGGTGAAGCAGTCTTCGATAGGGTGTCCTATGGTTCGGTGATAAGAGCAATAACCCGGATAAGAAACCTCGTTAACTTGCTCAGGGTGCTTAGACTCCGGAAGTGCGATCATTTGATGTTTTATAGCGAGCTCGAGTAACTTCTTCGTCTTGTCTCGGGGGAAGGAATACGCTCGACTCATCTTCTTCATGAGGGACAAATCCGGGCCGCGCAATACCCGATCACGTAACTCTCTAATCCTGCGTCGTTGTTGTCGGCTCTTCTTTCCGCTTCTTGACTTACTTCCGCTTTTGCGTCGGGCCTTTTGTACAACGGGTTGACAGGGAGGAGCATCTTTGTCTTTTGCAGCCTGTTGAAACAGACGTTGCATCCTGGCCTTCTCGTAGATGGTCATCTCGCGGTTGTGGTCTTCCCGAGCCTTTTGACCTGCTTTCCTGATAAGCTTGTCCACTTGTTCTTCAAATGACGGACTCGGCACTTCGATTGCGGGATCTAGTTTTGATGAAGGGTTAGCATTCCCTGACAGGCTGTCCTCCTCCTCATCGAAGTTATATATGGCGTAGCTGCCGTGGACTCGTTCTCGTTTCCCGGATCTCACATATCCAAGCCCAAGCGTTTCCATTTTCCCGTTGGGCAATTTGCGCTGAGTTCCAGGGACATCCCAAATCCTGTTGTAGAACCGAGCTTGTCGAACAGTCTGTTTTAAGGGTACTCCTTGGCGCTTCAATAGCCTCTTTAGTCCATTTGTGTAATATCTGGGCCAACGGATGGGTTGGAGCCTGTCGAGTGTAGCATCCGCGCCATGCCAGATCTCTTTCTCTACTTTCGTCTCTGAGGATCGGTAGAATAGGATTACCTTCTCACCCCTTTGCTTGGGAGGGACGTAAAACGTCTGCAGGTCCTGCACATTGTAAGCTTGAAGTGTGTCGAGATCCTTGTAGTATTCTCGCGGCACCATGGTGATTTGCAAACTCTGATCATCGCTAGGGGATGCTTGTATTGACGGCCGATTGGAGAACAAGGCATTAACCTCATCTTTCGAGTCACTTCCAAAGATCAACATGGGGGCGGACGTCCCCGGGTTGTTGCATTGAGACGGCCCAGCATAAACTATCTCTTCTTCTTCTTCGGTATCGCACCCAAAAACAGGGATGGTGGCGGCGGCTTTGTTCTCCGGCTTGCGACACCTTTCTGTATCCTCGAAATCTGGAAAAAAGTACTTTGCATCTTCGTATTTGCGGACTTCGTTCACGGAAAACGGGTTCAGCTCACCTGTTACGGTATACTCGAAACCATCCTTAAAGTACTTCATACACTGATGTTGTGTAGAAGGGATGATGTTGTACTCGTGTAACCAAGGACGACCGAGTAAGGCGTTGTAGCAGGTCTTGGCGTCAATGACATGGAATTTGATGTCTGTGACGAGTAGTCCAAAGCGTAATGTTAATATCACGGATCCGAGAGTCCGTGATGATTGTGAATCGAAACCGGAGATGGTAATTTTGTCACGAGCGAGGTGTTGCACACTCATGCAGATTTCCTTTAACACCCGAACGTTAAGGAGATTGACGGAGGATCCATTATCCACCAGGATCTTGCCTATCTTGATATCATGGCAGTATCCTAGACGTATAGGGGACGGTTGTGGTCGCACGTCCCGAGAAGGAGGTCTTCGTCACCGAAAGTGATGTCGGCCGTATGCACTTCCTCCAGTTCATCCTTCATCCTTTCCGCGACGAGGAAGGCTTGGAATTGCTCAGGTTCTTGTAACGCCTTAATTAGTGAATCTCGCGCTTCTTTTGATAATAGGAGGGCATCGAGAATGCTGAGCTGAGAAGGTAGCTTCCTTAGGTGCGCCAGGATGTTGTAGTCCACCTTACCCTTTCTGGGAGGGTCTTTGGTAGTCAGCTCTTTCATGACTTGGTCATCTAAAGTGATATCCTCAGTGACCTTTTCCTTTCCCTTATCTTTTCTATTTGCGGGCCCGAGATTCTTTTCCGGGAGCGTGCGATTGCGCAGCTGAATGTTTTCGCAGGCCTCCGGTTCCTCCTCTTTCCCTAAAACGGATTCTTTAAAGAGAGGGCCCAGAGTCATTTCTTCATCAGAGTCGCTCCTAAAGGTGAGAACTTGTGACCCTCCGGCGTTAACCATGTAACAGTTGCCAGTAGTTCTGTTGTGCCCGTCGGCAGTACTTCTTCGTTCCCGACGAGTCTTGCGTTTCATGCGCTTAAAATGTTGCCGATGAGTAACATATCCCTGCCACCATATCCTAAAGGCGTGGCACTCCTCCGTAGGGTGTGAAATTTTCTGATGATATGCGCAATAATTAGGGTGTCTCTCCGCCCTATTGAGCGTGTTTTCTTCCGAGGGTGGTAGCTTCATTCCTATTGACATGGCTTTGGCAAAACTTTTCCTCGTCTTGAATATCTTCTTGTCTGCCTCGGATGCCTTTCGATCTAGCGGGAGTACTTCAACTCTTTCGTTCAGTCGCCTGCATTTGGCTCCTTCCGATGCGGCCATCTCACGCTCCTGATCCGCTTTGCTCTTCAGACGAATCTCGTCTAGAAAGGCGTCGATCATTTCATCTGTTGGCCACACACGCTCTGGTTCAGGCTCTGTCCCCAGTTTCTTAGTGCCGGGAGTTTTTTCATCGTCGGTAAACGAGTAGGAGATTACGTTACAGCTCGCCACATATCCCTCGGATTCATCCGACGAACTCTCTTTATCATCTTCCTCTTGAAAGATGTGGTTGAGGAACTCTTGCAGCGTGACAGGAGTTCGCGCCTTTTGATTGTACTCTTCCATCGCATCGATTTGCTTCTGCAAGTTCGTGCGCTTGTCTCCAGGCTTCACGGGCTTCTTGGATTTCTTCTTCTTCTTCTTCGAAGATTTTGACGGTTGGGCGTGAGTATTTGGGCCATCACTACGAGTCTTCGTAGTTGGGCGCGGCTTCAACATCCCTTCGATAATTTGAGGTTCAAGCGGGTCCTTCCATTCGACCGCAGGGCACGCATGAAGGTCCCTCAGCATTCTTTTGGTTTTAGTTGACAGCACGACCTCCCATGGAGCTTCTTCAATAAAGGAACAGGTTGCCCCCAGTGTATCTGCTTTCTTAGGAGTATGCGGCTGTGGTGGGTTCACCTTCCACTTTTCGGACAGTGCAAACTTCCCCTGGAGGTATTGATCTTCAATCCATCCTTTGAAGACGAAGCAATCCTCAATCGGATGACTTACCGTTTGATGGTAAGGGCAATAGTTAGGGTTATTCATCTCAGTGGGTTGTGGCGGTCGCCTTGGATTTGGCAGGTTTATAAGTCTGTTGCGTATTGCCAGTTCGAATAACCGTTTCGTCTTGTCCCGTGGGAACGAGTAGGGATGCTTCATCTTCTCATTATAATAGCGGCGTCTTTCTTCTAATTGATCCGCCAGCTTTAGGGCATTGGGTTGCTGCTGGGCATTCGTGACGAAGGTTGCTTTTCCTTTACCCTTGTCACCCCGAGGCTCGGGCTTCGGGGGAGACGGTCTATGACCCATTTGGTCCATCTGGGCCAACTTGTCGATTAGAGCCTGGAATGTGGTTGGCTTAAAGAACATCATAAACTGGGAGATAGTTACGTGAGGGTCTAGGGTTCCCACGAACATGCCCACCGCGGGCGCTTCTTCAATGCGTTGCTCGCATTTCGACCATAAATTTCGCCAGCGTATAGCATACTGGACCCACGTTACGCCAGGTTTCACCCTGGCATTAATCAACGCCGTTATTGGAGTGCGTTCGCTGGCGCTCGCGAACCGCTAAGTGAATAACATCTCCATTTCAGCGAACGTCTTGATAGAATCGTTCGGGAGTTCCGAATACCATTCGAACGCTGTTTCTGATAAGCTGCCCACGAACTGGCGATGCAGCAGTTTATCATCACCGCCGGTGTTACCGCAAAGGGCCCTGAACTGGGCAACATGCTGATGGGGATTGCCGGTCCCCTTATACACGTGGAATATTGGTATTGTATAATCCGGTGGGTATTTGATTTGGTCGTACCAGCTTGGATACGGCCGCCCCGTTTTTACGACTTGACCAGCTGCCTCAGTCGCATGATGAACCCGGATTTGTTGGGCTATATAGTCGTCCAAGTCAGCCTTAGAGATTGTCTCCTCCTTGGCCATTGAGAGGGCTGGCGGAGGATTCGACATTTCTCCCCTATCGTCTTCAAGTATGGTCGGGGGATCTTCAGCGGGAGGATCTTGTTGGATCATCATTCCCACCATGTCTTGGAATAAGTGGGCTATCTTCTTTATATTGGCTGCTTGTTCCGCAGCCTCTTTATCCTTCTTTTCCAACATCCTCCGGAGGAACTCGGTGTCGGTTTCCTGTTCTTGTTGCTGATCCGAGGAAGCCTCGGGGCTTTCTTTCGGCCCAGTAAGCGCGGCCATTGCAATCATCATTTCCTGGAGCTTTTGCTGTTGCTCCTGAGCTTTGGTCACCGACCGTGTGAGCGGTCTATGACCTGTGGACGTGCGGCTGTCTTCTTTCCCCGACGCCATGTAGACAGTGTGGACCATCCTGCCCCCAGCCTTAGGGCGTCTGGGTTCAGCGCTTTAGCTCTCGTTGCAGGCCCGGGGATCTTCTCCGGCCTCCTCTTTTTATGAGCAGTGGAAGTTGAGGGGGGCGTTGGGGTGAGCACCCAGACAGCTTTTCGTGGCTTAGCGCGATGAATGATTTCCTGTTGGATTTTCAGCTTCTTGTGCTGGCGGGAGAAATTTGGATCGATCGCCGAGTCTCGGGTCTGCCGCCAAACTTTATAGATTTTGGAAGATAGCCGTTGAGGGGATCGGGGCTGTTCTGGCTCTATTTTCGCAACCCTTTTTAGTGGAGGGGGAGACCGCTTTAGCACCGCAGTAGGAAATTCCTTCGCACCTTATTTAGCATCTCGAAGCTGTTTCCAGTTGGAACAGCAGCATTAACTTCCACCGTTGGGGCTGGTGGAGTTAGCCCAGAGGGGGAGTTTCCCCCAGCCTTCCTTACTCGGCGCCAGTGGCGACGTCGAGCGTGTCGAGCGGACGGCGTTGGTTCAGTGGTGGGGACGGCTTCGTCTTGCCCCCTGTGCATTTGGGGGGTCGCTGCTGGTGTTAGCCTGCCAAAGACCGATGTCCTTTGGGTAGCAGGAGAGGGAGCTGGAGCCGTCAATCTTGTAAAGACCGACTTTTTGGCAGGGGAAGCCGCCTTGACGACTTCAAGAGCAGGACCGGTCACTTTCTTAGAAGCAGCCTTCTCTGGGATTGTAGACCCCATTGTGGGTCCACACGAGTTCTGGCCCAATCTAGAGAAGACCGAGGCGCTAGTGTTGGGCGACCCATTGAGAGGGGCCGCGGCAAGGATAAGACGATCAAAGACCGACTTCTTGGGAGCTTCCTTTGTCAGCACCGGAGCGGTGAAGCTTATCGGCGGGAGCATGGTCCCAAAAAACAATCCTGTGGTGGCTCGAGTGACCTGTTCCACGGGCATTGTGAATAGCGAAGCAGCTTGGGATCCGTAGGCCATGCCCCCTGGCGAGGCAGAGCGTTGGTTGCAATTGCAGTCCGAGCGATTGAAGCATTTCGCACAAATAGAAGCCATCGATTCTTTGCTTTCTGCAATAAGCAAGACGGCAAGCTTTAGTATCTTGAAACCCAAGGGCAACCATTAGCGAACCGCGATTGGTTCGCGAATCATGACACACGAAGTGTGGAGTGGAAAGAGGAAAAGGTCCCACCGGGTGTGCCAGAATCTGTTCCCCTCCGAACGGCGGCCGAGACGCGTGGTCGTCTCGCCTGAGGCTCGGGAAAGATGCTAATTGGTGCTATCCGTCCACCTCTCCGAAGATGCCAAGTTGATTTATGGCACCATGTATCGAAGGTTTGAACGGATGCGTCCGATGTAGCAGACTTCGTCAGATTCCCCCTCGCTTGAGGGGTTTTTGATTGTGGGGACGCTCTTCCCTGCAGGCGCAAGCCCCTGCAGTTAATTACGCTACCGCATTGCGGTAACAACTTTCTCCTTCTTCAGATGGTCACTTCGTGTGCGTGTTTATTTTATGTTTTGTTGCCCGTGGATTGTATACGGAGACTGAGTTATGTCGTCGCCCGTAGGGCGTGGACTAGTCCAAATCCGTATTATCTTAGATTTGGGTTTGGGGGTTTGGGTTTAAGGATACGTTAGCCTCATTTGAGCCTAAGATCGACTTAAACGTTTGTTAAGGATACATTAGTCTAGTTTTTAGACTAAAATCAACTTAACGGGATCGTTTAGATCCAACAAGAGAGCAATAAAAGGGGGGGCTCTGTTGTTTAGTTTAGTGACATTACGGTCGGTAAGTAGTTTAAGGACATTGCGGTCCATGGGTAGTTTAAGGACATTGCGGTCCCATGTTAGTTTTAAGACATTGCGGTCAAGGTTAAGAACGTCATAGTCCATGGGTTTAAGGACCCCACAGTCCGTTGTTAGTTTTAAGACATCTCGATCAAGGTTAAGGACCTCATAGTCCGTGGATTTAGGGACTCCACAGTCCGTTGTTAGTTTTAAGACATCTCGGTCAAGGTTAAGGACTTCATAGTCCGTGGATTTAGGGACTCCACAGTCCGTGTCAATGTGTGGTCATCGGGACCCGTCACCTCTTTGAAGACGTTGAGGAATTACAACGCCAAGTATCAAAGGAGTGAAGAGATGTACCCTTGAACCGGGGTGGATTAAATAGTCTTTGGCCCAATTTGGGATCAAGACCAATTAATTATGTTATGAGCCCATTAGCCCGGTTAAGTCTGAATTGAGGACTTATGGCCATCTTGGGCTAAGTCCAATCATGTTTGGAATATTGGCTTCCTGTTGGTCCATTGAAAGAGAGGCTTTGCTTCTAGCCATTTAGCCAATTGGGCTAACGTTAATTCAGCAGTGTTGAACACTGGGATCAAGTTAGTGTTTTAACACTAAAAGACAGTTGGTGTTAAACACCAGCAACAGGGGGTTCAAATTAGTGTTAAACACTAGAGCAAATCAGTGTCAAACACTAGCAGCAGAGGCTTCAAATTAGTGTTAAACACTAAGAAATTCAGTGTTGAACACTGCAAATAAAGATCTTTGATTAATGTTGAACACTAAGGCCAAACAGTGTTTTAACACTGGATTCAGGGGTTCCAATTTAGTGTTAAACAGTAAGGCAAGAGGGGTTACGTGGTAGCACGTGAGGGCGCCCTCCCTTCATTTGTTCTGCTGAGAATATCGCATCTTTTGGAGCATCACGTGCCATCACGTGACGGGCATTTAAATGCTTGTATGTTAAAGCCTCTGCCAAGGATCACGTGGGTCACATGAGGCACTGCCTCAAAGGGCCTTTTCTGTGGATCTTTTTGGGGGTCACATGGTGACTCATGACCCTGACTCTATGTATGTTTTTTTTTTAGAAGATCTGCTAATCCCTTTATTAAATTCCTCGTAGGGTTGAACCCTAACAATAATTTTAGAGGAATTAAATTCGTATTTCCTTTTTGAAGATTTATATTCTGGGATAGAGTTGAACTTTGAATTTTCTGTAGGAATTAAATTCCTCATATATGTGAAGAACTGAATTCTATCATAGGGTTAAACCCTAATAAAAGCTTTAAGGAATTAAATTCCCACTCTCTTTTAAAGAATTATTCTGAGGAATGAGATTCTGTCATAGGGTGAAACCCTAATTTCTTCTTTCTTAAGGGAATTAAATTCCTGTTATTTTAACAGAACTAAGTTCTTAAGTAGGGTTAAACCCTGATTCTGTTCATTCTGAAGGAATTAAATTCCCATAACATAGGGTCAAACCCTAATTTTATTTTAAAGGAATTAAATTCCTATTGTTCTGTGAGAATTGAATTTTCAAGCTTCCATTCCCTCTCTATGCTTTGGATCTGCATGGCAGGATCTCAACCCAATGAGAATTAAATTATCAACTTAAGGGGAGATGTGCACTTTACAGATCCTCCACCAAAGAGAGAACTATGTTCTTCTGTTTTATATCAGAGTTAAACTCTGTTCAGAATTAAATTCTCCTTTCCTCTCAAAAAGCCTTCCCTTTCTTACCTAGGGTTTTCTTTTGCAGAAGATCCAAAATCCTCCAAAGTATCAAGGCTCTCTTCTTTTTTTTTATCTACGTATCGATCCTTCTGCCTGTATATCCCTCTGTGTGTCTCTTAGCTCCTATTTATAGGAGAAGCAGCCGAATCAATTAGTTTTGGTGAATCTTTCATTGAGAGATTTGATTTGTATTCATCATTCATTTGGACCTTTGGATTATTGGGTGAATTTTATTCACCATTGGATTTTAAATCCAGAGATTTTCCTTTGTTATTTCGGTTAGATTTTAAGGGGAAATCTTTCCAAGTTCAGGCTTTTTCTACAAATAGATGATATTTAATCACCTTTAAATTTTTAATTCAATCGGTTCCTTTGGAAAGATTTGAGAGGTTTTTTCTCAGAATTTAATTCTGTTAACAGATAGGCTTTGAAAGCCGGTCACGTGTGGCCACGTGACCCTTGGTCACGTGTGGGCACGTGACCCCCTTGGAACGAGCCCTCTTCTTCTTTTTGCGCTCTGCCTTCTGGCCGCTGCTTAGCCGTCACGTGCCACCACGTGACCCCTGGTCACATGTGAGCACGTGACCCTCGTCTGGAGCCTTTTTCTTGATTTAACCGGAGAATGAGTCTGCTGCTTTTGAGTGTCACGTGCCAACACGTGACCCTGGTCACGTAGGAGCACGTGACCCTGGTCACGTGGGAGCAGGTGACCCTTTCTGAAGCCCTTTTCTTTGATGTAGTTGGGAAACTGAATTTGCCTTGCCGATGCTTTTAGATGTCACGTGCCAACACGTGACTGCTGGTCACGTGTGAGCACGTGACCCTTTTCTGAAGCCTCTTCCGTAGGCTTTCCTCATTTTAAATCAGGAAACAAAGAGCATCTCCTTAGTCCTTCGTAAGTACTTGAGAATGCTCTTCACAGCTGTCCAGTGACTCTCTCCAGGATCAGCTTGATACCTACTCACTACACTTAGTGAGTATGCTACATCGGGTCTGGTACATAGCATCGCATACATGATAGAGCCTACAGCCGAAGCATAGGGTATCCCTTGCATGCGAGCTCTTTCCAAGTCAGTCTTGGGAGACATCTCTTTGGAGAGAGTGACTCCAGAGATCGTGGGTAAGTTCCCACGCTTGGATTCTTCCATACTAAACCTCTTTAGTATGGTGTCAATGTACCTGGACTGGGACAATCCCAATATCCTTTTAGATCTATCTCTATAGATCCTGATTCCTAATATGCAGGAGGCATCACCTAGATCTTTCATTGAGAATCTTTGTGATAAGAAGAGCTTGACCGATTGCAGTATAGGAATGTCATTTCCTATCAAGAGTATGTCGTCCACGTACAATACGAGGAAGACAACCTTTCTCTCTGCCACCTTCTTGTAGATACAAGGTTCATCTACGTTTTTTACGAAATCAAACTCTTTGATAACGACGTCAAAGCAGATGTTCCAACTCCGCGATGCTTGCTTTAATCCATAAATAGATTTAAGCAGCTTGCACACCTTCCCGCTGCTTCCACTATCTACGAAGCCCTCTGGCTGAGTCATGTACACGCACTCTTCTAAATCACCGTTTAGAAAGACGGTCTTAACATCCATTTGCCAGATTTCGTAGTCATGATATGCAGCGATAGCAAGCATGATCCGGATGGATTTAAGCATAGCCACTGGAGAAAAGGTTTCGTCATAGTCCACACCTGGTCTTTGACGAAAACCCTTTGCAACAAGTATACCTTTGAAAGTCTCCACTTTCCCATCTACACCAAGTTTTTTCTTGAAGATCCACTTGCTCCCAATGGGTTTTACCCCTTCAGGAGCATCTTCCAAAGTCCATACCTTGTTGGTGTACATGGATTCCATCTCGGACCGCATTGCATCCAGCCATTTCACCGAGTCCCCACTCGTGATGGCCTGCTCGAAGCTAGTTGGGTCATCATCCTCCATGATGCAATCCTCGCTCCCACCATCCATGAGAAAACCATAGTATCTCTCAGATGGGCGAGGAACCCTACTAGATCGGCGGAGTGGCTGGGGTTCATTGGGAATTACCGAATCCTCTGGTTCCACTAAATCTTCAGTTTGAGTTTGTGTAGCCGGAATTTCTTCCAGTTCTACCTTGTTGCCACTAATTTCTTTTGCAAGAAATTCCTTTTCTAAAAAGGTGGCATGTCGAGAAACAAACACTTTTTGTTCCTCAGCATGGTAGAAAAGATATCCATGTGAATGTTTGGGATATCCCACAAACTTGCATAGAACTGACCGTGCCTCGAGTTTGTCCGGATTTTGCCTCTTGACATAGGCCGGACAACCCCATATCTTAACTCGTTTAAGACATGGTCTCTTCCCACTCCATATCTCATATGGTGTGGCAGGTACAGATTTAGATGGAACTTTATTCAATAGGTATGCTGCTGTTTCCAGCGTATATCCCCAGAAGGAAATAGGTAACTCAGCTGTGCTCATCATAGAGCGTACCATATCTAATAGGGTGCGGTTCCTCCGTTCTGATACACCGTTGTGCTGTGGTGTATATGGAGGAGTCAGCTGAGAGAGAATCCCATTCTCTTTTAGGAAGTCCAGGAAATCATTGCTCAAGTATTCACCTCCTCGATCAGATCGAAGGATTTTAATACTTTTCCTGGTTTGCTTCTCGACTTCTTGTTTATATTCTCTAAATTTCTCAAAAGCTTCTGATTTGTGTGTCATCAGGAACACATACCCGAACCTAGAGAGATCGTCAGTGAATGTAATGAAGTACGCAGAATCATCCCTGGCATGTGTAGACATGGGACCGCATACATCACTATGTATCAGCCCCAAGAGTTCCGTAACTCTTTCTCCGTGTCCCGTAAACGGAGTTTTGGCCATCTTGCACCATTAGGTTAGGTAACTAACGACAGAGCAGGGCAGGGCTAGTGCGGGTGTAAAACATAAGCAACGTCTATATAATATATCATATATACTATATACAGTATCCATCACAACATATCAAATGATCACATCACAGATATCGCAGCAGAAACATAGATATAATGTGGGATATACTAAGACGTCCGTATTTAGTATTTAGCCAACAATAGAAAATACGGATTCCACAGTCGCGATGAATAGCCAATCCCACACCCTGGACCCCTACGAGAGCGGCAAGCGACCCTACCAATTCTGGAGTTTAGAAGACCCAGTCTCGACTCCTCGAGATGGCCTCCTACTGAACCCCAGAACCCGGTCACCTGTGCTCCCCTCCTTGGGTCCATCCTAATGCGGAAAAGTAAATAATATACAACACTGGTGGTATCAACCTCAATCCGGAAGTGCCCCAAATAAAAGAATATTACATTACATTTGAATTTATATGA
Organism: Agapanthus africanus; assembly: GCA_030015575.1. NCBI lineage: Eukaryota > Viridiplantae > Streptophyta > Magnoliopsida > Asparagales > Amaryllidaceae > Agapanthus > Agapanthus africanus. The sequence continues at coordinate 573,821,797 of JASDDO010000016.1, forward strand.
ATGAAAATATAAAACTCTCATCTCACATAAAAAAAACCCGGCTATTCAATCGCGACAATCCTGCACATCATATCTCAGCAACACATAATATCTCATATCATCAACGTAAGTAAGTATGCATACACCGATTGTCGTCGACGTATAGTAACGACAATCGGCAATACCACTACATACTACACTTACGGTCACAGAAAAGAAAGTGTAAAACTGCAATATCTGGAATTCACATTCTATTCAGACATCGTAAATGCGAAATATCACATACTTCGTATTTCATGTCTAGTAATATGAATTCCACACATTGCATCACATTCCAGATAAACAGACAGTATTAAAGTTTTCGAACGAATAATCAAATACCCAAGGTTCCCTAAAGCTCAACACTTGAGCGAAGTTCAAAAACCCGGAATGTGACACAGTAGTAGCGGTCCAGCCGTAGAAGGGTCAAGCCAACGCCTCACATGTGGCATGCCGTACTGCCCCAAACCCTAAGGTTCAAAGGGCAGTTCAAGACGGTCACATAATCGAGTTAAGGTTTGTTGTCTTCTAGAGAGTCTACCACAAAACTTGCACGTATCTCCAAAATATTTAAACCCCGTGAAAAGTGAGCAAATGATACTCGTTCGAACACTTCAATAGTTTCTAATTTACCCGGAAAAGACACGAAATCAAAATTCCGATCGAATCGTCGAGTCCAAAACCATCTCCATAATTTGCAGTACTAAATTCAGATTAAAAAATACTCCAAAACAATATACAAGCAGATAAATTAGTTACTGTACAAAAACGACACGATTAAGCATCAGAACGGCCACGGAACCGCGGCCTAAGCAGGCTATTGCCGCGGTTCCGCGGTGGAATTAACTGTTCATGGCATCGTTTTTCACAGTTGTTCTTAGATTTACCTGCTGAATTTTTTGCATATTTTTAATTCTGAAAAATATCAGTTTTCAAAAAATGTCCAGAGAGGGTCCCGTAATTCAGTATTTTGATCCGATCGGAGTTTTTACTTCGTAAAAGTGTTGCCTAATGTTCTAGGTCAGCTGTGATACCAATGTTGGGTTAACCTAGCACCTCATGAAGGGTTTGGAAGCATCACATGTACCAAAGATTGAATTTATAGGGTGCTAAGTTAACAAACAAAGAATCGTTCCTAGAAAAATTAGGGTTTCTAAAATCAACACTACATCACAAGTAGATTAAGCTAGGGTTTTGAGAGTACAACCTTTGTAGCTCCCTACGCTAGACTCCTCGGCTACTTGGGGTTTGGAAAAAGTCCGCTTGAACTCCTCTAGGTCCACGATGATCCACCCGGAGTCCGCTTTGTCCAAGCTTGCAACTTCACTTTATCAAGAGAATGAAATGAAGCTAACACTCTAAACAAGTGGGCTAGACTTGTGTAGAATGGTGTTGTGGTTCTCTTTCTCACTTCAAAATCCTATCTTGTTGAGTATTTTGCTCACTTGAAAATTCTAGAGAGCAAGAGATCAAGGTTGAAGAAGATGATGGCTTTTTTAAGAAGAAGAGAAGATAAACTCTAATGAGAAAAAGAAAAATATAAGTATATATATATATTTCCTTCTTCATCTCAAACCATGGTTATCTTTTATGGATATTTATTTTTACTTTAGTTAAAACACAAGAGAAAGATTAAATCATGGTCAAAAGGTAGGTGAACATGGTTAGGTCAAAAGAAGAGTGTAGAAACTAATCCATGAATTAATCTTATCTCTTTTCTTTTGTTTTAGCATAAATAGAAATAATAATCCATAATATAAATCATGGTGTGAGTCTTATATTTCCACCATTTTCTATGTATAAACAACCATGATAGATGATGTATGTATGTATGTATGTATGTATGCACATCCATATGTGCATGAATCTATAAAAAAAGCATACATGCATACATCCATCCATCAAACACAAGAAAGGATTTCAAGTGAGAAGCTAATGGTTAAATGATAAATCAACACTTGATTCATCAATTCGGCCATATCACATACGACCCTAACCAAAAGCAAGCCGCCCGATTAATATACGGTATCTCATACGCGCATTTTAATCGGGTCCATGCGCATATCGCATACGCGCACCACAACGTTTCGCCTGGACTAGGTAACTCCTTTGTGGGACTCTGAGACTCGTCAATACGCCATCAGTGGGTGATGATCATATCAAGCACCCCCAAGCCGCAAGCGGTCAGCTAAACTAACGGCCACCCGGGTATTGAGCGATCAGAAGAGAACAAGCGAACCTGCTACAACTCCCGTCGAGCCAACCGACAACTCTTCCCGTACAGTCCGGTCTCCTCGTCTGATATGTCGCATATCAAGTCTAAGGGTGGTAAACGTCAGACCCCAATAATTGATAAGTTGTGTCGATGTGAGGCTCATAACGGGTTGAGAAACTACTGGTAACACTTACCAGCAAATCTCTGAATCAGCCCTGGCCAGGGACTTCCCTGTTATGGCCAATCGAGCACAGCGCAACATCAACCCCCAATACCGGGAGAGACGAAACCCCTTGTTCCCCTCCGAATGGCGACGGAGACGACGTGAGGACGTCTAGCCTGAGATTCAGGGCAGATGCTATATGGTTTTATCCGTCTACCTCTCCGAAGATGCCAAGTTGATTTATGGCACCGTGTATCGGCGGTTTAGACGGATGCGGCCGATATAGCAGACTTCATCAGATTCCCCCTCGCTTGAAGGGTTTTTGATTGTGGAGACGCTCTTCCCTACAGGCGCAATCCCCTGCAGTTAATTACGCTACCGCATCGTGGTAACAATTTTCTCCTTCTCCAGAATTTCACTTCGTGTCGTGGGTGTTTGTTTTGTTTGTGGTTGCCCGTGGATTGTATACGGAGACTTAGTAATGCCGTTGCCCGTAGGACGTGGATTAGTCCAAATCCATATTTACTTAGATATGTGTTTGGTGTTTTTAGTTTAAGGATACGTTAGCCGCATTTGAGACTAAGATCAACTTAAACGTTCGTTAAGGATATGTTAGTCTGATTTGAGACTAAGATCAACTTAACGGGATCGTCTAGATCAATTTCCAGTTTAAGGACGTAGTGGTCCATTTAATATATGGCCGTCGGGACCCGTCACCTCTCTGACGACGTTGAAGGATTACAACGACATGTGTCAGAGGAGTTCGGAGATGTACCCTTGAACCAAAGTTGATTGGGGGTCTTATAGTCCAATTTGGGACTAAAGTCTGTTTAAATGTTTAAGGATACGTTAGCCATATTTGAGACTAAGATCAACTTAAACGGGATTGTTTAGATCCGATAAAAGAGCATTTGGGAGCTCTATTGTTCCAGTTTAGGGACGTAGTGGTTCATAGGTAGTTTAGGGATATTGCGGTCCATTGGTAGTTTAAGGACATTGCGGTCCATATTCCAGTTTAGGGACATGGTGGTCCATAAGTAGTTTAAGGACGCTTAAGTCCGTGGGTTTAAGGACCCCACAGTCCGTGTTTTAGTTTAAGGACGCATAAGTCCGCGGGTTTAAGGACCCCACAGTCCGTGTTTTAGTTTAAGGACGCATAAGTCCGCGGGTTTAAGGACCCCACAGTCCGTGTTTTAGTTTAAGGACGCATGAGTCCGTAAGTTTAAGGACCCCACAGTCCGTGTTGATGTATGGTTGTCGGGACCCGTCGCCTCTCCGACGTCGTTGAACGATTACAACGATAGGTGTCAGAGGAGTTCGGAGATGTACCCTTGAACCGGATGTAAATTAATTTAGGAGAGCAGCCGTGCTCAATCAATTTAATTTGAGGACTTACGGCCAAAATTGGGCCAAGTCCAGTTAAAAGTGTCCACATTATGTTTGCATTTGGCCTTTGTCTGGGCTTTCCCCTTTTTAGAATAATGCATAGCATTACTTCAGGCCATTTATGCCCATTTTGACTGGGCTCTGCCCTTTTTATTATAATGCAGAGCATTTGTTTTGGTCCATTGGACCTCTCAATTGGGCTCTGCCCCTTTGCATAGCATTTTTATTATTTTGTTTGGGCTTTGCCCATTTATAAATGATGCAGAGCATCAATTTAATTAGGCCTGCTTGGTCTTTTTGATTTGGGCCTGGCCCTTCAGGAAATGCATTGCATTTTCAGGAGCTTTGCGCCAATCAGAGAGCGCAAGCGCTTGTAGTGTTGACACGTGTCGCGCAAGCGCAATGCGCTGCGCTAGTGCGTTGCGCTTGCGCTGCTGACACGTGGCGCACTCTGGTGAGTTGCGCCAATTACAGAGAGCAAAGCTCTATCTCAAGGCGCATAGCGCAAGTGGTTCAGATGCTGACACGTGGCGCTCTCCTAAGAGCGCAACAGCGCAGTTTGCAAGTGCAAAGCACTCTAAATTTGAGAATCTTTTAGATTCAAGAACTAAAGGTTCATAAAAGTGCAAAGCACTATTTTTTTTTAATTTTTGTTTCTTCTTGTTTTAAAGAACCAGTGGTTCATGAGTAGTGCAAAGCACTGTTTTTATATGAAGATCATTGATCTGGTTTTTTAGATCAATGATCTATTAGAAGAAATTTATTCTCTCTTGTTAAGGTTTTTAACTTTTTTCTTGGAATTTTTCTCAAAGTTCTCTCTGTTTGAAGATCTTGATTTTTTTTTTCAAGAAATGTTCATGCCTTTGAATTGAGGTCTAGGGTCCTTTTTATAGTGCCCATAAATTAGTTAAATTTGTTAAAGAGATCTTTCTCTGAGTGATTCGGGGAATTTTCCCCACCGTTGGATCTTTGATCCAAAGGCCTCTGTTTTACAGAAGAAAATCTGTTTTAACAAGAACAGAAAAGATTTCTTTAGAATTTTAATTCTGTTTGGCGCAAATGCCCCAGCGCGTGACACGTGTCGCGCAGCGCACAGCGCAGCGCAACCGCGCTAGCCCATCTGCGCTGACACGTGTCGCGCAGCGCAGTGCTTGCGCAACTGAAGCGTCGCTTCCTTTAATTTTAGTTTAAATAGAGGTTTGCTCTGATTGGGCGTGCCTTCTTGGGCGCTGCGCTGATGCATCTGCGCCTGACACGTGGCACATTGCGCGCAGCGCAAAGGATCTGAAGCGTTGCTTCATTTATTAATGTTTAAATTTTCAAAGTAAAGCTTTGCTCTGATTGGGGGAAGATGAAGCGTTGCTTCATCTCCCGCCTCAGAATTTGAACAGAGCTTTGCTCTGATTGGGGTAAATAATTGCCCCCCCCACTGTTGCGCTTACGTGGCCCCAAACATGAGCGCAACGATGGCGGAATTCCAACTTTGGAAGTTGAAAATGCACTTGATGTCTATAAATAGGACCTTTGGTCCTGCATAGATGATTATCATCTTTAAAATTCTCATTTTCAGAAACTTCAGAGCTTTGCTCTAGCCTTCAAGAACTCTCAGAGTTAGATTTTCTTTAAGAGAAACTATTTAAGTAAGAATTAGTCTTAAATTAAATCAATTTAAATTAATAGAGCTTTGCTCTCATAGATCTTTGATTCTAAAGAAAATCCTTTTAGGGTTTCACCAAACAGAGCCTTGCTCTCAGGAATCTGTTTTAAGGTTTCCTAACTCATGAACAGAATCTTGCATCTTTGTCAAAACATAGATCTCTTTGATCTAAAAATGAGATGAACTCTTAAGAGTTTGAGTATGGATAATGAAAATTAAAAATGGAGTTTTGTATTTACAGGATTATATCATCTTTTAATAATAATGATCTCAGAGTTCTTGGGGGACTTCTTCAAATTTCCATTATTATGGAATTTGATAGGCGTCACCCCCATTCGCAGAGCATTGCTCTCGAGGAGTTTAACTCTCTGTGCTCATTTTTTAACAAGAATTCGCCTAATTAGTCGGTCTGCTAATTTTGTTGATCTTCTCTCACAGGAACAATGGACGCCCATATGTATGCTCTTAACGAGATCATCTCTTACGGGGATATCCGCAGACTTGGCCACTCTCAAAATCGAGAGTTCAAAAACGCGGAGTGTGCTGAAATCATGAGCCGCTTCGACGCATACAACGGTCCCCTGCTCCCCCGGCGTTCCTCCCTTCTTAAGCTTATCGTGGGAGCCATCTGGGAAGCGCTTCCCTTGTTCTATTCCGGTGTGCCGCTTAGGGCGCTGGATGCCGCAGAGGATAAGGTGCACTCGCTGTACCTGTTGAACTTTATCTCAAAGAGACGGCGAGATAGTCTTATCGATCTCTTGCACGAGGTCTTTCAACAGTCTGCCATACTCGCTGCTTATCGGAAGGTGGAAGACATCAGGGGGGACCCTGACGCTTGTGCTCGCGAAAGAAAGCACACTAGGATGGTCCGCGAGGCTTGGAAAGTCATAGATAGGGTCGCTTTCGAGTTCCTCAATCCATGTCCTGGGTTCGAGGTTATTCCCTTGTAATAATGTTTTTTGTTTATTGCTTTTATGATTGTAAGAACTTCCGGCAATATTAATGGAGATTTTTGTTTTTCCTAGCCTGTCTTATCTTTTGTTCGGAGTCTTTTGCTTATGCATGACTGAATGTGTCTCGAACGCTTGATCAAATGTAAATCGGATGCTCTTTCTGTTGCCTTCTTCCTTCTTTTACTATCAGCATGCTGTTTTGATAAACATAATTGGAAGATAACTTAACTTCTCCGAGAGATAGCGATGGCTTAGGCCGCAGGTTCAGATCTGCTGCCTAAGACTTTTCAACTCTATGAGCCATGAGGGTCTCATAAAGATTTTTCACCCTACGGATCGAGAGGATCTCGTAGGTGGGTTTTCTCCTTAGGAATCGTGAGGATTCCTAAGTGTGTTTTCTCTTGTAAGTCGTAAGGATCCTATAAGAGAATTTTTCCCTCTTACGAGTCGAGAGGACTCGTAAGCGGTTGTTTCCCTCCTCGTCGAAACTCGGCTTTGGAGAGTGAGACCCGTGAATAGTATGCAAGAGACCGTTTTAGATCGACTTGCAGGGTCCCATTGTTCAGGAAGCAAGTTTTTTTAGTCCCTGCTGCCTGAGGCTTTATCTTGTTGGTTGAGACGAATCGGGAATTTCCCGCGGAGACACTGGTTTCTCTGTGAGCCGACGCGAATCAGGAGGCTCTCGTCAAGGATTGTTTGTTTCCCTGAGTTGAGGTATTTGCTAAGGATTATTTGTTTCCCTAGCGCTAAGGATTATTTGTTTTCTTGGGGTTTGAAACGAGTCGAGAATTTCCCACGAAGGCACTGGTTGCTCTGCGAGTCGACGCGGATCAGGAGGCTCTCGTCAAGGATTGTTTGTTTCCGTGAGTGGAGGTGTTTGCTAGGGATTATTTTTTTCCCTAGCGCCAAGGATTATTTGTTTCCTTGGGGTTTGAAACGAGTCGAGAATTTCCCACGGAGGCACTGGTTGCTCTGCGAGTCGACGCGGATCAGGAGGCTCTCGTCAAGGAGTGTTTGTATCCGTGAGTTGAGGTGTTTGCTAGGGATTATTTGTTTCCCTAGCACCAAGGATTATTTGTTTCCTTAGGGTTTGAAACGAGTCGAGAATTTCCCACGGAGGCACTGGTTGCTCTGCGAGTCGACGCGGATCAGGAGGCTCTCGTCAAGGAGTGTTTGTATCCGTGAGTTGAGGTGTTTGCTAGGGATTATTTGTTTCCCTAGAGCCAAGGATTATTTGTTTCCTTTGGGTTTGAAACGAGTCGAGAATTTCCCACGGAGGCACTGGTTGCTCTGCGAGTCGACGCGGATCAGGAGGCTCTCGTCAAGGAGTGTTTGTATCCGTGAGTTGAGGTGTTTGCTAGGGATTATTTGTTTCCCTAGCGCCAAGGATTATTTGTTTCCTTGGGGTTTGAAACGAGTCGAGAATTTCCCATGGAGGCACTGGTTGCTCTGCGAGCCGAAGCGGATCAGGAGGCTCTCGTCAAGGAGTGTTTGTATCCGTGAGTTGAGGTGTTTGCTAAGGATTATTTGTTTCCCTAGCGCTAAGGATTATTTGTTTCCTTGGGTTTGAAACGAGTCGAGAATTTCCCATGGAAGCACTGGTTGCTCTGCGAGTCGACGCGGATCAGGATGCTCTCGTCAAGGAGTGTTTGTATCCGTGAGTTGAGGTGTTTGCTAGGGATTATTTGTTTCCCTAGCGCCAAGGATTATTTGTTTCTTTGGGGTTTGAAACGAGTCGAGAATTTCCCACGGAGGCACTGGTTACTCTGCGAGTCGACGCGGATCAGGAGGCTCTCGTCAAGGAGTGTTTGTATCCGTGAGTTGAGGTGTTTTCTAAGGATTATTTGTTTCCTTAGGGTTTGAAACGAGTCGGGAATTTCCCACGGAGGCACTGGTTGCTCTGCGAGTCGACGCGGATCAGGAGGCTCTCGTCAAGGAGTGTTTGTATCCGTGAGTTGAGGTGTTTGCTACGGGTTATTTGTTTTCCTAGCGCCAAGGATTATTTGTTTCCTTAGGGTTTGAAACGAATCGAGAATTTCCCACGGAGACACTGGTTGCTCTGCGAGTCGACGCGGATCAGGAGGCTCTCGTCAAGGAGTGTTTGTATCCGTGAGTTAAGGTGTTTGCTAGGGATTATTTTTTTCCCTAGCGCCAAGGATTATTTTTTTCCTTTGGGTTTGAAACGAATCGAGAATTTCCCATGGAGGCACTGGTTGCTCTGCGAGTCGACGCGGATCAGGAGGCTCTCGTCAAGGAGTGTTTGTATCCGTGAGTTGAGGTATTTGCCGAAGACATTGGTTTCTTCGGAGTTGGGATGAATCGTCGAGATTTGACCTCGTTTTCTGGCGGATCCTGTTGGGAAAGTATGGTTCCCTCTTCGTTTGCGCCCTTGGATTGTATACAGGGATCGATGCGATCTTAACTGTAGGGCCAAAGTTTTATCATTTCTTTTTTTTTGTTTCATTTCCGCGATGCTCTATCATTTCAGCTTTTATATCGCGAAGGTCGCGACTGCCCAATCATTTCGGCTATTTTTCGTGGTGCCCAATCATTTCGGCTGTTTATTTTATTTTTACTCGCTGCTTTTTATTGCGAGTTGCCCAATCATTTCGGCTATTTTTTATTTTTACTCGCTGCTTTTTATTGCGAGTTGCCCAATCATTTCGGCTATTTTTCATGCATACATTTTCACTTGCTACTTTTTATTGCAAGTTGCCCCATCATTTCGGCTATTTCATATGCAGGTGCGGCCTACTGGCTTTTCGCCGTAAACCTGAAATTAGACGCCGATTTCGGCATCAGCACCGCTACAACTGGGATATTGCCAGGAGCGAATCATCATCTGCCTCTGTCGATGTCGAACAAGGGTGGCTTAGCGAACAGGGTTAAGGTCCTGTCGACTAAGGCTTTTGACTTTATGAGCCGTAAGGGTCTCACAAAGGTATTTCTCCCTACAAGTCGTGAGGATCTTATAGGTGTATTTTCTCCTTAGGAATCGTGAGGATTCATAAGTGTTTGTTCCTCTATAAGTCGTAAGGATCCTACAGGAGGATTTTCTCCTTGTAAGTCGAGAGGACTTATAAGGGTTGTTCGTCATGCGAACATATCCCCAGTCTCGGATGGGACTTGGTTAGGGAAATGTTTATTCGTGCCCGTGGATTGTATACAAGGGTCAGTGCTGAGCCACTTGTAGGGTATATCGGAAGTTGTGGGGATTGCTTAAGCACAGGTTTAGGTCTCTGTAACTTAAGACTTTTAAATCTTATGAGCCGTGAGGGTCCCATAAGAGAGTTCTCCTTGCGAGTCGTGAGGATCTCGCAAGTGTGTTTTCTCCTTAGGAATCGTGGGGATCCCTAAGTGTGTTGCTCCTTTATGATTCGTAAGGATCTCATGCGGGTGGTTTCTCCTTACAAGGTTGAGGGGACCTTATAAGTGTCTTCTAACGAGGTTGCGCCCTTTCGGGTTTTCACAAACGCTCGCCGGTAGTCCTGCTGTTTTTACTCACGGAGCCCTTTAGGGTTTTCATCCGTGCCCTTTTTGCTTATGGACCTACCCTTTTTTTTTAATCTTTTTTTTATATAATTTTTTTTACGAGGTCGCGCCCTTTCGGGTTTTCACGAACACTCGCCGGTAGCCCTGCTGTTTTTACTCACGGAGCCCTTTCGAGTTTTCATCCGTGCCCTTTTTGCTTATGGACCTACCCTTTTTTTTATTCTTTTTTTTTATATATATATTTTTTTTACGAGGTCGCGCCCTTTCGGGTTTTCACGAACACTCGCCGGTAGCCCTTTCGGGTTTTCATCCGTGCCCTTTTTGCTTATGGACATACCGTTTTTATCATCATTTTTTTATTATTTTCTTTTTCTCTTTTTTTCTTCTTCTTTTTTTTATTCATCTCGTCAGCCTAAGGATGCTGCGGTAGTAGTTTAAGGACGTTTCGGTCCGCTATTGAGAAGGCAGGCTACTGCTTATGAAGCTTGAACTTAGGAAGATAGCGAGCGGACATAGTCGTCGTCGTCTATCTTTGACCTAGGCTGTGGCTCATTAAGCGTAGTATTTCTTTAGGAATCTACCGTTTATCGGCCTGAAAGGCCTTTCACCGTGCATATACATGAGTAGATAGGCTCCACCCTGGTAGACCTTGTCTATGATGTATGGGCCTTCATAGTTTGGCTCGAATTTTCCCCGCTTGGCGCGATTGGGGATCATAGGCCTTTTGACCACTAGCACGAGTTCACCTTGGCGAAATGTCCTCGGTCGGGTCAATCTTTCATATGAGCGCGTCATCTTTGCTTTATAAGCTTCCAGATTTTGTTGCGCTATGAGCCGTGTTTCTTCAAGGGCATCAAGCTCTTCAAGCCGAAGGTGAGCGTTTTCTTCGTCCGTCAGCTCGTAGTGGACTGCCGCTCGTAGCGAGGGTAACTCTATCTCGAGGGGGAGTACTGCTTCCGTACCGAATACCAACGCGTACGGCGTTGTGTTCGTGGCCGTCTTGAACGTAGTTCGATACGCCCAAAGAGCCTCTTGCAGCCTCTCATGCCAGTCTTTCTTATTTCGGGACACCATCTTCTTCATGATCTTCGTCAGGGTCTTGTTGAAGGCCTCGGCTAGACCATTAGCTCACGGATTATAAACCGAGGAATATCTCCAGTCTATATTGTGCTGTTGTGCGAAGCGACTGATCTTGTGGCTCCTGTAGGCAGGCCCGTTATCGGAGATGATCCGTCGCGGAGTCCCAAACCGGTATATGATGTGCGTCTTGAAGAAATGGAGGATATTCTCCGTCTTCACTTCTCTCAGCGGTACTGCTTCTGCCCATTTGGAGAAGTAATCGGTCGTCGCCAGGATGAAACGATGTCCCCTGGACGATACTGGTTCGATGGGGCCGACTATGTCCGTTCCCCACATCTCGAACGGCCAGCTAGCCACCGTTGGATGTAATGGATTTGGATGTTGGTGAATGAAGTCTCTATGGATTTGGCATGAGTGGCATTGCTTCGCATATTCGAGGCAGTCCTGAATCATCGTGGGCCAGTAGTAACCCATCCGCTTGATCTTCAACTTCATCTTTGGGCCCGCTTGATGAGAACCACAGATTCCGTCATGAACTTCCTGAACGACTCTTTTCGCTTCGTCAGGTCCCAAGCATCTCAGCCACAGAGAATCGAATGACCTCTTGTATAGAGTATCATCAACGAAGGTGAAAGACAGAGCTCGTTTCATGAGCTGATGTCTTGTGGACGCTTCTTCAGGCGTTCGGTGGGACGTAAAGTAGTCTATGAAGACTTCCCTCCAATCCTCGGCCTTTTCCCGGTCTTTTATTTGCAGAGCTATTTGCTCAGTCGCTCCCTTTTCTTCGGATGATTCCGGAGATATTTCCGCTGGGGCAAGCACCCGACGGCTTTGTACCACGATTCTTATGTCATCGAGGTTCTCATCAGCCAGTTCTTTAGCGAGCTTGGCCAATGCGTCCGCTTTGCTGTTTTCTGCGCGCGGTATGTTTCCCAAAGTATAGGAAGGGATTTGGGTCAACAGTTGTTGCACCTTTTCGCCGTACTTCACCAACTCTGGTTTGCACGTTTGGTAGTCGCCATTTACTTGACTGATGACCAACTGGGAGTCTCCATATATAAGGAGGTCTTCAATTCCCATGTCGATAGCGATCTCGAGGCCTGCTATCAAAGCTTCGTATTCGGCTTCATTTTTCGTCCTCGGCTCTGTTATGGAGAAGGCGAAGCGCATAATCCCTCCTTGTGGAGTTACGAAGATGAGGCCTACTCCCGATTTGATTATAGGGGTACTTTGTTTGCGCTTTTTCATGGAAGATGCTCCATCAAAATAAAGCTCTCATCGGGTGTTGTTCCCATCGATAGCGTCAAACGCATGTTCGTATGGAAGATCGCAATTTAAAGGAGAATCGGCGGGTATCGGATGCTCAGCAAGGAAGTCGGCGATAGCCTGGCCTTTGACTGCCTTGAGGGGTTGATATGTTATCGAGAACTCCATCAAGAGCAGAGCCCATTTAGCGAGTCGACCTGTCAATATAGCCTTCGACATCAAATATTTAAGAGGGTCGACCTTCGAAATGAGACGGACCTCATGCGCCAATGCATAGTGCCTGAGCTTTGTTATCGCGAAGATCAACGCCAGGCAGTGTTTTTCAATGGGAGAGTAGTTGCTTTCTGCCCCCAGAAGAACTCGACTCAAGTAATAGAGAGCTCTTTCTTTTCCTTGGTCATTCTCTTGCGCCCATAATGTGCCTAAGGAACCTTCGAGGGCGATTGTATAAAGAATGAGAGGTTTTCCCTTAACCGGAGCAGCCAACACTGGCGGGTTCTGCAGGTACTGTTTAATTTTGTCCAGCGCGCCCTGGCATTTTTGATCCCAGATGAATGGAGTTCCCTTCTTCATCAGGTGACTGTAAGGGCGGCACTTGCCAGAGAGGTTGGCTATAAATCGCCGAATATATGCGAGCTTTCCTTGGAGAGACCGCAACTGTTTGAGAGTCCTTGGCGGAGGCATTTCCATGATCGCTTTGATCTTGGATGGATCTATTTCGATACCCCGGTGTCGGACGATGAATCCCAGGAATTTGCCTGAGGAAACTCCGAATGCACACTTGAGAGGGTTCATCTTCAAGTTGTATTGTCGAAGGCGTTGAAATACAGTCTTTAGATGCTCGAGATGTTCCTCGTATGATTTGCTCTTAACTACGAGGTCGTCGATATAGCATTCGACGATTTCATGTATAAGGTCATCGAAGATCTTCGTCATGGCCCTTTGGTAAGTGGCACCGGCGTTCTTTAAACCGAAGGGCATCACTTTATAACAGAATATTCCCAAAGGGGTCCTGAAGGCGGTGTGCTTCTGGTCTTCGGGATGCATCTTTATCTGATTATACCATAATGAGCCGTCCATGAAGGAGAAAACCTCATGAGTGGACGTATTGTCTATCATCAATTCGGTGAGTGGCACCGGGAAATCATCCTTCGGGCAGGCTTTGTTGAGATCCCGAAAGTCCACTCATATGCGTACCGTCCCATTTTTCTTCATCACCGGGACAATGTTGGCGATCCATTCAGGGTATTAAACTTCCTGGATAAATCCAGAGTCGATTAGCTTCTTGACCTCAGCGTTGATGCTCATCTCAAGCTCGTGCCGCATTCTTTTTGGCGCCTGTTTGACCGGCTTGACGTCTGGGGATATCCCCAATTTGTGCACAGCAACTTCTGGATCTAGTCCCGGCATTTCGGAATAGTTCCATGCGAAGCAATCTTTATGCTGTACAAGGACGTCTTTTAACGCAGCCACCCTTTCTTCGGATAACAGCTCGCTGACAAATGTCGGTCGCGGGTCGTTTAGCGTCCCCAACTCAATTTTCTTAAGGTTATCCGCGGTAGTATGTATTCCATCTTCCATTTCTTTCGGAGCTGGCGGAAATTCTGAGATCACCCTATCGTTGCTGTTTTCGAAGCACCAGGGAAGGCTGTCCATGTTCTCAGGCTCTTCTTTTACTATTGTTATCATGCGACAAGTGCGAATCTGCTTCCAATCCCAATGTGGAGTTGGTTCTGTTCTTGCGGCTTTGGATTCATGCTTCTGTGGCGGCGCTGCCCTCCAGTTGTCAGACAGAGCGAACTTGCCAAGCTGATACTGATCTTCGACCCAATTCTTGAAGGTGAAGCAGTCTTCGAGAGGATGCCCTATTACTCGATGGTAAGAGCAACAATTTGGGTCAGAGGCTTCGCCTGCTTGTTCGGGGTGCTTGGACTCCGGCAGTGTAAGCATCTGATGTTTTAGAGCAAGCTCAAGTATCTTCTACATCTTGTCATGAGGAAATGAGTACGCTCGACCCATTTTCTTCATCAGGGATAGATCAATAACGCTCGACTCTCGCTCGCGTGGCTTCTTAGCCCCGCTTTGTTGCTGTTGAGCACCTTTTTGGCCTTTCGACTTGTTTCTGCTTCTGCGTCAAGCCTTCTTCATAACAGGTTGACACGGAGTGACACTTTCATTTTTTACGGCCTGTTGAAGGAGGCGTTGCGTTTTGGCTCTTTCGTAGATGGCCATTTCGCGATTGTGATCATCTCGGACCTTTTGACCAGCTTCCCTTATAAGCCTGTCCATTTGCTCTTCAAACGACGGACCGGGCACTTTTGCACCAGGAACTTTTACTGATTCAGGATTAGTGTCCTCCCGTTGTGCATCTGCTTCTTCATTGAAGTCGTGCACGACGTAACAGTCGCGGAGCAGCTCTCGTTTCTTGGGGCGAATGTATCCGAGCCCGATCGTTTCCATCCTCCCATTAGGCAGCTTGCATTGAGTCCCAGGAACGTTCCAGACCCTGTCATAGAATTTGGCCTTTCTAACGGTCTGTTTGAAGGGTATCCCTTGGCGCTTCAACAGCTTCTTCAAGCCTTCTGTATAATATCTGGGTAGACGGATGGGTTGAAGTCTGTCCAGCGTAGGATCTGCCCCGTGCCAGGTTTCTTTCTCCACTTTGTTTTCTTCAGAGCGGTAGAATAGAATTGCCTTCTCGCCTTCTCGTCTGGGAAGGATATAGAACGTTTGCAGCTCTTCTACATTGTAAATATCGAATCCAGTTCTTTATGGTGTTTAAGCGGTACCACAGCGACTTGTAGACTTTGCTCTCCGTCAGCGGAAGCCCGTATTGAAGGTCGAGCAGAGAATACAGCATGGACCTCATCCTCCGAATCACTACCAAAAATCAACGCAGGAGCGGATGGCGGCTTGGTGTATTGGGGAGGACCCGAATAAACTATCTCCTCTTCCTCCTCGGTATCACTGCCGAAGACAGGGATGGTAGCGTTAGTTTTATTCTCCGGCTTGCGACACCTTTCCGTGTCTTCAAAATCCGGCAAGAAGTATTTGGCATCTTCATATTTGCGAACTTCGTTCACGGAAAACGGATTCAATTCTCCCGTCACGGTATACTCGAGACCATCCCTAAAATATTTCATACACTGATGCTGTGTAGAAGGG
Organism: Agapanthus africanus; assembly: GCA_030015575.1. NCBI lineage: Eukaryota > Viridiplantae > Streptophyta > Magnoliopsida > Asparagales > Amaryllidaceae > Agapanthus > Agapanthus africanus. Next base: position 573,837,192 of record JASDDO010000016.1, read on the forward strand.
TTGATGTTGTACTCGTGTAACCATGGTCGGCCGAGCAGTGCGTTGTATCATGTCTTGGCATCTATGACGTGGAATTTAATGTCCGTGACGAGCAGTCCGAAGCGTAGCGTCAGTATCACAGATCCAAGAGTCTTTGATGATTGGGAGTCGAACCCGGAGATGGTGATCTTGTCTCGAGCGAGGTGTTGAACGCTCTTGCAAATTTCTTTTAAAACCTGCACATTGAGTAGGTTGACAGACGACCCGTTATCGATCAGGATTTTGCTTATCTTTATATCATGGCAGTATCCTGAGACATAGAGGGGGCGATTGTGTTCGCACGTCCCAAGGAGAAGGTCTTCATCGCCAAAAGTGACATCGGCCGTGTGCACTTCTTCCAGTTCATCCTTCATCTTTTCTTCGGCCAGGAAAGCCTGGAACTGCTCTGGGTCCTGTAGTGCCTTAATTAATGAATCTCTCGCCTCCTTTGATAGCAAAAGGGCGTCAAGAATGCTGAGCTGTGAGGGTAGCTTCCTCAGATGCGCTAAGACATTATAATCCACCTTATTTCTTTTCGGAGGGTCCTTGGCGCTTAGCTCCTCCACAACTTGGTCATCTAAGACGATATCTTCAGGGACCTTCTCTTTTTCCTTATCTTTTTTATTTGAGGGTCCGAGATTCTTTTCGGACAGCGTGCGGTTACGTAGCCGGATATTTTCGCAGACCTTCGGCTCTTTTTCTTTTCCCGAAGTGGATTCTTTAAAGAGGGGGCCAAGCTCCAGCTCCTCATCAGAATCGCTCCCAAACGTGAGCACTTGTGATCTCCCGGTGTTGACCATGCGACAATTACCGGTGGTTCTGTTAAGCCCTTCGGTCGTATCGTTCCGTTCTCGGCGAGTCTTGCGCTTTTCCCGCTTAAAATGCTGCCGGTGAGCAACATATCCTTTCCACCATCTATCGAAAGCTTTGCACTCTTCAGTGGGGTGCGAAATCTTCCGATGATACAAGCAATAGGAGGGGTGCATTTCCGCTTCACCAGTAATTTTTCCTTCGAAGGATGGTAGCTTCATGCCCATTGATATGGCTTTAGCAAACCTTTTCCTCATCTTGAATTTGCTTTTGTCCGCAGTGGGTGTATTTTGCTCCAGCGGGTGTATCTCAATTCTTTCGTCAAGGCGCTGGCGTTTGGCCCTTTCGAATATAACCTCCTCGCGCTCCCGATCAGCTTTGCTTTTTAAGAGAGCTTTATTGAAGAATGCATCGATTACTTCATCCGATGACTCTAGAATTTTTGGTTCGGGATCTGCCCCCAGCGTTTCAGTACAAGAAGTCTCCTCATCGTCTATGAACGAGTGGGAAATCACATGACAGCTCGTCACGCATTCCTCAGAATCATCAGATGAACTTTCTCCTTCATCTTCCTCTTCAAAGACGTGATTGAGGAATTCTTGGAATGTAATGGGAGTCCGTGCCTTCTGATTGTATTCCTCCAGCGCGTCAATTTGTTTTTGCAAGTCCGTACGCTTGTCGCCAGGCTTCACGGGCTTCTTTGACTTCTTTTTCTTCTTCTTTGAAGATTTCGACGGCTGGTTATGAATGCTTGGGCCACCTCCATCAATCTTTTGAGTTGGACGGGGCTTCAACATCCCTTCAATGATCTGCGGCTCCAACAGGTTCTTCCACTTGATCGCTGGGCATGTCTGAAGATCGTTTAGCATCCTCTTTGTCTTGGTTGATAATACAACTTCCCAAGGAGCTTTTTCAACGACGGAGCATGTTGCCCCCGGCGTATTCGTCCCCTTAGATGTGTGAGGCTGCGGGGGATTCACCTTCCATTTGTCAGACAATGCGAACTTGCCTTGTCAGTACTGGTTTTCAAGCCAATTTTTGAAAACGTAGCAATCTTCGATCGGATAGCTCAGTACTCAATGATAAGGACAGTAGTTGGGCTCGCTGACATCACTTGGTTGCAACAGACGTTTTGGATCCGGCAGATTTATGAGTCGGTTGCGCAATGCCAGCTCGAATAACCTTCTCGTCTAATTTCGGGGAAAGGAGTAAGAACGTCCTAGCCTCTCCTCAAGGGCCACGTATGGACGCGTATTATTTTGACAAACAACCGGCTTCAAGTCGCTCGGTTGTTGTTGAGCATTAGCGACAATGATCGCTTTTCCCTTCCCTTTGTCATTTCGGGAGTCCGGCTTTGGAAGAGAGGGTTTATGGCCCATCTGATCCATTTGCGCTAGCTTGTCAATCAAGGCCTGGAAGGTAGTCGGCTTGAAAAACATCATAAATTGCGAGATGGTTGCTTGCGGATCAAGGGTTCCCACAAACATACCCACCGCGGGAGCTTCTTCAATGCGCTGCTCGCACTTTGACCATAAATTACGCCACCGTATAGCATATTGGACCCATGTCTCGCCTGGCTTTACCCTGGCGTTAATCAGTGCCGTCATCGGGGTACGTTCACTGGCGCTTGCAAAACGTTGAGTAAATAACAGCTCCATTTCCGCGAAGGTCTTGATCAAGTCGTTCAGGAGCTCAGAGTACCACTCGAACGCCGTATCTGATAAACTTCCAACAAACTGGCGAAGCAACAGCTTGTCGTCACCGCTGGTGTTGCCGCAGAGTGCCCTGAACTGGGCAACATGCTGGTGGGGATTGCCAGTCCCCTTGTAGACATGGAACTTAGGAATTGTGTAACCGGGCGGGTACTTGATTTGATCGTACCAACTTGGATATGGACGCCCTGTTCTTACGACCTGGCCAGCTGCTTCAGTCGCATGATGAACCCGTATTTGCTGGGCTATGTACTCGTTCAAGTCAGCTTTGGAGATTGTCTCTTCTTTAGCTGCTAACAGAGCTGGCGGAGGATTCGACGTCTCTCCCTTATCGTCTTCAAGGATGATCGGGGGATCTTCGGCCGGAGGATCTTGTTGGATCATCATCCCTATCATGTCTTGGAAGAGGAGGCCCATACGCTGTATGTTGGCTGCTATTTCAGCAGCCTCTTTGTCCTTCTTCTACAATATTCGATGAAGGAATTCGGCGTCGGTTTCTTCCTCCTGGCGTTCATCCGAGGACGTTTCAGGGTTTTCTTTTGTCCCTGTAAGTGCGGCCATAGCGTTCATCATCTCTTAGAGCTTCTACTGCTGCTCCTGCGCCTTGGTCACTGATCGCGTAAGCGGTCGATGACCCATAGATATGCGACTGTCCTCTTTACCAGATGCCACATAGACGGTATGAACTACAATGCCCCCTGGCCTAGGGCGTTTGGGTTCACCACCTTTGATATTTGTCATCGGCGTCGGCACTTTCTCCGGCCTTTTTCTTTTATGGGCTGTAGAAGTTGAGGGGGTCGTTGCTTTGGGCACCCAGGCGGTCGTCGCTTTTCGTTGCTTGACCAGGGGATTTTCTTCTTGCCGACCTTTCGACTTCTCGTGCTGGCGAGAGAAGTTAGGATCAATGACAGATTCTCGGACTCGTCGCCATGTCTTGTACATCCTGGAGGACAGCGATTGAGGAGGCTGCTCCGACTTTTCTGTTTCCACGGTAGTCTCTACCGGTAGAGGAGATCTTCTGAGCACCGCAGTTCGTGAGTTCCTGCGTACCCTATTCAGCAGCTCAAAGCTGTTCCCGGTTGGAACAGCAGCATTGACTCCCGTCGTTGGAGCTGGTGGAGTTATCCCAGAAGGGGAGTTGCCCCCAGTTTTCCTTACCCGGCGCCAGTAGCGTCGTCGGGCGCGACGAGTCGTCGGTATTGGCTCAGAGACAGAAACAGCTTCTTGTTGCCCCCTGTTCGGGTGTGGGGCGGCTGCCGGTGTCAGCCTATTCTGATGTCTTTTGAGCAGCAAGAGTAGGAGTGGGAGTTAGGACGGTCAATCTTGTAAAGACCGATCTCTTAGCAGGAGAAGCCGCCTTGACGACTTCAAGAGCAGGTTTGGGTACTCCTTTTGGAATAACCTTTTCTGAGACCGCACGCTTCATTGGGGGTCCGCGAGAGTTTTGGTCTAATATGGAGAAGACCAAGGCACCGGTGTTGGGCGACCCGTTGAGAGGGGCCGCAATAACTGAAAGTCGATCGAAGACCGACTTCTTAGGAGCATCTTGTACGGGCACAGGGGTGCTGAAGCTTGTTGGCGGAAGCATAGTTCCGAAAAACAGACCCGTGGTGGCTTGAGTAATCTGCTTCACAGGCATGGTGAACAGAGAGGCCGCTTGGGGCCGGTAGGTTATGCCCCCAGTTGAGGCCGGACGCGAGCTGCAGTTGCAGTTGGAGCACTTCAAACAAGTTGAGGCCATCGATGCTTGATTCCTCTTCTGCACCAAGCGAGAGACCAAATCTTAGTAAACTTGAAATCCAAAGGCAACCATTAACAAACCGCGATTGGTTCGCGAAGACGACACACGAAGTATGGAGTGGAAAGAGGAAGAGGTCCCACCGGGCGTGCCAGAATCTGTTCCCCTCCGAATGGCGGCGGAGACGACGTGAAGACGTCTAACCTGAGATTCGGGGCAGATGCTATATGGTTTTATCCGTCTACCTCTCCGAAGATACCAAGTTGATTTATGGCACCGTGTATCGGAGGTTTAGACGGTGCGGCCGATGTAGCAGACTTTGTCAGATTCCCCCTCGCTTGAGGGGTTTTTGATTGTGGGGACGCTCTTCCCTACAGGCGCAAGCCCCTGCAGTTAATTACGCTACCGCATCGCGGTAACAAATTTCTCCTTCTCCAGAATTTCACTTCGTGTCGTGGGTGTTTGTTTTGTTTGTGGTTGCCCATGGATTGTATACGGAGACTGAGTAATGCCGTCGCCCGTAGGACGTGGATTAGTCAAAATCCGTATTTACTTAGATTTGGGTTTGGTGTTTTTAGTTTAAGGATACGTTAGCCGCATTTGAGACTACGATCAACTTAAACGTTCGTTAATGATACGTTAGTCTGATTTGAGACTAAGATCAACTTATCGGGATCGTCTAGATCCATTTCCAGTTTAAGGACGTAGTGGTCCATTTAATATATGGCCGTCGAGACCCATCACCTCTCTGACGACGTTGAAGGATTACAACGACATGTGTCAGAGGAGTTCGGAGATGTACCCTTGAACCAAAGTTGATTGGGGGTCATATAGTCCAATTTGGGACTAAAGTCTGTTTAAATGTTTAAGGATACGTTAGCCATATTTGAGACTAAGATCAACTTAAACGGGATTGTTTAGATACGGCAAAAGAGCATTTGGGAGCTCTATTGTTCCAGTTTAGGGACGTAGTGGTCCATAGGTAGTTTAGGGACATTGCGGTCCATTGGTAGTTTAAGGACATTGCGGTCCATATTCCAGTTTAGGGACATGGTGGTCCATAGGTAGTTTAAGGACGCTTAAGTCCGTGGGTTTAAGGACCCCACAGTCGGTGTTTTAGTTTAAGGACGCATAAGTCCGTGGGTTTAAGGACCCCACAGTCCGTGTTTTAGTTTAAGGACGCATAAGTCCGCGGGTTTAAGGACCCCATAGTCCGTGTTTTAGTTTAAGGACGCATGAGTCCGTAAGTTTAAGGGCCCCACAGTCCGTGTTGATGTATGGTTGTCGGGACCCGTCGCCTCTCCGACGTCGTTGAACGATTACAACGATAGGTGTCAGAGGAGTTCGGAGATGTACCCTTGAACCGGATGTAAATTGATTTAGGAGAGCAGCCGTGCTCAATCAATTTAATTTGAGGACTTACGGCCGAAATTGGGCTAAGTCCAGTTAAAAGTGTCCACATTTTGTTTGCATTTGGCCTTTGTCTGGGCTTTCCCCTTTTTAGAATAATGCATAGCATTACTTCAGGCCATTTATGCCTATTTTGACTGGGCTCTGCCCTTTTTATTATAATGCAAAGCATTTGTTTTGGTCCATTGGACCTCTCAATTAGGCTCTGCCCCTTTGCATAGCGTTTTTATTATTTTGTTTGGGCTCTGCCCATTTATAAATGATGCAGAGCATCAATTTAATTAGGCCTGCTTGGTCTTTTTGATTTGGGCCTGGCTCTTCAGGAAATGCATTGCATTTTCAGGCGCTTTGCGCCAATCAGAGAGCGCAAGCGCTTGTAATGTTGACACGTGTCGCGCAAGCGCAATGCGCTGCGCTTGCGCTGCTGACCCGTGGCGCACTCTGGTGAGTTGCACCAATTACAGAGAGCAAAGCTCTATCTCCAGGCGCATAGCGCAAGTGGTTCAGATGCTGACACGTGGCGCTCTCCCAAGAGCGCAACAGCGCAGTTTGCAAGTGCAAAGCACTCTAAATTTAAGAATCTTTTAGATTCAAGAACCAAAGGTTCATAAAAGTGCAAAGCACTATTTTTTTTTATTTTTGTTTCTTCTTGTTTTAAAGAACCAGTGGTTCATGAGTAGTGCAAAGCACTGTTTTTATATGAAGATCATTGATCTGGTTTTTTAGATCAATGATCTATTAGAAGAAATTTCTTCTCTCTTGTTAAGGTTTTTACCTTTTTTCTTGGAATTTTTCTCAGAGTTCTCTCTGTTTGAAGCTCTTGATTTTTTTTTCAAGAAATGTTCATGCCTTTGAATTGAGGTCTAGGGTCCTTTTTATAGTGCCCATAAATTAGTTAAATTTGTTAAAGAGATCTTTCTCTGAGTGATTCAGGGAATTTTCCCCACCGTTGGATCTTTGATCCAAAGGCCTCTGTTTTAAAGAAGAAAATCTTCTTGTTTTAACAAGAACAGAAAAGATTTCTTTAGAATTTTAATTCTGTTTGGCGCAAATGCCCCAGCGCGTGACATGTGTCGCGCAGCGCACAGCGCAGCGCAACCGCGCTAGCGCATCTTCGCTGACACGTGTTGTAACACCCGAGCCCAATGCTACTATTTTCAGTTACTGTTTGAGCATAATGTGGTACTCATTTCATTTAATTTGCTTGTTTGTTGCTTACTGTAAAATTTACCCGGCAAAGTCATTTCTATATATAACAAATTTTAGCATCTAAAATGAAATTGAAAATATTCATCTTGGCCTACTTGACATCCTTAGCCTCGTGGTAGCGTCCGTGCATTGTGTTCTCGTCCCGTTCAGTGAAACGGGCGAGTTTGGATGGCTACGTGCACGTGCGTGTGTCCGTTTTGAGAGTATGCTTTTTAATCATAAAACATTTCATTTTAAAATTTGGAACCGCTTAAAATCCTATTATTTGAATTTCGAATTTTTGGACCCAACCCGGGCGCAATTTGGAAATGTTTCATTTGGCGCCAAAATCCCAAATTTTAATATTATTAAAACCATCACATATATTTTTCTAACTAACCTGATATCTTACTGTTCATTACCTATCTTTTAAATCTTTAAGTTAACCATATAATATTTTTACAATCTTTTATATCCTTCTCAATTTATTCTCTCAGCCAATCACAACCTCCCCTTTAACCCCGTGGGCCCCACTTTCTCTCTCTCCTTCTTCTCTCTCTTTCCACTTTCTCTCTCTCTCTACCCCTTATATATTCTCTCGTACTTCTCTTTATCATTTTTCTCTTCTTGCTTCATGTCTCGTTTCTCATTTCTTTTAACTGTTCTTTTGTTACCGGAATTCCGTCGTGGCGGTGACGTTTCTCGACGTTCCAGCGAGATACCCCGACCCGTGTAGTTCCTTTGTTCGTCGTTTGGGTTCATTCCGTGAACCGTGCGCCGTCGCGAGTTTTCTCCGCCGACGGTTAACGTTCCGTTTTCCCGATTCGCGACCCATCGAGGCAAGTTAATCTTGCTACATGCTATATACTTTTATAATCTTCATTTTATAATATTATACATTTGAAAATCTTATAGTTTACATGTGAAATGTCGTTGAAAAATCGGATATGACAAATCTGAAATTTACTGTACACCTTATCTTATAAAATTCATTATAAATCATAGAAAAATCATTAGGATACGTTCTTTAGTTCGTTACGAAGCTAATTCAGAATACTATAACTTTATGACATATTTACTTGCAAAATAAATTGTTTAATTAACGTAAAATGCAAATGAACACGTCTCTAAACTGCTGTCCAGGGAAATTCCAGCAGCAAACTTTCAACTTTGAATATTCATAACTTTTTGTAGGGATAACCTGAGATGCTTATACTTATAAAACTAAAAACCTTATTGAATTATCTTTGTTTTGGTATAAGATACGTCTCTTTTGGAGAACATTTGTTATTTTTAAGCTATTTTATAAATTAGGGTGACGCTAAATTTCTGAACGGAACCTTCTTGTGCATGGTTAATCAATACATCTTTTATAGTTACTAATCGCTTTGAATATGCTATCCATATTAATATTATTATATCACATATTGTTTAGTTGTACATCCCACATTACCATTTTATAGTTTTATAACTTTTCGGATACCCGTTTGCATCCATAGATCACATCACTACATAATAATATGATATTAACACTCCATGTTTAATAAATTGTATCCTAATTAATATTGGAACTATAAATGTAACCCTAATCGATAACTGTGCATCCATATCCTTGAAATTATATCTATTGGCATATCATATTACATGTTCCAGTTATTGTTCTGATAGTACTCATGCTTGTTTATTTATACACATGTTTATGTTAGTTTGATTATGAGCACCCACATGACATCTTGTGCTTCCTGACATGACCTGTTACACTTCCTACTTGACATGACATGGTACCGTACACTCTTGACATGACATGACACCTTTATACATTACCCGGTTGACCTGATGTACCATGGCTTTACCTGTTACCTGATCTCATGCCTAATGCCGACAAACCCGACCATCCCTGCTGTCTATCAAGACAGACCTACTCTTACCGGATTTTGTGTTGGCATTAGTCCTTGACTACTGAATACCTGACCTGACATACATAGTTTGGGGGTATGGGGAAATCAAAGGTGAAACCGACTTGTAACTCAACAGTTCGATACATTGTTCTGATCAGTCTTACGGGCTTGGCCAGCTCCGGAGTGTTGTTGCTGACATCACTCATCCATCCTACTACCTTTTACTGCTTAGCGGCACGTCTCGGATTCAGCCCCGAGGATCATGACCGTGGTCCCGGGCACGCACGGGATACTATTGAGTTACATCGACGATTCATCAATTGATTTCAAAGACTATAGAGTAGAAATCTGATAGGACAGTTTAGTTACCACTGCACATTACCCTGCACTGTTATTTCTTAGTACTGCTTTATTCATGTTCATACCTGCATTGCTTATTACCATGTTCATATTATATTGTTGGTTGACATGACGCGCTGACGTCTGGGTTTTGCATGGCCCAGATTCTTTACCACTGTCGACGACTGAGCAGGAGTACTTCGGCCAACAGGCTGATTTGTGAGTTCTGTAGTGGTTAGTTCATTTATTGCATTTTATTTCCAGGTGTGATCCCGCATTACGGGACGTACCTTTCTATTATTGCATTGGATCATTTGCTTCCGCACTTATTGTTTATTGATTCTTGTTATTATGGATTTGGACATGTATTAGTTTAGTTTATTTTACTGTTCTTGATATCTTTACAACCGTAATGTGACTGTGGATGGATACTTCCTACCCACAGGTAGCATGGTTGGCTATGTCACGTGCCCAAATCTTGCGTACTCTGGGAAGCGGGGCGTGACATGGTTTTATGGTATCAGAGCCATAGGTTAGTTGGGTTGATTCTTTTGTAGTTGGGTATTGTACCCAATACACGAATCAGAACACCCGTGATTAGGAAACATGTCCAGCCACCTTGACCGTTTTACCATCTTTGAATCATTCTTCCGGATCATGTCGACATGCAAACTTACTTTGCATTGTCAATTCGAAAACCTAATTCCTTGTTATCTCTAGGACTTAGGCGACTTGGGTGGAGTTAAGTAATTGCGGCTATGATACCGCGGCATAGCTACAATGCGGTACTCTATTTAAGTATCTTGGAGTTCTAGCCTTGATCCATATTCAGAATCTATCATCATGCTAATATTGGGTGTTTTGAGTTCAGGATTATGACAGGTAAGAAGTTGAAGACGTACCAGAGGCGTGTGAACGAAGCCGCCATGCTTGGAGTGATAAGAGGAATGCTGGAAATCAAAGAAATAGCCCGAGCTGATCCAGCAGCAAGCGGACTCGTTTCAGGAAGGTTTGCAGATCATTCAGCAGTCTGTGAACCAGATTGGAACTAGACCAGTTGACCGAGTAGGGACCGTGGCAGAGTTCAGACGTGTGGGTCCTACTACTTTCACTGGTTTGGAGGAGCCGTGCCAGCCGAGCAGTGGCTAGTCAGCACGGAGAATTTGCTGATTGTGGCACAGATTCCAGAGGACAAAGGAGTTGATGTGGTGCGCATTCAACTAGTGGATTATGCCGAGAGTGGTGGCTTGTGGAGGAGAACCGTTTGCCCAAGCCAAGCAGTTAGGCGGATTTCTCTAAGAGTTTCCTGGAGAAGTTCTTTCCGCGGACTGCACGGGAGGAAATGGAAGAGAAATTTATTGGGCTGAGGCAGAATGGAGCACCCGTGGACGTGCATGCAGCCGAGTGGACGAGACTCAGCAGTTTCGCTGGACCTTTAGTCGCCAACGATGCAGACAGGGCACGAAAGTCCATGCGCAGCTTGGATGTGGACATCCTAAGGCAAACCGTCTCCCTGGGTTTGACCACTTTTTCACAGGTTCTTACGGCAGCTCGAGAACAGCAGAGCATATCAGGAAAATTGGGAGTTCACAGCAGACAGCAGTTGCGGTAAGGAAGCAGTTCTGTCGGGCCGGTCGAGTTTAGGGCTAGGCCGACAAACAATGTTCTTGCATCAATGGAAGTGATGAAAGTAAAGAGCCGGCTGTTGTTCATGATTCTATGGACGTATTTGAAGATATATCGGGCTTACCGCCGAAGCGAGACGTGGAGTTCACGATTGACCTTAGTCCTGGTGCAGCGCCAGTGTCTAAAGCTTACTATCCAATGGCACCAGTGGAATTGGAAGGAGTTAAGAAGCAAGTTGGTGAATTACTTGAGAAGGGTTGGATTCGAAGCAGTAACTCGCCTTGGGAGCTCCAGTTCTTTTAGTAAAGAAGAAGGATGGCACGAGAAGGATGTGCATTGATTATCGAGAATTGAACCGGGTGACTATTAAGAACAAGTACCCGATCCCTCGCATTGGAGGACTTTTGAGCAGCTTAGTGGCGCGAGAGTATTCTCGAAACTGGATTTGCGATCCGGATATCATTAGGTCCTGCAGATGTTGAGACAGGAGAAGCTTTATGCGAAGATGAGTAGTGCGAATTCTGGCTGGAAGAAGTGAAATTTCTGGGACATGTCGTGTCGGGTGATGGAATCGCCGTCCATCCCGAAAAGATTGCAGCAGTTCGAGATTGGCCTATTCCAAGGAATGTAGCTGAGATAAGAAGTTTCCTTGGATTAGCCGGATACTACAGGAGATTTGTGGAGAACTTTGCTCGTTTGGCAGAACCGCTGACCAAGCTTATGCGTAAGGAGGTACCTTTTGTATGGACGGATAAGTGTGTGTTGGCTTTGAGACGTTGAAGCAGAAGTTGATAACCGCCCCTATCCTGACCGTACCAGACAATTCCGGAGGACTGATGATTCATAGCGACGCATCTGGGAAAGAATTGGGATGTGTTTTGATGCAGCATGGGAAGGTCGTAGCATACGCATCAAGACAACTGAAGACCCATGAGAAGAATTATCCAACCCATGACTTGGAGCTTGCGGCTGTGATTTTCGCTTTGAAGATTTGGAGACACTACCTTTTGGGCGTAAGAGTCGAAGTTTTTACAGATCATAAGAGCTTGAAGTACGTGTTCACGCAGAAGGAGATCATTGCAGATTTTCGAAGATTCGACTTGGAGGTTGTGCTACCACATTCTACGGGACAGTGGATGCAGTTGCAAGTACAGTCGTCCTTGGTTGAGAAGATTAAAGCGGCACAATCGCAGTATCCTAGACTGCAGAAGTTTCGAGAGCAGGTTGAGGCTAGACTACGAAGAGATTTACTGGTCCACGAAGATGGTTCGTTGAGGTATGGTAGCCGTTTGTGTGTGCCAAAGGATGATGTACGTGAAGAGCTTATGAAGGAGGCACACAGTTCAGCTTACTCTATACATCCGGGAGGTACAAAGATGTACCGAGATATTCGACAGCATTTCTGGTGGGAAGGCATGAAACGGGAGATTGCTCGCTTCGTGGCTAAGTGCTTGGTATGTCAGCAAGTCAAGGCTGAACACCAAAGGGTTGCTGGTTTGTTGCAACCACTTCCGATTCCTCAGTGGAAGTGGGAACATATAACCATGGATTTCATGACGGCTTTACCGCGGAGTCCAAAGGGGCAACAATGCAGTATGGGTGATTGTCGATCGGTTGACCAAGGCAGCTCACTTTATTCCTTTTCGGGTTGGTCAATCAACGGAGACTTTGGCAGAGCGGTACATGCAGGAGATTGTAAGATTGCATGGAGTACCGGTGAGCATCGTGTCCGATCGGGACACTCGGTTCTTGTCACACTTCTGGAGGAGTTTACAGGAAAGTTTGGGGACTCGATTGAAGTTTAGCACAGCTTATCATCCTCAAAATGATGGACAATCAGAGAGAACGATCCAAACTCTTGAAGATATGTTGAGGGCATGCATGTTGGACTTCAAGGGTTCTTGGGAGGATCACCTACACTTGGTGGAGTTTTCTTACAACAATAGTTTCCAAGCGACTATTCAGATGGCTCCGTTTGAAGCGTTGTATGATCGTAAGTGCCGTTCACCTGTTTGTTGGGATGATGTTGGTGAACGAAGGTTACTAGGACCAGATTTGGTGGTACAGACAGTCGAGAAGGTGAATACAATCAGGAAGCATATGAAGGCAGCTCAAGACAGACAGAAAAGTTGGGCTGACACGTCAAGAAGACCTCTAGAGTTCGCCGTGGGTGATTTGGTATTCTTGAAGATATCACCGACTAGAGGAGTGATTCGTTTTAGGAGTCGGGGAAAGCTTAGTCCTCGATTCGTTGGACCCTTTGAGATATTGGAGCGTGTTGGAGAGGTAGCGTACCGTTTGGCGTTACCACAGTCCTTGGCAGGTGTGCACGATGTGTTTCATGTATCTCAACTACGAAGGTATGTTCGAGATGAAACACACGTCTTGGATCATTCGGAGTTAACAGTACGGGAAGACCTAACTTTTGAGGAGCGACAGGTCGAAATCATGGATCGTAGGGGAAAAGGTTCTTAAGAACAAGGTTATCCCCCTTGTGCTCGTTTCTTGGGGTAATCGATCGCATGGAGAGTCCATGGGGGAGCGAGAAGACGAGATCCGACAGAAGTATCCTCACCTTTTCCTGTAGTCTTCTATCTTGTATTCTTGGAATTTCGAGGACGAAATTCTTTTGTAGTTGGGTATAATGTAACACCCGAGCCCAATGCTACTATTTTCAGTTACTGTTTGAGCATAATGTGGTACTCATTTCATTTAATTTGCTTGTTTGTTGCTTACTGTAAAATTTACCCGGCAAAGTCATTTCTATATATAACAAATTTTAGCATCTAAAATGAAATTGAAAATATTCATCTTGGCCTACTTGACATCCTTAGCCTCGTGGTAGCGTCCGTGCATTGTGTTCTCGTCCCGTTCAGTGAAACGGGCGAGTTTGGATGGCTACGTGCACGTGCGTGTGTCCGTTTTGAGAGTATGCTTTTTAATCATAAAACATTTCATTTTAAAATTTGGAACCGCTTAAAATCCTATTATTTGAATTTCGAATTTTTGGACCCAACCCGAGCGCAATTTGGAAATGTTTCATTTGGCGCCAAAATCCCAAATTTTAATATTATTAAAACCATCACATATATTTTTCTAACTAACCTGATATCTTACTGTTCATTACCTATCTTTTAAATCTTTAAGTTAACCATATAATATTTTTACAATCTTTTATATCCTTCTCAATTTATTCTCTCAGCCAATCACAACCTCCCCTTTAACCCCGTGGGCCCCACTTTCTCTCTCTCCTTCTTCTCTCTCTTTCCACTTTCTCTCTCTCTCGACCCCTTATATATTCTCTCGTACTTCTCTTTATCATTTTTCTCTTCTTGCTTCATGTCTCGTTTCTCATTTCTTTTAACTGTTCTTTTGTTACCGGAATTCCGTCGTGGCGGTGACGTTTCTCGACGTTCCAGCGAGATACCCCGACCCGTGTAGTTCCTTTGTTCGTCGTTTGGGTTCATTCCGTGAACCGTGCGCCGTCGCGAGTTTTCTCCGCCGACGGTTAACGTTCCGTTTTCCCGATTCGCGACCCATCGAGGCAAGTTAATCTTGCTACATGCTATATACTTTTATAATCTTCATTTTATAATATTATACATTTGAAAATCTTATAGTTTACATGTGAAATGTCGTTGAAAAATCGGATATGACAAATCTGAAATTTACTGTACACATTATCTTATAAAATTCATTATAAATCATAGAAAAATCATTAGGATACGTTCTTTAGTTCGTTACGAAGCTAATTCAGAATACTATAACTTTATGACATATTTACTTGCAAAATAAATTGTTTAATTAACGTAAAATGCAAATGAACACGTCTCTAAACTGCTGTCCAGGGAAATTCCAGCAGCAAACTTTCAACTTTGAATATTCATAACTTTTTGTAGGGATAACCTGAGATGCTTATACTTATAAAACTAAAAACCTTATTGAATTATCTTTGTTTTGGTATAAGATACGTCTCTTTTGGAGAACATTTGTTATTTTTAAGCTATTTTATAAATTAGGGTGACGCTAAATTTCTGAACGGAACCTTCTTGTGCATGGTTAATCAATACATCTTTTATAGTTACTAATCGCTTTGAATATGCTATCCATATTAATATTATTATATCACATATTGTTTAGTTGTACATCCCACATTACCATTTTATAGTTTTATAACTTTTCGGATACCCGTTTGCATCCATAGATCACATCACTACATAATAATATGATATTAACACTCCATGTTTAATAAATTGTATCCTAATTAATATTGGAACTATAAATGTAACCCTAATCGATAACTGTGCATCCATATCCTTGAAATTATATCTATTGGCATATCATATTACATGTTCCAGTTATTGTTCTGATAGTACTCATGCTTGTTTATTTATACACATGTTTATGTTAGTTTGATTATGAGCACCCACATGACATCTTGTGCTTCCTGACATGACCTGTTACACTTCCTACTTGACATGACATGGTACCGTACACTCTTGACATGACATGACACCTTTATACATTACCCGGTTGACCTGATGTACCATGGCTTTACCTGTTACCTGATCTCATGCCTAATGCCGACAAACCCGACCATCCCTGCTGTCTATCAAGACAGACCTACTCTTACCGGATTTTGTGTTGGCATTAGTCCTTGACTACTGAATACCTGACCTGACATACATAGTTTGGGGGTATGGGGAAATCAAAGGTGAAACCGACTTGTAACTCAACAGTTCGATACATTGTTCTGATCAGTCTTACGGGCTTGGCCAGCTCCGGAGTGTTGTTGCTGACATCACTCATCCATCCTACTACCTTTTACTGCTTAGCGGCACGTCTCGGATTCAGCCCCGAGGATCATGACCGTGGTCCCGGGCACGCACGGGATACTATTGAGTTACATCGACGATTCATCAATTGATTTCAAAGACTATAGAGTAGAAATCTGATAGGACAGTTTAGTTACCACTGCACATTACCCTGCACTGTTATTTCTTAGTACTGCTTTATTCATGTTCATACCTGCATTGCTTATTACCATGTTCATATTATATTGTTGGTTGACATGACGCGCTGACGTCTGGGTTTTGCATGGCCCAGATTCTTTACCACTGTCGACGACTGAGCAGGAGTACTTCGGCCAACAGGCTGATTTGTGAGTTCTGTAGTGGTTAGTTCATTTATTGCATTTTATTTCCAGGTGTGATCCCGCATTACGGGACGTACCTTTCTATTATTGCATTGGATCATTTGCTTCCGCACTTATTGTTTATTGATTCTTGTTATTATGGATTTGGACATGTATTAGTTTAGTTTATTTTACTGTTCTTGATATCTTTACAACCGTAATGTGACTGTGGATGGATACTTCCTACCCACAGGTAGCATGGTTGGCTATGTCACGTGCCCAAATCTTGCGTACTCTGGGAAGCGGGGCGTGACACGTGTCGCACAGCGCACAGCGAAGCGCAACCGCGCTAGCGCATCTGCGCTGACACATGTCGCGCAGCGCAGTGCTTGCGCAACTGAAGCGTTGCTTCCTTTAATTTTAGTTTAAATAGAGTTTTGCTTTGATTGGGTGCGCCTTCTTGGGCGCTGCGCTGATGTATCTGCGCCTGACACGTAGCGCGTTGCGTGCAGCGCAAAGGATCTGAAGCGTTGCTTCATTTATTAATGTTTAAATTTTCAAAGCAAAGCTTTGCTCTGATTGGGGGAAGATGAAGCGTTGCTTCATCTCCCGCCTCGGAATTTGAACAGAGCTTTGCTCTGATTAGGGTAAACACCCCTCCTATCGCTCATTGCCTCCATGTGACTCGGGACTGTACCAAAAAACCACCGTTTTGCACGCCCTCATGGACGTGGTAAGGTGGAGATCAAAGCACAGTGGGAATCACATAAGACTCTATGACGATCTCGGGTCTACAGACTAACCTGCATTGGTGTCACCTGAGAACTTCCATCTGACGTGAGGTATAATACCATCTGGGAGTTCTCGGCGAGTCCGTCCAGTGTACCCAGTCTCCACTGAGCATCCGTATACCATCTCTGATGTCAAACACCAATGGATACGGGATCATCCATCGCCCATCTCATGGGTCGAGAAGTGTATACGCTAGTCTACACTGGTATATCGATGCCCCGTCTCGATACACCCACGACTAGGGACTTTGAAGGATGTACTTATAGACTACCATGTCCCCACTAGTATGATCCGCATCATAGTCCAGGTAGTCAAGTACACATCCTAAGGGCTTTACCAACATGTAACCATAAGACAGTATAAAGAGACAAGTATACATGTTAAGATAAAGAGCAACAGATAGCATACTATCATATCGAGCAAGAAAGTCATCTCCATATATGTCCAAGCATACAATATAATATACATCATCTGTACAATACTGGCCTCTAGGGCATACATACAACTAACACCTACGCGGTCGCGTCTCCGTGTTTCGGCGGGGAACAGATTCTGGCACGCCCGGTGGGACCTTTTCCTCTTTCCACTCCACACTTCGTGTGTCGTGTTCGCGAACGAATAGCGCTTTGCTAATGGTTGCCCTTGGGCTCGAGATACTGAGATTTGGCGTTTTACTTGGTGCAGAAAGCAAAGATCAATGGCGTTCACCTGCTCGAGTTCCACATGCAACTGCAACTCACGTTCTGCCTCAACTGGGGGCATAGCTTACGGGCCCCAGGCGGCTTCCCTGTTCACGATGCCCGTGGAACAGGTCACCCAAGCCACTACAAGATTGTTTTTCGGGACCATGCTCCCGCCAACGAGCTTCAGCGCTCCTATGCCAGCACCGGAAGCTCCCAAAAAGTCGGTCTTCGATCGGCTTGCTACTACCACGGCCCCTTTCAACGGGTCGTCCTGCTCCAAGAAGATCGCCATCTCTGCTCCTAAAGTCGTCAAGGCGGCTTTTCCCGCCAAAGAATCGGTCTTTACAAGACTGACTATTCCGGCTCCCGTTCCTGCTCGAAGGTCTGTTTTTGACAGATTGGATACCTCTACTCAAAAGACGTAAGTCTTCAAGAGGCTGGCACCAGCGGCGCCTCATCTGGACAGGGGGCAAGACAAAGCCATCCCCATCACCGAACTAGCCCCAACAGCTCGACATACTCGACGTCTCCACTGGCGCCGAGTAAGGAAGGCTGGGGGCAACTTTCCCTCTGGGCTAACTCCACCAGCCCCAACGGTGGAAGTCAATGCTGCTGTTCCAACTGGGAACAGCTTTGAATTGCTGAGCAAGGTGCGCAGGAATTCTCCTTCCGCCGTACTGAAAAGATCTCCTCCATCAGTGGAGAATGTCGCGGAAGCAAAGCCAGAACAGTCCCCTCAGCGGCTGTCCTCCAAAATCTACAAAGTCTGGCGGCAGGTTCGGGACTCAGTAATTGATCAAGATCACCCTAGCCGACAGAAAAAGGCGAAGGTTCAACAAGAAGAGAACCATCCTGCCAAATCACAAAAAGCTGTCTGGGTGCCCGCTGCGACGCCCCCTTCAACTTCAACTGCTCAAAAGAAAAGGAGGCCGGAGAAAGCCCCTGTGGCTGCGACAGACCGCGAAAGCATTAGGCCGAAATGCCCCAAGTCTGGGGGCATGATGGTACATGCTGTCTACATGGCTTCCGGAAAAGAAGAAAGCCGCACTTCAACGGGCCACCGACCGCTCACCCGATCAATAACAAGAGCTCAGGAACAGCAACAACAGAAGCTTCAAGAGATGCTGACTGCAATGGCCGCACTTACCGGGCCAAAAGAAAGCCCGGAGGCGTCATCGGAACAACGTCACGAACACGAGACTGATGCTGAATTCCTTCGGAGAATGCTCGAAAGGAAGGACAAGGAGGCTGCTGAACAAGCGGCCAATATAAAGCAAATGGCCCTTCTATTCCAGAAGATGGTGGGCATGATGATCCAGCCGGACCCTCCAGCCGAAGATCCTTCAGTAATAACTGAAGATGACAGAGGAGAAACATCGAATCCTCTGTCGGCTCTTTCGACAGCCAAGGAGGAGACAATTTCCAAGGCCGCCCTGGACGATTATATCGCTCAGCAGATACGAGTTCACCAAGCGAATGAAGCGGCTGGGCAAATTGTTAGAACTGGACGACCGTATCCAGGCTGGTATGATCAAATAAAGTACCCGCCGGGCTACATGATCCCGAAATTCCATGTGTACAAGGGGACAGGCAATCCCCATCAACATGTCGCTCAGTTCAGGGCCCTCTGCGGCAATACTGGTGGTGATGATAAGCTCTTGCTTCGCCAATTCGTCGGCAGCTTATCGGAGACGGCATTCGAGTAGTATTCCGAACTCCCAAATGACTCTGTCAAGACATTCGCAGAGATGGTGTTGCTATTCACCCAGCGTTTCGCAAGCACTAGCGAACGCACCCCAATCACGGCATTGATCAATGCCAGGGTGAAGCCTGGAGAAACTTGGGTCCAGTATGCGATACGGTGGCGTAATCTATGGTCAAAGTGCGAGCAGCGCATCGAAGAAGCTCCTGTCGTGGGCATGTTCGTGGGTACTCTCGACCCTCAAGCGACCATCTACCAATTCATGATGTTCTTCAAGCCGACCACCTTCCAGGCCTTGATTGACAAGCTGGCCCAAATGGACCAGATGGGCCATAGGCCTTCCTCTTCAAAGACAGAGCCTTGGAATGAAAAGGGCAAAGGGAAAGCAACTTTCGTTGCCAATACTCAACAACGGCCGAGCAACTTAAAGCCGGTTGTTCGCCAAAACAACGTGCGTCCATGCTCATCCCTCGAGAAAAGACTGGGACGTCCTTACTCGTTTCCCCAGGATAAAACGAGGAAACTATTCGAGCTGGCAGTGCGCAACAAACTCATCAATCTTCCGGATTCAAAACGTCCGTTGCAGCCAGGCGATGTCAACAATCCTAATTACCGCCCTTACCACCAAGCAGTAAGCCATCCAATCGAAGATTGTTTCGTCTTCAAAGGCTGGATGGAGGACCAATACCAACAAGGCAAGTTCGCATTATCCGAAAATTGGAAGGTGAACCCACCACAACCTCACGCCCCTAAAAAGGTGGACATGTCGGGGGCATCGTGCTCATTCATAAGGAAGCCCCATAGGAGGACGTCTTTCAGCCAAGACGAAAAGAATGCTGAAGGATCTCCAAACATGCCCGGCGATCAGGTGGAAAAATCCACTGGAACCCGAGATCATCGAGGGAATGCTGAAACCGCGCCCAACTCTAAAAACTGGTGGTGATGGTCAGAGCGCTCACACCCAGCCGTCAAAGTCTTCGAAGAAGAAGAAGAAGACCAAAAAGCCCGTGAAGCCTGGTGACAAGCGCACGGACCTGCAAAAACAGATTGACGCGTTGGAAGAATATAATCAGAAGATGCGGATCCCAGTCACACTCCAAGAATTTCTCACCCACGTCCTTATGGACAAAGATGATGACAATGGAGAAGACTCGTCGGATAAGTCTGGGAATTATGTGGCAAGCTGTCATGTGATCTCTCACTCGTTAATAAACGGTGAAGCAGTTTTGGATGTAGAAAAACCAGGGGCAAATCCTGAGCCTGAACTTCTAGGACCATCAGATGAAATGATTGATGCATTCCTAAACGAAGCCCGTCAGGAAAGTAAAGCCAATCGAGAGCATGGATTGGATATATTTGAAAGTGCCAAACGCCGACGACTGGAGGAAAAGGTCGAGACACCCCGACTGGAGCAAAACGTCCCTATCGCCAGCAAAAGCAAGCTTAAAGTAAGGAATCAATTCGCTAGGGCCCTGGCAATAGGAATGAAGTTGCCTTCTCTCAAAGAAAAATCCCCTGTCAATATACGTCTTGATGAAGCGGACATACATCCTAACTTCTGCCTATACCATCAGAGGATTGCATACCCCACCGAGGAGTGCATAGCCTTTAAAAATTGGTGTCAGGGATATGTTGCCCATCGACGACACGTTCAACGAGTAAAGCGCAAGGCTCGTCGGGAACAGAAAAGCACGACAGATGAGCGCGAAAGAGCTGCTGGCAACTGTCGCATAGCCGACACCAAGGGATCGCAAGTTATCACTGTTCCCCTCCGAATCACGGAGACGCGATAAATGTCTGGCCTGAAATTCGGGGCAGATGCTAATTGGTGCTATCCATCCACCTCTCCGAAAATGCCAAGTTGATTTATGGCACCATGTATCGAAAGTTTAAACGGATGCGTCCGATGTAGCAGACTTCGTCAGATTCCCCCTCGCTTGAGGGGTTTTTGATCGTGGGGACGCTCTTCCCTGCAGGTGCAAGCCCCTGCAGTTAATTACGCTACCGCCTTGCGGTAACAACTTTCTCCTTCACCAGATGATCACTTGGTGTCGTGTGTGTTCGTTTTGTATTTGGTTGCCCGTGGATTGTATACAGAGACTAAGTTATGTTGTCGTCCGTAGGGCGTGGACTAGTCCCAATCCATATCTTTCTTAGATTTGGGTTTGGGGGTTTGGGTTTAAGGATACGTTAGCCTCATTTGAGACTAAGATCAACTTAAACGTTAGTTAAGGATACGTTAGTCTAATTTAGACTAAGATCAACTTAAAGGAATCGTTTAGATCCAATAAGAGAGCAATTGGGGGGGCTCTATTGTTTAGTTTAGTGACATTGCGGTCAATAGGTAGTTTAAGGACATTGCGGTCCAATGTTAGTTTTAAGACGTTGCGGTCAAGGTTAAGGACATCATAGTCCGTGGATTTAAGGACTCCACAGTCCGGCGTTAGTTTTAAGACATCACGGTCAAGGTTAAGGACATCATAGTCCGTTGCTAGTTTTAAGACATCCCGGTCAAGGTTAAGGACATCATAGTCCATGAGTTTAAGGACCCCACAGTCCGTTGTTAGTTTTAAGACATCCCGGTCAAGGTTAAGGACATTATAGTCCGAGGATTTAAGGACTCCATAGTCCGGCGTTAGTTTTAAGACATTACGGTCAAGGTTAAGGACCTCATAGTCCATGAGTTTAAGGACCCCACAGTCCGTATCAATGTGTAGTTGTCGGGACCTGTCACCTTTTTGAAGATATTGAGGAATTATAACGACAAGTATCAAAGGAGTGAAGAGATGTACCCTTGAACCAAAGTAGATTAAGTGATCTGTAGTCCAATTTGGAACCAAGACCAATTCGTTAGGTTATGAGCACATTGGCTCAGTTTGAGTCTGGATTGAGGACTAATGGCCAATTTGGGCTAAGTCCAGAATGTTGGCCCTCTGTTGGTCCATTAGACATATCCAATTACAGGAGAGGCTTTGCCTCTAGAAAATTAGCCAATTGGGCTAAAGTTAGTGTTAAACACCAAAGACCAACAGTGTTGAACACTGGGAATAAGATTAGCAAATTAGTGTTAAACACTAAAAGATAATCAGTGTTAGGCCCTGAAAATATAATCCCCCAAATTAGTGTTAAACACTAGCAAACAACAGTGTTAAACACTGGAAGTGAAGTTGTCAAATTAGTGTTAATCACTGAAAAAGGTTGTGATTCTCAAATTAGTGTTAATCACTAACACATAACAGTGTTAAACACTGGAAATAAGGTTTTCAAATTAGTGTTGAACACTAAAGCAAATCAGTGTTAAACACTGCAAATAGAGTTTTCAAATTAGTGTTAAACACTAAGAAAATCAGTGTTAAACACTGGGAACAAAGATCTCAGATTAGTGTTAAACACTAAGAAGAAAGAGGGGTCACGTGTGGACACGTGAGAGCGCCCTGATTACCCTTATTCTGTTCTGCCGAAAGTATTGAATACTTTGGAGCATCACGTGCTGTCACGTGATGGGAATTTGGGTATTTGTCTGTTAAAGCTTTTTCCAAAGGGTCACGTGGTAGCACGTGAGAGCGCCCATAGCTTCTGTTTCTTTTGCTTTTTCTTTGTGTCCTTCAGGGGGCACGTGGGGCACGTGAGGCGTTGCCTCAAAGTTCTTTTCTGTGGATCTTTACAGGGGTCACGTGGAAGCACGTGACTCTGGTTCTTTTCATGTTTGAAGATCTCTTTATCTTTTTAAGAATTAAATTCTTCATAGGGTTAAACCCTAGCAATAAGTTTAAAGGAATTAAATTCCCACTTTCTTTTGAAGAATTATATTCTTGATTTCTTTTCTGTAAGAATTAAATTCCCCATATATGTAAATAATTAAATTCTAGCATAGGGTAAAACCCTAATTTCTTTTTTTAAGGGAATTAAATTCCTGTGAGTTTGAGAGGATTAAGTTCTCAATTAGGGTTAAACCCTAGTTCTATCCATTTTGAAGGAAGTAAATTCCTATAATATAGGGTTAAACCCTAATTTTATCTTGGAGGAATTAAATTCCTATAATTTTGTGAGAATTGAATTCTCAAAACTCAATTCCTCCTCTATGTTTTAGATCTGCATGGCAGGATCTTAACCCAATGAGAATTAAATTCTCAATTTATGGAGAGATGTGCACTTTGCAGATCTTCAACCAGAGAAAGAACTAAGTTCTTTTCTTTATAGAAGTGTTAAACTCTTTTGAGAATTAAATTCTCTTTTTGAAGCCTCTCTTTTCTTACCTAGGGTTTTTCTTTGCAGAGAATCAAATTCTTCTTTCTGAATTTTCAAGATTCCAAGGCTCTATATCTCTCTCTCCCTCCTTTTTTTTTAACTCTCTCCCTTGGCACCTATTTATAGGAGAAGGAAAATAATCAATCTGTTAAGTGAATTTTTCATTGAAAGATTTGATTTGTTTATTGAGAGATTTGATTTATTTTCATCATTGATCCGGGCCTTTAAATTATTAGGTGAATTTTATTCACCGTTGGATTTTAAATCCAAAGATATTCTTTTGTTATTTCGGTTAGATTTAGGGGGAAATCTTTCCATGTCCAATATTTTTCCATAAATTGGTGATATTTAATCACCCTCGGATTTTTAATCCAACGGTTTCACATAATCCTTTTCCATTTTAGAAAGATCTAAATGATCTTATTCAGAATTTAATTCTTTTGAACAACAGGGCTTTTAAAGCCAGTCACGTGCAGCCACGTGACCCTCGGTCACGTGTAGGCACGTGACCCCTTTAATGAACTTCTCTTCTGCGCTTGCTCTGTGCCGCTGCTTTAAACGTCACGTGCCAACACGTGACCGCTGGTCACGTGCTAGCACGTGATGCTTCTTCTGAAGTTTTTTCCTGATTTTTTAATCAGGGAACAATCACCTTTGGAAGCGACTCTGACGAAGAAATCGTCATCAGCCCTCTCTTCAAGGAATCCACCTCCGGCACAAAACATGCGAAGATTTGCGGCAAAATCTAGCTGCGTAATCGTACGTTGACAAATGACCAAAACGTCGTTAAACTACTCCCAACCCGCGGCATCTTCAGGCTGACGTGGTAAAAAAATAATAAAGAAAAACGGTACGTCCACAAGCGAGATGGGCATGGATGAAAACCCGAAAGGACGCCGTGAGTAAAAACAGCAGGACTACCGGCGATGTTTGTGAAAACCCGAAAGGGCGCAGACTCGTAAAAAAAACAAAAAAAAACGGTACGTCCACAAGCGAGATGGGCACGGATGAAAATCCGAAAGGGCGCCGTGAGTAAAAACAGCAGGACTACCGGCGATGTTTGTGAAAACCCGAAAGGGCGCAGACTCGTAAAAAAAACAACAAAAAAAAACAAAAAAAAAGGTATGTCCATAAGCAAAATGGGCACGGATGAAAACCCGGGAGGGCTCCGTGAGTAAAAACAGCAGGGCTACCAGCGAGTGTTTGTGAAAACCCGAAAGGGCGCAACCTCGTTAAAGGACACTTGCAAGGTCCTCTCGACCTTGTGAGGAGAAACCACCCGCGTGAGATCCTTACGACTCACAAAGGAAGCAACACACTTAGGAATCCCCATGACTCCTAAGGAGAAATTATACTTGCGAGATCCTCACGACTCGTAAGGAGAACCCTCTTATGAGACCCCTCTTATGAGACCCTCACGGCTCATAAGATTCAAAAGTCTTAAGTTACAGGGACCTAAACCGTTCTTAAGCACCCCCCACAACCTCCAATACTGCCCTACAAGCGGTTCAGTATTGACCCTTGTATACAATCCACGGGCGCGAATAAACATTTCCCTAACAAAGTCTCATCCGTGACTAGGGATATGTTTACACGGTGAACAGCCCTTGTAAGTCCTCTCGACTTATAAGGAGAAAGCACTTTTGTAAGATCCTTACGACTTATAAGAGACCATGCACTTAGGAATCCTCACGACTCCTAAGGAGAAAACTCACCTATGAGATTCTCACGACTTGTAGGGAGAAATACCTTTATGAGACCCTTACGGCTCATGAAATCAAAAGCCTTAGTCGACAGGATCCTAACCCTGTTTGCTAAGCCACCTTTGTTCGACATCGACAGAGGCATATGATGATTCGCTCCTGGTAATATCCCAGTGGTAGCGATGCTGATGCTTAAAACGGTATCAAATTCCAAGTCCTTTTACGACAAATGATGATTCGCTCCTGGCAATATTCCAGTCGCAGCGATGCTGATGCTAAGATTGGTATCAGATCCCAAATCCCCTACTCGCGAGAAAAAATCAGCGAGCCAAAAAAAATGCATATGAAATAGCCGAAATGATGGGGCAACTTGCAACAAAATCAGCAATTAAAAATGTATGCATACAAAATGTCGGGACTCGGTTCTTGCTCACGGAGCAAAGTGCCACACGGAACAAAGTGCCACGCCAAGTGTCGTGTTAAGTGGGTGGGGGCCACCTTTTGAATCCGTGGGGGCCACCTCTTGAGTCCGTGGGACCCACTGTAGAACAATGGGGACTCTTCGGAATACATTCCGAAAGGGGGCAGATCTGTACTATAAATGGATTGATACCACTCTTCAATACAGATGCGCCTTTTAAGTGAACCGGAACTACAGGAGCTTGAGAACTCCGTAGTTAAGCGTGCTCGGGCCAGGGAAGTCTTGGGATGGGTGACCTCCTGGGAAGTGGCCTCTGGTCGGGTCCGGTTCGCTCTAAAGGGAAAAACCGTGAGGTTTCGGCCAAAGCGGACAATACTCTCTATATTGGAGGTGGGGCATGACAGAATGGTATCAGAGACGGTCCCTCAATAGTAGGTCTGTGGTTCGAGGACGAACCGTTGTTCAAAGGTGGGGAGAATGTCGGGACTCGGTTCTTGCTCACGGAGCAAAGTGCCACACGGAACAAAGTGCCACGCCAAGTGTCGTGTTAAGTGGGCGGGGGCCACCTCTTGAATCCGTGGGGGCCACCTCTTGAGTCCGTGGGACCCACTGTAGAACAATGGGGACTCTTCGAAATACATTCCGAAAGGGGGCAGATCTGTACTATAAATGGATTGATACCACTCTTCAATACAGAGGCGCCTTTTAAGTGAACCGGAACTACAGGAGCTTGAGAACTCCGTAGTTAAGCGTGCTCGGGCCAGGGAAGTCTTGGGATGGGTGACCTCCTGGGAAGTGGCCTCTGGTCGGGTCCGGTTCGCTCTAAAGGGAAAAACCGTGCGGTTTCGGCCAAAGCGGACAATACTCTCTGTATTGGAGGTGGGGCATGACACAAAAACAGCCGAAACGATTGGGCAACTCGCAATAAAAAGCAGCGAGTAAAAAGAAAAATAGCTGAAATGATTGGGCAATCGCGATTTTCGCGATATAAAAAACTGAAATGATAGAGCATCACGGAAAGAATAAAAAAATGATGAAAGAATGAAATTTTTTGCCCTACAGGTGAGATCACATCGATCCCTGTATACAATCCAGGGGCACAAACAAAGAGGGAACCATACCTTCCCAACAGGCTCCATCAGAAAGCGAAGCCAAATCTCGACGGTTCATAGACAACCTAGAGACAATCTCGACATTTGTCGCAATATTGCAGACACAATGTCAACAAATGAAGCAAAGGAAGATCCCTAGCTTCAGGGTCTCGACGTCAACATTGACAACTTAGAGGCCACCAACGGCTTTTCTCCTCACTCCAACCAGATGCAGACGTGACGTCAACAATCGACCTCAGAGTCGCAACGAAACGGAACCATGGCAAAGTCCCTAGTTCCAAATCTCAATGGCCACATCTGCAGCCTGGAGACCAACAACGGTGGGCCTCCTCATTCCAGCACGACACAGAGGTTACACCATCAAACGGAGCCATGGAAAAATCCCAGTTCCATCTTAGCATTCATCTCGATACAGCAGACGAGATGTCAACAACGACGTTCCTTCACAGTCCAGCAGGATGCAAATGCAACGTCAACAAAAGACCTCACGGTCGAAACAAAGCGGAGCGACGGCAAAATCCCAGCTCCACATCAGCATTCGTCTCGATACAGCAGACGAGCTGTCAACAATGGCGTTCCTTCGCAGTCCAGCAGGATGCAGATGCAACGTCAACAAAAGACCTCACGGTCGAAACAAAGCGGAGCGACGGCAAAATCCCAGCTCCACCTCAGCATTCTTCTCGATACAGCAGACGAGATGTCAATAATGGCGTTCCTTCGCAGTCCAACAGGATGCAGAAGCAACGTCAACAAAAGACCTCATGGTCGAAATAAAGCTGAGTGACGGCAAAATCCCAGCTCCACCTCAGCATTCGTCTCGTTACAGCAGACGCAATGTCAACGACGGCATTCCCTCGCAATCCAGCATGATGCAGATGCAACGTCAGCGAAAGACCCCATGGTCGAAACAAAGCGGAGTGACGGCAAAATCCCAGCTCCACCACGACATTCGTCTCGATACAGCAGACGCAGTGCCAGCAAACGAAGCGAAAGCCAAATTCCTAGCTTCAGGGTCTTGACGGTAACTCATATAAAACCAAAAAGACTACCGGAGATCATCCCACATGGAGTGGTCATCACCTCGACGTTCGTCTCGATACAGCAGACGAGATGTCGCCACATCATTCTTTCTCCAACAAGATGCAGACGCGACAACAATAACGGAGCCACGGAAAAATCCCTAGTTCCAAATCTCGACGGTTCACCAACAACCTAGAGACAACCGCGACATTCGTCTCATTACAGCAGACGCAATGCCGGCAAAACGAAGCAAAGGCCAAATTCCTAGCTTTAGGGTCTTGACGGTAACTCATATAAAACGTGAAAGACTATCGAAGATCATCCCACACCAGCGCGGAGTGTTTATGACTCATCGGGGCTCTCCAAAATGAGCCTAACCTCAAGTAAAAAGCGGCATGGAAAAATTCCTAACGCTTGCTCTTCTGACGGTCAAATTGCCTAAGAAGATTGCTTGAAGACGTCTTGTCCAACCCCCGAAGGGATCAGAGACATGACAGTCGCAAGGCTACTCGAACAGCAAGATTGCCTATCGAGGGATACATCAGCTAACGCGACGGTACGACGGGTAAAACCCTAGTACCACAGACCCTAACGGACCTCTGTCGTAAAGAGCAAAGGTTAACTGTGACGTTAGGACATTCTTGCGAGAACTTCTTGATTCGTCTCGACTTATGAGGAAATTTGTGTCCTTGCGAGAACTTCTCGATCCGTCTCGACTCGTAGGAAAAAGCCTTAGGCAATGGGGATAAAAACCTGTTTCCTAAGCACTGGGGCCCTGCAAGTTGGTCCAAAACGGACTCTTGCATACTATTCACGGACCACACTCTCAGAGGTCGAATCTCGACAAGGAGGGAAACAACCACTTACGAGTTCTCTCGACTTATAAGCGGGAAAATTCTCTTGTGAGATTCTTACGACTCTCAAGAGAAAACAAACTTAGGAATCCTCATGACTTCTAAGGAGAAAAGACACCTACGAGATCCTCACGACTCGTATGGAGAAAAGTCTTTATGAGACCCTCACGGCTCGTAAAGTTGAAAAGTCTTAGGTGGCGGATCCTACCCCTGTCTACTAAGCTATCACTGCCCTGCAAAGAGGTCAAGATGGACCATTTATGAGCCACGCTTGCCAAAGCTACATGCCACTGAAATGGAGAAGTTACTCATGAGCGTATAAACTACTTCACGCCAGAGTAAGACATAAAGAAATAAAAGGATGCGGCTCAAGGAGTTGAGAGTTTGGAACTATATATCTTAAGAGTCGAGATTTGAGTCAATGATAAATGACGACGCTCGTGTCTGCTCGTTATCTTCTCAGATCAAGATTCTGAAAGTTATATACCAATCCGAAACTGGTCATACGCTATGCATTACTTTGCACTACTTCACCCACGTATATACTTACGTGGGCAAAGAAGTGGTGGGCATTTGTTCCCGCCAAAAATTTCTGTGCAAAAGAGCCAAGATATCAAATGGCAGCGATACGCTTAAGGAAATGCGAACCAGTATTTTCCGGCCTGTATTTTGATAAACTCCCAAGGGAGGAACTGTTAAATTCTGATGGTATCGAAAGCATCTCGAAAAATCCTTCGATTAGATATATTATGGGCCTCATAATTCATCCGGGATCAAAAGTTATGAAGCATCACGTGCCCACATGTGACCAGGCATCACGTGCCCACATGTGACCATTTACAGGCAAAGCCTATAGGCAGTTAATAAAATAAATAATTAAAAGGGAGTCACGTGACCACACGTGATGGGCCTTTAAACCTGTTTCGCCCAATCAGAGCAAAGCTCTGTTTGAATTCAAAATTCAAATTTTTGAAGCAAAGCTTCAAGTCCCGCGCGCAGCGCCCAAGAAAGCGCACCCAATCAGAGCAAAGCTCTGTTTAAAGGAAGCAAAGCTTCAGCTGCGCTGCGCCCTGCGCTGCAGACACGTGTCAGCGCAGATGCGCTAGCGCAGTTGCGCTGCGCTCTGCGCTGCGCGACACGTGTCAGCGCAGATGCGCTAGCGCAGTTGCGCTGCGCTCTGCGCTGCGCGACACGTGTCAGCGCAGATGCGCTAGCGCACTTGCGCTGTGCTCTACGCTGCGCGACACGTGTCATGCGCTGGGGCATCTGCGCCAAACTGAATTAAGATTTTTATGAAATCTTTTCTGTTCTTTCCAGAACTATAAGACTTTCTTCGGCCTTTGGATCAAAGATCCGACGGTGGGAAAACTCCCAAAAATCATTCAGGAAAGATCCCGTTAACAAATTCAACAGATTTGTGGTCGCTATAAATAGGACCCTAAGCCTCAAAAAGAAGGAGAGGAAGAATTTTCTCGAAAAATCAAGAAGTCTAAACAGAGAAAACTCCGAGAAGAAAAAAGGTAAAGAACCTTTATAAGGTAGAAAAAAGGCCTTCTAATAGATCATTGATCTAAAAATAAGATCAATGATCTTTATATAAAAAAAAACAGTGCTTTGCACTTCTTGTGAACCTTCGGTTCTGTAAAAACAATAAAAATAATAAAAGAATAAAAGAATAGTGCTTTGCACTTTTAAGAACCTCTGGTTCTTCGAATAAAGAAAAATTTATTTTTCTTTGATCTAATTTAGACGAAGAAATTAAACAGTGCTTTGCACTTCCCTTCTTGAATCTAAAAGATTCTTAGTGCTTTGCACTTCAAAGTTGCGCCGTTGCGCCCTTAACAGAGCGCCATGTGTCAGCTATAAGACCACTTGCGCTAAGCGCTCTCAAGATAGAGCTTTGCTCTCTGGAATTAGTGCAACTCGCTGAGAGCGCGCCACGTGTCAGCAGCGCAACAGCGCAGCGCAAAAACGCAACGCGCTGCGCTAGTGCGCTTGCACTCATCAAGAGCACGACACGTGTCATCACTATATGGACTTGCGCTCATTGCTTAGCGCAGAGCGCAGATGCATTAAAAAGGGCCAAGCCCAATTAAAAGAAGGCCTAACAGGCTCAATAAAGCGCAAATGCATTATTTTAAGGGGCTGAGCCCAAATCAAAACAGATGCTTTGCGTCATTTATAAATGGGTTGAGTCCAAACAGAATCTCCAGAATGCTATGCATTTTTCAAGGGGCAGAGCCCAAATCAAAACGGATGCATGGCATCATTCATAAATGAGCAGAGCTCAGA
The DNA here is from genome assembly GCA_030015575.1 of Agapanthus africanus. Classification (NCBI taxonomy): domain Eukaryota; kingdom Viridiplantae; phylum Streptophyta; class Magnoliopsida; order Asparagales; family Amaryllidaceae; genus Agapanthus; species Agapanthus africanus. Next base: position 573,867,892 of record JASDDO010000016.1, read on the forward strand.
ATAAATTGATGCCCTGCAGAGCCCAAATGCAATGTAGTACTTAACAAAGATGTTGAACTGGACTTAGCCCAATCGCGGCCATAAGTCCTTAAATTAAATTGACTGAATAAAATGGCTTTCCTAAATCAATTTACATCCGGTTCGAGGGTACATCTCCGAACTCCTTTGACATCTGTCGTTGTAATTCCTCAACGACGTCAAAGAGGTGACGGGTCCCAACGACCACACATCGATATGGACTGTGGGGTCCTTAAACTCGTGGACCGAAACGTCCTTAAACTAATATTGGACCGAGACGTCCCTAAACTAATTTTGGACCGAGACGTCCTTAAACTAATGATGGACCACTACGTCCATAAACTAGCATCGGACCGAAATGTCCATAAACTAACATCGGACCGAAATGTCCATAAACTAACATCGGACCGAAACGTCCCTAAACTAATATCGGACCGAAACGTCCCTAAACTAATATTGGACCGAAATGTCCCTAAACTAAAAATCGGACCGAAACGTCCTTAAACTAATATTGGACCACCACGTCTCTAAACTGGAATATGAACCACTACGTCCTTAAACTGGCGACGGACCGAAACGTCCCTAAAACTGGCAATGGACCGCCACGTCCCTAAACTGACACAATAGGGCCCAAACGCTCTTTTGTCGGATCTAAACGGTCCCGTCTAAGTTGATCTTAGCCCCAAATATGGTTAATGTGTCCTTAGATATTCAAATAAGTAATAAAATCCCAAATCAACTCTGGTTCAAGGGTACATCTCCGAACTCCTTTGACATCCGTCGTTGTAATCCCTCAACGACGTCAGAGAGGTGACGAGTCCCGACGGCCGGATAATTAAATCAATCACTACGTCAAGTCGATCTTAGCCCAAAACAGGACTAATGTATCCTTGACGAACGTTTAAGTTGATCTTAGTCGCAACGTGACTAATGCATCCTTAAACTAAAAACACCGAACCCAAATCTAACTAAATAAGGATTTGGATTAATCCACGTCCTACGGGCGACGGCATTACTCAGTCTCCGTATACAATCCACGGGCAACCACAAATAAAACAAACACACACGACACGAAGTGAAATTCTGGAGAAGGAGAAAGTTGTTACTGCAAAGCGGTAGCGTAATTAACTGCAGGGGCTTGCGCCTGCAGGGAAGAGCGTCCCCACAATCAAAAACCCCTCAAGCGAGGGGGAATCTGACAAAGTCTGCTACATCGGCCGCATCCGTCTAAACCTTCGATACACGGTGCCATAAATCAACTTGGCATCTTCGAAGAGATGGACGGATAAAAACCAAATAGCATCTGCCCCGAACCTCAGGCATGTGACGTCCCAACGTCGCAGGTCGCCGTTCGGAGGGGAACAGATTCTGGCACGCCCGGTGGGACCTTTTCCTCTTTCCACTCCACACTTCGTGTGTCGTCTTCGCGAACCAATCGCGGTTTGTTAAATGGTTGTCTTCGGATTTCAAGTTGCTAAGATTTGGTCTTTTATCTGGCGCAGAATTCAAGCATCCATGGATTCCCACTGCACCAAATGCGCGAAGCACCACTGCAACGGACGCTCCACCTCACCGAGAGGTGTAACATATGGGCCCCAAGCGGCCTCTTTCCTTACTCTGCCGGTAGAGCAGGTGACCCAGGCCACCACCGGCTTATTTTTCGGGACCATGGTCCCGCCTGCAAGCTTCTCTATGCCGATATCCGCACCGGAAGCGAACAAGAAGTCGGTATTCGACCGACTTACCGCTACTACGACCCCTGTCAACGGGTCGCCCGCTACTAAGCTGACAGCCTCTGTTTTCACCAGGCTAGGTCAGGATCATAAAGTGGCTGTCCCAAAGAGGGCAACGGCCACAGCTTCGGAAGTCGTTGAAGCGGCTTCTCCTATCAGAAAGTCAGTCTTCACAAGATTGACGGTTCCTACTCCTCCTTCAGCTGATCAAAAAGCATCAGTCTTTGATAGACTGACACCGGCAGTTGCCCCACTCCCAAACAAGGGGCAACAAGAAACTGTCCCGATACCTAAGCCAGTCCCAATGACTCGTCGTGCGCGACGTCGCCATTGGCAGCGAATAAGGAAAGCAGGAGGCAACTCCCCTTCAGGGCTAACCCCGCTTGCCCCAATGGCGGAGATCAACGCTGCTGTTCCAACTGGGAACAGCTTTGAATTGCTAAGGAAGGTAAGAAAGAACTCCCCAGTTGCTACATTGAAAAGGTCTCCTCCACCCATGGAAAAAGCTCCGGAGACAAAACAGGAACAGCCCCCTCAACGGCTGTCATCAAAAGTTTATAAAGTATGGCGCAGGGTTCAAAACTCTGTGATCGATCCGGACCACTTGCGTCACCAGAAGAAGGCGAAGGTGGAGAGTAATAAAAACTGCCCCGTTAAACAGCAGGGGGCAACAAATGCTAGAATGCCCGCTTCAACGGCTCCTTCAACCTCAAAGGTCTACAAAAGAAGGAGGCCAGAGAAAGCTCCCGCAACAGCAGCAAGAGTTAACAATGGTGAACCTAAACGCCCCAAGTCAGGGGGCATAGCAGTTCATACGATCTATATGGCTTCAGGAAAAGAAGAAAGTCATACTTCTACGGGTCACCGACCGCTTACCCGGTCAGTGACCAGGTCTCAGGAGCAGCAACAAAAGCTCCAGGAGATGATGACTACAATGGCTGCACTCACGGGGCCAAAAGAGAATCCTGAGACGTCCTTAGATGAACGCCAAGAGGAGGAGACCGACGCTGAGTTCCTCCGCCGAATACTGGAAAAGAGAGACAAAGAGGCTGCGGAACAGGCGGCCAACATAAAGAAAATGGCCCTCCTGTTCCAGGATGTGGTGGGTATGATGATTCAACCAGATCCACCTGCTGGAGATCCCCCAATCATTCTTGAAGATGATAGGGGAGAGACATCGAATCCTCTACCGGCTCTGTCCGCAGCTAAAGAGGATACCATATCAAAAGCTGATTTGGATGAATATATTGCTCAACAAATACGAGTGCATCAGGCGGTTGAAGCAGCCGGTCAGATCGTGAAAACGGGGCGCCCATATCCGGGATGGTATGACCAAATCAAGTACCCGCCAGGTTACACGATTCCTAAATTTCATGTCTACAAGGGGACCGGCAACCCCCATCAACATGTTGCCCAGTTCAGGGCGCTGTGTGGTAACACTGGAGGCGACGACAAACTCTTGCTGCGCCAATTCGTTGGAAGCTTATCAGACACGGCTTTCGAGTGGTATTCTGAGCTCCCCAACGACTCTATTAAAACCTTTGCGGAGATGGAGCTGCTCTTCACCCAACGTTTTGCAAGCGCCAGCGAGCGTACTCCGATGACGGCGCTGATTAACGCCAGGGTAAAACCCGGCGAGACGTGGGTTCAATACGCTATACGGTGGCGTAATCTATGGTCTAAGTGTGAACAACGCATAGAAGAGGCGCCAGCAGTGGGAATGTTTGTTGGAACGCTTGATCCACAGGCAACCATCTCGCAGTTCATGATGTTCTTCAAGCCGACTTCCTTTCAGGCTTTGATCGACAAATTAGCGCAGATGGACCAGATGGGCCATAAACCCCCCCTCCCGAAGCCGGACCCCCGAAACGATAAAGGAAAGGGAAAAGCGATCATCGTCGCCAATGCCCAACAACAGCCGAGCGACTCGAAGCCGGCTACTCGTCCAAACAATACACGCCCATACGTACCCCTTGAGGACAGGATGGGACGTGCTTACTCCTTCCCCCGTGATAAAACAAGAAGGCTATTTGAGTTGGCATTGCGCAATAGGCTCATAAATCTGCCAGACCCAAAACGTCCGTCACAACCGAGTGACGTCAACGAGCCCAATTACTGCCCTTATCATCGAGTGCTAGGCCATCCAATTGAGGATTGCTACGTTTTCAAGAATTGGCTTGAGAACCAGTACCGTCAGGGCAAATTTGCGCTATCCGACAAATGGAAGGTGAATCCTCCGCAGCCCCACACCTCTAAGGGGACGAATACGCCGGGGGCAACATGCTCCGTTATTGAAGAAACTCCCTGGGAGGTTGTATTATCAGCCAAAACGAGGAGAATGCTAAATGATCTTCAGACCTGTCCAGCGGTCAAGTGGAAGAACCCCTTGGAACCGCAGGTTATTGAGGGGATGTTGAAGCCACGTCCAACTCCGAAGACCAATGAGGGTAGTTCAAACATTCATAGCCAGCCGTCAAAATCTTCGAAAAAGAAGAAGAAGAAATCTAAAAAGCCCGTGAAACCTGGTGACAAGCGCACGGACTTACAAAAGCAAATCGACGCGCTGGATGAATATAACCAAAAGGCGCGAACTCCCATTACGCTCCAAGATTTCCTTGATCACGTCTTCCAAAAAGAAGACGAAGGAGAAAGTTCATCGGATGAATCTGACGAATATGTGGCAAGCTGTCATATGATCTCCCATTCGACCACGAACGATGAAGGAACTTCTGGCACTGAAACGCTGGGGGCAAATGCCGAATCAGGAACCCTAGGGTTACCGGTTGAAATGATCAGCGCATTTCTTAATGAAGCTCGGTTGAAAAGCAAGGCTGATCGAGAACGCGAGACGGCTATATTCGAAAGGGCCAAGCGTCAGCGACTTGAGGAAAGAGCTGAGGTGATCCCGCTGGAGCAAAATGCCTCCACCGCTGACAAAAGCCAATTCAAGATAAAAAAGAAATTTGCTAAGGCCGTATCGATGGGCATGAAGCTACCACCCTCTGAAGGAAAAATTACTGGCACGGTAGAAATGCATCCCTCTTATTGCTTATACCATCAGAAGGTCTCACATTCCACCCAAGATTGCAAAGCTTTCAATGGATGGTGGCAAGGATACGTCGCTAATCGACAACGATTTAAACGAGAAAAACGTAAAGTTCGCCGAGAGCAAAGAAATACGACTAAAGAACTTGAAAGAGCTGCCGGCAATTGTCACATGGTTAACACTACCGGGTCACAAGTGCCTACATTTGGGAGCGACTCCGATGAAGAGCTAGAGCTTGGCCCCCTCTTCGAAGAATCCACTTCGGGAAAAGAAAAAGAACCGAAGGCCTGCGAGAATATACAGCTGCGCAATCGAACATTACCCGAAAAGAACCTCGGACCCTTGAATAAGAAAAACAAAGGGAAAGAGAAGGTCTCTGAAGACATCGCTTTGGATGACCAAGTTGCGGAGGAGTTAACCGCCAAGAATCCCCCAAAAAGGAATAAAGTAGATTACAATGTCTTGGCGCACCTGAGAAAGCTACCCTCACAACTCAGCATTCTCGATGCCCTATTGCTATCGAAAGAAGCGAGGGATTCCTTGATTAAGGCCCTACAAGATCCGGACCAGTTCCAGGCCTTCTTAGCCGAACAAAAGATGAAGGATGAATTGGAAGAGGTGCACACAGCCGACGTTGCTTTTGGTGATGAGGACCTTCTTCTCGGGACGTGTGAACACAATCGCCCTCTTTATGTCTCAGGATACTGCCATGATATAAAGATAGGTAAAATCTTGGTTGATAACGGATCGTCCGTCAATTTACTCAACGTACGAGTGTTAAAGGAGATTTGCATGAGTGTCCAACACCTCGCCCGAGACAAGATCACTATCTCCGGTTTCGACTCTCAATCCTCAAAGACTCTCGGATCTGTGATATTGACGTTACGCTTCGGGTTGCTCGTCACAGACATCAAATTCCATGTTATAGAGGCCAAGACGTGCTACAATGCTCTGCTCGGCCGACCATGGCTACACGAGTACAATATCATCCCTTCTACACAGCATCAGGGCATGAAGTATTCCAGGGATGGCCTCGAGTACACTGTGGCCGGAGAGTTGAATCCGTTTTCCGTGAACGAAGTTCGCAAGTATGAAGATGCCAAATACTTCTTGCCGAGCTTCGAAGACACGGAAAGGTGTCACAAACCGGAGAACAAAACTAATGCCACCATCCCTGTCTTCGGCAGTGACACCGAGGAAGAGGATATAATTTATTCAGGTCCATCCCAATCTACCAGGCCAGGACCATCCGTTCCTTCGTTGATCTTCGGTAGTGATTCAGAGGATGAAGTTCATGCTGTATTCCCTGCTCGGCCTTCGATACGGATCTCCGCGGATGAAGAGCGAAGTCTGCAGGTAACCATGGTGCCACTTGAACATTACAAAGAACTGGATGCACTCGACGCCAACAGCATAGAGGAATTGCATACATTCTATATCCCTCCCGGACGAAAAGGCGAGAAGGCAATCTTATTCTACCGTTCTGAAGAAAACAAGGTGGAAAAAGAAATTTGGCATGGCGCAGATCCCACGCTCGACAGGCTTCAGCCTATCCGTCTTCCCAGATATTATACCGAAGGTTTGAAGAAACTACTGAAGCGCCAGGGGATGTCCTTCACACAGACCGTTAGAAAAGCCAAATTCTATGACAAGGTCTGGAACGTTCCCGGGACTCAATGCAAACTGCCTAACGGGAGAACGGAAACAAAAGGGCTTGGGTACATCCGGCCAAAGAAACGGGAGCTAGTAAACAGCTGTTATGCCATGTATGACTTCGATGAAGAGGCGGACGCTCAATGGGAGGATGCTATTCCTGAGCCAACAAAAGTTCCTGATGCAAAACCGCCCAATCCATCGTCCGAAGACCAGATGAGCAAACTTATAAGGGATGCGAGTCAAAAAGCCCGAGATGATCATGATCGTGAAATGGCAATCTATGAGAAAGCTAAGACACAGCGCCTCCTCCAACGGGCAGTAAAGAACGAAGGTGCCGCTCCTTGTCAACCTGCTACAAAAAAGGTTCGACGCGAGAACAAAAACAAGTCGAAAGGCAAGAGAGGCGCTCGACAACTACAAATCAGAGCTAAGAAGCCGCGCATCCGAGAATCGAGCGTTATTGACTTAGCCCTCGGGAAGAAAATGGGTCGAGCATACTCTTTTCCTCGGAACAAAACAAGGAAAATATTCGATCTCGCTCTAAAACATCAAATGCTTACGTTGCCAGAGTCTAAACACCCTGAACAAGCAGGCGAAGTCTCCAACCCGAAGTATTGCTTTTACCATCGAGTAGTAGGGCATCCGCTTGAAGATTGCTTCACCTTTAAGAATTGGGTTGAGGACCAATACCAGCTTGGCAAATTCGCGTTGTCTGACAGTTGGAGGGTAGCGCCGCCGCAAAAGCACGAACCCGAAAACACAAGGATAAAACCAACTCCGCATTGGGATAGGCAGAAAATTCGCACCTGCCATGTGATAACAAAAGCAGGGTCCGAGGACATGAACAACCTCCCTTGGTGCTTTGAAAGCGGCAGCGATGAGGTAATCTCAGAATTTCCCCCAGCTCCGAAAGAACTGGAGGATGGAATCCATACCACTGCAGATAATCTCAAGAAAATTGAGTTGGGGACGGAAAATGACCCGCGACCGACATTCATCAGCGAACTGCTATCTGAAGAAAGGGTGGCTGCGTTAAAGGATGTGCTTCTGCAGCACAAAGATTGCTTCGCGTGGAACTATTCCGAAATGCCGGGACTAGATCCAGAAATTGCAGTACACAAGTTGGCGATATCCCCGGACATTAAGCCAGTCAAACAAGCGCCGAGAAGAATGCGACTCGAGCTTGAGATGAGCATCAACGCCGAAGTCAAAAAGCTGATAGATTCAGGCTTCATCCAAGAAGTCCAGTACCCTGAATGGATCGCCAACATTGTCCCGGTGATGAAGAAAAATGGGACAGTGCGCATATGCGTAGACTTCCGGGATCTCAATAAAGCCTGCCCAAAAGATGATTTTCCAGTGCCAGTCACCGAACTGATGATAGACAACACATCCACTCATGAGGTTTTCTCCTTCATGGATGGCTCATCAGGGTATAATCAAATAAAAATGCACCCGGAAGATCAGAAGCACACAGCCTTCAGGACTCCTCTTGGTATATTCTGTTATAAAGTGATGCCCTTCGGTTTGAAGAACGCCGGTGCTACTTATCAGAGGGCCATGACGAAGATCTTCGACGACCTTATACACGAAATCGTCGAATGCTACATTGACGATCTCGTGGTCAAGAGCAAATCATACAAGGAACATCTCGAGCATCTGAAGACTGTATTTCAACGCCTTCGGCAATACAACTTGAAGATGAACCCGCTCAAATGTGCATTTGGAGTTTCCTCAGGCAAATTCTTGGGATTCATTGTTCAACACCGAGGTATTGAAATAGATCCATCAAAGATCAAAGCGATCATGGAAATGCCTCCACCGAGGACTCTCAAACAATTGCGGTCTCTCCAAGGGAAACTCGCGTATATACGGCGATTCATAGCCAACCTTTCAGGAAAGTGCCGTCCTTACAGCCACCTGATGAAGAAGGGAACCCCATTCGTTTGGGACCAAAAATGCCAGGGCGCGCTGGATGAGATCAAGCAATACCTGCAGAACCCGCCGGTGTTGGCTGCTCCGGTTAAGGGAAAGCCTCTTATCCTTTATACAACCGCCCTCGAAGGTTCCTTAGGCGCATTATGGGCACAAGAGAACGATCAGGGGAAAGAAAGAGCGCTCTACTACTTAAGTCGAGTCCTGCTGGGGGCAGAAAGCAACTACTCTCCCATTGAAAAACACTGCCTGGCGTTGATCTTCGCAATAACAAATCTTAGGCACTACGCGTTGGCGCACGAGGTCCGTCTGATTTCAAAAGTGGACCCTCTTAAATATCTAATGTCAAAAGCCATATTGACAGGACGACTCGCTAAATGGGCCCTGCTCTTGATGGAATTCTCGATAATGTATCAACCTCTCAAGGCAGTGAAAGGCCAGGCCATCGCCGACTTCCTCGCTGAGCATCCGATACCCGCCGATTCTCCTCTGAATTGCGATCTTCCAGACGAACATGCGTTCGATGCGATCGACGGTGATGATATCCGATGGGAGCTTTATTTCGATGGAGCATCTTCCATGAAGAAACGTAAACAAAGTACCCCTATAATTAAATCGGGGGTAGGACTCATCTTTGTGACTCCCCAAGGAGGAATAATGCGCTTCGCCTTCTCCTTAGCGGAGCCGAGGACGAATAATGAAGCTGAATATGAAGCTCTGATAGCAGGCCTTGAGATCGCCATTGATATGGGAATTGAAAGCCTCCTCATATATGGGGACTCCCAACTAGTCGTCAGTCAAGTGAACGGCGATTACCAGACATGCAAACCGGAATTGGTAAAATACGGTGAAAAAGTGCAACAACTGCTAACCCAAATTCCCTCCTATACTTTGGAGAGCATACCGCGTGCGGAAAACAGCAAAGCAGACGCACTAGCCAAACTTGCTAAAGAACTGGCTGACGAGAACCTCGACAACGTTAGAATCGTGGTACAAAGCCGTCGAGTGCTTGCCCCAGCAGAAGTATCTCCGGAATCGTCTGAAGAAAAAGGAGCGAAAGAGGAGACAACCCTGCAAATAAAAGACTGGGAAAATACCGAGGACTGGAGAGAAGTCTTCATAGATTACTTCAAGTTCCGCCGAATGCCTGAAGAAGCGTCCTTAAGACATCAGCTCGTGAAACGAGCTCTGTCTTTCGCCTTCGTCAATGATACTCTATACAAGAGGTCATTCGATTCTCTGTGGCTGAGATGCCTAGGACCTGACGAAGCGAGAAGGGTCGTCCAAGAAGTTCACGACGGACTCTGTGGTTCCCACCAAGCAGGCCCTAAGATGAAGTTGAAGATAAAACGGATGGGCTACTATTGGCCCACGATGATTCAGGACTGCATCGAATATGCGAAGCAATGCCACTCATGCCAAATTCATGGGGACTTCATCCATCAGCATCCCAATCCACTGCATCCAACAGTGGCTAGTTGGCCATTCGAAATGTGGGGAACTGACATAGTCGGCCCCATCGAACCAGCATCGTCAAAGGGACATCGTTTCATCTTGGCGACGACTGATTACTTCTCCAAATGGGCAGAGGCGGTACCATTGAGGGAAGTGAAGACAGAGAACATTCTCCATTTCTTCAAAACGCATGTCATATACCGGTTTGGAACCCCAAGAAGGATCATCTCTGATAATGGGCCAGCCTACCGAAGTCATAGAATTAGCCGCTTCGCACAACAGCACAATATAGACTGGAGATATTCCTCAGTTTATAACCCGCGAGCTAACGGTCTAGCTGAAGCCTTCAACAAGACCTTGACGAAGATCATAAAGAAAACAGTGTCACGAAATAAGAAAGATTGGCACGAAAGATTGCAAGAGGCTCTTTGGGCGTATCGGACTACGTTTAAAACGGCCACAAACACAACGCCATACGCGTTGGTATTTGGGACGGAAGCAGTACTACCTCTCGAGATAGAATTACCCTCTCTACGAGTGGCAGTCCACTACGAGCTGACAGACGAGGAAAATGCTCACCTTCGGTTCGAAGAGCTTGACGCCCTTGATGAAATCCGGCTTCTAGCACAACAAAATCTGGAAGCCTATAAAGCAAAGATGACGCGCTCATATGAAAGATTGAGCCGCCCGAGAACGTTCCACCAAGGCGAACTCGTGCTAGTAGTCAAAAGGCCCATGATCCCCAATCGCGCCAAGCGGGGAAAGTTTGAGCCAAACTATGAAGGACCGTACATCATTGATAAAGTCTACCAAGGCGGGGCTTATCTACTCATGGACATGCACGGTGAAAGGCCTTTCAGGCCAATAAACGGACGCTTCCTCAAGAAATACTACGCTTAATGAGCCACAGCCTAGGTCAATGGTAGATGACGACGACTATCTCTGCTCGCTATCTTCCTAAGCTCAGGCTTTGTAAGTAGTAGCCAACCCTCTCAACGGTGGACCGAAATGTCCTTAAACTAATATCAGACCGAAACGTCTTTAAACTACTACCGCTGCATCTTCAGACTAACGAGATAAAAAAAAAAAAAAAAAAAACAAAAAAACAAAAAAAAACGGTATGTCCATAAGCAAGAAGGGCACGGATGAAAACCCGAAAGGGCTCCGCGAGTAAAAACAGCAGGGCGACCGACGAGTGTTCGTGAAAACCCGAAAGGGCGCGACCTCGTAAAAAAAAAAAAGAGAAGAAAAAAAAAAAAAAAAAACTAAAAAAAAAACGGTATGTCCATAAGCAAGATGGGCACGGATGAAAACCCGAAAGGGCTCCGTGAGTAAAAACAGCAGGACTACCGGCGAATGTTTGTGAAAACCCGAAAGGGCGCAACTTCGTTAAAGAACCCTTACAGAGTCCTCTCGACCCTATAAGAAGAAACCACCCGCGTGAGATCCTTACGACTCACAAGGGAACGACACACTTAGGAATCCCCATGATTCCTAAGGAGAAAATACGCTTGCGAGATCCTCACGACTCGTAAGGAGAACTCTCTTATGGGACCCTCACGGCTCATAGGATTTGAAAGTCTTAAGTCACAGAGACCTAAACCTGTGCTTAAGCAAACCCCCACAAACTTCCAATGTAGCCCTACAAGTGATTCAATATTGACCCTTGTATACAATCCACGGGCGCGAATAAACATTTCCCTAACCAAGTCCCGTCCATGGCTGGGGATATGTTCACAAGACCCTTGTAGGTCCTCTCGATTTACAAGGAGAAAACCCTCCTGTAGGATCCTTACGACTTACAGAGGAACATGCACTTAGGAATCCTCACGATTCCTAAGGAGAAAACACGCCTACAAGATCCTCACGACTTGTGGGGAGAAATACCTTTGTGAGACCCTTACGGTTCATGAAGTTAAGAGCCCTAGTCGACAGCGCCTTAACCCAGTTCGCTAAGCCACCTTTGTTCGACATTGACAGAGGCAGATGATGATTCCCTCCTGGTAATATCCCAGTTGCAGCGGTGCTGATGCCGAAGTCGGTGTCCAATTTCAGGTTTACGGCGAAAAGCCGATAGGCCGCACATGCATACGAAACAGCCGAAATGATGGGGCAACTTGCAATAAGCAAGTAAAGAAAATGTATGCATGGAAAATAGCCGAAATGATTGGGCAGCTCGCAATAAAAAGCAGCGAGTAAAAATAAAATAAATAGCCGAAATGATTGGGCACCGCGAAAAATAGCCGAAATGATTGGGCAGTCGCGACCTTCGCGATATAAAAGCTGAAATGATAGAGCATCGCGGAAATAAAATAAAACAAAAATAAGAAATGATGAAACTTCGGCTCTACAGTTAAGATCACATCGATCCCTGTATACAATCCAAGGGCGCAAACAAAGAAGAAACCATACTTCCCCAGCTGATTCCGTCGAACGACGAAGCCAAATCTCAACGGTTCGTTTCAACCGAAGAAGCCAGAAAACTTCTCAACTCACGGATACAAACACTCCTTGACGAGAGCCTCCTGATCCGCGTCGACCCGCAGAGCCTCCAGCGCCCCCGTGGGAACCCTCGACTCGTTTCAAACCCCAAGGACACAAATAATCCTTGGCGCTTGGGAAACAAATAATCCCTCGCAAACTCCTCGACTCACGGATACAAACACTCCTTGACGAGAGCCTCCTGATCCGCGTCGACCCGCAGAGCCTCCAGCGCCCCCGTGGGAACCCTCGACTCGTTTCAAACCCCAAGGACACAAATAATCCTTGGCGCTTGGGAAACAAATAATCCCTCGCAAACTCCTCGACTCACGGATACAAACACTCCTTGACGAGAGCCTCCTGATCCGCGTCGACCCGCAGAGCCACCAGCGCCCCCGTGGGAACCCTCGACTCGTTTCAAACCCCAAGGGCACAAATAATCCTTGGCGCTTGGGAAACAAATAATCCCTCGCAAACTCCTCGACTCACGGATACAAACACTCCTTGACGAGAGCCTCCTGATCCGCGTCGACCCGCAGAGCCTCCAGCGCCCCCGTGGGAACCCTCGACTCGTTTCAAACCCCAAGGACACAAATAATCCTTGGCGCTTGGGAAACAAATAATCCCTCGCAAACTCCTCGACTCACGGATACAAACACTCCTTGACGAGAGCCTCCTGATCCGCGTCGACCCGCAGAGCCACCAGCGCCCCCGTGGGAACCCTCGACTCGTTTCAAACCCCAAGGGCACAAATAATCCTTGGCGCTTGGGAAACAAATAATCCCTCGCAAACTCCACGGCTCCCATGCTCAACGAAAAGATGCTCATAGATGTTGAACAGCGTTCTCCGGCGTGAGCTCCTTTACCCTCGGCTTAGCCCCATAGATGTACTCGTCCGGCGGGAGCAATTCCTCATAATGTTCCCCCATAGCCGGTAGGCCAGACACCTCCGTAAATTCTTCCAGCGAAATGGACACTTCCCGATCCATGGCGAGGAAAGTATGAGTAGGAATGTTCCACTGCTCCAGGAAGGCCTTAAACCACCAAGTAGGAAGCGTAGGATACTGGAAAAGAGAAACATAGACTGCGGTGTACAGTCCTAGTCTTATCAACTGTGACTTCCTCGTCGACAGAATATACCGGGCCCATGGCAGATAGCCAACCGGGTGGCGGGGGATCAGACCAATGTTATATGATTGCCCCCAGGGTCTCGCCTCGCCCTGACAAATACGGCGTCCTAGGATGTCCAAAACCATCGGACGCTGGACCGGGATGGCATCTATGGCCGGATGAAGAAAACCCTTCGATGTCCAATCCGCCATCTCCGCGGCATACCGCACCGGAGGTGGGCTGGCGTAATGAATCGCCGTTATGGGCTCCGACGGCACCGCACATGTAAAGCTGCGCCGACCCATAATAATCTGATTGTACCACGACCCCCAAAGGTGGAGGCTCTTATACTCCGGGTCGTATGCTTTGATCATGGCCAGGACCTCGCGATCCAAAGGCGCCTCTGGGAATCCTTCCTCTGAGCGGACAAACGGAAAGGAAATGTCTTCAGACATAATCGCTGCAAAAAGAGCAATGTAGCTGTCAGTGTTGTAATCCTAACGCTTGACGTCGGAAAAAGGAAATGCATTAATTAAACTAAAATCAAAATTAATTAAATACACCGCACCACAGTGCAGTGAATAGGAGACCAAAGAAGGACCCATGAAATCTAAATGACAATACGTCAGTTAAGGGGACAAACTCATCATTGGATGAGATTGTCAGTTAGCCCTTGGGGGGAACATTCCCATAATAAAAAAAAAGGGGGAAAGAATCACTAGAGACAAGGAGAAAATCTCCTCTTTTAGAGCAAAGCTCTATCACAGAATGACACTTGTCAAGTTCTGGTCTCAAAAGAATAAAATTCCTTAAAAAGGATCCTAGCTCTATAATACCCCCACCAAAGGGAAAGTTTTGAAAAAAGAAAATTTAAAATTAAAATTTCTGGAATCCTGACAAAGGATCCATAAAAGCTTACAGAGAAAATTCTTCATTTTTTTTTTAAGTCTAAAAGATCTACATTTAATTCAGGAGCAAAGCTCTGTTCATGGGTTAGAACCCATGAACAAGATCTCTGTAGATCTATGAATTCGTGAGAGCAAAGCTCTGTGGATGAAACCCCGAAGGGAACTTCTTTGGATCAAAAGATCTATGAGAGCAAAGCTCTGTGGGTTAAGATTGACTTAAATTAATTTAACTTGGTTTTAAATTAAACATTACCTAAAAGTTTTCTAAAAAACTTTGGGAAGCAAGAGCAAAGCTCTGAAGTCCTGAGCAAGAGCAAAGCTCTGGAAAATCAAAACCTAATGGTGAGATTTTCTAAGGGTCAAACGCCCTATTTATAAGGCGCCTACGCCTCTTGAGTTTCCCCCTTGATCCAACGGTCAGGGGGGTTGCCACCGCTGCACTCACGTGTGCGCCACGTGAGCGCAACGGTGGGGGGGCATTTGTTTCGCCCAATCAGAGCAAAGCTCTGTTTGAATTCAAAATTCAAATTTTTGAAGCAAAGCTTCAAGTCCCGCGCGCAGCGCCCAAGAAAGCGCACCCAATCAGAGCAAAGCTCTGTTTAAAGGAAGCAAAGCTTCAGCTGCGCTGCGCCCTGCGCTGCAGACACGTGTCAGCGCAGATGCGCTAGCGCAGTTGCGCTGCGCTCTGCGCTGCGCGACACGTGTCAGCGCAGATGCGCTAGCGCACTTGCGCTGTGCTCTACGCTGCGCGACACGTGTCATGCGCTGGGGCATCTGCGCCAAACTGAATTAAGATTTTTATGAAATCTTTTCTGTTCTTTCCAGAACTATAAGACTTTCTTCGGCCTTTGGATCAAAGATCCGACGGTGGGAAAACTCCCAAAAATCATTCAGGAAAGATCCCGTTAACAAATTCAACAGATTTGTGGTCGCTATAAATAGGACCCTAAGCCTCAAAAAGAAGAGAGGAAGAATTTTCTCGAAAAATCAAGAAGTCTAAACAGAGAAAACTCCGAGAAGAAAAAAGGTAAAGAACCTTTATAAGGTAGAAAAAAGGCCTTCTAATAGATCATTGATCTAAAAATAAGATCAATGATCTTTATATAAAAAAAAAACAGTGCTTTGCACTTCTTGTGAACCTTCGGTTCTGTAAAAACAATAAAAATAATAAAAGAATAAAAGAATAGTGCTTTGCACTTTTAAGAACCTCTGGTTCTTCGAATAAAGAAAAATTTATTTTTCTTTGATCTAATTTAGACGAAGAAATTAAACAGTGCTTTGCACTTCCCTTCTTGAATCTAAAAGATTCTTAGTGCTTTGCACTTCAAAGTTGCGCCGTTGCGCCCTTAACAGAGCGCCACGTGTCAGCTATAAGACCACTTGCGCTAAGCGCTCTCAAGATAGAGCTTTGCTCTCTGGAATTAGTGCAACTCGCTGAGAGCGCGCCACGTGTCAGCAGCGCAACAGCGCAGCGCAAAAACGCAACGCGCTGCGCTAGTGCGCTTGCACTCATCAAGAGCACGACACGTGTCATCACTATATGGACTTGCGCTCATTGCTTAGCGCAGAGCGCAGATGCATTAAAAAGGGCCAAGCCCAATTAAAAGAAGGCCTAACAGGCTCAATAAAGCGCAAATGCATTATTTTAATGGGCTGAGCCCAAATCAAAACAGATGCTTTGCGTCATTTATAAATGGGTTGAGTCCAAACAGAATCTCCAGAATGCTATGCATTTTTCAAGGGGCAGAGCCCAAATCAAAACGGATGCATGGCATCATTCATAAATGAGCAGAGCTCAGAATAAATTGATGCCCTGCAGAGCCCAAATGCAATGTAGTACTTAACAAAGATGTTGAACTGGACTTAGCCCAATCGCGGCCATAAGTCCTTAAATTAAATTGACTGAATAAAATGGCTTTCCTAAATCAATTTACATCCGGTTCGAGGGTACATCTCCGAACTCCTTTGACGTCCGTCGTTGTAATTCCTCAACGACGTCAAAGAGGTGACGGGTCCCAACGACCACACATCGATATGGACTGTGGGGTCCTTAAACTCGTGGACCGAAACGTCCTTAAACTAATATTGGACCGAAACGTCCCTAAACTAATTTTGGACCGAGACGTCCTTAAACTAATGATGGACCACTACGTCCCTAAACTGGCATTGGACCGAAATGTCCATAAACTAACATCGGACCGAAATGTCCATAAACTAACATCGGACCGAAATGTCCATAAACTAACATCGGACCGAAACGTCCCTAAACTAATATCGGACCGAAACGTCCCTAAACTAATATTGGACCGAAATGTCCCTAAACTAAAAATCGGACCGAAACGTCCTTAAACTAATATTGGACCACCACGTCTCTAAACTGGAATATGGACCACTACGTCCTTAAACTGGCGACGGACCGAAACGTCCCTAAAACTGGCAATGGACCGCCACGTCCCTAAACTGACACAATAGGGCCCAAACGCTCTTTTGTCGGATCTAAACGGTCCCGTCTAAGTTGATCTTAGCCCCAAATATGGTTAATGTGTCCTTAGATATTCAAATAAGTAATAAAATCCCAAATCAACTCTGGTTCAAGGGTACATCTCCGAACTCCTTTGACATCCGTCGTTGTAATCCCTCAACGACGTCAGAGAGGTGACGAGTCCCGACGGCCGGATAATTAAATCAATCACTACGTCAAGTCGATCTTAGCCCAAAACAGGACTAATGTATCCTTGACGAACGTTTAAGTTGATCTTAGTCGCAACGTGACTAATGCATCCTTAAACTAAAAACACCGAACCCAAATCTAACTAAATAAGGATTTGGATTAATCCACGTCCTACGGGCGACGGCATTACTCAGTCTCCGTATACAATCCACGGGCAACCACAAATAAAACAAACACACACGACACGAAGTGAAATTCTGGAGAAGGAGAAAGTTGTTACTGCAAAGCGGTAGCGTAATTAACTGCAGGGGCTTGCGCCTGCAGGGAAGAGCGTCCCCACAATCAAAAACCCCTCAAGCGAGGGGGAATCTGACAAAGTCTGCTACATCGGCCGCATCCGTCTAAACCTTCGATACACGGTGCCATAAATCAACTTGGCATCTTCGAAGAGATGGACGGATAAAAACCAAATAGCATCTGCCCCGAACCTCAGGCATGTGACGTCCCAACGTCGCAGGTCGCCGTTCGGAGGGGAACAAAACCCACTAAAAGGAATTAAAAAATATTATAAAACAGCAAGGAATACCCCAATGGGGCATCACGTGCCCACACGTGACCAAAGGTCACGTGCAGACACGTGATGGGTTCCTAAGCTCTCTGAATTAATAGAATTAAATTCGAATTAAATAATTAATCAGTGGGGTCACGTGCTAACACGAGATAGGCTCTTAGACCCTCTGAAATAATAAGAATTAAATTCCAACAATGGGGTCACGTGCTAACACGTGATAGGCCTCTAAACTCATTAAATAGAGTTAAAAAGTATAATAAAACAACAGGAAAAATCCCAATGGGGCATCACGTGCCCACATGTGACCAAGGGTCACGCGCTGACACATGATAATTCCTGAGTTATTTGAAACAACAGAATTAAATTCTGGTTAAATGCTTTATCGATGGGGTTACGTGTCAACACGTGATGGGATCCTAAAATCTCTGAAATAATAGAATTAAATTCTAATTAAGGGAAATCAAAAATCCTAACTGGAAAAATATTTCTTTAAATATTTCCAAACAAAAAGATTGTGCTCTGTAAAGTGGAGCACCGTTGGATTAAAAATCCAATGGTGATTAAAAATCACCAATTTATAGAAAGATTCTATACAAGAAAAGATTTCCCTGAAATTTGAATAACAGATAAAAGATCTTTTGGATTAAAAATCCAATGGTGAATAAAAATCACCGAGTGATCTAAAAGATCATGTTGGTTACAAAATCAATTAAAATCTTTCAATGAAAGATTCACAAAACAAATTGATTCTTTTCTTTCTCCTATAAATAGGAGCCAAGAAAAGGAGAGAAAGGACTTTTTTTGGGAGATAACAACAACAGAGAGAAAAAAGAGAGGAGAATTTAATTCTCAAGAGAGAAAACCTTAGGTGAGAAAAGGAAAGGGATCAAAACTTCAAAAAGAGAATTTAATTCTCAATCTAAGAGTTTAACACTTCTGCAAAAAGAATTTAGTTCTTCCTCTAGTTGAAGATCTGTAGAAGCACATCTCCCCATAGGTTGAGAATTTAATTCTCATCGGGTTGAGATCCTGCCATGCAGATCCAAAACCTAGAGGGAGAATTGAGTTTAGAGAATTTAATTCTATCAAAACAAAACTAGGGTTTAACCCTATATGAGAATTCAATTCTCCTAAAATTACAGGAATTTAATTCCTTCGAGATGGACAGAACTAGGGTTTAACCCTAATTGAGAATTTAATTCTCTCAAATTCATGGGAATTTAATTCCTCTAAAAGAAATTAGGGTTTAACCCTACATAAGAATTTAATTCTTTCATAACAGGAATTTAATTCCTCCTAAAATGAAACTAGGGTTTAACCCTATATAAGAATTTAAATCTTTCAAAATGGGAATTTAATTCCTCCAAAGTTGTAATTAGGGTTTAATCCTACAGAGAATTTAATTCTTAAAAAAATAAAGAGACTTAAAAGATCTCCATGCATGCAAAGAACTAAGGTCACGTTGCCCCACGTGACCCCTGAAAAGATCCCCAAAAATGAGAAGGAAAAAGCTTTGAGGCAATGCCTCACGTGCTCCCACGTGACCTCTAAAACAAAGAGAATAAAAGTAAAGGAAATGTTGGCTCTGGGCGCTCTCACGTGTTACCACGTGACCCTAATAAATGCCTTAACAAATCAGTGCATGAATGCTTATCACGTGCCCGCACGTGATGGCCAGAAAGTCAAAAAGTGTTTAACACTTATTTGCAGAACAAAGTAAAAGGAAATCTTGTCCCATCTTCAGATGCCTCACGTGCTCACACGTGATGGCCTGAAAGCTAAGTGTTTAACACTTATTTGCAGCTTTGAGGGTAAAATAAAGGAGTTTCGGCCCAATTCTCAGGCGCCTCACGTGACCCTACGTGACCACCCCATTTTTAGTGTTTAACACTATTTTTAAAGCGCATCACGTGGGAACACGTGATCGTCAAATACTTTCTAGTGTTAACATTATTTCAAAACCAACCTAGCCCAAAATGCCTAAGTTTTTCCAGAGGCAGGATTCCCCTTTGACTGAACTTCAAATATACCCTTGTTTTCCAAAATTGATCATTTCACATGACATTCAAAGTAAACTCCAGAGCCATGATGAATGGTCAGTGCCTAATAAAAGACAAAATGTTATCAGAGCCCTTAAAACTCTGGTTTAGCATTGCTAAATAATGTGGGCTTGAACCCATGCAAATGTTTAATGGTCCAACAAAGAGCCAATATTTCTAATCTAATTGGACTTAACCCAAACTGGCCATAAGTCCTCAATTCAGATTTAACTGAGCCAATGTGCTTATAATCTAATAAATTGATCGTGGTTCCAAATTGGACTACAGATCCCCAAATCCACTTTGGTTCGAGGGTACATCTCTTCACTCCTTTGATATTTGTCGTTGTAATCCTTCAACGTCTTCAAAGAGGTGACGGGTCCCGACAACCACACATTTCACGGACTATGATGTCCTTAACCTTGACTGTGGGGTCTTTAAACTCACGGACTATGATGTCCTTAACCTTGACCGTGAAGTCTTTAAACTCACGGACTATGATGTCCTTAACCTGGACCACCATGTCCTTAAACTGGTATTGGACCACTATGTCCTTAAATTGGTATTGGACCACCATGTCCTTAAACTGGAAATCGACCACAATGTCCTTAAACTAAACAATAGAGTCCAAATGCTCTTTTGTTGGATCTAAACGATCCCGTTAAGTTGATCTTAGTCTGAAATTAGACTAACGTGTCCTTAACAAACGTTGAGTTGATCTTAGTCTAAAATTAGACTAACGTATTCTTAACGAACGTTTAAGTTGATCTTAGTCTCAAATGAGACTAACGTATCCTTAAATCCAAACCCCCAAACCCAAATCTAAAAAAATATGGATTTGGACTAATCCACGCCCTACGGGCGATGACATAAATTAGTCTCCGTATACAATCCACGGGCAACCAAACACAAAACAAATACCCATGACACGAAGTGACCATATAGAGAAGGAGAAAGTTGTTACCGCGATGCGGTAGCGTAATTAACTGCAGGGGCTTGCGCATGCAGGGAAGAGCGTCCCTGCAATCAAAACCCCCTCAAACGAGGGGGAATCTGATGATATCTGCTACATCGGCTGCATCCGTTTAAACCTTCGATACGTGGTGTCATAAATCAACTTGTCATCTTCGGAGAGGTGGACGGATAGCACCAATTAGCATCTGCCCCGAAATTCAGGCAAGACGGACCTACGCGGTCGCGTCTCCGTGTTTCGGCGGGGAACACCTTTTATGACTGTTGCATTTACATACTGTTATTTTATACGCATTGCTTCATGTATTAGTAGTACCTGATAGAGTACCTTTCATGACTATTGCATTTAGATACTGTTATTTTATACGCATTGCTTCATGTATTAGTAGTACCTGATAGAGTACCTTACATAACTGTTGCATACATATTGCCTTTTTTGCTTCATGTATTAGTAGGGCCCGATAGAGTACCTTTCATACCGTTGCACTTATATAGGCATTTATTGTTATCAGCTTGCATGCATTATATTCGCGCTGTACGTGCATACTTGCGATTACCTGCATATGTTATTTACTATTCACAAGTTGGCAACTCACCCCCGTTGTGCCACAGTGTTTTGCAGGTTGTTCCTCACAGTAGTCAGAAGCAGGGCTATTTTCATCTATCGTATCACTTTTTGCTGCGGATACCGTTTCGGCTCACAGTGTGCAGTTTTGCTTTAGGTGGGGTTTGTGGTTATCCGTTTATGTTCTTTGTATATTCATTGTATCCTGTACTCTCCATCTACCATTATCATGTATGACTTAGAGACTTGATGTGAGGACGATATTGTATATTATTTTGTAACTTGGATGTCTTTTATGCAGTTTTATTTATATCGTCTTTTATTTCTTCGCTACGGCGTCGTATATTTGTTGTGGTGGTTGTTTCCGCCTTTGGGCGTGTTTTTAATCCCGTTTGGGGATGCTTTACTTATATTTATGTTGTACCCATTTTTGGGGTTGGTTTTTACAAAGGAGGTGCTGCCGCCAAAATTTTAAAGGAAATAAAATTGGGACTTTAAGGAATTTGGGTTGAGATTTCAAAGGTTTTGAAAATGCTATTATCACTTTCTTACTTCTTTTGATGGTTTAGATTACTGGGTTTTTGGCTTATTTAAATTGCGTTACGCCTGTAGACGTTGCGTAGTTTAGGGGCCGTCACGTGCCAATTTTGGGTCGTGACACTCCATGGCCCCGAAGTCGAGGTGGAGATTGCTCAGATATAGGTAGACCAGATGCCTCTTGTTGAGTTTATGCTCCTTAGTTGTTGGAGGGGACGTAATTGGCTAACTGAGGAAGATTGCCGAGCAGGGTAGCTGCTCGGTGCCTCTTGGCGAGGGCTTTGATCCTTAGAGCAGGAGGGGCCGTGAGAGGCCTGCTGAGGAAGATTATCGAGCAGGGTAGCTGCTCGGTGCCTCTTGGCGAGGGCTTTGATCCTCAGCGTTGGAGGGGCCATGAGAGGCCTGCTGAGGACGGCCGAGCAGGGTAGCTGCTCGGTGCCTCTTGGCGAGAGCTTTGATCCTCAGCGTGAGAGGGGCCGTGAAAGGCCTGCGAAGGATGGCCGAGCAGGGTAGCTGCTCGGTGCCTCTTAGCGAGGGCTTTGATCCTTAAGGATGCCCGAGCGGGGTTGCCGTCCGGTGCCTCTTGGCGAGGGCTTTGATCCCTGGTTTTGCTAGGAATAACCGAGCACGGATTGTGCTAAGCGGTTGTCTCTTTCGAGGGCTTTCATCCTTAGTGCGGGAGGGGCGTGGGGGGCCTACTAAGGATGCCTGAGCGGGGTTGCCGCCCGGTGCCTCATGGCGAGGGCTTTGATCCCTGGTGGTGTGCCAGGGATAACCGAGCATGGTTGTGCTAAGCGGTTGCCTCTTTCGAGGGCTTTTGGGTCCTTAAGGATGGCCGAGCAGGGTTGCTGCCCGGTGCCTCTTGGCGAAGGCTTTGATTCCTGGCGTCGTGGGGTAGGGAAGCTACCAGCCAGGGATGGCCGAGCAGGGTAGCCGCAGGGCTGCCTCTTGGCGAGGGCTTTGATCCCTGGCGTCGTGGGGTAGGGAAGCTACCAGCCAGGGATGACCGAGCAGGGTAGCTGCAGGGCTGCCTCTTGGCAAGGGCTTTGATCCCTGGCGTTGTGGGGTAGAGAAGCTACCAGCCAGGGATGGCCGAGCAGGGTAGCTGCAGGGCTGCCTCTTTATGAGGGCTTTGATCCCTGGCGTCGTAGGGTAGGGAAGCTACCAGCCAGGGATGGCCGAGCAGGGTAGCTGCAGAGCTGCCTCTTGGTGAGGGCTTTGATCCCTGGCGTCGTGGGGTATGGAAGCTACCGGCCAGGGATAGCCGAGCAGGGTAGCCGCTCGGCTGCCTCTTATTGAGGGCTTTGATCCCTGGTGTCGTGGGGTAGGGAAGCTACCAGCCAGGGATAGCCGAGCAGGATAGCTGCAGGGCTGCCTCTTTGTGAGGGCTTTGATCCCTGGTGTCGTGGGGTAAGGAAGCTACCAGCCAGGGATAGCCGAGCAGGGTAGCCGCTCGGCTGCCTCTTGTTGAGGGCTTTGATCCCTGGCGTTGTGGGTAGGGAAGCTACCAGCCGGGGATAGCCGAGCAGGGTAGCTGCAAAGCTGCCTCTTAGTGAGGGCTTTGATCCCTGGTGTCGTGGGGTAGGGAAGCTACCGGCCAGGGATAGCCGAGCAGGGTAGCTGCAGGGCTGCCTCTTAGTGAGGCTTTGATCCTTGGCGTCGTGGGGTAGAGAAGCTACCAGCTAGGTATAGCCGAGCAGGGTAGCTGCAGGGCTGCCTCTTCATGAGGGCTTTGCTCCATGAGGAAGGACCGAGCAGTGAAGCTGCTCGGTTGCCTCTTGGCGAGGCTTTGTCCGACCTCCCCATGTGAGCACCAAGGAATGGGACGACATCGAAGACACGTGTCGGGACGCATGGTGAAGGCGAATAGCCGGAGTTGCGTCGTTCCGGTTTCTCATAGGGAGGCGCGACGCTTGCCGCATGGCGCCTGCGTTGCAGGTGAAGCGGGCGACCGTTGGACTCCCAGTCGTCGTTGTCTATAAAAGGGAGGGAGTAACTGTTTGCTTCCTCCTCACACATGAAGCGCAAAAATGCAGGACTTCCCCTTCGCCGTCGAAGACATCGTAGGCTTCGAGGATGTCTACCTTTATGACCCGTATTGCACTGAGGACACGGTGCAGTTGATAATCGGCAGGATCGAGGACCACTTCGGCCGATTGCTTCCCCGGCGGTCCTCCATCCTGTAGCTGCTGAAGTATTCCAACTGGAGGGTGTCGCCGGGGCTTTACAACCCCTTATCCGAAATGCTGTTCAACAAGGCCATAGGCAAGCTAAGGTCTCTGAGGCGCTTCGGCTTGATCTTCGCAGGCCGGCTGAACTGCTCGGAAGCACTCGTCCGTGAGTGCTACCAGTTGAGGCTTGACGCCGAAGCTTGTGGGGGGATCGGAGGCAGAAGTTAGACGCTGCGAGGGCTCGGCTGGAAGTGATATGCTCAGAGTACCATGAGCAGTGCTCTCTGCACCCCATTCCCCCGCTGTTGTAATAATAAAATTTTTCTTTCTTGTGTATGGCTGAGGAGCCGATAATTGAATGAATAAGATTCTTTTTTCTTTTCTGCAATGCTCTATTGATCCTTTTATTGTATAAACAAAAGATCTTAGGAAGATGGTACATTGCTTTGAAAAGAAAATACATGCTAGTAGATGCTTTTATTCATGCAGCTTGAGCCCCTCATACGTCTGCTGGTATCTGTGCTCGACATGGGGTACCGGCCTTCGGGGGTACCAGTCGCATGCTCTGCTGACACTACCATGATCTGGCAGATGGTCTGCTCGGCTGGAGGGGGACGCTGCTCCTGCTCACGGTCAGCTTGCCGCTTGTCCCTCAGGTACGCCGCGAGGTGCCCCGAACAGATCAGCCCCTCGATGTAATCTCGAAGTTGTTTGCAACTCTCCGTTGAGTGGCCCAGCGACCTATGAAAGCCGCAATAGGGGCCCCGGGTTCGCTTTGAAGCCGGGCGTGGGATCGGGGGGAACTTGAAGAACCCTTCGCCCTTGGCCTCCTCAAGTAGCACTGTCTGGGAGATATTAAGCGGCGTGTACTACTGGAATTTTGGGGGATAGGGCTTTTTCCGTTCCGGTCCTCTTCTCTCGTCCCTAACCCTCTTTTTCTGGCCGGCTTGCTCTGCTCGGGGGAGGCTTGCGTTCATCTCGGACTCGAGCTGGACCTCGCGCTCGGTCCAGGCCTTTACCTCGGCCATGGTCTTAGGTTGCGCCAGTGCAAAAGAGCGTAACCACTCCTTGTGTCTAAAACCAGACCTTAGAGCTGTGATGACCATTTCGTCTCGATGCTCTGGGACCTCGAGAAGGGCGTTGTAGAAATGGGTGACGTAAGCTTTGAACGTCTCCCTGTCCCCGCTCTTGATCGTGAAGAGGTGGTCGACTGTGCGCTTCTGCCGCATGTTCCTGACGAAGTGGCCGAGGAATTGTGTGGCCAGCTCGTCAAAGGTTGAGATCGAGCGCGGCTCGAGTCCTCGGAACCAGTCTCGCCCGGCACGGATGAGAGTGGCCGGGAAAGCTCGGCACTGGACGGTATCGGAGTGGTCTTGGAAGCTCATTCCCGCGGTGAACGCATCCAAGTGGTCCTTCGGGTCAGATTTGCCGTCGAAGAGGGAGACCATTGGGGGATTGTTGCGGGAGGAGACGTGGACGGCGAGCAGCTCCTCGGTGAACGGTTTTGTGAACGAGTCGGTGGCGTACTTAGCCCCGTCGCTTGAACGGTGACCTTCCCGATGTAGACTCTCGATCTTCTTCTCGAGGATGTCGAGTCGGCCATGGTACCCCGACGACTCGGCGCATTCTGATCCCCGTCCCCTGCTGTTGGCGGCCTGCGTCTGGCCTCGGCCGCGGTTTCTCTCAATGAGGTTCCTCAAATCCCCGGGTGAGGTGGCCTTTGAGCTGCCTTGACGAGCCCCGTCTGCGCGGCCCCGTCGGGGGAGGGTGTGTCGGTCATACCTGGTGACAGCGAGCTGACCGACATTTCCTCAGGAGGGACAGGCGCGCGAAAGATCTCGGGGCGGGGCGCTCTAGCGACGGACCTCGGTGTCGAGCTGTTGGGCGCCCAGCGGGTCGCAGAACGTACTGGCCCGGGGGATCCGCGGCCGTGGAAGGCAGCAGTTGGCCGTGCCGATGCGGGCCGAGTCTTCTCTTCACCCGTAGGGGTCCTGGTCCCGAGGAGGGGGAGCGGCGACCTGAGGATTTTGCCCCGCCGTTTGGACGCGGACGAGCGCCTCCATGAAGGATGGGAGTCGGTCTATCCGGCCGGCGAGGGCGTTGATGGCATTCGGCGGCGGAGTCTCGTCTGTGCCCCCGTTGAGAGGGAGGTGGCGGTTGGCGCTTGGATTGTCTTGAGGATCGCTCGCCATTGGAGTGAGATCGGGAGGCAAACTTTTGTTTTTGTGGAATCTACTTTCCCTAGACATCGCCAACTGATGGAGGGTGGAATCTCCTTCAGATGTTGCTTCCGTTGATCTGCGGATGACTGCGATGTGTGGCTGAGATTGGATCTGGAGGCTGTTGCTCCTGAAGCGTGTGGATCTCAATGGGTTGAGGTTGTGGTTACCGAGTTACCTGCAAGAAAGTCCCGGGGTGGTTGTACCACCGAAGACCCTCCGACGATCAAGTTAGTCTATAGATCCGAGCACAGTAACGACTTAGTGGAGTAGAATTGGCTTACCTTGACCGTCTGAAAGAGGGGTTTAAGTAGCGGTGGCAGCAGGTGCAGCAGGCGCGAGAATCACGCCGGCCGTTACGCTCCCGACGTCATGCCCGCGTGATGAGCGGGACCTCCCATTAATGGCGAGACATGCTCGTTAATGGGGGATCGTGGTGGCGTGGAACGTGGTATGTGGCCGGCGGAGATCTCACGCATGGCGAGATTCGCAGAATGGCGGTTACGCCTGCAAGCGGTGCTATTGGTCGGTCGATGAGACCGAGGAAGATGACCTCGGCGGGAGAGCTCACGGATGAGCGGGAGAGCCGAGGTATCTAGTTTCTGCGGTAGCTCGGGAACGAGCAGTGAGGCCGAGGAGGCCCATTGTGCTGGGGCTCGGAGGCGAGCCAGCGTCTGCTCTGTAGGACGAGCATAGGGGTGTTTTGCTCGGCTGCTGTAGGCCCTTTCTTGCATGCTCTGGGACACGTCATCTGTCACGTGTCATGATATGGGAGATCGCCGATATCGAGCATCATCAATTTGAGAAGGTTTTATCTTTGCTCTTTTAACTCAAAAGGAAACAAGATCTGATATTGAAAATATCAATTTGTTTCTCAGCAAGAACGAATCTCAAAATTTTAAACAAAATATTAAAAATGATATTTTTTAGATTATTCAAATCTCTTTAATCTTGTACCAGTTTGTCGGCACGTGCGATGCACGTGGTTACAACCACGGTATGGCTAGAAAGGGTAAATTACAGTAAAACACCCTTAATTACCGATGTTCTTAGCTGAATTACCTCAAAGTATTTTATTACCGTAAAACTTTTATGTGCTTATTTTGGAGGTTATTTTGGTGAAACTAACCCCTTCAGATACAGTGATTCAAAGTATTTTACTGTAATAAAAAACTTTAAAGAATTTTATTGTAATTTAAGGTATTTTAGTGAAACCTATGACAGTACTCCTGTGGCACCGTCGATGTTGAGAGATCCATTACCGCCGATCTCTCTCCTCCCCCTCGTTCTTCCTCAAACCTCTCAAAACCAAGCGAAATCAATTAATGAATGAAGTGCCAATCAATAGCATGCCTGTGACCTTCGACCTCTCATCTCTCGCACCTCATCACCCCCTCTCTCGCCCCCGCCTCCCCCCCTACACCGGCGCTTCTAATGGCTGCTTCTTCTTCTGGTCTCTCCCCAACCCTAACCCTAACCCTAACACTAGCCCAATCCAACCCCTCTCCGTCGTCTGCGGCCACTCCTCCCCTTCACTTCCCTCTCCCTCTCCTCCTCCTCCGCCGCCGATATCATCAGCGCCTCCTCCGATGGCGTCCTCTGCGTATGGACCCCACCCTCCCGCCGCCGCCGCCGCCGCCGCCTGCCTCCATGGGCGGGATCGCCTTCGCTTATCCAAGCTCTCACCTCGCAGAACCATCAAGTCTGCGTCTTGTGCCTTGGACAAGTCCCTACCGTGCTCATTGTGGATTATTTGAGCTTGAACGTTGTTACGACTATCGCTCATGGCGCGTTGGGAATTGGGATGGTGTGTTCGATGGTTTTGATGGGTAAAGATGCGATCTTGGCCGACGGTCTTGGGAAAGTTTAGTTTTTGAAGTTGGAGAAAGAGCCGAATCAGGAGGATGCTGAGGATGCTGATCGTGGGTCCGAACCTAGCACCTCTGAATTAATAGAATTAAATTCGAATTAAATAATTAATCAGTGGGGTCACGTGCTAACACGAGATAGGCTCTTAGACCCTCTGAAATAATAAGAATTAAATTCCAACAATGGGGTCACGTGCTAACACGTGATAGGCCTCTAAACTCATTAAATAGAGTTAAAAAGTATAATAAAACAACAGGAAAAATCCCAATGGGGCATCACGTGCCCACATGTGACCAAGGGTCACGCGCTGACACATGATAATTCCTGAGTTATTTGAAACAACAGAATTAAATTCTGGTTAAATGCTTTATCGATGGGGTTACGTGTCAACACGTGATGGGATCCTAAAATCTCTGAAATAATAGAATTAAATTCTAATTAAGGGAAATCAAAAATCCTAACTGGAAAAATATTTCTTTAAATATTTCCAAACAAAAAGATTGTGCTCTGTAAAGTGGAGCACCGTTGGATTAAAAATCCAATGGTGATTAAAAATCACCAATTTATAGAAAGATTCTATACAAGAAAAGATTTCCCTGAAATTTGAATAACAGATAAAAGATCTTTTGGATTAAAAATCCAATGGTGAATAAAAATCACCGAGTGATCTAAAAGATCATGTTGGTTACAAAATCAATTAAAATCTTTCAATGAAAGATTCACAAAACAAATTGATTCTTTTCTTTCTCCTATAAATAGGAGCCAAGAAAAGGAGAGAAAGGACTTTTTTTGGGAGATAACAACAACAGAGAGAAAAAAGAGAGGAGAATTTAATTCTCAAGAGAGAAAACCTTAGGTGAGAAAAGGAAAGGGATCAAAACTTCAAAAAGAGAATTTAATTCTCAATCTAAGAGTTTAACACTTCTGCAAAAAGAATTTAGTTCTTCCTCTAGTTGAAGATCTGTAGAAGCACATCTCCCCATAGGTTGAGAATTTAATTCTCATCGGGTTGAGATCCTGCCATGCAGATCCAAAACCTAGAGGGAGAATTGAGTTTAGAGAATTTAATTCTATCAAAACAAAACTAGGGTTTAACCCTATATGAGAATTCAATTCTCCTAAAATTACAGGAATTTAATTCCTTCGAGATGGACAGAACTAGGGTTTAACCCTAATTGAGAATTTAATTCTCTCAAATTCATGGGAATTTAATTCCTCTAAAAGAAATTAGGGTTTAACCCTACATAAGAATTTAATTCTTTCATAACAGGAATTTAATTCCTCCTAAAATGAAACTAGGGTTTAACCCTATATAAGAATTTAAATCTTTCAAAATGGGAATTTAATTCCTCCAAAGTTGTAATTAGGGTTTAATCCTACAGAGAATTTAATTCTTAAAAAAATAAAGAGACTTAAAAGATCTCCATGCATGCAAAGAACTAAGGTCACGTTGCCCCACGTGACCCCTGAAAAGATCCCCAAAAATGAGAAGGAAAAAGCTTTGAGGCAATGCCTCACGTGCTCCCACGTGACCTCTAAAACAAAGAGAATAAAAGTAAAGGAAATGTTGGCTCTGGGCGCTCTCACGTGTTACCACGTGACCCTAATAAATGCCTTAACAAATCAGTGCATGAATGCTTATCACGTGCCCGCACGTGATGGCCAGAAAGTCAAAAAGTGTTTAACACTTATTTGCAGAACAAAGTAAAAGGAAATCTTGTCCCATCTTCAGATGCCTCACGTGCTCACACGTGATGGCCTGAAAGCTAAGTGTTTAACACTTATTTGCAGCTTTGAGGGTAAAATAAAGGAGTTTCGGCCCAATTCTCAGGCGCCTCACGTGACCCTACGTGACCACCCCATTTTTAGTGTTTAACACTATTTTTAAAGCGCATCACGTGGGAACACGTGATCGTCAAATACTTTCTAGTGTTAACATTATTTCAAAACCAACCTAGCCCAAAATGCCTAAGTTTTTCCAGAGGCAGGATTCCCCTTTGACTGAACTTCAAATATACCCTTGTTTTCCAAAATTGATCATTTCACATGACATTCAAAGTAAACTCCAGAGCCATGATGAATGGTCAGTGCCTAATAAAAGACAAAATGTTATCAGAGCCCTTAAAACTCTGGTTTAGCATTGCTAAATAATGTGGGCTTGAACCCATGCAAATGTTTAATGGTCCAACAAAGAGCCAATATTTCTAATCTAATTGGACTTAACCCAAACTGGCCATAAGTCCTCAATTCAGATTTAACTGAGCCAATGTGCTTATAATCTAATAAATTGATCGTGGTTCCAAATTGGACTACAGATCCCCAAATCCACTTTGGTTCGAGGGTACATCTCTTCACTCCTTTGATATTTGTCGTTGTAATCCTTCAACGTCTTCAAAGAGGTGACGGGTCCCGACAACCACACATTTCACGGACTATGATGTCCTTAACCTTGACTGTGGGGTCTTTAAACTCACGGACTATGATGTCCTTAACCTTGACCGTGAAGTCTTTAAACTCACGGACTATGATGTCCTTAACCTGGACCACCATGTCCTTAAACTGGTATTGGACCACTATGTCCTTAAATTGGTATTGGACCACCATGTCCTTAAACTGGAAATCGACCACAATGTCCTTAAACTAAACAATAGAGTCCAAATGCTCTTTTGTTGGATCTAAACGATCCCGTTAAGTTGATCTTAGTCTGAAATTAGACTAACGTGTCCTTAACAAACGTTGAGTTGATCTTAGTCTAAAATTAGACTAACGTATTCTTAACGAACGTTTAAGTTGATCTTAGTCTCAAATGAGACTAACGTATCCTTAAATCCAAACCCCCAAACCCAAATCTAAAAAAATATGGATTTGGACTAATCCACGCCCTACGGGCGATGACATAAATTAGTCTCCGTATACAATCCACGGGCAACCAAACACAAAACAAATACCCATGACACGAAGTGACCATATAGAGAAGGAGAAAGTTGTTACCGCGATGCGGTAGCGTAATTAACTGCAGGGGCTTGCGCATGCAGGGAAGAGCGTCCCTGCAATCAAAACCCCCTCAAACGAGGGGGAATCTGATGATATCTGCTACATCGGCTGCATCCGTTTAAACCTTCGATACGTGGTGTCATAAATCAACTTGTCATCTTCGGAGAGGTGGACGGATAGCACCAATTAGCATCTGCCCCGAAATTCAGGCAAGACGGACCTACGCGGTCGCGTCTCCGTGTTTCGGCGGGGAACACCTTTTATGACTGTTGCATTTACATACTGTTATTTTATACGCATTGCTTCATGTATTAGTAGTACCTGATAGAGTACCTTTCATGACTATTGCATTTAGATACTGTTATTTTATACGCATTGCTTCATGTATTAGTAGTACCTGATAGAGTACCTTACATAACTGTTGCATACATATTGCCTTTTTTGCTTCATGTATTAGTAGGGCCCGATAGAGTACCTTTCATACCGTTGCACTTATATAGGCATTTATTGTTATCAGCTTGCATGCATTATATTCGCGCTGTACGTGCATACTTGCGATTACCTGCATATGTTATTTACTATTCACAAGTTGGCAACTCACCCCCGTTGTGCCACAGTGTTTTGCAGGTTGTTCCTCACAGTAGTCAGAAGCAGGGCTATTTTCATCTATCGTATCACTTTTTGCTGCGGATACCGTTTCGGCTCACAGTGTGCAGTTTTGCTTTAGGTGGGGTTTGTGGTTATCCGTTTATGTTCTTTGTATATTCATTGTATCCTGTACTCTCCATCTACCATTATCATGTATGACTTAGAGACTTGATGTGAGGACGATATTGTATATTATTTTGTAACTTGGATGTCTTTTATGCAGTTTTATTTATATCGTCTTTTATTTCTTCGCTACGGCGTCGTATATTTGTTGTGGTGGTTGTTTCCGCCTTTGGGCGTGTTTTTAATCCCGTTTGGGGATGCTTTACTTATATTTATGTTGTACCCATTTTTGGGGTTGGTTTTTACAAAGGAGGTGCTGCCGCCAAAATTTTAAAGGAAATAAAATTGGGACTTTAAGGAATTTGGGTTGAGATTTCAAAGGTTTTGAAAATGCTATTATCACTTTCTTACTTCTTTTGATGGTTTAGATTACTGGGTTTTTGGCTTATTTAAATTGCGTTACGCCTGTAGACGTTGCGTAGTTTAGGGGCCGTCACGTGCCAATTTTGGGTCGTGACACTCCATGGCCCCGAAGTCGAGGTGGAGATTGCTCAGATATAGGTAGACCAGATGCCTCTTGTTGAGTTTATGCTCCTTAGTTGTTGGAGGGGACGTAATTGGCTAACTGAGGAAGATTGCCGAGCAGGGTAGCTGCTCGGTGCCTCTTGGCGAGGGCTTTGATCCTTAGAGCAGGAGGGGCCGTGAGAGGCCTGCTGAGGAAGATTATCGAGCAGGGTAGCTGCTCGGTGCCTCTTGGCGAGGGCTTTGATCCTCAGCGTTGGAGGGGCCATGAGAGGCCTGCTGAGGACGGCCGAGCAGGGTAGCTGCTCGGTGCCTCTTGGCGAGAGCTTTGATCCTCAGCGTGAGAGGGGCCGTGAAAGGCCTGCGAAGGATGGCCGAGCAGGGTAGCTGCTCGGTGCCTCTTAGCGAGGGCTTTGATCCTTAAGGATGCCCGAGCGGGGTTGCCGTCCGGTGCCTCTTGGCGAGGGCTTTGATCCCTGGTTTTGCTAGGAATAACCGAGCACGGATTGTGCTAAGCGGTTGTCTCTTTCGAGGGCTTTCATCCTTAGTGCGGGAGGGGCGTGGGGGGCCTACTAAGGATGCCTGAGCGGGGTTGCCGCCCGGTGCCTCATGGCGAGGGCTTTGATCCCTGGTGGTGTGCCAGGGATAACCGAGCATGGTTGTGCTAAGCGGTTGCCTCTTTCGAGGGCTTTTGGGTCCTTAAGGATGGCCGAGCAGGGTTGCTGCCCGGTGCCTCTTGGCGAAGGCTTTGATTCCTGGCGTCGTGGGGTAGGGAAGCTACCAGCCAGGGATGGCCGAGCAGGGTAGCCGCAGGGCTGCCTCTTGGCGAGGGCTTTGATCCCTGGCGTCGTGGGGTAGGGAAGCTACCAGCCAGGGATGACCGAGCAGGGTAGCTGCAGGGCTGCCTCTTGGCAAGGGCTTTGATCCCTGGCGTTGTGGGGTAGAGAAGCTACCAGCCAGGGATGGCCGAGCAGGGTAGCTGCAGGGCTGCCTCTTTATGAGGGCTTTGATCCCTGGCGTCGTAGGGTAGGGAAGCTACCAGCCAGGGATGGCCGAGCAGGGTAGCTGCAGAGCTGCCTCTTGGTGAGGGCTTTGATCCCTGGCGTCGTGGGGTATGGAAGCTACCGGCCAGGGATAGCCGAGCAGGGTAGCCGCTCGGCTGCCTCTTATTGAGGGCTTTGATCCCTGGTGTCGTGGGGTAGGGAAGCTACCAGCCAGGGATAGCCGAGCAGGATAGCTGCAGGGCTGCCTCTTTGTGAGGGCTTTGATCCCTGGTGTCGTGGGGTAAGGAAGCTACCAGCCAGGGATAGCCGAGCAGGGTAGCCGCTCGGCTGCCTCTTGTTGAGGGCTTTGATCCCTGGCGTTGTGGGTAGGGAAGCTACCAGCCGGGGATAGCCGAGCAGGGTAGCTGCAAAGCTGCCTCTTAGTGAGGGCTTTGATCCCTGGTGTCGTGGGGTAGGGAAGCTACCGGCCAGGGATAGCCGAGCAGGGTAGCTGCAGGGCTGCCTCTTAGTGAGGCTTTGATCCTTGGCGTCGTGGGGTAGAGAAGCTACCAGCTAGGTATAGCCGAGCAGGGTAGCTGCAGGGCTGCCTCTTCATGAGGGCTTTGCTCCATGAGGAAGGACCGAGCAGTGAAGCTGCTCGGTTGCCTCTTGGCGAGGCTTTGTCCGACCTCCCCATGTGAGCACCAAGGAATGGGACGACATCGAAGACACGTGTCGGGACGCATGGTGAAGGCGAATAGCCGGAGTTGCGTCGTTCCGGTTTCTCATAGGGAGGCGCGACGCTTGCCGCATGGCGCCTGCGTTGCAGGTGAAGCGGGCGACCGTTGGACTCCCAGTCGTCGTTGTCTATAAAAGGGAGGGAGTAACTGTTTGCTTCCTCCTCACACATGAAGCGCAAAAATGCAGGACTTCCCCTTCGCCGTCGAAGACATCGTAGGCTTCGAGGATGTCTACCTTTATGACCCGTATTGCACTGAGGACACGGTGCAGTTGATAATCGGCAGGATCGAGGACCACTTCGGCCGATTGCTTCCCCGGCGGTCCTCCATCCTGTAGCTGCTGAAGTATTCCAACTGGAGGGTGTCGCCGGGGCTTTACAACCCCTTATCCGAAATGCTGTTCAACAAGGCCATAGGCAAGCTAAGGTCTCTGAGGCGCTTCGGCTTGATCTTCGCAGGCCGGCTGAACTGCTCGGAAGCACTCGTCCGTGAGTGCTACCAGTTGAGGCTTGACGCCGAAGCTTGTGGGGGGATCGGAGGCAGAAGTTAGACGCTGCGAGGGCTCGGCTGGAAGTGATATGCTCAGAGTACCATGAGCAGTGCTCTCTGCACCCCATTCCCCCGCTGTTGTAATAATAAAATTTTTCTTTCTTGTGTATGGCTGAGGAGCCGATAATTGAATGAATAAGATTCTTTTTTCTTTTCTGCAATGCTCTATTGATCCTTTTATTGTATAAACAAAAGATCTTAGGAAGATGGTACATTGCTTTGAAAAGAAAATACATGCTAGTAGATGCTTTTATTCATGCAGCTTGAGCCCCTCATACGTCTGCTGGTATCTGTGCTCGACATGGGGTACCGGCCTTCGGGGGTACCAGTCGCATGCTCTGCTGACACTACCATGATCTGGCAGATGGTCTGCTCGGCTGGAGGGGGACGCTGCTCCTGCTCACGGTCAGCTTGCCGCTTGTCCCTCAGGTACGCCGCGAGGTGCCCCGAACAGATCAGCCCCTCGATGTAATCTCGAAGTTGTTTGCAACTCTCCGTTGAGTGGCCCAGCGACCTATGAAAGCCGCAATAGGGGCCCCGGGTTCGCTTTGAAGCCGGGCGTGGGATCGGGGGGAACTTGAAGAACCCTTCGCCCTTGGCCTCCTCAAGTAGCACTGTCTGGGAGATATTAAGCGGCGTGTACTACTGGAATTTTGGGGGATAGGGCTTTTTCCGTTCCGGTCCTCTTCTCTCGTCCCTAACCCTCTTTTTCTGGCCGGCTTGCTCTGCTCGGGGGAGGCTTGCGTTCATCTCGGACTCGAGCTGGACCTCGCGCTCGGTCCAGGCCTTTACCTCGGCCATGGTCTTAGGTTGCGCCAGTGCAAAAGAGCGTAACCACTCCTTGTGTCTAAAACCAGACCTTAGAGCTGTGATGACCATTTCGTCTCGATGCTCTGGGACCTCGAGAAGGGCGTTGTAGAAATGGGTGACGTAAGCTTTGAACGTCTCCCTGTCCCCGCTCTTGATCGTGAAGAGGTGGTCGACTGTGCGCTTCTGCCGCATGTTCCTGACGAAGTGGCCGAGGAATTGTGTGGCCAGCTCGTCAAAGGTTGAGATCGAGCGCGGCTCGAGTCCTCGGAACCAGTCTCGCCCGGCACGGATGAGAGTGGCCGGGAAAGCTCGGCACTGGACGGTATCGGAGTGGTCTTGGAAGCTCATTCCCGCGGTGAACGCATCCAAGTGGTCCTTCGGGTCAGATTTGCCGTCGAAGAGGGAGACCATTGGGGGATTGTTGCGGGAGGAGACGTGGACGGCGAGCAGCTCCTCGGTGAACGGTTTTGTGAACGAGTCGGTGGCGTACTTAGCCCCGTCGCTTGAACGGTGACCTTCCCGATGTAGACTCTCGATCTTCTTCTCGAGGATGTCGAGTCGGCCATGGTACCCCGACGACTCGGCGCATTCTGATCCCCGTCCCCTGCTGTTGGCGGCCTGCGTCTGGCCTCGGCCGCGGTTTCTCTCAATGAGGTTCCTCAAATCCCCGGGTGAGGTGGCCTTTGAGCTGCCTTGACGAGCCCCGTCTGCGCGGCCCCGTCGGGGGAGGGTGTGTCGGTCATACCTGGTGACAGCGAGCTGACCGACATTTCCTCAGGAGGGACAGGCGCGCGAAAGATCTCGGGGCGGGGCGCTCTAGCGACGGACCTCGGTGTCGAGCTGTTGGGCGCCCAGCGGGTCGCAGAACGTACTGGCCCGGGGGATCCGCGGCCGTGGAAGGCAGCAGTTGGCCGTGCCGAT
The DNA here is from genome assembly GCA_030015575.1 of Agapanthus africanus. Taxonomy (NCBI): domain Eukaryota; kingdom Viridiplantae; phylum Streptophyta; class Magnoliopsida; order Asparagales; family Amaryllidaceae; genus Agapanthus; species Agapanthus africanus. Next base: position 573,904,078 of record JASDDO010000016.1, read on the forward strand.
GCGGGCCGAGTCTTCTCTTCACCCGTAGGGGTCCTGGTCCCGAGGAGGGGGAGCGGCGACCTGAGGATTTTGCCCCGCCGTTTGGACGCGGACGAGCGCCTCCATGAAGGATGGGAGTCGGTCTATCCGGCCGGCGAGGGCGTTGATGGCATTCGGCGGCGGAGTCTCGTCTGTGCCCCCGTTGAGAGGGAGGTGGCGGTTGGCGCTTGGATTGTCTTGAGGATCGCTCGCCATTGGAGTGAGATCGGGAGGCAAACTTTTGTTTTTGTGGAATCTACTTTCCCTAGACATCGCCAACTGATGGAGGGTGGAATCTCCTTCAGATGTTGCTTCCGTTGATCTGCGGATGACTGCGATGTGTGGCTGAGATTGGATCTGGAGGCTGTTGCTCCTGAAGCGTGTGGATCTCAATGGGTTGAGGTTGTGGTTACCGAGTTACCTGCAAGAAAGTCCCGGGGTGGTTGTACCACCGAAGACCCTCCGACGATCAAGTTAGTCTATAGATCCGAGCACAGTAACGACTTAGTGGAGTAGAATTGGCTTACCTTGACCGTCTGAAAGAGGGGTTTAAGTAGCGGTGGCAGCAGGTGCAGCAGGCGCGAGAATCACGCCGGCCGTTACGCTCCCGACGTCATGCCCGCGTGATGAGCGGGACCTCCCATTAATGGCGAGACATGCTCGTTAATGGGGGATCGTGGTGGCGTGGAACGTGGTATGTGGCCGGCGGAGATCTCACGCATGGCGAGATTCGCAGAATGGCGGTTACGCCTGCAAGCGGTGCTATTGGTCGGTCGATGAGACCGAGGAAGATGACCTCGGCGGGAGAGCTCACGGATGAGCGGGAGAGCCGAGGTATCTAGTTTCTGCGGTAGCTCGGGAACGAGCAGTGAGGCCGAGGAGGCCCATTGTGCTGGGGCTCGGAGGCGAGCCAGCGTCTGCTCTGTAGGACGAGCATAGGGGTGTTTTGCTCGGCTGCTGTAGGCCCTTTCTTGCATGCTCTGGGACACGTCATCTGTCACGTGTCATGATATGGGAGATCGCCGATATCGAGCATCATCAATTTGAGAAGGTTTTATCTTTGCTCTTTTAACTCAAAAGGAAACAAGATCTGATATTGAAAATATCAATTTGTTTCTCAGCAAGAACGAATCTCAAAATTTTAAACAAAATATTAAAAATGATATTTTTTAGATTATTCAAATCTCTTTAATCTTGTACCAGTTTGTCGGCACGTGCGATGCACGTGGTTACAACCACGGTATGGCTAGAAAGGGTAAATTACAGTAAAACACCCTTAATTACCGATGTTCTTAGCTGAATTACCTCAAAGTATTTTATTACCGTAAAACTTTTATGTGCTTATTTTGGAGGTTATTTTGGTGAAACTAACCCCTTCAGATACAGTGATTCAAAGTATTTTACTGTAATAAAAAACTTTAAAGAATTTTATTGTAATTTAAGGTATTTTAGTGAAACCTATGACAGTACTCCTGTGGCACCGTCGATGTTGAGAGATCCATTACCGCCGATCTCTCTCCTCCCCCTCGTTCTTCCTCAAACCTCTCAAAACCAAGCGAAATCAATTAATGAATGAAGTGCCAATCAATAGCATGCCTGTGACCTTCGACCTCTCATCTCTCGCACCTCATCACCCCCTCTCTCGCCCCCGCCTCCCCCCCTACACCGGCGCTTCTAATGGCTGCTTCTTCTTCTGGTCTCTCCCCAACCCTAACCCTAACCCTAACACTAGCCCAATCCAACCCCTCTCCGTCGTCTGCGGCCACTCCTCCCCTTCACTTCCCTCTCCCTCTCCTCCTCCTCCGCCGCCGATATCATCAGCGCCTCCTCCGATGGCGTCCTCTGCGTATGGACCCCACCCTCCCGCCGCCGCCGCCGCCGCCGCCTGCCTCCATGGGCGGGATCGCCTTCGCTTATCCAAGCTCTCACCTCGCAGAACCATCAAGTCTGCGTCTTGTGCCTTGGACAAGTCCCTACCGTGCTCATTGTGGATTATTTGAGCTTGAACGTTGTTACGACTATCGCTCATGGCGCGTTGGGAATTGGGATGGTGTGTTCGATGGTTTTGATGGGTAAAGATGCGATCTTGGCCGACGGTCTTGGGAAAGTTTAGTTTTTGAAGTTGGAGAAAGAGCCGAATCAGGAGGATGCTGAGGATGCTGATCGTGGGTCCGAACCTAGCACCTCTTCGGTTTTAGAAGATTGGTGAGGTTTCTTATGTGAATAATACGCATCATCCAACTGGGGGTATGTTTCTTCAGGACGAATCGGGGAATGTGGATAAATTTGTAGTGTGGAGTAGTAATGGGGCTGCGGTAGTCTATAGTGTTTTGAGCTTAGAGGGCGAGTTTAAATTTGAACCTGTGTGTGAGGTTCCAGCCGTGGAGCATCCACTAGATGAGAGGCCGTTGGTTTGTTTCTGCCAATTTAAGTCTTCTCTTGTTCGCTTGGAGTCGTCATGTTTTGTGTTAGGGGGTTCTTTGTTGTGGGAACCTAATGTAGCAATCTGGTCAATTCCACATAGCAGTAGCCATGATAGTATCATTTCGAGCATGGTTCTAGGAGAAGGGGGGGTTTCTAAGTTGTCTATTTGAAGTGAAAGAGGGTTCGGATAATAACTTTCTACAAAGAAGAATGCAGAGTACTCAAAAAGGTGAATGCACTAAGAACGGTGTTGGATTCAATGAGTGAATCATATCATCCTCAATGGTACTCTTGGAAGATGCTTATGCTCCCCATGCTGTTATATATGGATTCTATAATGTTGATATAGAGGTGGTTCGATTCATAAATCTTTTTCCAGAGGTTGATTCTCCTCGTAAAAGTGAAAAGCATCACTCCAATTCATGCACATCGGAACAATTCTTTTCGGGCCACACAGGTGCAATCCTATGCCTGGCAGCATGATGCATTGCAATAGACTCCGTAGACCAAAGAGTCGGCTTATTAATATCAGGAAGCACGGACTGTACAGTTCGCATATGGGATCTTGATTCTGGCAATTCGCTTTCAGTATTGCATCATCATGTGGTACCAGCTAAGCAAATTATACTTCCACAACCTTGGACTGACCGTCCTTGGAATAATTGCATTCTCACTGTTGAGGATGATAATTGTGTGGTTCTTGATTTTCTTGAGATGCTGCGTGTTGAAAGAATGTTCCCTGGGCATCTGATGCATCCATCTATGGTTGCTTGGGATAGCAACAACAACAACAACAACAACAACAACTGAGCCTTTTATCCCAAGCATATGGGGTAGGCTACATGAACCAACATGAGAATCACGCCGGGTCCAGCACATGAATCCTCTGTCTCCACTCACTTCTATCGAACAATATACTTTCATTGAGTCCTTTGGCAACCATATCGTTTCGTATCACCTCCATCCATGTTTTCTTCGGTCTCCCTTTTGCCCTTTTGCCATTACCCATATCGAGAGTATCTATTCGTCGAACCGGTGCTTCCATAGGTCTGCGTCGCACATGACCAAACCATCTAAGCCGGTTTTCCCGCATCTTCTCCTCCACGGGTGCTACACCAACTTTTGGATGGATATATTGCTTGTCTCTGCTGCAACATCTCATCGACATCTAATGTGGGCAGTGTCTTATACCTTTGGGACGTGAAGTCAGGTGCCAGGGAGCGTATAATTCGAGGAACTGCTTCACATTCAATGTTTGATCATTTTTGCAGAGGTATTAACGTGAATTCTACACCTGGAACTTCAACATCATTGCTGCTACTTCCTTCTATTGATGATATGGATTTGGCACAATCTCATGAAAAGAGAAACCAGAAAGGAAAGTTCACAATGCCTACTGCTGGTATGGGGAAGGGAAAGTCGCCATTGCAAAGTGCAGGCAATAGTTCTAATTTAGCTGGTAGCAGCTCCACAAGGAATGTTACATCACACAAAAAATATCAAAACAAAATGTACCAAATTAAGTCGTTTTGCCCGTTTCCTGGTATCGTGACTTTGGAGCTTGACCTTTCATCCCTGATGACCATAAACTTTGCAGAAAGCAGTGATAATCAAGTGAAAGTCCATGTTATTGAACATGATGTCCAGGGCACATCGTTGCAACATGGAACTACAAATAATATCTCGGACGTGAGAGAAATTGAGAGACATCCTTCAAAAGACACTCTCTAAGAAAGCTTAGTTAGGTTTAGCTTATGTTTTCTTCATTTATGGGACGCTGATAAGGAGTTAGACAGATTGCTAATGGAGGAAATGAACGTTTGTAAACCTGATGGCTTTTATTTGGCTTCTAGGGTCATTGGGTACAGAGGTTCCCTCACTTTGGTGTTCCCTGGTTTGAATGCTACAGTAGAGGTAAATTTTCTTTTACTACTGGTAGCTCTTGGTGGTTTTTGTTGCCTTTACTCTTTAAATCCTAAGCGATATTATATGTTTCAGTTTTGGAAGTCTTCATCAGAATATGATAATTTTAACTAAATATGATTTAATTTCCTTCTTCCAATATATTAAACTAAATAAATACATGAAAATATGATAATTTTCATCCAATAAATAGATAGACTGAGATCATTTGAACCTTGCATGATATATTGACTATAATAGCACTGTTTAATATTAAAAATCCACTTAAGTCATACATATTCGATAACTTGTTGATTAATTTTCTATTTCTGTTTCCATCATTGTATTTGCATTGATGTAGATGAATCGTTACGGTATGAGGTTTTAGGAAATATATAAGCATAGAGCTACATTTCATTTTATAGTAGAAGCAGTTTTGTTTTTGGGTTTGTAAGCAGATTGGCGGATGTGAAATTACTACAATATCTGCTATTGCTCATTATGTTGACATGACTGGGACCCCACCTAATGATTTATGTGACATCTTGTAAGATTTTTTCACTATGTTCCTGTTAAATATGCTAAAAATATTCATGATCTGGTTACTATTAATGGGCTTTTCTTTCATATGCAGCCGAATAAAAAATGACCGCATCATTGTATTTCTAATGGCAGTTTCATCAGCTTCACCAAAGGTAAATTGAACAAATTCATAGGATATCGATATTCTTTCATTTGAGCACCATAAATATAATGCCATTATCACAATTCCAACATGGTTGGCAGCCTCAAGCCTTACATATCCGCATTTGTTCTTTTCTTGTAACTTTACATGTATGTTCTTAGATATCGTGGTGAATTAATGGGACAAAGGGGACACCACAAATTGAGTTTGGTAAACCACAATGGTCACCACACTGATTAGTATTGCTCAGCTCGTGTAATTCTAAACAACTTTATCATTAACATGTTAGTATAAATGTGTTGTTAATTGCTATAGGTTTGTTTTACAAAGATCCAAGACTTAGTATGACATGTTTAGAATGTTACGCGTTGTGAACTCCTGTTATATTTATTTCTTTATCATGTAGTCCTGGTTTGACATGTTATATATGCTGTAGGTTTTGTCTAATAAAGTAGACGGGCATATTCAAGAAACCTTTCATTAGTTTTCTGGAGTGCATGAAGAACTGATGTCTTTTGCTAATGATATTTGTACAGGCCACCACCAGTAAGGAAAAATCATTTTTTTTCTGAATACTAATTGTATTAGTTTTCTATTTATTCATGTTTTCTTTTGTATGAAACTTTAATTATGTTGATTTTATGAATATGACTACCACATGCTTTCTTTTGTTTCATAAATAACTCTTATGCACAAATGCTCAATTATGCCGAAACTTTGTTCCCTTAATTTAGGTTTCAATTTTCTTAATAATATATAAAGCTTTTTAAGTGGCCATTGAATATCTAATGCATGGTGTTAGCGTAATGAATTCAGGTGATAATTGTTGTGAAAGGGAATATAGGGAAGAATGGTTAGCTACTCGTGCTAAAACTAAAGTAGGTCACCTCTTTATTTACGTTGCCCTCAATATTTTTATTCAAATAATACATGCATTTTTGTCTATATATGCTTTGTATAAAAAAAGCTCACATCAGACAATTCCACATGATACACATGCAAAAGTAGCATAGAATGGCTATTGCTACTGAATGACAAGGATTGTAAAGAAATTTTTGTGAATTCAATCAGGTAGGGAAGGTCAAATTATATATTTGTGGACTATCAAGAATGTGAACCTCTGCCCCACGAAGATTTTATTGTTGAAACACATTGTGAGGTAAACTGCAATTCATACTATAATTTGTCTATTGCTTTGCAGTCAATAGTGTGCTATTCTTAATTTATTCAATCATAGATACAAGAACATACCGATGTAGATATTTAGAGATTACTAATATACCGAGGCACCATTAGTACTTTGGTGCTTTAACAAACTAGTAAAACTTGTTGTTATGCCCATGGGTTATTTATATAGTAAGTGGACTGAATAGCATCTTTTCTTGTTATATGTTTTGGTATATTACAATGTAATTCCACTTGTCAGCATGGTTAATATTTTTGCATTTTGAAAGATTGAGATGCAATTATGGCATTTTTTTAACACTTCATGAAATAATCTTAGTCATTGTATCAAATTTGTATCTATCATCGCTAAATATTTTCAGTTCACAGTCTAATAACGAGTGACCATATTGTAATTGTCCAAATTTTGGTCCTCTGTTTTTCTTTTCTTTTTTTTATATATACTTTTCTTGTTGCTTTGAGTTCTTATGTTTTCTACATCTCCTTGAGGAAATCTAGGTTTTTTAGTTTCTGTTTGTTCTTATAGTGATTTCATTTTTTTCTCCTATTCTGAATCTATCTCATTGCTTGTGAGCAGATTGCTATGGATGTAATTATAAGTAGTACCTTGTTGACTGAAATGAGAGTTTTCATTTTTGCAATAGTAAACAGGAAACCTTGAGGTATGGGGATTGTAACATGTAAAGTATATCTTCTTCTTTTAATGTGATCGCTTATATTTATGTTTGTTATTTATTATTTCTAGTGACTTTTAAGAAGTAAAAACGGAGATGCATCCACGTTCATGCAGCAAAAGATAGAAGGAACCAGAAATAAGCATTTTTAGGTGAAGCTTAACCCTTTCTTTACTCTGGCCTCATCTGACCGCCTATGATCACTGATTGGGAGATTTTCTCTTCATCCGAGTGTTCATTTCATTATGAACTCAAAAGTGCAATCGTGCATCGATCAAGTTTTTTTTAGTTATGGACATTCTTCTACAGCATGGTTAATCTTTGTAGGTTTGATATGGCTAATTAAAGGAAGTGCCTTAACGTGAGTATCTCTTCTCTTGAATTGCTGTTTTATATTTATTTAATTATGTTGCTGTTCAGGCTTTGCCTTTTAAACTTCTTTGCTAACCATATTAATTTGAAGGTTAACAAGAAGTCTGTATTACGACTCTAGCCGCTTGTGGTCCTAGTGTCTAATATTCTGAGAACACAATCTGATCCTAATCAGATGTTCCCTCTTTGTGTGTATCTTTACTTTATAAGCTTATTGGAGCCTCTCTTCAGGGTCATGTATAAGTTATTATTTACCATCCAGGATGCCAGTAATCGTTTGTAAAAGTGATTGCATGAAGTTGGAAAAATTAGTGCACCGATTAACAATGGACATCAGGGTGAAAATCTTCAGTTTAATAATATGTGATTATATGATTCATGCAGTAATAATATGTCAGGGTGTTGTACATATAGCATTTATATGAGAAGATAAGTCATACCGTGGTTCTGTATACTTGGTTATTGCCTCCTACAAGTATACTACCCTTCATTTCCAACTTTTTATCATCATCTCATTCATCTTTTGGGAAAGGAAACTGCCCTTAAAACATGATGTATATCATACGTTCAAGATGCCAATTACAGAAAGATAATAATTAAATACAATTATACAGCTCTTCATCCTCTTCTCTTCATTTCACAAAGAACGTGGATCAAATATTTTTTATGTTCCCTCTGATAAACTTTAGGGAACTTGCGATTTTCAGGCTGTAAGTATGCCTTGTAGGATACACCAGTAAGAAACTATAGAACTTTTGTCAGAACAGTTTATTAATTGAGTCTGACATTGGATATTTATTGCAGGCTGTAAACTATATTGTGCAGACTATGGATCCTGGGAACTTAGTCATGCGTAAAGCATGCCTTAACAGCTCTATGACTAATCTCAAGGGAAATTGCACGTATTTTTCCAATGGTTGGTATGAATGATTCATCAACAAGGTTGGCTGTTGGAGATCCTATTGGAGACATTCGCAGTGTTACTATTCGAGTATTTGACATAGAAAGGTGTGCAAATCCCTAATTATTTACTTATTGATCGGTACTGATTTTTGACATCACTCATGCAAGACAACTCAATATATATTGGGTATCTTTGTATGCCTGTGATTTATTATGACAATATGTACCAATTTTTTGGGTAGGTTCGCTAACATGAAATGGAATTCTATATACAAGTGCTAAAATAAATTAATTTTGAATATACGTTTTAAGTTTTTTTGTTCATTTTGAAACTTAAAATGTGATTCGCAGGAAAAAAAGCTACTATCGAAATTCAAATTAAGATGCATCAGAGAACCGTAACCGCATAAAGATTATTTGTCACAACTCCCTATATTACCCAATCCAAATATTTACGGAAAGCATTCATCTTATTTTTGGTGCCCCAACACCCGTTAAAATCCATCCATTTAGACCCGTGCCCATATCCACTACCCATAGTGACTCACCCGCGGGCGGTCCGGACCGCATGTTTGACACCTGAATTATAAGTACATTAAACAATATAATTATCGAGATAAATTAATTCTAAGGAAAAAGTTCAGAAATTCATATGCAAACACTCCGAAGATTTTATAAGGATAAGATTAAATTATCTATACATACTTCTTCAAAATCATAAGGACGTTTTTTAGTTATATGATGGAAAAAATATATAAGAAATCTATACATTTAGGTTTCTCAATCGATTTTTTAAGAGTACAATTTCTTCTTGCCACCAAGAAGTTAAAGTCATCTAAAAAAAATGTAAAAGATTTGTAGTCAAGAACAAAAAGTTGAGGAATATTGATGGGGGAGAGAGAGAGAGAGAGAGAGAGAGAGAGAGAGTAGACTAATAGGCTAGGGGTACCATGAATGTGTCAAATCAACGTAAGAGTTAAGCCTGTCTTGGTTTTTTGTCAAAATTTTTAAAAAATCACTATAAGAATAAAACTTATATCATGAATCGTTGCAGGGAACTTTCTAACCACTCCTACCCATAAAAACAAATAGGTTTCCCCACACTTTCAAACCTAGCTCATTTCTTTCTATTTGTTTTTCTCTTGTTGTTGATTCTCATGTTATCTCGGGGCAGAGGAGCTACCGGAGGAGGGGTGGCTGGAGGAGGAGACAAGCTCCTGACGAACACCACCGGCTCCTTGGTGGACGAGGGGAGGCCAACCAACGATATTCCCAGCACGGCTTTAGTCTGTGGCATGCTTTCTGCCTCTTCTATGGCATGGTTTTGATCTACATTTTCAAAAAGCTCTATAAGATTTTCGTCGGGCATCAAGCTTGAGCCTGGTCTAGTTAGGAAACTAATTATATGATTACATATTTACATGGAAAAGTTGTAGTAAAATATAGACAATGTGTCTTCTCACTAATGTATTAAGAGTTGAGTTAATTAAAGTGTACTTGTAATTACATGGCTTCTTAATTTCTCCAAATTACTTGGATCTATTATGAGAATTTACAGTTATATTTGTATTAGTTATTGCTAGTATAAATGTAGGGATAGATCTTACTCTCTCTTTTCTTTCTTCAATACTTCTTTTAGTATATATCTACCAGTACTCAAAATCTGAGGCATGATTAGTGGATGACTGATGATGTGTATATAATTAATAAGTTTTTTTTTTATCAAATCGTTAAATTTATTATGATTTTCTCTGTTAAGGTCACTAGTTGCTTTTGGTTTGTGTTTGATACTAGTTAATTAGATTTCCCATCCTTCTTTATAAAATATTATAAATTGATATAGGTGCAGCTTATTCCTTATAAGCATTCATACATAATGTGCTGGCTTATTTCTGACTATACTATTACTAATAAATGCATATCTTGATAACGAGCCTGCCCCCCTCTCATTTTTCTGATTATGCTATTACATAATAAGGAATATGCTGCCTTGGTATGTGTTTGGTACTGGTTAATTAGATTTCTCATCCTTCTTTATAAAATATTATAAATGGATTTTTATAAATGATATATGTGCAGCTTATTCCTTATGAGCATTCATACATAACGTGCTGGCTGACTTCTGACTATGCTATTACTAATAAATGCATATCTTGATAATGAGCCCCCCCCCCCCACTTTTTTTGACTATGCTATTACATAATAAGGAATAGGCTGCACCTATATCATTTTAATCAAGGTTCAAGAACTTAGTTTCGGTCTCGGTCTCATAATTTTATTAGTTTCGTTAATCTCGATTCGGGTTTCGGTTCCGATGGTAATACAACATATATAAGTGTAGATATATTAAATACTTAAATGTATGGTTCTATATCACAAGACAATAATCCTAATGTTTAAAAATCTAGCCATGATACAAAATATATTGAAAAGTGTACTTAGATAAGTATTAATCTGGGGTTTGGGTTCACTTTTTTGCGGTTTTCTAACAACGAAAGCCTACAATGATCACAATGACGGTAAAAATATTATTAAAAAATAAGATTTTAAGGGTTTCAGCCGAAACAATATTATATGGTTGGTTTCGTATCGGTTTCGGGTTTCGTATTGGTCTCCACCGAAACCGATACGAAACCATCACGTATTGGTGGTTTCGGCCGAAATCTCGAACCATAATTTTAATAGTGACCATAAAAGAGAAGTCATGATAAATTTATTTATCTGATCAAACTTATTAATTATATACATATCATCAGTCATCCACTAACACTACCTTAGATTTTGAATACTAATAGATATACAGTAAAAGAAATATTGAAGAAAGAAAAGAGGGAGTAAGATCCATCCCTGCATTCATACTAGCAACAACTAATACAAATATAACTATAAATTCTCATAACAGATCCAAGTAATTTAGACCCGTGGAATTTGGAGATATTAAGAAGTCCTAATCACTGTTCTAAATATCAGTCGTATCGGGCGAGATCTCGGTATCAGCTCGGCGACAATACGATACAACTATTTTCACAAATATCGTTTTGGGCCAATATCGGCCGAGATATCGGAATATCGGGCGAGATATCGGGTAATTCGTATCGCTATTATATCGGCCGAGATGGTATATAAAATGATTTGGTTTAAGATTAAACCCGTCCCGAACTGACCTATCAACAATTTTAATTATTAAAATATTTGTCCTCAATTGTTAAGCGGTAAAAAAAACCTTAAAAATTTTACTCGATTCCTCACCTCCTCTCTCTGAGCCTCGAAGAACCCTCTTGAGTCTGCGGCTCCTTTTGAGTCTCGATCCTTGACTGGCCCTGCCTTCACCTCCTCTCTCTTGATGCCTCCCTTGCCTTCCCCTCTTTTCTCCCGAGTCTCGACGCCTCCCCCTTCTTCCATCGCCTACGCCTACGTCTAGGCCATCGACATCCTCTTGACAGCTCTCCGCCTTCCTTTTTACGCCGACGCTATCGTCTGCCTTTCTCCTCTCAAATCTTGACGATGCTTGCCCTTCCCCTCTCAAGTCTTGACGCCTGCTCTGCCATTTTCTTTTTCAATTCTTATTTAGGTAAGCAATAAGCTTATATTTTTTAGTTTCTTTTTTACAGATCCATGTCCAACATGGATCTATCTTTTATTGCTCCAGAAAAAATTACAGCCTACTAACAACATATCTATTTACACATTTCATACAACCTTTTAATACTAACAACATTAACGCACACAATATTTATCATGCCGAATATTGTCCCCCGATATACTTGATATTTACGCCCGATATGTCCGATATCAATATCCGATATGACCACCTGATATGAAGCTGTATCGCTGTGATATCGTCCGATTTCCGCTATTTGATATTGAAAATACATATCCAACACACTCGACACCTGGTATTTAGAACATTGGTCCTAATTACAAGTATACTTTAATTAACCCAACTCTTAATACATAAGTAGAGAGAAGACATGGTGCCTCCTAATTAAAACGAGCTCAAGCTTGATGCTCGACGAAAATCTTATGGAGCTTTTTGATAATGTAGATCAAAAGCATGCCATATAAGAGGCAGAAAGCGAAGCTCCCATCAACTAGAGCCGTGCTGGGAATTTCGTAGGTCGGCCTCCCTTTGTCCATCGAGGAGCCGGTAGTGTTCGTCGTGAGCTTGCCCTCTCCTCCAGCAGCCCCTCATCCAGCCGCCCCTTCTCTAGTAGCTCCTCCCTCCTGGCTAAGATGACATGAGAATCAACAAGAGAAAAACAAGTAGAAAAAGAGGAGTTAGGTTTGAAAGCGTGAATAAACCTATTTGTTTTTATGGGTAGGAGTGGTTAGAAAGTTTCCTTCCACAATTCATGATACAAATTCTTATTCTTATAGCTATTTTTTTAAATTTCATGCGTTGATTTGACACGGTCATGATACCCCCTAGCCTATTAGTCTGCACTATCTCTCTCTATCATCAATATTCCTCAACCTTTTGTTTTAGACTATAAATCTCTTATAAATTTTTTTGAGATAATGTTAACTTTTTGTGGTAAGAAGAAATTCCAATTGAGAAACCTAAATTTATATATTTATCATATGTTTTTTCCATTATATAACTAAAAAACACCCTTATGATTTTGAAGAAGCATGTATGGATGATTTAGTCTATCCTAATAAAATCTTTGGAGCGTTTGCATATGAATTTTCATACTTTTTTCGTAGAATTAATTTATCCCACTAATTATATTGTTTACTGCACTTATAATTCCGGTGTCAGACTGGCGGTCCGGGCCGCCCGCATGCAAGTTACTATGGGTAGTGGATAATACAGGCACGAGTCTAAATGGATGGATTTAACGGGTGTTTAATTTCGTGCCCATCACTCAACTCATAATCACTCAACTCATAACGGACACGGAAAATTATTACTTGTTTCCGGTACAACATGAGTACCGTGGGAATACAAAAGTAGCTATCCTCTTTGTTAAATAAAAAGAGAAAAAAGGCCAGTTCGTTGATTTAGGTTTAAGCTTTTGTTTCACAATCAAGAATTTGGGGTTTCCGTTCTACATATCTCTTAGAATTTTAGGTAAGTTTTGAGTTATATATTCATAGAGTGATTTTCTTTTTCATCGAAATAGCACAACACCGATGAATCACAAATCGTTTTTGATGTTTTTAATTCAAAGAATTGGTTAAAGCTTAATCTTTATTGGATCGATAGGTGGCGTATATGTATAAAGGTTTCTAGAATTTTTTTTGTTATCTTCAACTTCGAATTTTTTGTTATTTGTTATCCATTGAATAGGTTCTGATAGTTCTTTAAATTTGATATTAGATTGAGAGTTATTTGATATGCTCAAGTTTTGTGAAGATCTTGTGATTATGTTGCAACATACTATGTAAGGATTGCTTGGAAGTGATGATTCATGATTGACATTGAGATTTGACTAGCCATGTAATTGATTGAATATATGATGTAATTTCTTTCTTCCAATATATTAAACTAAATAATTACATGAAAATATGATAATTTTTATCCAATAAATACATAGACTGAGATCATTTGAACCCTACACGATATATTGGCTATAATTGCACCGTTTAATATTAGAAGTCCACCTAAGTCATACATATTCCATAACTTGTTGATTAATTTACTATTTCTGTTTCCATCATCATATTTGCATTGATGTAGTTAAATCGTTATGCATAGGAGGTTTTAGGAAATACGCAAGCATATAGTTACATTTCCTTTTATAGTAGTAGTATTCTTTTTGGGTTTGTAAGCAGATTGGCGGGTGTGAAATTACAACAATATCTGCAACTGCTCATTATGTTGACATGACTCGGACCCCAGCTAATGATTTGTTACCTTTTGTAAGATTTTTTCACTATGTTCCTGTTAAATATGCTAACAGCAATCATAAACCTGGTTACTATTAATGGGCTTTTCCTTCATATGCGTCGATGGAAAATAACCGCGTTGATGTATTTCTAATGGCAGTTCCATCAGCTTCACTAAAGGTAAATTGAACAGATTCTCCTAGGATATCAATATGCTTTCATTTGTGCACCATAAATGTAATGTCATTATCACGATTCCAGAATGGCTGGTAGCCTCAGGCCTTTTATATCTACATGTGTTCTTTTCTGGTATCTTTATATGTTTTATGCTCCTTGTTATTGTGGTGAATTAATGGGACAAAGGGGACACCACAAATTGAGTGTGGTAACAACAACGGGTCACCACACCGATTAGTATTGCTCAGCTTGTGTAATTCTTAACGACTTTATCATCAACATGTTGGCATAAATGTGTTGTTAATTGTTATAGGTTTGTTTTACAGCGATCCAAGGCTTAGTATGACATGTTTAGAATATTATGTGTTGTGGACTCCTATTATAAATATTTTTTCTTTAACATCTGTTCTTGGTTTGACATGTTAAACATGCTGTAGGTTTTGTTTAATAAAGTAGATGGGCATATTCGAAAAACCTTTCATTAGTTTTCTGGAGGGCATGAAGAACTGAAGTCTTTTGCTAGTGATATTGACATAATGTACAGGCCCAGTAAGGTAAAATCCTCTTTTGTCAGAATACTCATTGTATTAGTTTTCTATATATTCATGTTTTCTTTTGTCTGAAACTTTTATTATGTTGATTTTATGAATATGACTACTGTAACATTTCAGAAATATAAAATAATATTTTTGGAATTTAAATAATAAAATAATATATTTCACGAAAATTAATCGAGTATAAATTTGGGGTTTTCGTAATATGGTATAATTATATACCAATATTTGGGAAAATAATTGGATTTTAATATGAATTATTTATTATAAAGGCATTTATTGGATTTGGGCATTTTATAAATAATTATGCAATTAATTATATGTAAGTTTATATTAAACTTGATTAGTGCACTGCTAATCATGATTAAGCCAAGTTCATTTTGTTAAGCCATGGCTAGTGCACCATGACACATTGTGTTTTGACACATGCATGGTTTCATTTGTTTTGTTATTGTTATCTTTGTTTTTAAAAGAGAAGGGAAAATGAGAAAAAGAAAAAGAAAAGAGGGGACAAGAGAGCATGGGGGACCATAAGGCATAGGCCAAGAGAGAGGGTTTTTTTTTTAAATTTCTACAACCATGGCTCCCATCTTCTTCCTTCTTCATTTCCTTTTCTTCACTTCATCTTCATCTTTATCCTCATTCTCCACCTCCTCTATCACCATGAAACCATCCCAAAACCTCATGCCACCTTCACAGAAAATGTACATCATGCCACCTTCACAAAAAATGTACATCACCTCATCCTTCTCCCCATTGCAAGCTTAAGTTTGGATTTTGAGGACTTTCAACCATCTAAGGTTTTCCTTGGGTTGCTTCTAAGAGGTAAAACCTTTGCTTTCCTTCATGATTTTAAGTTCTTAGTCTCCTACACATGTTTAGAGTTCAATTATGCTAGATTAGTGAACTTGGAAAATTCTAAGATGAGATTTAGGAGATATTTTGAGTTGTGGAGGTGTATTTAAGGTTTAGTTAGTGACCACAACCCTTCTAGTGTTAGAATTCTGGACCAAACTGAGTTTAGAAGTCCCAAACACGAACTTAGGTGTTTCCGATATTGGGTTTTGTGGAAAATATGATGATGAATTAGGATCTGCTATAACTCGGAGACTCTAAAAATTAATTAGCAGATATAGTGAGATATGCAGACCCACAGGAAGCTACCCTAGAAGTCTGAGCCCAATCCCTCATTTTCTGGCCGTCGTTTTATTCGATTTGGCCGCAATTTGCGGCCCAATTTTGGAATTAGGGTGTGAAACTTGGTCTGTAGCTCACTCATTAGATAACTAGACCTACTACGTATGTAAAAAAAATTTAATTTCACCTTAAGAAAAATCTTAAGTCGTTTTACTTTATTTCTAGCGATGTTTTGCGACTTTTGAAACTTGATTTTTGGATATTTGTGTTTTGACTCGGTCGTTTGACGTTCGTACGTCGACGTCGGGGGTTGTTTGGTTGTTTTTGCATGTGTGGGCCATATGTTCTAACCTATGAGCACTTCGCGTGCCGTATCAGTTTTCGGACTCGGTTTTAATATCGTTACGATGTGTATTGAATGTAGGTACCTTCACGTGAACTTCCGAGAAAACGAAAGAGATCAAGAAGTTCATCGACTTCGACTAAGCAAGAATGTTGCAGATGAGTAGATCTATATCTACGGTGGAAGTCGGGTGGATGTCGTAAAGCACCCCTGCAATCATAATAATGGAAAACCGATATATAGAATGCAAATTTGGAGAGACGTATGCTATGAACTTACGGATATGATCAAAGGATTTAGTATGAGATGACATGATGAAATGATGGAAGATCCGATATGAGATTAATATTGAGATGATATGAGATCGATATAGATATGACATGAGATCGATATAGATACGGTATGAGATGGAGATAGATATGGTATGCAATTGATATAGATATGATATGAGATTGACATAGATATGACATGGGAGTGATATATGTATATATGCATGAGAATATGGGATGATATTATGTATGAGACGATAGATCCTTAATCTAATTTGATGACACCGTACGATAGATCACCGTACGCGATAAGATATACCGGATGATTGATCCGCGCTCGTGACTTGATGATGATGTTCGATGATAGCGCCACATCAGATACTATGAGGCTGGATCGCGGATTTATGGATTTGTCTTGATTCGGAGAATCATTGCTGCTAAATGCCTTAATGGATAATGGGTTATATTTGATGTATTCAGGGGTAGTTACATATCTTATTACCGTTCATGTTATGCTGTATTATTTTCCGTGACATACGTACTATGTTCCAAGCACTTATCTACATATGATTTTGTCTACTAGTACACCTGTACTATTACCGATGCGCATGTTACACTTACACAGATTTGCTGGCTCACACATTCATCATCGGTAATTGCCATGCCACTTACACAGTAGAACTGCTATATTACAGTATTATTCTTAACTGTAAAATACAATCATTTGTTCAATAATTATCACGTGATGTGCTTACATGATAATACTTGAGATGGTTACAGTACTGTTCTATGTTTGCATATACTGTAATTTATGGTTACATGCATTTAGATGCTGTTTTCATGAGATCTTTGGATTTGAGAATTGTGGTTATATTTCAAAGGAAAATATGAATTGTTTTTAAAACGCGGTTTCTCGTGATGTGATATTTCGTGTCCACCATGAGTTTTCTTGGTTCTGAGCTATGTGATACCCGATTCGAGGAGTGAAGAGGAACCGTATGCACCGGTAAGGTACTACGGGGCAAAAAGATCGTGGAGTAGACGATGAGCCTGGCAGGAGATGACTACTTACCGGTGATAGTTTGGGCTCGGCGGTTATCCGGAGAATACCGACCGGAGTCGTGGGATCAGTTGGATATGAGGGCCGATCTGAAGATGCGGCGTCTGAGATATAAGGATTTACGTGTCAATGCTGGACACAGGTTTCATGATGTTTCGAGTGTCGATGTTGGACACTCAGGTTTCATAATGTTGATGTGTCGTTGATGGCACATGTTGCTTGATCCACATGCATACATGCATATATATTCAGATGACTATCATTACATACTGTTACTGGCACAACATTGTTGTTGTACACATGTGCATAACTGATCACCCTAGATATCATAGTATTACCTTCATGATACAGTAGGACCTAGGGATCGTTGTTCATTCGATTTCTACCCGCTGATATTTTTCTACTCACGAGTTGGCAACTCATCCCCGTTGTGCCACAGTTTTCTTATAGGTTCGACCGATCGGATCAGTAGCGGCTTGCTGGCGCACAGGTTTCTTAAGGGTGTTTTGGTTTGGTAGGTGAGACACACATTTGGATCGTGACCACTTTTGTACCTATTATTTCTATTGTATCTAGTCAAAGCTCCATCAATCAAAAACCAGACTATGTATTATTGGTAGACTTAGACAGACTTGTATTTGCGAGACTTAGAGCGAGATGGGTGAATGTTCGTTATTTGAGTTGGATGATGTCTTGCTTTACTTATTCTTTCTATGTTTGAACTTCGTCGTAGGGCGTCGTATATATGTTTATTGCGTGGTTGTGGTTCCGCCATTTGGCGAAGAGCTAGCTCCCACTTGGGGATGCCTATATTATTGCACGTATGTGGTTTTGGATCAAAATAAACAAGGTAGGTGTTGCCTAAATTTTGAAGGACGAAAATGTTTTCAAAGATAGATTGCAAACTGTTGCATTTTCATATAATGCTATTTATATTTTAAAAGAAGGCTTAAATTCTTTCTTATAATGCTATTTATATTTTTCGCAAAAAGGTTTAGATTTCTGGGTTTCGGCTTTACTTGAATTACGGCGGGGTCATGTAGACTTCACGTAATTCTCGTGCCGGTCATGTGCTAATTCTGGGTCGTGACAACTACGGTCAGCCTTCTTTTGGCTCATAAATAACTCATGCACAAATGGTCAATTATGCTGAAACTTTGTTCTCTTGAGTTGGGTTTCGATTTTCTTAATAATGTTTAGAGATATCAAAGTGGCCATTGAATATCTAATATATGGTGTTGGTATTATGAATCCAGGTGATAGTTGTTGTGAAAGGAAATATAGAAATGAATTAGCTACTCTTGCTAAAACTAAAACAGGCCACCTCTTTATTTATGTTGTCCTCAACATTTTTATTCAAATGATACATGCATTTTTGTCTATATATGCATTGTATAAAAAAATGCTTATGTTGAACAATTACACAATGTACAACATGCAAAGGCAGCATAGAATGCCTATTGCCAGTGAGAGACAAGTAAGGATTAAGAGAAATTTATGTGAATTCAATCAGGTAGAGAGGTTCAATTTATATACTTGGGGACTATCATGAATGTGGACTTCTGATTTGGAGCACCTCACGAAGATTTTATTGTTGAAACACAAGGTGAGGTAAACTGCAATTCGTATTATAATTTGTCTATTGCTTTGCAGTGAAGCGTGTTTAAATAATTCAATCATAGATACAAGAATATACCGATGTAGATTTTTAGATATTACTAATATACTAAGGCACCATTAGTACTGTGGTTCTTTAACAAACTAAATGACCCCTTTTGTTATGCTCGAGGTTATTTATATACTAAGTGAATCGAAAAGCATCTTTTCTCGTTATATATTTTGGTAAATACAATGTAGTTCTACTTTCCTGTAGGCTTAATATTTTTGCATTCTAAAAGATTGAGATGCATACATGCATTATGGCATTTTTTAACACTTGATGAAATAATATTGGCCATTGTATCAAATTAGATTTGTATCTATCATTGCAAAATATTTCCAATTGAC
Organism: Agapanthus africanus; assembly: GCA_030015575.1. Lineage (NCBI taxonomy): Eukaryota > Viridiplantae > Streptophyta > Magnoliopsida > Asparagales > Amaryllidaceae > Agapanthus > Agapanthus africanus. The sequence goes on from JASDDO010000016.1 coordinate 573,923,620, forward strand.
AATCTAATAATGAGTGACCATATTGTAATTGTCCAAATATTTGGTCCTTTTCTTATTCTATTTTCTTACCTTTCTTGTTGTTATGAGTTCTTCTAACATCTTCCTGAGAAGATCTAGGTTGTTTTAGTTTCTGTTTGTTCTTACAGTGATTTCATTTCCCCCCTTCTTATTCTGAATCTTATCTCATTGCTTGTGTACAGAGATGGCTAAAGAAGAAATTATAAGCAGCACCTTGTTGACTGAAACAGGAGTTGGCATTTTCCTATAGTACTTGAAGTCCGTGATTCTAACATGTAAAGTACATCTTCTTTTAATGAGATTGCTTATAATTATGTTTGTTATTTATGATTCCAAGTGACTTTTAACAAATAATAAAAAGGAGATGTATTCATGTTCATGCAGCTAAAAATAAAAGGAACCAGAAAAAAAATCAGGTGAATCCAAACCCTTTCTTTTAAATTAATTGCATTGATCAAGGTTTTTCTACTTATGGATATTCTTTTGTTAGCAGGAAGATGTTAAATCTCTCGATTGGCTTTCCTCTCTAGGTTGTGATGAAACAAGGTGAAACATGCATTGCTTTATCAGTGTTGAATCAAATGAAACCAATCTATATAATTTCACAGTGTAAGCATTATTTTGTTATTGTAGGATCAAGGAGTTGATTTAGGAACATCTGATTTGTACACCAGTGACAAGGGCCCCATCGGCTGATGCCCCAGCTCCTCCTACATAACCACAGTCCCAAGTAATAGGTGCTGGATACAACGACCCCGGTGCCTCTCTTGTTGGTCTGCTGTAAAATTTTCCTGAGTTGTTTTGGTTAATGCTCCAATATTCATTCTACTGAAGGTTGCCTCGCCTCAACTCAACATGCATCATTGATTTTATTGGAAGAGAGAATGCATGAGGAAAAGATTACTAGTGGATGCAAACGCTGGTGCTGGAATGTCAAGCCAATTTCGCGGTGTTTATACGCAAAATGATTTGAATATGTTAATGTAGCCGGCCTTTGTAATATATATATGAGAATAATGGACAAAAGATGCCATAGGAGGGAATTCCCTCCTATGGCGTCGAAAAAATATCCTCTCCTTAGTTTTTTCCGACGATCGGCACCCACCATCTTCATCGTCATCATCTAAGATGTGGATACACCAAATTTCATGTGATTCTACAACTTTTTCACCGTTGATTTAGCAATGTAAAAAGTTCTATTGTCGGTAAACCGTTAATTTTGAACCCACTAAATCAACGGTGAAAAAGTTGTAGAATCACATGAAATTTGGTATACCCACATCTTAGATGATGACGATGAAGATGGCGGGTGCCGATCGTCGGAAAAAACTAGGGAGGGGGTGTTTTTTCGACGCCATAGGAGGAAATCCCCTCCTATGGCCTCTTTCCTCCATTAATCTCTCTCTCTCTCTATATATATATATAGAGAGAGAGAATAATGGACGAAAGATGCCATAGGAGGGAATTTCCTCCTATGGCGTCGAAAAAACACATCCTCTATCGTGTTTTCCGACGATTGGAATGTATCATCTTTATCGTTATCATCTAAGATATGGGTACACCAAATTTCATGTGATTCTACAACTTTTTCACCGTTGAATTAGTGGGGTTCAAAATTAACGGTTTACCGACAATAGAACTTTTTACATTGCTAAATCAACGGTGAAAACGTTGTAGAATCACATGAAATTTGGTGTACCCACATCTTAGATAATAACGATGAAGATGATGCATTCCGATCGTCGGAAAATACTATGGAGGGTGTGTTTTTTCGATGCTATAGGAGGACATTCCCTCCTATGGGCTCTTTCCTCCATTATATATATATATATATATATATAGAGAGAGAGAGAGAGAGAGAGAGAGAGAGACTACAATACTATTGGTAGGATTGGAAACAAATCCTACCAACTTTTTAACATTTGCGTCCATGTTGGGATGCGTGCAAACAATTATGGCAATATTTGAATAAATGAGAACTTTTCTTCATTATTGTTTGCACACATCCCAAAGCAAATCCAAGGGTTAAAAAGTTGGTCGGATTTGCTTTTAAATCTACCGACCGATAGGATCCTGGTGCATGGTGATACGTTAACATACTAGTAGAAATTGAGGAAATTGCTCCCTTAGGCAATGTGCCCTGACTCAAATGAACATTGCCGAGGACAACTCATATGAAAGTGGACTTAGTTTCCAGAGTAAAATATTTTCCTTCCGTCTCCAACAAAATTTCTCAAAATTTTGTTTTGATTGAAGTAGTGTGTGATTTTTGGTTTGAATCTTCCGTAGACTCTCTCAATATCCACATAAAGGAGTGACCCAGATTCAAGCGCAAACGATGGCATTGATCCTGTCTCAATTTCTCGTCCTCATCATGTTCCGACACTCAGGTAACTTCCTCTCATTAGATTTCCTAGGATTAGGGTTTTAAGCCAGTGTAATATTTCTACTCAAAATATAGTAAGCGATTTTCTGTGACTGTATGCTGTATCCTTATCATAACCCGAAAACCCTAAATCTCTGCTCTGTTTCAAAATGATGCTGAGAAGAATGGGACTATATCTTCGCAGAATCCCAAAACCCTTGCCCTAACTCTAAGCAAAACTAACCAGACCTTGACCCCCATGTTCGGTATATATGCATCCTCTTTGCCTTTTTTCTTAATTAAACTTTGGTGCTTGTGTAAAGTAATGTCCTTTTCTCTTTATATGTTTTCAGATCTTGTTAATGTGCTTGAAGGGTTCCTTCCACGCCTTCTTTTATACCTGATGGAGAGGCAACGACACTGATGGTTCGTGATCGGCTTGCTTATGGCAACGAGTTAAAGGTGACATAAAATTTTTGTATGCATATCTTATTCTGCTTTGTGGTATTCATCAGTTTGAAATGAAAGTTAAAAGCTTTGTGATTTTGCTGCTTGTAATGCTGACGCATTGCTGCTTTGCTTAGTTTGCTTTTACTATAACTCAATGCAGTTTTGTAGGTTTGATTCTAATAAAACTTAGATGTCCCTGCAATCATTTATTTGATCGTGATTTTAGATATATCAAGGTAATGTTCAAACTATGTAGTCCATTATACCTTTTCTAGTTTGTTGTTGAACTCAGATTATAATCTTAAATCATAATTAATTGATGCATGGCCAACGATAGTTTTCATTGAGAAGATTAATTTATTTGTAAACTGTGATCGGTGGATTTATGTTCCTTCAATAGGGCACGCTCCTGTGTACCCAGTGGTTTAAAGGATTGATTAATTGACCGTTGACAATTTTTAGGATAGCAACCCTTAGAATAGGATTAGACGAGCGAATGGCCGCATGATTGGCCCATTGCAAGATATGTGGGCAAATTTTCATTTAATGTACAAGATGTACACGACAAGTCCGGTGCCTAAATTTTCGATACAAAAACTCCATTTGTACTCAGTGAAGGGCCAATAAATTGAATTTCAAAGGCTCTTGCCCTTTTGTCCCATCTTATCTTCTAAAGGCACCATTTCTCGAAAGAAGAATAGTATGAAGATCTAATAGCTATCAGTTGTCGATGTTTACGATCCATGAGTTAGCTTTTGTTGAGGATTGGATTAATATCAAATCTTAGAACTTAATAGCTAGCTAGTCTTTATATGCTGAAGTGAGCATGTGTTCATGTAGACTAGCATCAAATCTTAAAATATAATTGCTATTCTATATAATGCTGAAGTGAGTGATATTTTGTTGAATGAAAATCTAATGAGATCTCTAAAAGGAATCATGCTAAAGTTCTCAAATGGTTCCTGTGTGGTACATGTATATTCATGTGGTTGAATTATATAGATTTGAGATGCTTGTTGTGACAATGACTGTTACCCTTAATAGTACTAATGGAGTGAGGGCAGGTCATATCCAAACTATTCATACCAGTGTTTTGCACGTGCGATGCACATTATACATATAGTGCAATTAAAAAAATATTTGTATAGAGTTAGTTACTCAGAGAGATTTGTGGAGTTGGTTATTGGAAGCGATGCATAGGGTTTGTTGCGATTACAAATTGAGATTGGATTTTTAATATTTTTTCAATGAATTTCTCTTGCAAATTAGATAGCCAAAGCTCCAAATCAATTTCAAAATTGGAGACCCCTTGTCTTTTACACTATAAGAGACTAGTGTTTTGCACTTGTGATGCATGTTATATATCAAGTATAATTAAAAAAAGATTTGTATGAAGTTAGTTACTGAGAGATATGTGGAGTTAGTTATTGAAAGAGATGTATGAGTTAGTTGTCGTTACAAATTGAGATTGGATTTTAAAATATTTTTTCAATGAATTTTTCTTGCAAATTAGATAGCCAAAACCCTAAATCAATTTCAAAATTGGAGACCCTGCCTATAGTAGAGATATAGAGATATGAATTGCAAGAAGAGATGTTTTTGCATTTAAGATATAAGTATGTTTACTGCGACAAATGGATTAGAACTTATGCATCATGTAGGCTCAGACTTGATTTATGAAGAGTTCATCAACCACCTTTATTGATAAAGTGCAGGAGTACCTACAGAGGAATCATGGCAATGAACACACAGTCAATTGATATGGTTATTGAGTGAGCTTGAAGAAACACTGTGGCACTTCTCAAATATCATGTTTTATTTATGTCTTGAAGGTCCTCAACAACTTAAATTACCAACCACTCTTCACAAATCAAAATGCGATTTTTAAGTTGGAACAGAATATGCTCGGATGCTCCATTTTTTTAAAATAAAATTTTGCTATTGTGAAAAAAAATCAACATTTTTATTTTTTTAATGGTGTTGGGATGCCAGGTGCAGTCCTTCTATAGAAAACGTAATTAAGGATAGAATCAGTACATAGAAAAGATGGTAATGATTACATATCTTAACCTTTGTTTTTTCGCCTCTTATCCACTTTATTTGTTTCTGTGTAGATTCGCCTGGATAGTCCATTTCCCTTATGGAGTTGTATTTGGCCAAAGGAAGTTGAACTTGGTAGACAAATCCTCTGCATTGTATACAAGGTAAGTTGATGATCAGGTGTTCTCTTTCCGTACCATCATCTCTGTTTGTCTCAAAAATTGGCTTATGACTTTGATACAGGTGATTATTGGATCCATAGACTCAAAAGCCTATCATGCAATTCATCAGCCTGTAGAGACTGTGATAGAGAGTCAGAACTATCACAAGGTAGGATTTTCCCTATATTCTATCGCACAAATTTTGATTGTGTATCAACAAAGCTTTACATGCCTTGTATTTTCTTCAGATTGGTCAAGTTGCTGGATGATTTAACGGAATGAAGCAATATACTGATATATATGGATACTAACAAGGGAGGTGACCAAATCACGAGGCAGCTAAGAACTGATGGTTCGATCCATGGTGACAAGACACTGAAAGGGATTGGGTTCTTTCGGAGTTCAAAGCAGGAAAGAGTCCTATAATGACCGAAAATCGCAGTTGATGTTGCTGCTCGTGGTTTAGGTATTTGAATAAGCATATTACATCTTGCGTAGCCTCTTCTGTTAAGTTTAACCTGTTAATAATCTCTTTCAATTTCACCCTTGTAGTTACGAAGCATGTTGTGACAGCAAGTGCAGTCCTTTGATAGCAAACATAATTAAGGACAGAATCAGATCATAGAAAAAATCGTGATGATTAACATCGTGTTTTTACACCAAAATACCTTAAAGTTCTTTTTTTACAGTAAAATACCTTGATTGCTGAGGGTTTTTTCAGTGAAAAGGATTCCCTTAGAAACTATAGTTTGAGACTGTAAGTTATTTACTGTAATAAAAAATCTCAAGTATTTTAGTGTAATTTACCTGAAGACACAATGTTTTCATTAATGTGCTTCCCATGTGATGTTAAAGGCCCTGTTTAGGGGTGGAGTGAGGATAACTGAAGTTTATTTTTAAATGGAGGTAGAGAGGATGCAAACTATGGTTTGTAACTTTGTTGTATGAACCTCAGGGGTATATAACGAATTCCGTTCCGGAACCTCGAATCTGCGGTTCTTACTGAGATTTGAAACAGAATCTCGACTCACATAATAGAATTTCGATTCAGTTTCGAATCTTTTCGGCTGGGTTATTGTCTCTGCAGCTTCTTGGCTTTTAATGAGATATTGGACTTATAACATAATGAATTATTCTAGGGTTTGTAATTAATCAATTCATGGTGCAATTTTATAATTTTATGGCGCTATATATATATATATATATATATATATATATAATGCTCTTAACATAAGATTCTCCGCCCCCGTCCTTGCTTCTTCATGCAACTATGGTTTGTAAGCCCCACGTTTCGTTTCTAAATAATCTATATATATGTTATAAGAGCGTGTTTGGAAAAATAGAGTGCAGATAATTTAGATTGGATATCTCAACTCCAAAATGAATGCGGCAAAGTTAGCATTTTGGGGTTAAGTTTGTTAACTTTATGAAACTCCAGTTTAGAAAACTTAGCTCCATTCCCAAATAGGGCATATGTATTTCCTTTATGAAACCTGAAGTTGAGGTTTTCAGACTTTTTGATTTTATATATATACATAATAGATTGCGAGATGAAAATGACGCATGACAATGCAAAAGTCATTTATTAGATTCTCTTAGCATTTGGAAACAGACTGACGATGCATTGTTATACAAAGTGAATAAAGTGAACTAAACATATATAGCTAGGAGCGATGTTTCTACCAATGTGCTTCTTAATATAACCAGCCATCAAATTATTTCCTGAGTTCCTTGATCAACTCATTTTGCAGATTGAAGAGTGACGTGAAGAAACAACTAAAGGAGGCCAAAAAGACGATTCTTTGTAGGATTACGAACTGAGGTTCTATCCATCACAGATTGGAGATGGCTACAATGACGCCTGCAGAGGTTTTTTTTAATGACAGAGACGGTGGGAAATCCCCCACGATTCCATTAAATCTCAACCCCCCACTAAATCTCATCCCCCCACGTTCCATTAAAAAAACTTAACGTGCAGAGTTTAAAGATCTTAAATATATAAAATATTGAAGCAACTTCCCTTTGAAAAAATGAAAAAAATGAAAACAATCGAATACTACTAAATTATAATTAAACAAATTAACCACAAATCTAAGTACATTGTCGAAACAAGAATTAAATGAGAAAAAGAAATTGCTTACAGTGATTTTTCAATGGAGATCTGATGGAGACCAAGGGGAGCAAAGACTGCCCTTATAAGTAGTTTCGTGTCTTTCTCGGTGAACATGATTGGATGTGCGGGGTCCTAACACGTTATTGGATTCAACGGTCGCCATAAGTAATCGTGCATTCGGATACTGCGACTTATGAACAGCTTCGAAACTATAGCTCTAGCATCATGATTATAATCGAGAGATAGATTTGATAAAAAGAAAAATAAGAAGATGAAAGTAGAAATTTATCATCTATATATTATGATATTAGGACTTGCTTAGGAAAAGACAATATATGTGTAATATTATATAGGAATATGAAAAAGCTTTGAAATATATGAGAAGTTTATTGCAATTAAAATGAATAATAGAGAAGCAATTAAGCCAATTTGATTGTCATCATAAAAGTTGTTGACTCGGTCAATAGCCTTAAGTGACCATGGTTGACATGGTCATAGAATTTGTGACCATCTAAAAAACCAAGCAACACACATGTATTTTGTAATTAAGTAATATGGATGAGCATGAGAATTAACCACTATGCATAATTAAAATTAAGAAATATAATTGGTTTTGAAATACCAATATTTTCAACATTTTAGACCCTATTTCAAAACTCAAATGTTAAAATAACAATGAATAATCAAGATGTCAAAGGAATGAATGATAATACCAAAGTTAAACATGTTTTAGTCATGATGTCTTTTGAACTATGAATCACAACCCGGAGAAATATAAGTATGAACCATAGAAAGCTGGTGAAGCATATATTGTACTATGAGTTTCATTCTTTTTAATTTTGGTTATTTTACAAAAATTATATTTCAAAAATACGGTATATTACTAATCATACCAGAGAAGTCAAAGTGCTACAACAATGGAATTACTCAAGTAAGAAAACAATTAATACTTCAACTGCCATCACAACAGTAACATCGAGCGACTCTAAAGACCAAATTGCAAATTCAAAGGAAATATCGAAGAAGTCACAAAACGGAGTATTCAAGACCTATTATTTTCTTTGAATTTAGAGTCGATCTCAATAGTTAGAATCTCTTTTCTAATGCTAATTTTCTATATTGGATACCTATTTACTTAAAGATATTAGAGCTCCAAAAAGTAGGTTTCGAAGAGATCTTTCCAATGAGCCCAAGAACATCGAAATCGTATAACTGATCAAAGAGTTATGATTGTTTCAATGTCGGACATATCAGAAATGGACGTCCCTTATGGATGTCCCTAGGGACGTTTACAGCAGTTAAAAACTTTTAAAGTTTGTTTTTGGTTTGAAATTCAAACCGTAACTTCTCATAATTGTCCTCAACAGTTCCAAAATGCGGGAACGTTTATTTTAACTTCTCACACTCAAAAATCTTATATAAAGAATCTTCGACTTGTGTTTTAATACACAATTCTTCTCACGAAACATTCTTTTCTAATTTTCATCATTCTTTAACTTTTTCTTGAGAAAACTCTTTAACTTCCGGTTCTTAAATTTTTAATACCCTTTAGTGAGAAGGGATTTTTCAAGAGCCTTAGAATTTTCTAGTTTTTAAAGAAGAAGGATCTTTGGTTTTTCAAAAAAGTTTCATTTGATTAAAAACTTTCTTTTTTTTTTGAATTTTTTTTTGAATCGTTCTTAGGTTTTTACTATATTTTTTTGAAAGAAAAGATCTTTCAATGCTTTAGATTTTTCTAGTCATTAGAATCGAAAGATCTCTAAATTGTCGAAAAAGTTTCTGCTTTAAACTTTTCTTAATCTTTTGAATAACTTATTCGAATCGTTTTAAAACTTTTGTCAATCTCCAAAATACAATCCATCATCTCCTTAAATCGAAAATTTGATTTATCTTTTGAGATCGTTAGAATTGTTGAAATTAGTTTGTAAAGATTTGTAAAAATCTTAATTTGTATTACCTAGTGAAAAAGGTCTAAGATCTTCACATTATAAAGGTTTCAGACTTGTCCCTTAGAAAAAATCTGATGTTCACCATCTGCAAGTGTAAAAGATCTCGGACTTAAGTCTTTGGTAAAAAGTCTAGGTGTTCACCGTCTGTAAGTGGAAAAGTTCTAAAATCTGAGCCTGATAAAAAATCTAGATTTCTCCATCTGTAAGGAGTCACTGGATAGTGAAGTTTGAATCTTGAGCAGGAGTTCTTAGGCAGAGATTAGCCACAGGGTTGATGAACCTCGGTAACAATTCTCTGTATCCATTTACTTTTTCTGTGATTCTGTGTTGTTTCTCTGAATCTGTGTTGTGATAGTATTTGTACTTTAGACTCTGATTTTATGTTTCACTGCATAAATTTTAAATTATTACAAATCATGCCGAGTTTGTCATAAATCCATATTCACCCCTCTCTAAGTTTTTCAGCATATAGCTTTTATGAACCCTACTCTCTTGTTACGGTACATTGACTTACAACTCACGACATGTTAAAAAATTTCAGAAGTTGTTCAAGCGGTTTGGAGCTTACAGGTCTTACGTCCTGCCTGGATATTCATGAGTGCTCTAGAGCACTTGCTTAGGTTCTCATAGAAGCGGCCACATTTCGATATTAATATAGGTGAATCTATCAAGCGTGAACTGCAATTATACACACTATCCAAACTTAGAATTATAGATTCTATTAAGAGTTAAGCTCATCCTCTTTATATTACAGTTAACACTATCTATACCATAGGTAGCGACTCTCAATATATAATAAATCATGATAGTGCGCTCGTGAGCCGACAAGTGGCTTGTTATTACCCATATGAGCCTTGTTCTTGAGCTGGTCAATAACATAGGTTGGGTTACCATCACTCTCAGCCCTTTGTTATAGGCATTAGTCTCGTTACCCTCGCTATATTTTATTAACAAGTTTTTAATCTAATGATCTAGTTAGAGAATTGAACATATTTAACTCTAACTTCAAAAAATACTAGATATCTCACAATCATTAAGCAATTGCTCTTCATGAATACATTAGGCACATATGCCTACTTTTCATATTTTAAATATTATTTCAGCTATAGCTACAACTATTTGGCTAACCGCAATATATAGACGCGGATTAAACCGGTCTCTCATAATCCAAATTTTTTGTCTCGCCACAAAACAAGACATTAAACTTAGACTTTATAAGAAGCCGAACTACACAATACTTGGACGTGCTTCAAGCGAGCACACCATCAATAAGAGTGAACTCATATTTACTCGTAAATTTTCTCTCAACAAGATCAAAAGATCATGCTTAATTTATTTCCCCTCTAATAATCACAATAAAAACTATATAAACTTAGTACTCAATAACATATCAATAATAATACACAGAGTATTCCATTGACCAATATCAGACTTTTAATATCAATGTCAATTTTGATTCGAAGAATAAAATCAAAACAGCTCACTTCAAACGGTATCAACCTACTAATATTATTTAAAAAATAATTTGATAAAATATACCACAACTTTGTTCTTTTAAAAATGAACAAATACTATAACTTAGAATTATGATATATTTATGATATATGCAATGATGATAAAAAAATTCTTTATTATTTTTCTACACACAATGTAATCATAAAAATATTAAGCTATTAGAAGTCATAGAAATTAAATTTCATGATCATGTCCTCTAATTTTTTTTCATAATCATGCCCAAATGACATGTTGTTGGGGGTCAAAAATTATACCCACGTTTGAGGTCAACAAGTCAATAAGTCAAAATCAAGACCTAAAAAATTGATCCGGATCCGTGCCCAAACCCGAATCCAAGTAAAGTCGGCCTAAATCCGAACCCAAGTCCAAGCAAACAAGCCTAAGCCCAGATCAAGTGAGCCTATGCCCAAGTCGAGCCCGAGTATGAAGAGGCCGACACCCCATGCCAAAGGAATAATTATTAAGCAATAAATATGTTTGATATAATTTTCATGCATAAATGTAAAATAAATGGGCAAAAGGCCAAATTTTTGTAAAGCCCATGGCTTGTGTGCAAAAAGAAATAAGCACATGGATATGAGATGAGCAAAATGCCATTTTTTAAAGCCCAAGGGGCTATGTGTAAATTTGTAAGCCTATATAAGACAACATTATGATGAAATGAAAAAAATAATTGATTCCTCTAAAAAATATTAAGGTTTGTGTCTCCATCGTCTTTCTATCAAGTGCTTTCTCTTCCTCTTCATTTCCAATTAAATCAAGAGCTTAGCTCTCTTTTTCTCAAAACTTAATAAAGTTTCACCATAAATCCATTGAAGAATAGTTCAGCTCTCACATCAAATCCAAAAGGAAAGATCTTTACTATCTTCCCCTTTCTCTTTAAGATCCAATTTGAGAAAGTGAGAAGAAGGTGTTTACCGCCGAAAACAGAGACGAACTGGGATTAATCGTCTTGCCTGAATTTGGGGGCAGATACTATTTGGATTTATCCATCCACCTCTCCGAAAATACCAAGTTGATTTATGGCACCATATATCGGAGGTTTGGATAGATGTGGCCGTTGTAGCAGACTTCATCAGATTCCCCCTCATTTTATGAGGGGGTTTTGATTGTGGGGACGCTCTTCCCTGCAGGCACAAGCCCCTGCAGTTAATTAGTTTACCACATTGCGATGACCACTTTCTCCTGCTCCGGCAGTTCACTTCGTGTCGTGTGTATATTTTGGTTGCCCGTGGATTGTATACGGAGACTAGTTTATGTCATCGTCCGTAGGGCGCGGATCAGTCCAAATCTGTATATTTTAGATTTGGGTTTTTGGTTTATTTAAGAACCGTTAATTTGTTTTGAGATTAAAATCAACTTAAATCTATAAGTGGGCATTTGGGCTCAGTTTGTTTTCGCTAAGGATACATTAGTCTTATTTGAGACTAAGATAAACTTAACAACAATTTAGGATCATTTTTACTTGAGATCCAGCAAAAGAACATTGGGGCTCAGCTGTAAGAAAACTTCAGAGACTCAGCCAATTTGGGCTGAGTCTACTTAGTCTTTTTTTTAATCCAAAAGTGCTAAGCACTTATTTGGGCTCTGTTTGTTCAGCCCTTTCTTTTTATGTGAAAATGCTAAGCACTTATTTGAGCTCTGATACTCACATATATGTCATGTGAAGTATTCATTCATGGGCGCTGCCCAACTTTAGTTATTTTGACTAAATGTGAAGTGCTAAGCACTTTTTTTGGCGTCCACGTGAGGTGCACGTGCGGCGCTGGGCGCTTCTCAATTAATGCTAAGCACTCAGCTGTTTTGGCTACATATGAAGTGCTAAACACTTTTTATATGGCGTCCACGTGAGGAGTACGTGCGGCGTTGGGCGTTGCCTAATCAGTGCTAGGCACTTAGCTGTCTTCGGCTATATATGGAGTGCTGAGCACTTTATTCAGCGCCCATGTGTGTTTCACGTGAGGCGTTGGCCTTCTGTTTTGGACACCCCCGTGTATTTCACATGAGGCGCTAGACGCTGTTAAAAGGGGCGCCCACATGGGAAGCACATGAGGCGCTAGTCTTCTTTTTTTTAAAGAGATTTAATCAATGTCGATGTTTTCAGTGAGGTTAAATCTCTGGCAATGATATTTTGATCATTAACGCTCGCCAAGATCATTATTTTTTTTTGAGGATCTCGGGTTGAGTTTTTAAAGAACTAAGTTCTTGATTTGAAGGACTGAGTTCCTGGAGCATTATGGACTCTATCCTTTTTCTCTTTAAATTTGTTCTCCTCTAAATTTTTTATTCTCAAGAACAAGATCTTTCCGATGAGAATTAAATTCTCAACTTATGGAAGACTTGTCTTGTGGATCTCAGTTCCAGAGAAAGAACTAAGTTCTTTTTTAAAAGGGTTAAACCTTTAGATGTGATATGATAGGCAAATGAGCTATTTTGATCTCTGTGGTTTTTTACCGAGGGTTTTGATAAGGAAGATCTTTTTCTTTGAGAATTGAATTCTCTGTTCTTTTTGAGAGCTCACTGTATTTTTGCCGAAGCTTATAGGTTTTTTTTAATCTCCTTCTCTTTATATGTCTCTCTTTGTCTTTATGTGCCTTTGTGTCTGTGAGACTTGAAGTCTCGGGTCCTTTATATAGTGAAGGCATATTGTTAATTAGTTTTGAGAAAATCTCTCATTGAGAGATTCCAATTGATTTAATTGGTCTCAAAATTGATTGGGGAATTTTACCCACTGTTGGATATTTGATCCAAGAACTTCTGTTTTTACAGAATATGCTGTTCTTGTTCTTAACAAGATTGGGGAAATATTTTCTCATATACAAAATTTATTCTGTCAAGTGGTGATTTTTAATCACCATTGGATTTTTAATTCAAGGGTTCTCTGTTTTACAGAGAGCAATTTTTTTTTGTTTAGAAAGATTGAGAGAATATATTTCCAAAATATTCTATTATTGGATCATTGATCCAACCAAGAGTATCTTTCTTATTTAGAAAGATTTGGGAGATATTTTCTTTTAATAGAATATGATTCTATATTTTGATGATTTATCATCTCCGTTGGATTTTTGATCCAACGACTCTGTTTAACAGAGAGCATCCCAACATTTTGGTAGGGAAACGTAGAATTTAATTCTACTTGGGCGCCGGCGCTCACCTGTTGTGCACGTGGGTGTCACTTAAGAATTTAATTCTTATTTATGGTAGGCGCTCCTGTGCTTTACACATTGGCGCCCACGTGAGAAGCACGTGCGGCGCCACCATAGGATTTAATCCTACAAGATTGGCGCTGGCGCTGACGCCCTCACGAGGGGCACGTGAGGATCTGCCTCAATAAAATTTTAACAGAGATCGGCTATTTTATTATGTTTAAATATTAGGGGTACAGGCGCTTCTGTGCTTTGCACGTGCGGCGCTACCTGAGATGATAGTTACATGCTTTGCTTGTGGGTGCACGTATTTACCACGTGGAGCTTTCCCTTTATTTTTATAAGGGAATAGCAAGCTTTGAGCCAAAAAAATTTGGCGGAAACAAATGCCCCTACTAGTTTACCCACGTAAGCTTATACGTGGGTTAAGTAGTGCAAAATAATGCATTACCATAGAATTGATGGCTTAGGAAACAAGTTTAGGATCCCTGTCGCCTAAGACTTTTTCATTTTCATAAGCCGTAAGGGTCTCAAGAAGGTTTTTCTCCCTATGAGTCGTGATGATCTCATAGGTGCATATTCTCCTTAGAAATCGTGAGGATTTCTAAGTGTCTTTCACCTCCGTGAGTCGTAAGGATCTCACGCGGGTATTTCCTCACGAGTCGAGGGGACCCGCAAGTGGCTTCTTCACTTCATTGGCATGTAACTTTGATGAGTGTGGCTTGTAGATAGTATACAAGAGTCAGTTTGGACCTTCTTATAGGGTAGCGATGACTTAGGAAACATGTTTAGATTTGTTGCTTAAGGCATTTCAGTTTTATGAGCTGTGAGGGTCTCATAAAGATGTTTCTCCCTACGAGTTAAGAGGATCTCGTAGGTGTATTCTCTCCTTAGAAGTCATGAGAACTCCTAAGTGTGTTTTCTCTTGAGAGTCGTAAGGATCACACAAGAGAATTTTCCCCTTACGAGTCGAGAGGACTCGTAAGTGGTTTCTCCTTCTTATCGGTATGCGACTTTGGAGAATGTGGCCTATGGATAGTATACAAGAGTCAATTTGGACCTACTTGTAGGTCCATGTTTACCGCCGAAAGACGGACTGAGACGTTGGGACATTTGGCCTGAATTCTTGGGGCAGATACTATTTGGATTTATCCGTCCACCTCTCCGAAGATACCAAGTTGATTTATGGCACCGTATATCAGAGGTTTGGACAGATGCGACCGTTGTAGCAGACTTTATCAGGTTCCCCCTCATTTTATGAGGTTTTTTTTATTGTGGGGACGCTCTTCCCTGCAGGCGTAAGCCCCTGCAGTTAATTACGTCACCGCATTGCGATAACCACTTTCTCTTGCTCCGGAAGTTCACTTCGTGTCGTGTGTGTTTTTGTTTCCCGTGGATTGTATACGGAGACTAGTTTATGTCGTTACCTGTAGGGCACGGATTAATCCAAATCCGTATATTTTAGATTTGGGCTTAGGTTTATTCAAGGACCGTTAATCTGGTTTGTGATTAAGATCAACTTAAATGTGTGAGCATTTGGGTCCAATTTGTTCTTACTAAGGACGCGTTATTCTAATTTGAGACTAAGATCAACTTAGTAAAATTTTAAGGATTGTTTTTATTTAAGATCCAGCAAAAAAACATTTGGGCTCGGTTGCAAGAAAATTTCAGATTGGCTAAATCTACTTAGCCTTTTTCTTTTCAAAAGTGCTAAGCACTTATTTGGGCTCTGTTTGTTCAGCCATTTTCTTTTCATGTAAAAGTGCTAAGTACTTATTTAAGCTCTGACGCTCACATGTATGTCATGTGAAGCATTCAGTTATGGGTGCTGCCCAATAAATGTTGAACACTTTTAGTCATTTTGACTAAATGTGAAGAGCTAAGCATTTTTTATGGCGTCCACGAGAGGTGCACGTGAGGCACTGGGCGCTGCCCAATCAATGCCAAGCACTCAGCCGTTTTGGCTGCATATGAAGTGCTAAGCACTTTTTGTATGGCACCCACGTAAGGAACATGTGCGGCGCTGGGCGCTGCCCAATCAGTGCTAAGCACTTAGCTGTCTTCGGCTGCATAGGGAGTGCTGAGCACTTTTATTTAGCGCTCACGTGTGTTTCACGTGAAGCGCTGGCCCTCTGTTTTGGGCGCCCGCGTGTTTTTCACGTGAGGCGCTGTTAAAGGGGGCGCGCACGTGAGGAGCATGTGAGACGCTAGTCTTTTCCCCCTTTTTTAGAGATTAAATCTCTGTTAATGGCATTTTGACCATTAATGATCACCAAAATCTTCGTTTTTTGAAGATCTGGGAACGGTTTTTTCTTTAAGAACTAAGTTCTTTTATAGGTTCCTTTCTCCTTTTGTTTTTTCTTTTGGACCTAGTTCTTTTCTGAATTTTTAATTCTCAAGAATAAGATTTTCCCGATGAGAATTAAATTCTCAACTTATGGGAGACTTGTCTTATGGATCTCAGATCCAGAGAAAAAACTAAGTTCTTTTAAAAGGGTTTAACCCTTAGATGTGAGAGAGATATTTTGATCTTTTTTTTTTACCTAGGGTTTTGAAAAGGAAGGCCTTCTTCTTTGAGAATTGAATTCTTTATTCTTTTTTAGAACTCCCTGTATTTTTGCAGAAGTTTATAGGGGTTTTTCTCTATCTCCTTCTTTCTCTCTCTGTGTTGTGGTCTTCTGTGTTTTTGTGAGACTTTAAGTCTCGGATCTTTTATATAGTGAAGGCAAATTATTAATTGGTTTTGAAAAAATCTCTTATTGAGAGATTCTAATTGATTTGAGGAATTTTACCCACCATTGGATTTTTGATCCAAGAACTTCTGTTTTTACAGAACATGATTTTATTTTTTAATAAGATTGGGAAAATATTTTCCCCTATGCAGAATTTATTATGTAAAACGTTGATTTTTTAATCACCATTGGATTTTTAATTCAAAAGTTCTCTATTTTACAGAGAGTAATCTTTCTTATTTAGAAAGATTAAGAGAATATATTCCAAAATAGAATTTTATTCTATAATTGGATTTTTGATCAATCGAGAGTATCTTTCTTATTTTAGAAAGATTTAGGAAATGTTTTCTCCCAACAGAATTTAATTCTGTATTTTGACGATTTATCATCTCTGTTGGATTTTTGATCCAACGGCTCTATTTAACAGAGAGTATTGTAGAATTTTAATTCTATCTGGGCGCTGGCGCTCACGTGTTATGCACGTGGGCGCTACTTAAGAATTTAATTCTTATAACTGGTATTTATGTGCTTTGCACATTGGCGCCCGCGTGAGAAGCACGTGCGGCGCCATCTAAGAGTTTAACTCTTATGTAATGAACTCTTCTGTGTTTTGCATATTGGCGCCCGTGTGAGGAGTACGTTCGACGCCATCTAAGAGTTTAACTCTTATGAACTTTTCTGTGCTTTGCACATTGGCGCCCGTGTGAGGAGCACGTGAGACGCCACCATAGGATTTAATCCTATAAGATTGGCTCTAGCGCTGGCGCCCTCGTGGAGAGCATGTGAGGTGCTGCCTCATTAGATTCAACAGAGCTTTACTCTTTTATTAGGTTAAATATTGGGGAAACAAATGCCCTCCACCGTTGCTCTCACGTGGCTTCCACGTGGGTGCAATGGTGTCACTGTTTTCCACCGTTGGATATTTTAGGGAGTTGAACCGTCCTTTTATGTCTTATAAATAAGGCCTTTGGCCCTTAAGATGACTGCCGTTTCGTCATCTTCCATCTTCTTCTTTGAGAATTTAATTCTCTTCTCAGATCTCTGCCCAAAAAAACTCTTAGAATTTAAACTCTGTTTAAGAAAATTTGTAAGGATTTTGACCATTTTTCTCTTAAAAGAGACTCTTTTTGTCTTGGATTTTTAACCCATTAACAGAGCTTGGATCTTTTTTTTGAAATGATCTCTTAAAGATCATAAAAACTTTATTTTAAGTAGACCGTTGGTTTCAGAGATCTTAGGGTTTTACCATGTTACTCTGATCTTTAAGAGTTCTCTGGATTTTAATTCTAGTATATTTCCCATGGGGATTTCTGAGAAAATTTCTTTTGAAAATTCTTTTTGGGAATTTCATTTTCTTTTCTTATTTTCTTTTTAGGGTTCTCCTTGCAGATTTGAATCTGTTGTAGAACACGTTCTTCGAGACCATTGGGAGTCTTGAACTCCATTGTTCAATGAAATTTTTCATTAAACGAGAATCCTTTCGGATTCTTATACTGAGTGCCTGCCTCATCGTTGTGGGGCATCACCTTGATTTTGTAGGGGCCAATTTTTTTCTTCTAGATTGTAATGATTATGGTATTTTGATTTCTAACTATTTACTGGTTTTTCTTTTCAGATACTATGGCTTCTTATCTGTATGATCTTGAGAAGATTATCTCTTATGAGGATTTTCGCATCCAAGGCCGCTACCAGGGCCAAGAGTTTACTGATGCCCAGTGCGCGGAGGTGATGCGTCGCTTCGACGATTACAACGGTTGATTGCTCACTCGCCGTTCTACTCTCTTGAAGATTGTCGTTGGGTCGATTTGGGAAGCACTTCCTGAGCTTGATGAGGCTATGCCGCTCGAGGCACTTGATGAGGCTGAAGACAAGGTGCATTCAGTATATCTAATGAGCTTGATTTCAAAGAAGCGAAAAGATAATCTTGTCGCTGTTTTGCATCGCGTCTTCCAACAGAAGGTGATAATATCCGCGTACCAGAGGATGGATGACATCAGCGGGGATCCCAACGCTTGCATTCGTGAGAAAATGCATAAGAAAATGGTCAAATAAGCCTGAAGCGCTTTACTCAAACTTGCCTCCAAGTTCATGAATCCGTGTCCGGAATTCAGCGTCTTACCATTGTAATTTTTTTAATTATTTTTTTATCATCAATGTATAAATTTTTTCGAAGTATGAATGACAAAGTTCCCATTTTCTTTATGCCAATGCTCATATGTGCCTTACGTGAGTTATATATATATATATATATATATATATATATATATATATATATAAGAACTAGTGCCGGCGTTCACGTGTCATCTGTATGAGGCGCTGATACGGGATATAGTCCTGAACTAGCGCCGGCTGATTGATCATATTTTCGTGTGCATATGAAATGTTTCACAACCAAAGAAATTTATACCGCAATCAATTGACGGTGTCTATTGTAGTTTCGTCGGTGAATGCTGATCGTCCACTGAGAAAGTGTGATTTGTTCGTTATCGTTTTAGATGAGTCGAAATGAAAAGATAAAAGAAATTGCATGAAAATTGATTCAAGATTTGTGAGTTTTCATTTCAAGAACCATAAAGAAAATAAAGATCTAGAATCAAGAAACAAGAAATGTCCCAATCAATTTAGTTATCAAGATTTGTAAAGTATCTTGTAGGAATCGATCCAATTGATAGTGATGATGAATACTAATGATTACTAGTTCTTATCTATTGAAGATTTTTTGCTAGATCGATGACGATCAATGAGGTTTAGGGATCTATTGAAGAAACTAGCGTTTCTCCATCATCCCTTGTCCTTTCATTGATTATCATTCAAATTCTAACCTCTAGCAAATTAAATCACCGATCGTTGATCTCTAATTTGGAGCGAAGAAATCGATCTCGCTCAAATTAGGTTTTCGATGATTCGATTTCCTATGGTTTACAAAACTCATAAGACTTAAAAATTGTTCAAGAATTTCATCAACATCATCTACCTATTCTCTCGATTCCGCTACAAGTGGAGATTTCACCCAAAAATCATGAAAAAGAAAAGAATCAAGAATCTATAACTCTTCATAATGCAAGAATGTAAAGAAAAGCAAGATTAAGAATTTTCACCTTTTATTTATCAACGTTTAGGTACAATTCACTCAAAGATTACAAGATTTGAGGAAGAACTAAATCGTCGAAACTAGCTTCGCTTCGGTCTTCTTGAGTCGTGGATCGTCGTGGATCTCTTGCTCGGATGAAGATCGGCATTGCTTCAAAGTCTCGTTGAAGGCTTGCTTGAATCGTTACTCGATGAATCTTGATTTGGCTTTGGAATTGGATTTAGGCTAGGTTTTAGATCACAAGTTGTGTCACTCAACTTGCGGGTGAATTGATGTAGAATATTCAACAACCTTTTTAATGAAGCCATAGGTGCCTTTTTATAGTTTTCCCTCAAGCTTCCCCTAGAAGCTAGGTGTAGCTTCCCTTGGAAGCTTGGTTGTTATAAGGCTTGCATAGGAAGCTAGGTAGTTGTAGAGAAGTTTCTAGATTAAGGTAGTTAGCTAGCTTGCATGAGAAGCCTTTCTGTTGGAGGGAAGCTTCTGGAGAATTCGAGGAACTGAAACGTCTTGAAGAAGTTTTGCCGTTGAGAAGAATCCAAGTGGAGAAAATTCAGTCGCCGATGAGTCGGATCGGCCGCGGATCTGCGGCGGATCGGCCTGACTCGGCCGCGGATCCGCGGCCATATAGTGAGCCTTCTGGTTGAAATCTTCAGGGGTATTTTGTGTTGACTTTATGGGACTTTCCTGATGTCTGGAATTTTATATTTCTTTCTAGTTTACTGCCAGATCTCAAGTTTTTGACTTGATGCGTTTTATCAGCACTTTTAGCAGTTCCGGCTCCTTTACCTGGAGAATTTCCTGCACACAATCTCGAGACAAGTGTTGATATACAAAAAATCATGCGTGTAGTAATAAACACACAATTTCCCTCAGAATCCCGGTTATAATGTATAACACATGTTATTTGGTATTTCGCAGACGAATTACTAATATGTGCTATATTTATACCAAACACCTTTAGATGATTACAAAGAGTAGGGAAATTGATGTGTTAAAAATGCAATATTTTCGACTGATCACCGGCGCTCACATGTTATGCCCGTGAGGCGCTGCTGAGAGAATCATTTCACCTTTTTGCTCTGATTTCCATGAGTCAACCTTTTCTTTTTCCATGTCCTTTTTGTCAAGACTTGGAAATAGTTCCACCATGCACAACATTTTCTGTGTCTAGATTTGAATGCTTATCTTTATAATCTGAATCTATGTTTTCCTTCTTCTTCATAAGGAGAGAACCATTTTTAACAAACCAAGATTTATGGCATGCAATCGTCCGCATACTCGTCGGCAACCATGAGAAGTACCTACCGAGGGAATTGTTCCCCGTTTCGCTGCGCGATTAGTGGATCCCGTTCTCACTGATGACCAGTGTGACACGGTGATGCACGAGCTTCTGGCTCGTAGGGGCTCTCCTCTTCCTATCGGCTCCATTTTGCTCCGGATGATCTTCATGTCCGTGCTTGCTGACATCCCCCCTCATCCAGCGGAGATGACTCCGGCGATGCTCGACGCGGCAGAGGACAAGATCGAGTGCTTTTATGAGGCGTATTTGATTTCCCAGCCTCTGAAGGACCATTCTGTTCAGTTGCTGAGTTAGATGCGGGCTCGGCGGGCCGTCATATCCGCCTTCACTGATGGGCATGGCGCTGACCGATGGGGAGCGATCCTTCGCGAAGATCGCCGCTTCGACATGGTCGAGAAGGCGGAGAGGTATCTAGAGAATTTTGTTTATTGTTTTACCAATCCTTGTATCTCTGATCCCATATTTGGCGATCTTTTTCCCATGGAATAAATAAATAAATAAAAATTTGTTGACCACTGAACGTTTCATTCCCAGCACATATCCATGTGGGCGTCTTGCCTCTGCACGTATACTTTGTATTTTAACCTTAGAAGTTTCTGATGCATGCATCTAGACATAGGTGAGTACTGGACCGATGTGAAAAAATTCTTCGTCCTACCACCTCGCTCACGGTGGTATACCCGTGAGTGAAGTATAATATATAACTGGTTTTGGGCTTGGCATGTCATTTAGAATTTTGAAAGCGGATGGACACCAGCGTCGTCATCCATGATTAACTCATGTCTTGATCCTTAAGGAACATAATTCCAAGCCCCGAGGTCTATGAGTTGCGCCTTTCTGTTTCTTGATGTCTTAATTTAGCATCAATTAGTTTATTTACTCGTTTCGGAGTTTCCAGTTTATGTACTCGTTTCGGAGTTTGTAGTTTATTCACTCGTTTCGGAATTTCTAGTTTATTCACTCGTTTCGGAGTTTCTTTAGTTTACCTTCTTTGGGTTTACAGGCAAACTTGTCCTAACGTTATATGCAGATAACCTCCATTCTTTATGACAGAGGTCCGCTAGGTTTGTGGTACTAGGGTTTTAGTCCGTGGTACCGTCGCGTTGGCTGATATCTTCCTCGATATGCGGTCTTTAAGCCGTTGTTCGAGTGTCCCCACGACTGTCGTGTCTCTGATCCCTTCAGGGGCTGGACAAGACGACTTTTTATGTGTAGTATGCAAATTTTAAGTTTTTATGATTAGTTTGACACTAATTTAGTGCTAATCGCGATTAAAAATCGCTAATCGGATTTTTAGCATATTTGTGCAAAACATGCACCATATTTTTTTCACTTGTTACATATTTTTCCATGACTTTCCTACATGTTTTATTATGGCATTCTTGCATGGTTGTTAATTAGAGAGAATGAGGAAAAGAAAACAAAAGAAAATGAAAAGGATATAATAATGGGTATGGGTGAGAAAGAGAAAGGTAAGGGTTTACCTTTGACTTTAGACTTGGCCATTTCTCTTCATTCTTCACTCATTTCTCTCCCTCTCCCTCACATTGCTGCTGCCGCTGCCGCCGCCCCTCTCTCCCTCTTCACAAAATCCCCCAAAACACCATGGAAATCAACTCAAAACCCTATCCCCATTTCACAAAAGTTGTGCACAAGCTCAAGGGAAACACATTGGACCAAGAAAGGAAAGGTTTTGGACACTTGGGGCAACTCAAGAATTTTCTTGAGTTGCCAAATAAGGTAATTTCTGAACCTTTAGCTTAGTATTTGCATTACTTTTACCCCCATGTTATGATAGAACCGATATCGTGTGATTTTGAGGATTTAGGGTTAATGGGAATTGAGAGTGGTGATGGGTAATTAAGCTCAGTAGAGGCCACACAAACCCCCTAGTGCTAGAATTCAGGCCAAAAACAGAGACTAGAAATCCGGAATACGGATTTAGAAAAGCCGATATCGGGAAATTGTGGAATCTGTGAGGGTTAAAGGGAATCTGCAATCGCCCCGAGACTCTGAAAATTATTTTGATAGGACAGAGATGCATGCGGGTGATTTAGAACATGCCACCAAAACCCCGGCCCCTAACCCTTAAGGACGGCCGCAGATTTATTCTATCTGGCCGCAAATTGTGTCCAGATCAGTGAGGATTGGGGTCGTGTTTGTTCTGTAGCTCACACATCTATAAATTAGACCCCTGGCATATGCAAAATTGTCTAATTTGACCTAGGGTGAAATCTGGGACCCTTTTCTATAGTTGCTGTTTTGATTCGTGTTTTCGTATTGCGTATTTTAAATTCTGGATTTGTATATTTGCGTTTTACCTCGATTACTTGGCGTTTGTACGACGATATCGAGGATTGGTTGATGGTTTTGAAAGCGTACCCATAGGTTCTAACCTATAGGCCTTAGCGTATCGTTTTGGTTTTCGCGTGTCGTTTTAGTCTTGATTTGGTTTTAATGCGATGCGCTACATGTGATATGTAGGTACCCCCATGACGATTCGAGACGATGAAGAAGATGATGGCGACATCAACATCGACAAGCAAGACGCAAGGTGAGTAGATTATATCTACGGGGGAAGTCGGGTGGATGGCGTATAGCACCCCCGCAGTTCGATATTTAGTATAGTATATATGTACTATTTATGATAGCTTATACTGTGTCGTGGATAGTTGAGATGAGATTAGATGTACTATGGTTAGATTAGAGCGTAGAAGTAAACTAGTAGAGTTCTAGTTGCGACCCTAGAATAGGCTTACACCCACACGCACACACATGCATATTCGTTATACATATACCTAGATGACGAGGATAGTAGATGATATTTGGAGATGAGTCGATGATATTGGGCAGAGTGCCATAAGATCGGTGATATATTGTGATTCGTATTTGGGATACGACATGTGATTTAAGAGGGCCTTTGGACGTGTGTTTCACACACGCATTCATAATTACCTAGATGGTATCGATTTGTAGTAGACTTAGATCAGTACCCCAGATCATGAGATATGATGATAAGGATACCTGATAATTGATGAGAGGAATGTGATATTGATCCGTACCCAGCTTTTGGGATGCCGTATGATGATTTACCGTACGAGATTTATATTGATGATAGATCCGCACTCATGACTCGAGGATGTCATATGATATTGTATCATACGCGGTACCTTTGAGGCGGGATCACCGACTATATATATATATATATATATATATATATATCGACTCAGATTTAGGCGGTTTCCATACCCCTCCTGATTGACTTGTTAGTTAGAGCTGTAGTTTTGCTAATAGATGTTAGGCTATGCTGATATCATACCTATTTCAAACTAACGAATCAGGAGTATTTTAAAGACAGACAAAAGGATTCTACGGATATTTTCAAAAGACGCATCTTTTCTTAAAAACACCGTAGCCCTTATTATACTAAAAACCCCGATTCGTCTTATTTCAAATGGCAAACTGTATGACTTTCTTTATATTGATGCAGATGCATCACTGTTGCAATTATTAATCGATTCTGCATATTCTTGTTATTCGCATCGCATTGCATGTGCAAATGGTTATTGTTATATTAAACTCATGCTGTTAGGACACCAGCACCATTATCGATGATGCATATGTTTCACGTACACCTGCTTGTCGGCTCACACACTTCATCATCGATAATTGCCATGTCACTACACTGTAGGACTGTTGCATTCAGGATTTGACCCCTTGCATGACATTTTTGCGTACACCCATACTTGCATACATATGTATTTGCACATACATAGATGATTCTGTCTTGATTTGGAGATTTGGGAACCGCAAGATATATCTTAAAACTGTATTCATTTTAAAAGAGCGGTTTCCTTCAGTATATGCATATTACTATTCCATGTTGCATGGCATACTGATATGCTTACATTCTTTTATATGTCGCATACATCATGCTTTATGATTATACGCATTGAGATATATTGTTTCCATGATATTTCTGGATTTGGGAACCGTGGGTATTTCAAAAGAGAGTATGTATTGTTTTAAAAACTCGGTTACCCTTGATATGATATTTAAGTGCGTCCACCATGCGTTTTCTCGGTTCTGAGACATGTGACATGTGAAACCCGATTCGAGGAGCTGGATGAGGCTGATTGCGGGTACATGGTGGACCCGGTATGGTACCCCGGGGCGAGAACGAATCTGCTGTGTAGCTAGACGGTGAGCCTGGTAGAGGGACCACTACCTACCGGTGATTGTATTTGAGCTCGGCGGATATCCGGAGGATACCGACCAGAGTTGAGAGATGATGTGAGCCGATCTGGACTGATGGAGCCCTATATATATGAGGATTTACATGCCGATGCTAGGCACATGTTTCATGAAGTTTTCGAGTGTCGATACTAGACACTCAGGTTCCATGATTTTGATATGTCGCGAGGGACACATGTTGATTTACATCCTCATACTTCCATGCATATGCTTTATGATGTTTACATGCATGATGCTTATTGTCGTTGGGTGACACGTGGACGAGATCCACATTCATACAGACATTAATTACATAGTTGGATGATGTCCACATACTTATAGACTTCATGATATAGTCGGCATTGATCATACCTCATATTTATGATATGTTATTACCTGAGGCACTGGTACGAGCACTTGGCACTACACTCATGTATAGATGTTACATTGCCACCTTATCTTGCTTCAGACTTATTCATTTGGGCTTTATATATATATTGATCGTATTGACCTAGGATTATGTCATGTATACGATTTCTACTCTGCGATGTTTTCTATTCACGAGTTGGAAACTCACCCCCGTTGTGCCACAGTTTTCTCGCAGCTTTTGCCGTACATGTTTCATTGCGGCTTTTCTGGCACACTGCTTCCTTTCAGGGTGATTGCATTGGTAGGTGAGTTCACTCGCATCGTGACCACCCTTGTATTATTTTATTCATTTATATCTAGTAATTCCATTAACCAAAACTTGTATATTATTTCAGACTTAGAAAACCAGTTGTGTATTATTTCGACCTTAGAGCCGCGCGTTGTAGTATTATGGTTTTCTTGCTGATTTTGAGTTTTCCTTTGAGTTTTGATACTCGCCCTTGGCGTTGTGTATTATATTGCTTGCGTGGTTGTGACCGTCGTTTGACGAAGAGCTAGCTCCCTCTTGGGGATGCCTTTTCATTGTATATATATATTATTCATGTTGTACCCCGTTCGGGGCCAGTATTTACGAAGGAAACTCTGCCGCAATTTTCAGAAAAGACATTGAGGATTTTACAAATGCATATTCGGCTACTTATTTAAAAACCTTGTTTTAAAAAAAAAACATGTTTTCTTACTTTATAAAAAAAAAACAAGTTTTCCTTATTTACTCCTTAAAATGGTTTTAGATTTCTGGGCTTTTGGCTTACTTGGATTAGATGGGGTCCTATAGACTTCATATGATTCAAGTGCCAGTCACGTGCTATTTTGGGTCATGACAAAGTTGGTATCAGAGCGCTAGGTTGACCTTGGTTCGAGTCTAAGTTTGACTATGTGGAGCCTAGAGCGTTTATATATATGCGGAACTTAGGCTTGACCTTACGGAACTTAGACTTAGTCGAGAGGGTATTATACCCGAACTTTCGTCGCATAGGATGACCCTTGGTTGATGGAGTAGGTGGCTTGAGTAGAGTGACGTACCGTACGTATGTTCCACGGCATACTTACGATACGCTACTCCGCTTAAGAAATCTTAGGATGTACATTTCCTTGCACAATATTATATTCATTCCTATGATCTATCCTCATCGATATTGGTTATGATTTTGCTGCCATGATTACACGGGCAGAGAGAGAGAACTACGGCTAGAGTTGCGTCAGCTTGAGCTCGTCACGGACGAGGACTGACCAGGGCGTGATTCCAGAGACGTATGATTGCGTATAGAGGTGTTGTTTCATTGTGTTTTCGCGCCATGAGCGTTTGGCAGATCGCTGTTACGAGATTTCCGGATTTTCTGATCAGCACCAGAGGATCAGGTTACTGCTAGAGGCCAGCCAGAATGTGATGACCATTGATATATCGCTTATTCATGATGATTGAGGCGCTGTTCAGCGTACAGACGAATGAGCCAGTTGCTGTTGCAAATGACGAGATATCGCCCAGATGTTGGAGCTACTGCAGCATGAGTATATACTCAGAGATATGATGGAAGGTCGCTAGTCACCCGAGGATGAATGAATAGGACATGTGGTTCGTTCGCTCACCCCGATGCGAGGTCATCAGATAGATTGATTCCAGCTACAGACGACTTCACGCAGGTACGTTAAGAGTCGATGGAGGCGATCGAATGTCAGAAACCCATATTCTAAGTTTAAAGTATTCGGAAAGACATGCAAGCGATTCTATGGACCCTGTAGAAGAATGAAATCCTAACTCGACATAATGACCGTGTGAAAGCCTTTGAACCTTAGGGTTTGCGGCAGTTCCGCGGCGCCATTAGTGAGGCTTGGGTTTGCCCTTCTACGGCTGGTCCACCGATGCTGAGGTATGTACTCAATACTATTAAACTGTACCCAAGATGTTGAGCTCTTGGGGGATTATGAGGTTTTGACGAATCGATCAAAAGGTTCGACATCTTTCGGATATCATATGATGGGATGCATTGCTTGGGAGACTCCAGACACGAGTATAGCCGTTGGAGCATAGTCCATGCAGCCACGAGAAGACGAGTCCGAATCAGTCGACATTGGAGCAGAGTGGAGTAAAGAGTTCGCACGAGATTTCGACGAGATGACGTTCCACTCCGCCAACATCAGAGATATGATACGCATGCAGACGCGTTGATTATGGATATATCTTTCAGAAGGAGTCGCGATGAGTATGCAGCCGTTCCAGAACAAGAAATAGCTTTAGTAAAGGACGATGACTTCCGGGCAATTCGGCAGAAAAGAGATTTGAGAGAGACTTCGACAGGACCTTTCTGGAATACTATACGAGAAGACTTGGACCCAGAAGCGGTCATATTGCGCACACCCAGCAGGTTAGAGTTCGGCATCGTCGACTAGATAGTTGGCCAGAGATGACCAGAGAAGTGCCAGAACGGAATCGTCCCCATTAGCACACCTGACAGGGCCGATGAGCCGATGGATTACGAGATTGGCAATCCACAGAGAAGATAAGGGCCCGGAGACAGAGGACGCCAGACCATGAACGGGAGGGGGGGAGGGGCAAGTAGATATCTTGCTCTGCTAGCATTGGATGCACCGACACCTCCTCGACCTTGAAGGAGGATATATCGACGACGGTATTTATGATTTGTGATTTTGTGATTCGGTTATCACGTATCCGTCATCTTGGATTTCGGTATTTTGGGAGATCTGTTCGCATGATTTGGTCTTGATGGCTGAGTTCCATGATTTCTGTTTTCATGCACCATGGTTGCACCTACTGGATATTGATATTTTGCGCATACTTATTACGCTTGAGGTATTGATTATGATTTCATGCCTATTTTATGCCGGTGATTTGATTTACGCTTCCAGCATAGTTTCATGCACTTCTAGTGTTTTGATTTGATTTGTGCACGCTGATGCACATGGTTGTGAGCTTATACACCGCGGTATACCTGCTTTTGATTGAGCCATATTGTATACCGTCGACTTTGATTCTGATATTGATGTTGATTTCTTGCACTCCATGCATTTGATTTGGATTTTCGCGCGTGATGAGCGCATGTTTTGAGATACGATTTTGGTGCACACCAGATGCGCTAAATCGAGATTTTTCGTGCATGTCTGATGCACCTGATTTTGCTGTCAGGCACACGCGTTGCCTATGACAGATGTTTCGTGCACACCTGTTTTACCTAGACGATGTTTCTGTGCACATGTATGTCACATATATGGATTTTGATTTCCGCGCGCACCAGACGCACAGGGTATTCTTATATACATTTTGGATTTGACATTTGTGTCTTTACCATGACTCCGATGATTGCGGGATGCTTGACGGAGATTTGATTTTGAGTTATCTGCTCATTGTTCATGCGCATGCATTGCGTTTTGATGCGTTTTATGTATTGATGATTTCGAAGCCCCTACGACTTGGACTTTTATTGAAATGTTTTAGAATTTGTGGGTTTAAAATTTAAATTCGGGAACCGAATTTCTTTAAGGGAGAAAGATTGTAACATTTCAAAAAAATAAAATATTATTTTTGGGAATTTTTATAATTTAATATTATTTTTTTATGAATATTTTAATATTTCGGTATAATTAAATACCGATAAAATGGGGAAAAATTTGGAAAATTATAGAAATTACTAGAAAGAGGGTGTTTTATGTGAAGTATGCAAATTTTAAGTTTTTATGATTAGTTTGACACTAATTTAGTGCTAATCGCGATTAAAAATCGCTAATCATATTTTTAGCATATTTGTGCAAAACATGCACCATATTTTTTTTTCACTTGTTACATATTTTTCCATGACTTTCCTACATGTTTTATTATGGCATTCTTGCATGGTTGTTAATTAGAGAGAATGAGGTAAAGAAAAGAAAAGAAAAGGAAAAGGATATAATAATGGGTATGGGTGAGAGAGAGAAAGGTAAGGGTTTACCTTTGACTTTAGACTTGGCCATTCCTTTTCTTCACTCATTTCTCTCCCTCTCCCTCACATTGCTGCTGCTGTTGCTGCCTCTCTCTCCCTCTTCACAAAATCCCCCAAAACACCATGGAAATCAACTCAAAACCCTATCCCCATTTCACAAAAGTTGTGCACAAGCTCAAGGGAAACACATTGGACCAAGAAAGGAAAGGTTTTGGACACTTAGGGCAACTTAAGAATTTTCTTGGGTTGCCAAATAAGGTAATTTCTAAACCTTTAACTTAGTATTTGCATTACTTTTACCCCCATGTTATGATAGAACCGATATCATGTGATTTTGAGGACTTAGGAAAACCCTAGTTAGGGTTAATGGGAATTGAGAGTGGTGATGGGTAATTAAGCTCAGTAGAGGCCACACAAACCCCCTAGTGCTAGAATTCATGCCAAAAACAGAGACTAGAAACCCGGAATACGAATTTAGAAAAGACGATATCGGGAAATTGTGGAATCTGTGTCACGCCCCGCTTCCCAAAATACGGAATACGTGGGGTTGACAAGGCCAGCCATGCTCCTACGGTCAAGGAAATGTCCTGCCGTAGTCACACTTCGGCTTCTAGTTTTTCATGGTAAACAGTAAAGGATGCACAGGTAATGAGAAATGCAGTAACTGAATGAAACAATGTAAAGAACTGACCTGAGGGGAAACAAACGAATATAACTCTGGATAGCAAGTCGAGGTGTCTGTGATATACGTCTAGTCCTGGTCCAGGATAAATCTTCTCCTCACACTGAGCATGCATACTCAGGTCGTCAGAGCGACACAATAGCAATATAATATATATAAACAAGTGACAACTCGAACAGTGCTAATAGATATATATAACAGTAAATCAGAATGGTATAGATATGAACATGCAGTAATCAATGCAGCGGAACAGTAACAGCAGTAGAATGATATGCCACGTATATCAACACAGTAAGTATGTATATTGATGCTATCATCCCTATCAGTCTCTAAGTCTCACTGTACAGGTCACTAAACCTATCGTCAGTCCAAGTGTGAGAGTCAACCACTCGCGAGTGTCCTCTACCCAAGGGTAGAACCCAAGGGCAAGGGACCACGGGCCCAACATGTAACTCACGGTAATAATCATGTACCCTGTAAATCTCCATATATCTCCATATATATAAGCCAGTAAGGGACTCCCGAGATTCTGTTGAACTCACACTTAAACTACCCCACACCCCGTGGTCTACATCAAACGCTAACCATAACCCTAAATACCAGTCGATCTGTGACAAGTCTACGCGAGAATTGGAGGCAGGACCTCCATCAAGCACGTCCCGACTAATACTTAAGATAAATGGCAGAGTCTGATATCTTATCTGTGACACCCATGCAAGAGTTTCCATAAGTGTCCCATACCACTTATAGTTACACGTACACGCGTCCCACAGACGTCGACAATGCAAAAGAATCATAAGGTTCACTGATTATGTACAAGTACGTATCACTTTCACTTAATCACCGATACACGAACACTAACGTACTTGCCACAATCATCACTAATACCTAACACTGGGTGCACATTATCACTAAGTTATCAATGCAGTGACATATGTACGTTATGATGCGTAAACAGCATGTAAAGCATGGTTAGGGTGTCATGAATCAATAATCCACCACTTGCATAATTTATCATAAATCATACGGTTACAGTTTAGTGAAACGATGAACGGGGAATAAATAGTATGTTCAGTTATCTATCCAGCGAATTTGGTTACATGCCAATCGGGTTCCAGGATCATTAATTATAGCCATTTCATTTTAAGCGTTCACGGCTGGAAATCCGGTTTCAGAATCGGAAGTCCGTTTCTCAACGCATTTTAATCCAAGTTGGGACCAGATTTTAGTGATGCTACAGTTGAATGAAATCTAGGGTTTTCAGTAAGGTTTTCAACGCAATAGACGGATCTTCAATCGCGTCTGTACATCAGGAGATATACACTGTTTAATACTAGTATGTCAATTCTGATTCTGTTGGTATTGTTATGCGTCCCCATCTATTAAATTACAGATTAAATAACAAACAATAACGAAACAGGATGAAACCATTTGTGTTGTCTATATAACCGATTCACCATTAATAAACAGCGGAATTCCGCAACATACGAGTTAAGGAAACAGAGTGGTGCTCATTGTGGGACAGCACACAGTAAATAGAGTCGCTCTGGACTGCAGTCCAGAGTCGCACTCCGATCCAAATATTGTCACAGTTTAAGTACAGAAACAATTAGAGACTTGCATAGGGTTATAGTTCGTCGAGTCATCTTCGATTTGAACTCTCGAACGCATCATTCCAGTATGTAAATAATTTATGGTGATTTTAACGGTTTTCAGGTACAAGAAAATTCCAGTTTTACTGGTAAACTTGGGGGTATTCGTTTTAGTCATTAACGGTCATATTTTCCAGCGAAATTTGTACAAGGTATTCATCACTACAAGGGCCAATATAAACCATCCAGTTCCGTCAAATTAGATAAGTATTTTCTTTGGGATCATGTATCGAACATGTACGTAGTATAATTTAATCAGAAAAATAACTACATAATTTATACGATTTTCGTTTGTAACAAGCATAACTTAGCATGTAGCAAGTAGAGAACTTGCCTGGAAACGTCTCGGGGATGCACGGCAGCGACGCGGTTTATTTCAATGACACGACGCGATCACGACGCGAATACGACAGAGATTGGCCTCGGCTCGAGCTTCGCTTGACGACTCGGTACAGTGGTTGTTTGTGGTTTTGGCCGGTTGATAGGAGGGTGAGAGAGAAAGAGGTGGAGTTGTAGAGAGATGGGAAGATTGAGAGGGAGCAGTGATATATAGAGAGAGATAGTGAGAAGTGTAGAGAGAGAGAGAGAGACAGAGAGTTAGAGTGAGAGTGAGAGAGAGAGAGAACCAGAGAGATTGAGAGAGGGGAAGAGAGAGAGAGAGTGAGTAGGAGAGAGAGATCAGAGAGAGTTAGAGAGAGAGAGAGAGAGATGTCAGAAAGAGAGAGAGTGAGAACAGAGAGGGGGAGATCGGGAGTGAGGGGATCAAGAGAGAGAGAGAGAGAGAGGATTACGATGACGATGATGATGATGTTGACGAGGAGGGTGCAAGGGAGGCTCGTCGGCGAGAGATACAGTGGCCGAGCTCGGGTGGGTTTGGGTGCTGTGACTTGAGGGAATGGTGAGCAGGAGGAGGAAGTCGAGGGAGAGAGGAAGTGGGGAGCTCGGGTTGTAGAGGGGAGCGAGGGAGTTTTGAAGGGTGGTAGGGTCGTCGGCGGTGGCGAGGCGAGCGCGATCGCGGGTTCGAGAGAGGGAGTGGAAACATAGAAGGGAGAAAGTGCGAGATGAGAGCGGTGGTGAAGGGTGGAGGGCACAAAGGGTGCGCGTCGTGGGTAACGCTCGCGTACGTGGGCGCGAGGGGCGGCGGCGAGAGCGCAACGGGAAGATTTCGCGCGGGAAATTAGGAGAGCCGTTGGGGGAGAAGATGGGGAGAAGCGGGTCGGGTCAGGGAAGCGGGCGCGGGTTGGAGGCGTGGGAGCGGGCTGCTGGGAGTGGGCTGGGCTTGAGTTTTAAAAGAATTCCTTATAAGAAATTTTGTGGGCTGAGGAGAAGAGTGGGCCGGGGTTAATAAAGGAGAATTTGAGGAGAAAAGGGGATGGGCCAGCTTTAAAAATAAAAGGCGTTTCTTTTATGAGGCTGAAGGGATCGGCTCGAGAGTTGGGCCAGGGGAAAAATTAATAGAAATGAGGGAGAATATGAAGGGCCGGCTTGTGAACAAAATCCAAGAATAAATAGTAGAAGGGATGGGCCGGGACTGAGAAAATAGTTGGGATGGAAGAAAAGAAAACGAATTTAAAAGAATGGGCTTGGGGTTTTGGTTTAGGATAAATAATTAGAACTAGGGTTTGGGTTCAGGGCTGACTTTAGACGGAAAATATACATAAGATTTGTTTTGGGTTTAATTTCGATAAAAGGAAAACGGCCTAGGCCGGAGGGACTGAAGAGTAAGGTTTGGGTTTAATGGGATTTTGAAAAAAAAATAATTATAAATAAATTTTATAGGTGAAAGAAATACGGATATAGGTGTATAAAAAGGGGCTGAGTATTACAATCTGTGAGGGTTAAAGGGAATCTGCTATCGCCCCGAGACTCTGAAAATTATTTTGATAGGACAGAGATGCATGCAGGTGATTTAGAACATGCCACCAAAACCCCAGCCCCTAACCCTTAAGGATGGCCGCAGATTTATTCTATCTGGCCGCAAATTGCGGCCAGATCAGTAAGGATTGGGGCCGTGTTTGTTCTGTAGCTCACACATCTATAAATTAGACCCCTGGCATATGCAAAATTGTCTAATTTGACCTAGGGTCCTTTTCTATAGTTACTGTTTTGGTTCGTGTTTTCGTATTGCGTATTTTAAATTCTGGATTTGTATATTTGCGTTTTACCTCGATTACTTGGCGTTTGTACGACGATATCGAGGATTGGTTGATGGTTTTGAAAGCGTACCCATAGGTTCTAACCTATAGGCCTTAGCGTATCGTTTTGGTTTTCGCGTGTCGTTTTAGTCTTGATTTGATTTTAATGCGATGCGCTACGTGTGATATGTAGGTACCCCCATGACGATTCGAGACGATGAAGAAGATGATGGCGACATCAATATCGACAATTAAGACGCAAGGTGAGTAGATTATATCTACGGGGGAAGTCGGGTGGATGACGTATAGCACCCCTGCAGTTCGATATTTAGTAAAGTATATATGTACTATTTATGATAGCTTATACTGTGTCGTGGATAGTTGAGATGAGATTAGGTGTACTATGGTTAGATTAGGGTGTAGAAGTAAACTAGTATAGTTCCTAGTTGCGAACCCTAGAATAGGCTTACACCCATGTCACGCCCCGCTTCCCAGAGTACGCTAAGATAGGCACGTGACATAGCCAACTATACTACCTGTGGATAGGAAATATCCTTCCACAGTTACATTACGGCTGTAGAGATATCAAGAACAATAATAAACTATCTAACACATGTCCATAAGCCAGAATAAAACGAGTCAAGAATAAAATAATGCGGAAGCAAAAGATCCAATACAAGAATAAACTGGAATGTACGTCCCATAATACGGGCTCATATCAGGAATGAAAAAAAATACCGAAAGTAAAAAGAACTAACTACTAACAAGTCCTCACTGTTCAGCCTGCTGACTGAAGTACTCCTGCTCGTCCTGTAGCGAAGGTAACGAATCTGGGCCATGCAAAACCCAGACGTCAGTGCATCATAATATCAAGCAATACTATAAACATGGGTAGCAAGATATGCAGGTATGAGTATAAGTGATAAAACAGGTATAACAGTGATATAAGTGAGGGCAGTGAGGGTAATGTGTAGTGAGTAATCTAGACTGGTCTATTGGGTTAACCACTCTCAAGTCTTTGAAATCAATTTGATGAATCATCGATGTAACTCAATAGTATCCCGTGCGTGCCCGGGATCACGGTGAAGATTCTCGGGCTGAATCCGAGACGTGCCGCTAGGCAGTAAAAGGGTAGTATGTAACGATGAGTGATGTCAGCAGCATCATCCCGGGGCTGGCCTAGCCCGTAAGACTGATCAGTAAAGGTATCAAACTGTCGAGTTACAAGTCAGGTTTCATCATTGATTTCCCCATACCCCCAGGTTATATGTTTAAGTCAGGTATTAATAATATGAAGTTAATGCCAACACAGGATTAAACAGGTACAGGTTTGTCTGGATCGACAACAGGAAATGTCCGTAGGGACAACAGGTTAAGTTTGTTAGCATTAGTAACAAGATGAGGTAACAGGTAAAGCCATGGTACATCAGGTCAAGTCAGGTAGTATATAGGTATCATATCATGTTAAGAAGTGTACGGTACCATGTCGTGTCAAGTAGTAGGTGTATCAAGTCATGTCAGGGGTGCACAAATGTCACGTGGGTGCTCATAATCAAACTATAATAAGTATGGGTATACAAAACAAGTATGTGGTACTAATGGAACAATAAAAAAGAACATTGTGATGTGGTATGCAAATAGGTACATATTAAAACATATGGATGCACGGTTATCGATTTGAGTTAGGGTTATGGTTCCAACACTAATTAAAAACACCTTATCAAATATGAAATGTTAAAACCTCGTTATTATGTATTAAATGGTCTAGGGATGCAATTGTATATATAATAGGCTAAATGGATGCAAACGGGTGTCCGACAGGTTACAAACTATTAAAATGGTATTATGGGCTATGCAACCAAGCACTGTGATATAAATATGGACGTGGATACAATGTGTTGTAACCTAATATGCAACATGATATGTTTCAGGTTCTAGATCTAAAAATGATACACACGGAACATCGAAATGGAATATAGGACACTAGATTTAAACAACAGATTTAATATGCAGTTAAATACATATAATATAATATAAACAGCATGTAGCAAGTTTTGCTTGCCTAGTGCGATCAAGAAACGGGTATACGGAATGTCACACGTCGGCGGGAAAAGTCGCGACGCGCGCACGGTACACGGAACGGACCCAAACAACGCACAAAGTGATCACACGGGTCAGGTACGCTCGCTTGGTCATCGGGATCATTGACGGCACGACCGGATTCCGGCGATCAAGAAAAACAGTGAACATTTTAATAGAAGAAATGCATGGGGAAAAAGAAAAGAGAAGAATGGAAGGAGGAAGAAGAAGAGTGAGGAGAGGAAACTCACTGTGGTTTGCGGAGAGGGTCGCGAGGGTGTCGACGGCGTCGACGGAGCTCCGGCGAACAAACTGCAGAGGACAGCGGCAACATTAAGCAAACAGAAAAAGAAAAGAAAAGAAAGGAAGAAGAAAGAAAGAAGAAGGAAGAAGGGGTGCAGGGCTTACTTGGGTGCACGGAGTCGGGGAAATGAGACGAGATCACCGGCGGTGCAAGGCGTGCAGGGGGCTCGGGTTTGGTCTTGGTTCCAAGCACAGGGCTCGGGGAAGGAGAGATGGAGGCGGAGGCGATGAGGGTGAGGAGGCGACGAGGTCGGGAAAGCGTCGTCGGTGTTCTGGGCGACGACGAGGTGAAGGCGGAGGCTAGGGTTTAGTGGTGATGGGTTTCCTTTAAAATGGGGAGGAGAAGAAATATATACAGAGAGGGAGAGAGAAAGAATTTATACGAGAGGAGAGAGAAGAGAGAGAGAGAGGGAGAGAGAGATAGAGAGAAGAGAGAGAGAGAGGAGGAGAGATAAATTTGGATTTATTTGAGGAGAGAGAAAGAGATAGCGGTGAGGGAGAGAGAGATGGAGAGAGAGAAAGAGAAGAGGAAAGAGGAGAGAGGGGAGTAGAATGGGGCCCAGCGAGGGAAGAAAGGATTTCATTGGCTCGTGGTGATTTTAGTTGTGTGATGCGTTAGGATTTTATTATATAAAAAAAATTTAAAAAGATTTATACTGGTTTTGGAAATCAACTGAGTGGTTAAAAATATTATAATTAAATTTAAATTTAAATAATTGAATTTTAGCGGGATATAAAATATTTCAAAATGCGCCAAGATCGGGTTTAAAAATTTAGATTTAAAATACGAAAATTATATGCAGCTTCCAAATTTTAAAATGAAAGATTAGCTAACTAAAATGTATACCCCCAAGAACGGACGCACGTACGTGCGCGTAGCTATCCAAACACGTCCGTTTCACTGAACGGGACGAGAACAAGATGCATGGACGCTATCACAGGGTTAGGGGTATCATGCAGGCTATGAAATGCAATTTGAATTTATTTTATGTGATCTAAAATGTTATATGATAAAATGTGCGATGCCAAATAAAAGTCACTATGCAGTATACCTGAGATGCACGTGTCTATTTAACAGGCCAGGGTAGTTTATGAATATGAGTCAACCAGTCCAAGCAAGCGGGTCGGGTCGAATGCAATGTAAAAATGTAAACTACCATTCGCACCCAAACAAGATAAATCAATAAAATACCACAGATATATAAATACGGGAACTGAATTGGTATAAATGAACTCGGTTGTTACAACCCACACGCACACGCATGCATATTCGTTATACATATACCTAGATGAAGAGGATAGTGAATGATATTTGGAGATGAGTCGATGATATTGGGAAGAGTGCCATGAGATCGGTGATATATTGTGATTCGTATTTGGGATACGACATGTGATTTTAGCGGGCCTTTGGACGTGTGTTTCACACACGCATTCATAATTACCTAGATGGTATCGATTTATATTAGACTTAGATCAGTACCCCAGATCATGAGATATGATGATATGGATACCTGATAATTGATGAGAGGAATGTGATATTGACCCGTACCCAGCTTTTGGGATGCCGTACGATGATTTACCGTACGAGCTTTATATTGATGATAGATCCGCACTCATGACTCGAGGATGTCATATGATATTGTATCGTACGCGGTACCTTTGAGACGGGATCACCGACTATATATATATATCGACTCAGATTTAGACGGTTTTCATACCCCTCCTGATTGACTTGTTAGTTAGAGCTGTAGTTTTGCTAATAGATATTAGGCTAGGCTGATATCATACCTATTTCAAACTAACGAATCAGGAGTATTTTAAAGACAGGCAAAAGGATTCTACGGATATTTTCAAAAGACACATCTTTTCTTAAAAACACCGTAGCCCTTATTATACTAAAACTCCCGATTCGTCTTATTTCAAATGGCAAACTGTATGACTTTCTTTATATTGATGCAGATGCATCACTGTTGCAATTATTAGTCGATTCTGCATATTCTTGTAATTCCCATCGCATTGCATGTGCAAATGGTTATTGTTATATTTAACTCATGCTGTTAGGACACCAACACCATTATCGATGATGCATATGTTTCACGTACACCTGCTTGCCGGCTCACACACTTCATCATCGATAATTGCCATGTCACTACACTGTAGGACTATTCCATTCAGGATTTGACCCCTTGCATGACATATTTGCGTACAACCATACTTGCATACATATGTATTTGCACATACATAGATGATTCTGTCTTGATTTGGAGATTTGGGAACCGCAAGATATATCTTAAAACTGTATTCATTTTAAAAGAGCGGTTTCCCTCAATATGTGCATATTACTATTCCATGTTGCATGGCATACTGATATGCTTACATTCTTTTATATGTCGCATACATCATGCTTTATGATTATACGCATTGAGATATGTTGTTTCCATGATATTTCGGGATTTAGGAACCGTGGGTATTTCAAAAGAGAGTATGTATTGTTTTAAAAACCCGGTTACCCTTGATATGATATTTCAGTGCGTCCACCATGCATTTTCTCGGTTCTGAGACGTGTGACATGTGAAACCCGATTCGAGGAGCTGGATGAGGCCGATTGCGGGTACATGGTGGACCCGGTATGGTACCCCGGGGCGAGAACGGATCTGCTGTGTAGCTAGACGGTGAGCCTGGCAGAGGGACCACTACCTACCGGTGATTGTATTTGAGCTCGGCGGATATCCGGAGGATACCGACCGGAGTTGAGAGATGATGTGGGCCGATATGAACTGATGGAGCCCTATATATATGAGGATTTACATGCCGATGCTAGGCACAGGTTTCATGATATTTTCGAGTGTCGATGCTAGACACTCAGATTCCATGATTTTGATATGTCGCGAGGGACACATGTTGATTTACATCCTCATACTTCCATGCATATGCTTTATGATGTTTACATGCATGATGCTTATTGTCATTGGGTGACACGTGGACGAGATCCACATTCATACAGACATTAATTACATAGTTGGATGATATCCACATACTTATAGACTTCATGATATAGTCGGTGTTCCCCTCCGAAAGACGCGGCGGAGACGCGGTGGACGTCTGGGCCTGAGATTCGGGACAGATGCTATTTGGTTTTATCCGTCTACCTCTCCGAAGATGCCAAGTTGATTTATGGCACCGTGTATCGGGGGTTTAGACGGATGCGGCCGATGTAGCAGACTTCATCAGATTCCCCCTCGCTTGAGGGGTTTTTGATTGTGGGGACGCTCTTCCCTGCAGGCGCAAGCCCCTGCAGTTAATTACGCTACCGTATCGCGGTAACCACTTTCTCCTTCTCCAGAATTTCACTTCGTGTCGTGTGTGTTTGTTTTGTTTGTGGTTGCCCGTGGATTGTATACGGAGACTGAGTAATACCGTCGTCCGTAGGACGTGGATTAGTCCAAATCCGTATTTACTTATATTTGGGTTTGGTGTTTTTAGTTTAAGGATACGTTAGCCACTTTGAGGCTAAGATCAACTTAAACGTTCGTTAAGGATACGTTAGTCTGATTTGAGACTAAGATCAACTTAACGTAGTGATCCATTTAATATATGGCCGTTGGGACTCATCACCTCTCTGACGTCGTTGAAGGATTACAACGATAGGTGTTAGAGGAGTTCAGAGATGTACCCTTGAACCAAAGTTGATTTAGAGTTTTATAGTCCATTTGAATGTTTAAGGATACGTTAGCCGTGTTTGGGGCTAAGATCGACTTAAATGGGACCGTTTAGATCCGACAAAAGAGCAATTGGGAGCTCTATTGTTCCAGTTTAGGGTCGTGGTGGTCCATGTTCCAGTTTAAGGACGTGGCGGTCTATATTCCAGTTTAGAGACGTGGTGGTCCGTGTTCCAGTTTAGGGACGTAGTGGTCCGGCATTAGTTTAAGGACGTTTCGGTCCAATATTAGTTTAAGGACGTTTCGGTCCACGAGTTTAAGGACCCCGCAGTCCATTTGAATGTTTAGTCGTCGGGACCCGTCACCTCTTTGACGTCGTTGAAGGATTACAACGATGGGTGTCAGAGGAGTTCAGATATGTACCCTCGAACCGGATGTAAATTGATTTAGGAGAGCAGCTGTGCTCAGTCAATTTAGTTTGAGGACTTACGGCCATGATTGGGCTAAGTCCAGTTTCAACATCGTTTGTCTTTGGCCTGTGCTAGGGCTTTGCCCCTTTTTAGTAATGCACTGCATTATTCTTGTTTTGGTTGGGCTCTGCCCTTTTATGAATGATGCAGAGCATCTATTTTGTTTGGGCTCTGCCCTGCATAGCACTTTTTTATTAGGCCTGTTAGGCCTTTTAATTGGGCTCTGTCCCTTTTCTTTAATAATGTAGAGCATTAAATACTTTGACAATGCCCCACGTGGCTTGTCAGGCGCTTTGCGCCAAGTAATGAGCGCAAACTCATATGGTGGTGACACGTGTCACGCTCTGGTGAGCGCAAGCGCAACAGCGCAGTGCGCTGCGTCAGTGCGCTGCGCTGTTGCACTGCTGACACGTGGCGCGGCTTGCGCAATAGTGCATTTCTGGCAAGTGCTGGGCACTGTTCTTATTCTTTTGGATCAATTTCAGATAAAATGTGCGAGGCACTGTTATCTTGAGAATCTTTTAGATTCAGAACCAATGGTTCATAAAAAGAAGTGCAAGGCACTGTTTTTTATTTGTTTATTTTCCTTTTCCTTAGAGGTCCTTGATCTTGTTCTCAGATCAATGATCTGTTCAGAAGAAATTCTTCTTTTCAAAGGTTTACCTTCTTTTCTTTTTGATTTCTTCTCAAACTTTCTTTTTAGGAGTTCTCTGAATTCTTTCTCTGTTTCTCTGTCAATGTTCTCTCTTCTTCTTTTTTTTTATTTTAGAAAGAAGGATCATTGGTCGTTGGGACCCACCACCTCTCCGACGACACTGAGAGATTACAGTGCCATATATCGAAGGTGTGAAGGGATGTACCCTTTGAACCATGTCTCACTCATTAGGGGGAAGAACAGGCTGGAGCTTAAGCTTCTCGCTGCTGAAAAAGGCTTCTTTGCGTTCGCGCACGTGCGTCGCACGTGTTGGGCGTACGTGTGTCGCACGTGTTGGGCGCTCATATTTGCACGTAGCGCACATGGATCTTGCGCATATGCGCATTATTGGGAGAGCAAGCTTCTATGGAGAACGAGTCTCTTTTTAATTGAATATTCTCATGTGGTGTGCACGTGCGTTGCACGTGGTGCGCGCGTGGTTGGCATACGTGCGTTGCACGTGGCGCACATGCGCATTATGAGGAGAAGCAGAGCTTCTATATATGGAGAACAGGCTCCTTTTAATATTATTAAATTTTCTCATGTGGTGCGCACGTGCGTTGCACGTGGTGCGCGCGTGGCGAGCACACGTGCGTTGCACGTGGTGCCCGCGTGGCGAGCACACGTGCGTTGCACATAGCGCACATGCGCATCATGAGGAGAAGCAGGGCTTCTATATATGGAGAACATGCTCCTTTTAATATTATTAAATGTTCTCATGTGGTGCGCGCGTGGCGAGCACACGTGCGTTGCACGTAGCGCACATGCGCATTATGAGGAGAAGCAGGGCTTCTATATATGGAGAGCAGGCTCCTTTTAATATTATTAAATGTTCTCATGTGGTGCTCACGTGCGTTGCACGTAGTGCCGCATGGCGGGCACACGTGCATTGCATGTAGCGTACATGGCGCTTGCGCATATGCGCATTATGGAGGAGCATGCTCCTATCTTGGAGAACTAAGCTCCTTTGAGTATTGAATCCTTTGAGGATTTAACTCTCCCTTTCTAAGAGGTATCCCCTCTTATTTATATGGGAGTGGTAGAGAAGCCATCTCTCATTTTCCCGATGTGGGACTAAAAAATGCATTCCCCATATAGTAGAGCATTACTTTAGATTATACGTGTATAACACATTTGCTCATAACTTTTGATCTCGGATGAATTATGAGGCCCATAATATATCAAATCGAAGGTCCTTTCAAGATGCTTTCAATATCATCAGAATTTAGCTGTTTTTCATTCCGGAGTTTGTCAAAATACAGCTCGGAAAATACTGGTTCGCATCTTCTTCCTTAGATCACATGTGCATAGACATTTGCTCATAACTTTTGATCCCGGATGAATTATGAGGTCCATAATATATCAAATCGAAGGTTTTTTCAAGATTCTTTCAATACCATCATAATTTAACATTTTCTTATTGGGGAGTTTATCAAAATACAGGCCGGAAGATACTGGTTCGCATTTTCTTAAGCGTATCGCCGCCATTTGATACCTTGGACTTTTTTGCGCAGAAATTTTTGGCGGGAACAGTCGGCATTGATTATACCGCATATTTATGATATGTTATTAGCCGAGGCACTGGCACGAGCACTTGGCACTACCCTCATGTATAGATGTTACATTGCCACCTTATCTTGCTTCAGACTTATTCATTTGAGGTTTATATATATATATATATATATATATATATATATATATATATATATATATATATATATATATTGATCGTATTGACCTAGGATTATGTCATGTATACGATTTCTACTCTGCGATGTTTTCTATTCACGAGTTGGCAACTCACTCCCGTTGTGCCACAGTTTTCTCGCAGCTTTTGCCGTACAGGTTTCATTGCGGATTTTCTGGCACACTGCTTCCTTTCTGGGTGATTGCATTGGTAGGTAGGTTCACTCGCATCGTGACCACCCTTGTATTATTTTATTCATTTGTATCTAGTAATTCCATCAACCAAAACTTGTATATTATTTCAGACTTAGAAAACCAGTTGTGTATTATTTCGACCTTAGAGTCGCGTGTTGTAGTATTATGGTTTTCTTGCTGATTTTGAGTTTTCCTTTGAGTTTTGATCCTCGCCCTTGGCGTTATATATTATATTGCTTGCGTAGTTGTGACCGTCGTTTGACGAAGAGCTAGCTCCTGCTTGGGGATGCCTTTTCATTGTATATATATTATTCATGTTGTACCCTTTCGGGGCCAGTATTTACAAAGGAAACTCTGCCGAAATTTTCAGAAAAGACATTGAGGATTTTACAAATGCATATTCGGCCACTTATTTAAAAACCTTGTTTTCAAAAAAAACATGTTTTCTTACTTTATATAAAAAAACTAGTTTTCCTTATTTACTCCTTAAAATGGTTTTAGATTTCTGGGCTTTTGGCTTACTTGGATTAGATGGGGT
This sequence comes from Agapanthus africanus, assembly GCA_030015575.1. NCBI lineage: Eukaryota > Viridiplantae > Streptophyta > Magnoliopsida > Asparagales > Amaryllidaceae > Agapanthus > Agapanthus africanus. The sequence goes on from JASDDO010000016.1 coordinate 573,967,187, forward strand.
CCTATAGACTTCATATGATTCAAGTGCCAGTCACGTGCTATTTTGGGTCGTGACATTAAGAATCTCCTTAGGTCATATTACCGTCGGAAGAGAAAACGTTAGGAATTTTCCATGACACTTTTTACTTGAGGTTAGGCTCAGTTTGGAGCCCCGATGAGTCATAACCACCCCGCTCTGGTGCGGGATGATCTCCGATAGTTTTTTGGGCTTTATATTAGTTGCTTTCAAGACCCGAAGCTGGGAATATACCGTTGCTTCATTTTTTTTGTTTTGATGATGTCGCGCCGATTCTTTGCTGAAGTAGAGTAGACATCTGTAACACTTCTATGCTGTATGTACTGCAATTGATGTCCGGAGCTAGGAATATGCCATTTCTCCATTTTCATTTGATAGCCGCATTCGCATCCTGTTGAAATGATGGGGAACGTCGGGATGGTCTCTAGGTTGTATATGTGCCGTCGAGATTTGGAGTTTAGGATTTTGCCGTTACTCCATTTTTGATTTCGGCCCTTGGGTCTTTTGTTGACGTTACGTCGGCATCTTGCTGGAATGAGAAGGAACGTCGAGATAGTCTCTGAGTTGTATATGAACCGTCAAGATTTGGAGCTAAGATTTTGTCATGGCTCTATTTATGTTTCGATCCTTGGGTTTTTTGTTGACGTTGCCTCTGCATACTGCTGGAATGAGAAGGAACGTCGAGATAGTTTTTGAGTTGTATACGAACCGTCAAGACTTGGAGATAGGATTTTGCCATGGCTCCATTTTTATTTCGACCCTTGAGTCTTTTGTTGACGTTGCGTCTGCATCCTGCTGGAATGAGAAGGAACGCCGAGTTGGAGCTAGGATTTTGCCATTACTCCGTTTTGATCTGGCTCCTTGGAGCTTTGTTGACGTCACGTCTGCACTCTGTTGGAATGAGAAGAATGTCGAGCCGATTTCTAGGCTGTAGATATTACTGTCAAGATCTGGCTTTCCCTTTGACGGATCCTGGTGGGAAAGTGTGGTCCCATTTCTTTCATTTGTGCCCATGGATTGTATACAAGAGTCAATATGGACATACTTGCAGGGTAGAGAAAATTTTATTTTATTTTATTTTTTATTGTCGCCATGCTCTATCTTTTCAGCTTTTTATATCGTGAAAATCGCGATTGCCCAATCATTTGGCTTTTTATCCACGGTGCCCAATTATTTCGGCTATTTTTTATATATTTTTACTCGCTGCTTTTTATTGCAAGTTTCCCAAACATTTCGGTTGTTTTTATATGCATATTTTTTGCTACCCGCTGCTGTTTTTATTGCGAGTTTGGAATCTAATACCAACCTTGGTATCAGCATCGCTACGGCTGGAATATTGCTAGGAGAGAATCATCATTTGCCGTGAAAGGACTTGGAGTTTGACACCTGTTTAGGCATCAGCATCGCTACGACTGGAATATTGCCAGAAGCGACTCATCATTTGCCTTTGCTGATTTGAACAAAAGTGGCTTAGTAAACGGAGTTAGGATCCTGTCGACTAAGGCTTTTTGATTTTATGAGCCGTAAGGGTCTCATAGAGGTATTTCTCCCTACAAGTCGTGAAGACCTCGTAGGTGTACTTTCTCCTTAGGAATCGTAGGGATTCCTAAGTGTATTTTCCCTTGTAAGTCGTAAGGATCTTACAAGAGTGTTTTCTCCTTACAAGTCGAGAGGACTTACAGGTGTCGTTCACCATACGGGGACATTTCTCGTCGTTGGTGAAACTTGGTGGGGGAATATTTATTCGTGCCTGTGGATTGTATACAAGGGTCAATATTGGACCGCCTGTAGGGAATTTTGGGGGATATGACGGCTTAAGAACATGTTCAGATCCCTGTAGCTTAAGACTTTTGAATCTTATGAGCCGTGAGGGTCTCATAAGGGGAATTCTCTTTATGAGTCGTGAGAATCTCTCAAGTGTAATTTCTTCTTAGGAATCATGAGGATTCTTAAGTGTGTTGCTCCTTTGTGAGTCGTAAAGATCTCACGCAGGTATTTTCTCCTCACAAGGTCGAGAGTACCTTGCAAGTACACATGATTTTTTTTTATTTTACGAGTTTGCGCCCTATTCGGGTTTTCACAAACTCGTTGGCAGTCTTGCTGTTTTTACTCAAGGTGCCCTTTCGGGTTTTCATCCGTGCCCATTTTGCTTATGAACATTCCGTCTTTTTTTAACAACGAAACTCTCAAAAGTAGCTTCGTCGTAAGTGACCCGTCTGTTTACCGTTAGGATTTGAGAGTGGCTTCATTGCTGGAGTAGCTGTGTAGCCGGTAGGACTTGAGTTGCAACCCTCGCCATCGAGACTTCGATTGCAATATAGATCTCAAGGGAGGATATCGCCGTATTTAGGGCGAAGCGCCATGTTTGAGGCGACGCCCTAGTTTAAGGACGTTTTGGTCTATTATCGCTATATTTGAGGTGAATTTCTAGTTTAAGGTCTTTTCGGTCCATTGTTAGTTTAGGGACATCTCTATCTGATGTCGCCATATTTTAGACGAATAATTAGTTTAAGGACTTCTCGATCCTATATCGCCACATTTGAGGCGAGGTTCTAGTTTAGGGACATCTCGGTCCGTTATCGCCATGTTTGAGGTGAATTTCTAGTTTAAGGACATCTCAGTCCTTTATCGCCATGTTTGAGGCGAATTTCTAGTTTAAGGACATCTCGGTCCTTTGTCGCCATGTTTGAGGCGACTGAGCTTCTTTGCATACTACTCTCAGAGTTCTGACTCAGGAAGATAGCGACGGACATGAGTATCGTCATCTATCATAGACCTACGTCGTGACTCGTCAAGCATAGTATTTTTTATGGAATCGGCTGTTTATTGGCCGGAAGAGTCTTTCGCCATGCATATCCATGAGCAGGTAGGCTCCACCTTGGTAGACTTTGTCTATGATGTACATGCCTTCATAGTTGGGCTCGAATTTCCCCCGTTTTGGACGATTGGGGATCATTGGTCTGTTGACGACTAGCACGAGTTCGTCTTGGCGGAATGTTCTCGGCCTGGTCAGTCTTTCATATGACCGTGTCATCCTTGCCTTATAAGCCTCTAGGTTTTGCTGTGCTATAAGGCGAGTTTCGTCGAGGGCATCGAGCTACTCAAGCCGAAGATGAGTATGTTCTTCGTCTGTCAGCTCGTATCGAACCTCTACTCGTAGAGAAGGGAGTTCTATTTCCAGGGGAGGCACTTCTTCCTTATCAAATACCAACACGTATGGTGTTGTATTTGTCACTGTTTTGAACGTTGTTCGGTACGTCCAGAGAGCTTCATGCAACCTTTCGTGCCAGTCTCTCTTGTTTCTGGACACCGTTTTCTTATAATCTTCGTCAAGATCTTGTTGAAAGCTTTAGCTAGACCGTTGGCCTGGGAATTATAGACTGAAGAGTATCTCCAATCTATTTTATGCTGTTGTGCGAAGCGACTGATTTTATGACTTCTATAAGCCGGCCCATTATCCGAGATAATTCGTCACGGAGTGCCGAACCGATAGATGACATGTGTCCTGAAGAAATAGAGGATATTCTCCGTCTTCACCTCCTTTGTTGGTACTGCTTCTGCCCATTTAGAAAAGTAGTCGGTCGTTTCCAGTATGAACCGATGTCCTTTGGACGATGCTGGTTCAATGGGGCCAATTATATCGGTTCCCCACATTTCGAACGGCCAGCTAGCTACTGTTGGGTGTAGCGGATTTAGATGTTGGTGGATGAAGTCCTCATGAATTTGGCACGAGTGACACTGCTTCGTATATTCAAGACAGTCCCGAATCATTGTAGGTCAGTAATAACCCATTCTTTTGATTTTCAGCTTCATTTTTGGCCCAGCTTGGTAAAGAACCGCAGAGTCCGTCATGAGTTTCTTGGACTACTTTCTTCGCTTCTTCCGGCCTCAGGCATCTTAGCCACAGACAATCGAATAATCTCTTATATAGAGTATCATTGACGAAGGCGAAGGACAAAGCTCGTTTTATGAGCTTATGTTTAAACGATGCATTTTTGGGCGTTCGTTGAGATTCGAAGTAATCTATGAAGACTTCCTTATAATCGTTGACCTTTTCTTTGTCTCTTATTTGAATGGTTACTTGTTCGGTCGTTTCTTTTCCTTCGGATGGCTCTGTTAAGTCTCCCGAAGATATTTCTGTTGGCGCGAGGATCTTGTGGTTTTGCACGATGATCTTTACGTCATCGAGGTCTTCATCGGCCAGTTCCTTAGCCAATTTGGCCAACGCATCCGCCTTGCTGTTTTCTGCACATGATATACTCTCCAGGATGTAAAGGGGATTTGTCTCAGCAGTTGCTATACTCTTTCGCCATACTTTATCAGCTCTGGCTTGCATGTCTGATAGTCGCCGTTTACTTGGCTAACGATTAGCTGGGAGTCCCCATATATGAAGAAGTCTTTGATTCCCATGTCGACAGTGATCTCGAGACCTGCTATCAAAGCTTCGTATTCAGCTTCGTTATTAGTTCTTGTCTCCGTTAAGAAGAGGGCGTAACGTAATATCCCTCCTTGCGGAGTCACGAAGATAAGGCCCACCCCAGCTTTGATTATGGGGGTGTTTTGCTTTCGTCTCTTCATAGAAGATGCTCCATCAAAGTAGAGTTCCCATTAGGAATCATTTTCTTCCTTGTCTCCTTCGATTGTGTCGAACGCATGTTCATCCGGCAACTCGCAATTTAAGGGGGAGTCGGCTGGTATCGGATGCTCCTTGAGAAAGTCGACAATGGCCTGATCTTTCACTGCTTTAAGAGGTCGATATGTTTTCGAGAACTCCATCAGGAGGAAGGCCCATTTGGCAAGCCTTCCTGTTAGTATGGCCATTGACATCAGATATTTGAGAGGATCCACCTTTTATATGAGATGGACCTCATGTGCCAAGGCATAATGTCTGAGCTTCGTTATCGCGAAAATTAGTGCCAGGCAATGCTTTTCAATGGGGGTGTAGTTGTTTTCTGCCCCCAGGAGAACTCAACTAAATAGTATAGAGCTCTCTCCTTTCCTTGATCGTTCTCTTGTGCCCATAGTACGTCTAGAGAACCCTCAAGGGCCGTCGTATATAGGATAAGGGGTTTTCCCATAACCTGAGCGGCCAATACCGGCAGATTTTGCAGGTATTGCTTGACTTCGTTTAGTGAATTTTGGCACTTTTTATCACAGATGAATGGGGTTCCCTTCTTCATTAAATGACCGTATGGACGGTATTTTCCGGAGAGGTTGGCTATGAACCGCCGGATATATGCGAGCTTTCCTTGAAGGGATTGCAATTGTTTGAGAGTTCTTGGCGTGGGCATTTCCATAATCGTCTTGATCTTTGAAGGATCGATTTCGATACCCCGGTGCCGTATAATGAATCCTAGGAATTTGCCTGAGGAGACTTCAAACACACATTTTAGAGTATTCATCTTCAAATTATCCTTCCGAAGCCGTCAGGACACTATTTTTAGGTGTTCCCAATGTTCCTCATGAGATTTGCTTTTAACCACAAGGTCGTCGATGTAGCATTCGACGACCTCATGGATGTGGTCATCGAAGATCTTTGTCATGGCCCTCTGGTAGGTAGCGCCAGCGTTCTTCAGACCGAAGAGCATCATCTTATAGCAAAATATGACCAGCGGAGTTCGGAAGGCAGTATGCTTTTGATCTTTAGGATGCATTTTTATTTGATTGCATCCTGAAGATCCAGGAGAAGACTTCATAGGTAGACGTGTTATCGATCATCAGCTCGATAACAGGTACTGGGAAGTCATCCTTTGGGAAAACTTTGTTGAGGTCCTGAAAGTCCATGTAGATGTGCACCGTCCCATTTTTCTTCACGCGGGGACAATGTTAGCGATCCAGTCAGTGTATTGAACCTCTTGGATGAAGTCGAAGTCGATTATTTTCTTGACCTCAGCATTTATACCTATCTCAAGTTTGAGCCGCATTCTTCTTGGCGCCTGTTTGACTGGCTTTATGTCCGGCGATATAGCCAGTTTATGTACTGCTACTTTTGGATCTAGACTCGGCATTTTGGAATAGTTCCACGCAAAGCAGTCTTTATATTGTATGAGCACGTCTTTTAACGTGACTAACTGTTTTTCAGATAGTAGCTCACTGATGAACGTTGGTCTCGGATCGTCTTCCGTCCCTAAGTTAATTTTTCTTAGATTGTCCGCTGATTGTAATAAAATCTTGTTTGTGTAAATCAAATCAAATGGTCCCCGGCAACGGCGCCATTTTGATTGAAATGTTTTCCTGATGTGTAAATGTAAAAGTATCGATTCAAATAGTCCCCGATTTCGGCACTATTTGATTGATCATAAAATGCGAGACTGAGTAAGTAAATCAAATCAATAAGAGTCTCTTTGTTTCGGTAATTAGAAAATTTAATAAGGTTCACAATCAAAAAATTATATTTGACCGCAATCAACTACGGTGTCAGTTGTAGATCGTAAGCGAGTGCGGATCGTCCACAGGGATTGTGCGATTCGTTTTTATATTTGATTTGTTTGAATTGAAAAGTTAATCGAAAAGAAAGAAAAACATGATTCAAGATTTTATCGATTGATTCAGGTGTCACTAATCTAATCAAGAATCAAGAAACCGATAACCAAATCAAGAATCGGGTTTCGATGATATTTCCAACCAAATGTCAAGAATCTAAATGAGGCTCGTAGGAATCGATCGGATCTATAGATGTGATGTAATTTCAAGATTTCGTGTTCTTGTCCTTCGAAAGATTGATACTAGATCGATGATGATCGACGAGAGTTAGGGCTTTCTTGATGAAACTAGGGTTTCATCCTTTAACCCTTGTTCTTTCATTGATATCATTCATATTCTAGCCTCTAACAATTTCAAGAAACGATCGTAACTCCCCAATCTCGAGCGATATCAATCAAGAAAGCATCGCAACGAATTGGGTTGTCGATTCTTGAACTTGCTAGGGTTTACAAAACTCGTAGGATTCAAGAATCGATTTAAGATATATTACATCATCATTCTATTGATCGTCTCGACTCCTCGATGAGCGGAGTATTACTCAAACATCACAACAAGAATTACAACTAGAAATTTAGATTGAATCATGATGCAAGAATTTAAAGAAAACAAGATAAAAGAATATCATCTTTTATTTATATCAACAATTTGATTACAGTCGCTCAAGAACTACAAGAGGAAGAACTAAATTGTCGAATTGGCGTCGCTCGGCTCCGTGAGTCGCGGATCGGCTTGGACCACTTGCTCTGTTGAAGACCGGCTCGGCTCCTAAAAGGTTGCAAGGCTTCTTGCTTGATGGGTACTCGGGATCTTGGCTTTTGATTGGAATTAGGGTTAGGGTTTCACACAAGTCCTCTCACTAGACTTGTGGAAGAAGAAGATGGAGAGAGAGATAGAATAGCTCTAAATTGGCTACTAAAATCAACTAATCAAAAGATCAAGTCCAAGATGAATCAAGATGATTTACAAGTGAGCCTAGGGTCTTATTTATAGAGCACCCAAACCCTAAGCGTTTGAGTTCCTTCCAAAAGTTTGTTGAAAGACTTCTAGAAAGAGTTTGTTAGGCTTAGCTTAGGGTTTAAGCTAGGGTTTAGGAAGAAGTTTCTAGAATGATAGGCTAATTTAGTGTTGATCCCAAAGCTTGCTGATCTGGCAGAAGTATCTGGAGTCTTCTGGAAATTGACATGTCTTTTTGAAGTCTGGACCCAGAGATGAGAATTTTGCACTAAATTTGGGAAGCTAATTCCTTGGACCCACCGTGGATCCGCGGTGCAAGCAGGCTCCTGCCGCGGATCCGCGGCTGTCTATGGAGCTTGGGCCTTGGTATTTCTGGTGTGGTCTTGGGATGCCATTTGGGGCTTTATCTGATATGTTGATTTTTGTTTGTTCCTTTGGATTGATACCAGATCTGAAATCATAGAGTTGGCGTAACGTTTTAGCTGTACCCTGTAAATTTTGGCCTTTCTGCTGGATTTTTCTGCACAGATCTCAAAACAAGTGTTGCACAAATGTAGGGATGATGCGATGCCATGAAATGTAGTCAATTTCCTTTATAGTGTCGGTTTTAGAGTCTAATACATGTAATCTGATATTTTGCGACAGTTTTGCTAATATGTAAAATATGAATGCCGAACACTTCTATATGAATGCAAATGATGAGGAAATTGCCGGCTAAAATATGCAATATTTTCGATTAATCAAATTCCCCCAAACTTAATTTCGATCATCTCGAGCGAACTGTTTTATTAAAAAGAGAAGGAGAAAATAAAGAAAGAGAAAAACTAACTAGCACACTTTCGTAGGCAACACGATTGCACTGAGCACGTGCAACAAGCCTTTAAACCTCTAGGTGTCTCTAGTAGGAGGAGTGTTGTCTCCTGAGGGTTTTCAGCGGATTGCACCCACAAAATCCAATAATAAAAGAAAGATCATGAATATTACATTTAAAGAAAAGAATTGTAAAAGAAAGACTTTGAAAATTAGGGTTTCCAACTAAGCTAGCTTTTCGGTTGTCATGAGCCCTATCTTAATGGTCATGAAAAGATGTTAGAAATCACGTCCTCCCTCAATAAAACATCGTCTTATTCTTCATTCCTATCTTTCTTCCAAACATCGATCATATCACCCTGCGTGTGTGTAAAGACATCCCTACACCCGGAGAATTCAATTCAAGCTATCATACTCTTGCCCATCAGCCTCAGTACTTTTTAATTAATGAATATTTAGATGAGATTGCTCACACACTTTCATGCGACCGTTAATATTTCTTGAGGTACTAACCAACCGATTACTCATGCGTTTGCTTATTTGGTGTATTTTCCTTGTCTTGTACCACCTTAGGCATAGCAGTGTCTCCCAGACCAGTTGGCCTTAGGGCACTAGGTGAAGAAGCACCCTCGCTATACATTTTTATTGCCCTTGGTGATAACAAAACCAGTGTCCATTTTTCTCACCACTTTATATTTTCTTTATTCACTTTTTTATTTATTTCCTTCATACATCGGCTTTAAGACAAGAGCATTTCAAGGTATTCTCTACTATCCCAAGCTTTAAGACGTGTGTAAGTGCGAATAGCAGGGTAGCAACGTTCAAAATGTTTGGCTTCCAGAATAGAAACTATTTTTCAGACTTATTTTTATCCTCAGATTAGTGACGTCCTTCATCTTACTAACCCTTGGGACAACGGCTCATAACTACTTATTACTAGTTCGTATAAGAAAACTTCTAATTTTTTTAGTTTTCTTAAATTTTTCTAATCTCATGGATGTAATTTTTCACTATCTAAACTTTCATTATCTTATTTATATACAAAAAAGTGTAAATATTAAAATTATTTTTATACTTGAAATTTTTTAAATTTTTATGGGTTTTGAAATTTTTTTCAATTTTTATAGATTTTTAAAAGAAATGTTTTGTGCTTATGCAGATGATATGCAAATGATGCGAAAATAAGCACAAACCTCCCCCAAACTTGTTTTCAACAGTGTCCCCACTGTTGCCAATCGCTATACCTACAAAAACTGTAAGCCTGGGGGGAATTATTAGTGGGGGCAAAAAATATAAGTGAAGAACTTCCCCCAAACTTATTCTTTTCACTCACCTTCATTCAAAAAATGATGCAGTGAAATACAGGATATGAAGGTGAGACGGAGGAATTTTAATCCAAATAAACTGGCTCTTGTAACAACAAGAGCTCCTCCGTGGGGTCAGTGGAAAAATACGGCTTTAATCTTTGTCCATTTACTTTGAAAAAGGTGCCGTTTTTAACATTTTCTACTTCTACTGTCCCGTGCGGGTATACAGACCGCACAACAAAAGGTCCCTTCCATCGAGATCGGAGCTTACCCGCGTGAAGGTATAATCGTGAATCATAAAGAAGGACTTGTTGACCAGGTGAAAATGTTTTCCTCAAAATGTTTTTATCGTGAAAAACCTTAGTCCTATTCTTTGTGATTACAGCGTTATCATAAGCTTCATCGCGGAGTTCGCTTAGCTCATTAAGTTGCAGCTTCCGAAAGTTGCAAGTAAGGTTTAAATCAAAATTTATTTCTTTAATAGCCCACAATGCTTTATGCTCTATCTCGACGGGTAAGTGACATGCTTTACCAAACACTATCCTATATGGAGACATCCCTAGGTCGGTCTTATATGCAGTTCGGAATGCCCAAAGAGCATCCGTCAGTTTGGTCGACCAGTCTTTTCTATTTTTAGCAACAGTTTTCTCCAGGATAAGTTTGATTTGTTTTTTTGAGATTTCAGCCTGCCCGCTTGTTTGGGGGTGATAGGGTGTAGAAAGTCGGTGGTTGATTGAGTATTTTCACATCAGAGTCTCGAAAGACCTGTTGCAAAAATGTGTCCCATTATCGCTAATAATAGCGCGCGGGTGTCCAAATCGCGAGAAGATATTCTCTTTCAAGAACTTAATGACAACTTTCTTGTCATTAGTGCGACATGGAATGGCTTCTACCCACTTTGAGACATAATCAACCGCCAGCAATATGTACAAATTCCCAAAGGAGTTGGGAAAAGGACACATAAAATCTATGCCCCAAACATCGAATATTTCAACAACCAAGATGGGTTGCTGAGGCATTTCATTCTTCTGGGAGATTCTACCCGTGTACTGACACTGTGTACAGGTTTTGCAATGCTCAAATGCGTCCTTAAATAAGGTTGACCAATAAAATCCACATTGCAAAACCTTTTCCGCTGTCTTTCTAGGACCAAAGTGACCCCCACAGGCCTGATCATGACAAAAAGAAAGAACACTCTTGAACTCTTCATTCGGGACACACCGGCGAATGATCTGATCAGGACAATATTTAAACAAATATGGCTCATCCCAGTAAAAGTGTTTTACTTGGGATAGAAAACGGTATTTGTCCTGTTTCGGCCAATCGCTGGGTATTAGTCCCGTGGCATGATAGTTCACAATATCCCTGAACCATGGTTCATTGGATACGCTCAAGAGTTGTTCGTCAGGGAACGAGTCATTGATCGGCAGGGTCACAGGGGAAGAAGAGATGCGTGAAAGATGGTCAGCTACTACGTTTTCACATCCTTTCTTATCTTTGATAACAAGATCAAATTCTTGTAACAGTAGGATCCAACGTATTAGTCGACCTTTTGCATCTTTCTTCGCCAGAAGATGTTTTAAAGCGGAATGGTCAGTATACACAACTATAGGTGAGCCGATTAAGTAAGGCCTGAATTTTTCTAATGCAAATACAACCGCTAAGAGTTCTTTTTCTGTGGTTGTATAATTGATTTGAGCATCATTCAGGGTCTTACTAGCATAGTAAATCACGTGTGGCATCTTTTCGATGTGCTGTCCTAAGACTGCACCTACTGCAAAATCAGATGCGTCACACATCAGCTCAAAAGGGTAGTCCCAGTTTGGTGATGATAAAACGGGGGCTGAAGTGAGTGAGTGTTTAAGTGAGTCGAAAGCTGTCTCGCAATCCGAGTCAAAATGGAAGGTCGTATCCTTGGCCAGGAGAAGAGTTAAAGGTCTAGCAATTTTGCTAAAGTCCTTAATGAATCTCCTATAAAAGCCCGCATGGCCAAGGAAAGAGTGAATATCTTTGACGCTTTTGGGATGAGGGAGGTTTTGAATGACATCTATCTTAGCTCTGTCAACCTCAATGCCTTTCTGTAAAATGACATGTCCAAGAACAATTCCTTCTTGGACCATAAAATGGCATTTTTCCCAGTTTAAAGTCAAGTTCTTCTCTTTGCAACGAGTAAGAACAGCGTCAAGATTCGCTAGGCAATCAGAAAAAGAATCTCCAAAAATCGAGAAATCGTCCATAAAGATCTCCAGAAAATTCTCTACCATATCAGAGAATATCCCCATCATACACCGCTGAAAGGTAGCGGGAGCATTGCATAGCCCAAAGGGCATGCGACTGTAAGCAAAAGTACCAAAAGGACAAGTAAAAGTGGTTTTATCTTGATCCTTTTTGGCGATGGGGACCTGATTATAGCCTGAGTATCCGTCCATGAAACAATAATACTCTCGTCCTGCTAATCGTTCCAGCATTTGATCAATGAATGGCAGAGGAAAGTGATCTTTCCTCGTGGCAGCGTTGAGTTTTCTATAATCGATACATACACGCCACCCAGTTTGGGCGCGTGTCTGAATCAACTCATTCGCCTCATTGGTTATAACTGTGATGCCGGATTTCTTAGGAACGACATGTATAGGACTTACCCATTGGCTATCGGAGATGGGGTATATAATACCATTATCTAAGCATTTGACGATCTCTTTCATTACAGCTTCCTTCATGACGGGATTCAACCGTCTCTGTGGTTCTCGGGTTGGTCTGGCATCATCCATCACATGTATATGATGTTCAACTATCAAGGGACTAATCCCTTTGATGTCCGCCATACTCCAACCAAACGCCTCTTTGTTAGATCTCAATACCGATAAAAGTGCATTCTCTTGCTCTAATGCTAGAGAAGCAGAAATTATAACCGGTAAAGTCTCCTTCTCACCTAAAAAAGCATATTTCAGATGAGAGGGTAAAATTTTGAGATCTAATTCGGGCGGAGAAATGATAGAAGGAGGGATCATTGAGTGATTTTTGGATTTACAAAGAAGCTCAGAGCTTGTGAAAGATACAGACTCGGGTGGAGAAAAGTCAGAAGTGCAGGACTCAAGTGTAGGTAAAGTGTCCTCACTAAGATCTTGTGTGAAATCAAACAGAGATGTGGTAATGTCATCGAGATCAGTAAAGCAAAGTTCCTCAGCTCCACAACTATCGGGAGCGATCTCATGGACAGAGCACACATCTAAAATATGAGCAGAGGGTTCTGATGGCTGACTTCCAACTTTGTAGATATTTAATTCAATGGTCATATTTCCAAATGATAAGTTCATTGAACCATTTCTACAGTTTATAACAGCGTTGGAAGTGGCAAGGAAAGGACGACCTAGAATCACCGGAATTTGGCTCCGGGGGTTTGCTACAAGCTGTGTGTCGAGTACAATGAAGTCTACAGGGAAGAAAAATTCCCCGACCTTTATCAACACATCCTCTAATTCACCCCTTGGTTTGGTGATAGATCGGTCTGCCATCTGGAGAGTGCAGTGAGCAGGTTTCAGCTCTCCAATCCCTAATTAATCATAGACAGAATAAGAGAGCAGGTTAACACTTGCGCCAAGGTCTAAAAGAGCACGATTTATGTTTTTACCCCTAATAGAAATCGATATTGTAGGACATCCTGGGTCTTTTCGTTTCTTTGGTAGCTGGGGAATAAAAGCAGTGCTGATATTATTAGCCATAAAGACCTTCTTCGGCACTTGAGTCTTCCTCTTCCTCGTGCACAAGTCCTTAAGAATTTTCGCATAAGCGGGGACTTGTTGAATTGCATTTACGAGAGGGATATTGATGTTAACCTGTTTGAACATTTCTAAAATTTTCTCCATATGAGGACTCGTTCTATTACCCCTTAACCGGTTTGGGTAAGGAGCTTTCGCAATAAGCGCAGGGTCCATCATAGGAGAAGGAAGAGGGGGTAGACGAGGTCCCAAAAGAGGTATGGGGACCGTCTGTGGAGAACTATAAGGGTTGGGAGAAGGTGTCGAGCCTAATGGGAAATGGAGAATAGGCTCTCGAGAAGGTGGTATGGTAGAAGAAGGAGAAGTGTGTGTATGTGGAAAGGTCTCAGCCGGGGTGTTGATATGATTTTCAGTATCATCAATACCTTCCCTGACATGATTGTTCAGCACTTTTCCCGATCTCAACGTTGTGATGGCATTTACATTGTAATGCCCAGGATTCTGTAGGGGTTGAGAGGGAAGTTTCCCTTTTTCTCTCGCACTCATTTCGGCTTTTAGGCGTGCGATTTCAGCTTCCATCGATCTGATACTTTCAGCTTGGGATGCTGAGTTTTTCTTTATCTCACTGACGAAAGATCTAATCTCAGTCGAAACCTCTATGAAATTTGATAACAGTGATTTCATGGTTTGAGTGAATTGAGAGAATTCGTCAGAACATGACGACTGCATAGGATTAGACTGTGCAGGAGTGTTGCCCTGGTTTTGGAAATTTTGTGACTGGTAGGGGTGCTGAGTGAGTTGAAGGGGTTGTTGTTGTGGTGGAGGAAGAGCCCTTTGAAATTGATTCGTGTTTGGAACCGTGTTTTGAGATTGGTTTTGATTCCAAGCGAAATTCGGGTGATTCCTCCAACCCTGATTGTACATGGAAGAATATGGATCGTTTCGAGGTCTTTGAAATGCGGCATTAGAATGCTCGTGACCTTGAAACGCAGAGTTCAATGGACATTCTTCCGTTAAATGAGACGGATCAGAACAGCACCCACAAACAGTTTTGGGGAGCGACATTGGGTTTAGGGAGGCTGTAGAAAATTTGTGTTCCATAGCGTCGAGCTTCTTTTGCATTGCTGCCATCTCAGCTCGAACACCTATGGACACATCTATTTGGTGTACGCCACCCCTATTCAATGGTTGGGTTCCACTCTCCTACTGTAGTGATTTTTCTGCGAACTCTTCTAAATACTTCCAAGCTTCCCCATCATCCTTGGTCATAAAAGTACCTTGACACATGTTTTCAGGGCTCTGTTTAGTGTTTGGGTTAATGCCCTCATAAATGATTCGGCAAAGTTCCCATCTCGGGATGCCGTGATGAGGACACTGAACCAAAAGATCCTTGAAACGTTCAAAGCATTTAGAGAATGGTTCAGTAGGGAGCTGGGCAAATTGATTCAGTTCGCTACGGATTCGAGCTGTCTTTTGGATTGGGTAAAATTTCTTAAGGAATGCAGCGACGAATTCTTCCCAATTCGTAATAGAGTGTGCGGTAGTGTTATATAGCCACTTCTCGGCTATATCGCACAATGTAAATGGAAGAAGTCATAGACGCATTGTATCCACTGAAAGTTGTGACGTACCCATCATTGCGCATACGTTCTCAAATTTGGTAATGAAAACGTAAGCGTCCTCAGTCTCGAGTCCGTGAAATTTGGGTAAAAGATTGATATACTGGGGCTTAATCTCAAAGTTATCCCCATTGGCTGGTGGTGTGGATAAGCAGGTCGAAAGAGGACCTCGAATAGGGTAGCACCTCTCCTGGAGAGAGATGCGGGGTGGATTCTGCGCACCAACGGACGGCGGCAGATTAGGGTTAAAGAAGTTTAATGGAGTCGGATCCATCGGTGTGGGTGTGGTAGAGGGTAAAGAAAAAGTAAATGGAGAAATATCGACTTCGGAGTCGATAAAGAGTACGCGGACTAAACGGGCACTAGAATCCCGTGTCCAGCCTATCTTGTACTAAAAAGGGTTAGTACAAGTGGCAGTGTTGGCTTATAATTAGGGGTAAATGAATGAATGCGGTGTTTGCTTTTGAAAAAGGGACGGATTTTTGAAAAAAATGATACGACACAACAAATGCAGCACAAAAACCCTAGAATCTAGTGGTCACCTAGGTCCGGCTCTAGACCGCTCCTAACTGCCAAAAGACAAGTCGCAGGATAGAATCCTCCACTGCCTCTTTGTCCCCCTGTGGCCGGATAAGTGCCAGGTAAGTGGGAAGGTACTCCACTACGTAAGTAGTGGGCCTAATTAAAAACCACTAGCCTTAGACACACTCGCCTTAGGCACCACAAGAAAACGCGGATAAGCAATGAATTACCAACGGCCTTCTCTTGTCCTAATTGAGCGCGACAGTCCTTAGAGTCATCTCTAAATTTCTTTTAGTTAATGTGGGTCAATGCGGATGCAAGTTTTGTGGTTTTCGGGGCCTAGGAAGGGTAATGAAATCCCCACTTAATTTGGATTTGGCCGTGCCCCTTAATATCCGTATTTGAATGCAAACAACCAAGAAATCAAAATCACGCACAAATTTAATTTTGCAATTTGCGAGCTGCTATTCTTTGCAAAGAATCCTGCAGAAAATTGTCAGTTGGAGCTAAAAAGAGGAGAGAAGAGAAGGTAAGAAGTCACCTGAAGAAAAATTGTACAGAGAACCCTCCACGGGGCCACGGTTCCGCCGCAATTGCCCTCTAATGCCGCGCTTCCGCGGTTGAACGATAGGATCAATGCACCAAAATTCTTCAGAAGCTTCCTGTTGATAACTCCAGCTCTCTTGAATTTTCCAAAATTTTTTCCAAATTCCCAGCAAGCTCCAGATCTCCTTGCAATGAAACACAACAAATTGTTTAGGGTTTGCACGAATTTTGATCTAAAAAATCACAATGAAATAAATCTTTCAATTCAAACTTGATATAAAACGAATTAGCGCGCGATCCCCGGCAACGGTGCCATTTTGATTGTAATAAAATCTTGTTTGTGTAAATCAAATCAAATGGTCCCCGGCAACGGCGCCATTTTGATTGAAACGTTTTCCTGATGTGTAAATGTAAAAGTATCGATTCAAATAGTCCCCGATTTCGGCACTATTTGATTGATCATAAAATGCGAGACTGAGTAAGTAAATCAAATCAATAAGAGTCTCTTTGTGTCGGTAATTAGAAAATTTAATAAGGTTCACAATCAAAAAATTATATTTGACCGCAATCAACTACGGTGTCAGTTGTAGATCGTAAGCGAGTGCGGATCGTCCACAGGGATTGTGCGATTCGTTTTTATATTTGATTTGTTTGAATTGAAAAGTTAATCGAAAAGAAAGGAAAACATGATTCAAGATTTTATCGATTGATTCAGGTGTCACTAATCTAATCAAGAATCAAGAAACTGATAAACAAATCAAGAATCGGGTTTCGATGATATTTCCAACCAAATGTCAAGAATCTAAATGAGGCTCGTAGGAATCGATCGGATCTATAGATGTGATGTAATTTCAAGATTTCGTGTTCTTGTCCTTCGAAGGATTGATACTAGATCGATGATGATCGACGAGAGTTAGGGCTTTCTTGATGAAACTAGGGTTTCATCCTTTAACCCTTGTTCTTTCATTGATATCATTCATATTCTAGCCTCTAACAATTTCAAGAAACGATCGTAACTCCCCAATCTCGAGCGATATCAATCAAGAAAGCATCGCAACGAATTGGGTTGTCGATTCTTGAACTTGCTAGGGTTTACAAAACTCGTAGGATTCAAGAATCGATTTAAGATATATTACATCATCATTCTATTGATCGTCTCGACTCCTCGACGAGCGGAGTATTACTCAAACATCACAACAAGAATTACAACTAGAAATTCAGATTGAATCATGATGCAAGAATTTAAAGAAAACAAGATAAAAGAATATCACATTTTATTTATATCAACAATTTGATTACAGTCGCTCAAGAACTACAAGAGGAAGAACTAAATTGTCGAATTGGCGTCGCTCGGCTCCGTGAGTCGCGGATCGGCTTGGACCGCTTGCTCTGTTGAAGACCGTCTCGGCTCCTAAAAGGTTGCAAGGCTTCTTGCTTGATGGGTACTCGGGATCTTGGCTTTTGATTGGAATTAGGGTTAGGATTTCACACAAGTCCTCTCACTAGACTTGTGGAAGAAGAAAATGAAGAGAGAGATAGAATGGCTCTAAATTGGCTACTAAAATCAACTAATCAAAAGATCAAGTCCAAGATGAATCAAGATGATTTACAAGTGAGCCTAGGGTCTTATTTATAGAGCACCCAAACCCTAAGCCTTTGAGTTCCCTCCAAAAGTTTGTTGAAAGACTTCTAGAAAGAGTTTGTTAGGCTTAGCTTAGGGTTTAAGCTAGGGTGTAGGAAGAAGTTTCTAGAATGATAGGCTAATTTAGTGTTGATCCCAAAGCTTGCTGATCTGGTAGAAGTATCTGGAGTCTTCTGGAAATTGACATGTCTTTTTGAAGTCTGGACCCAGAGATGAGAATTTTGCACTAAATTTGGGAAGCTGATTCCTTGGACCCACCGCGGATCCGCGGCGCAAGCAGGCTCCTGCCGCGGATCCGCGGCTGTCTGTGGAGCTTGGGCCTTGGTATTTCTAGTGTGGTCTTGGGATGCCATTTGGGGCTTTATCTGATATGTTGATTTTTGTTTGTTCCTTTGGATTGATACCAGATCTGAAATCATAGAGTTGGCGTAATGTTTTAGCTGTACCCTATAAATTTTGGCCTTTCTGCTGGATTTTCCTGCACAGATCTCAAAACAAGTGTTGCGCAAATGTAGGGATGATGCGATGCCATGAAATGTAGTCAATTTCCTTTATAGTGTCGGTTTTAGAGTCTAATACATGTAATCTGATATTTTGCGACAGTTTTGCTAATATGTAAAATATGAATGCCGAACACTTCTATATGAATGCAAATGATGAGGAAATTGCCGGCTAAAATATGCAATATTTTCGACTAATCATCCGCCGAGGTGTGTATCCTGTCTTCCATCTCCTTTGGTGCTGGGGGGAACTCGGAGATCACCTCGTCCTCATCTTCATTTGCGATGCACATGCGGAGGTCATTTATAGTCTCGTGCCCTCTCTCCTTTGAGAGTGTTATCATGTGGCAAGTAAGAGTTCGCTTCCATTTTTTGTGTTGAGCAGGTCCTATCCTCATGGTATAGGTCCTCTTTGGCTTATGTTTTTGCGGCGGGGTTACCTTCCAGTTGTCGGATAAAGCAAACCTGCCTTGTTGATACTGGTTTTCTACTCAGTCTTTGAAGGTGAAGCAATCTTCAAGGCGATGACCTATTGCTCGGTGGTAGGAACAATAATCCAGACGACGGACCTCATTTATTTGTTCGGGGTGCCGAGACTCCGGGAGTGTCATCATTTGATACTTCATGACAGGGTTGAATATTTTCCTCATCTTGTCTTTTGGAAAAGAGTATCCCCGACCCATCTTCTTTATAAAGGACGGGTTCCAACCGAGTTTTTCTTGATAGCACGGCTTCTTAGATCCGCCTTGTTGTTTGCGAACGTTTTTTGCGCTCTTTGTCCTATTTTTGCCTCTATTTCGGAATTTTCCCCTTTTGCGAGGAAAGCTTGGAACTGATCAGGCTCTTGAAATGCCTTAGTCAGAGAATCTCGTGCCTCTTTGGACAGTAGGAGAGCATCCAATATGCTCAGTTGTGAGGGTAGTTTCCTCAGATGTGCCAGGACTGTTTTCCCGATAAAAGAGTAAAGCTCTGCTCAAAATTTGAAAGGCAGCGCCAAGAGTTAAAAACTCTAAGGCAGCGCCTCTGTGCGTTGCACGAGAGTGCCAGCGCCAAGAGTTAAAAACTCTAAGGCAGCGCCTCTGTGCGTTGCACGAGAGTGCCAGCGCCAAGAGTTAAAAACTCTGAGGTAGCGCCTCACGTGTCTTGCACGAGGACGCCAGCGCCAAGAGTTAAAAAGTCTGAGGCAGCGCCTCACGTGCCTTGCACGAGGGCGCCAGTGCCAAGAGTTAAAAACTCTGAGGCAGCGCTTCACGTGCCTCGCACGAGGGCGCCAGCGCCAGAACCAAATCTCTCTGTTAAATAGAGCCGTTGGATCAAAGATCCAACGGAGTTGATAAATCATCAGAGTAAAGAATTAAATTATGTTGAGAAAATATTTTTCAAATCTTTCTAAACAAGAATGATTACTCTCTGAAAAATAGAGCACCGTTGGATTAAAAATCCAATGGTTATAAAAAAATCACCAAGCTATAGAATAAGCTCTGTACAGGAAAATATTTCCCAATCTTATTAATAACGAGAAAAATATCTTTGTAAAATAGAAGTCCTTGGATCAAAGATCCAACGGTGGATAAAATCCCCAAATCAATTAAGGATCTCTCAACGAGTGATTTCTTCAAGTAAATCAACAGACTTGCCTCTACTATATAAAGGACCCAAGACTTCAAGTCTTGTAGAGAGAAACCCTCCATAAGTTTTGAGAAAAAAAAGAAGAAAGATTTAAGAAGGAAAAAAGAAGAACACCTTTCTTCGAGGTAAATAAAAAAATATATAAAGATCAGAGCATCTCATCTGCATATCCAAGAGTTTAACTCTTCTTAAAGAACATAGTTCTTTCTCTGGATCCGAGGTCCATGAGACAAGTCTCCCACAAATGAGAATTTAATTCTCATGGGGATGAACTTGTTCTTGGGGATCAAAGATCCAGAAAAGAACGAAGAATTAAACTCTTCAGAACAAAACACCCAAAGAAAAACCCAGCGTCAAGCGCCTCACGTGGGCGCTGCTCAATAAAGAGTGCTTAGCACTCGATGCTTGGCGCTCAGCGCCAAGCGCCTCATGTGTCCCTCACATGGGCGCTGCTCAATAAAGAGTGCTTAGCACTCAATACTTGGCGCTCAGAGCCAAGCGCCTCACGTGTCCTTCACGTGGGCGTTGCTCAATAAGAGTGCTTAGCACCCAATGCTTGGCGCTCAGCGCCAAGCGCCTAGCACTCAGTGGTTGGCGCTCAGCGCCAAGCGCCCCACGTGCTCCATACGTGGGCGTCATAAAGAGTGTTTAACACTCCATAAAAAAATAAAGAAAAAAAAGAAGGGAAAGTAAAGCAAAACATTATTTGCACAGAAAAGGGACAGAACCTAAGAAAGTGTTTAACACATTATTCAAATACTGAGTGGGTTGAGTCTAAGTTGACCAAATCTTTCAATTCAAATCGACCGAGCCCGTGTGCTCATCAGTTTCCAAATTGGTCTTAGTCCCAAACACGACTACAGATCTCCTAACGGACATTGGTTCAAGGGTATATCTCCTCACACCTCTGATACATGTCGTTGTAATTTTTCAGCGTTTTCAGAGAGGTGGTGGGTCCCGATAACCAACAACTCTTCGGTGCACTCCAAAATTGACGGACACATCCCACTGTGGATCGAAACGTCATTAAACTAAAACGATAGAGCCCAAACGCTCTTTTGTTGGATCAAGATGATCCTAAACCCTTGTTAAGTAGATCTTAGTCTAAAATTGGGCTAACTTATTCTTAACAAACATTTAAGTTGATCTTAATCTCAAACAAGATTAATGATCCTTAAATCAACCCAAACCCAAATCTAAGAATATACGGATTTGGACTAATCCACGCCCTAAGGGAGACAACATAACTTAGTCTCCGTATACAATCCATGGTCAACCAAAAATAAAACAAACACACACGACACGAAGTTACCTTCTGGAGCAGGAGAAAGTGGTTACCGTGACGCGGTAACGTAATTAACTGCAGGGCTTGCGTCTGCAGGGAAGAGCGTCCCCACAATCAAAAACCCCTTGCAAACGAGGGGGAATCTGACGAAATCTGCTACAACGGCCGCATCCATCCAAACCTCCGATACATGGTGCCATAAATCAACTTGGCATCTCCGGAGAGGTGGACGGATAAACCTAAATAGTATCTGCCCCCAAATTCAGGCAAGAAGTTTGTCTTCCCGGTTTTCGGCAGTAAACAAGGACATTGTAATCCACCTTGTTTTTCTTAGGCGGGTCCCTGGCTGCGAGTTCTTTGACAACTCCACCGTCGAGGGAAATTTCCTCAGGAATTTTTTCTTTCCCTTTATCTTTTTTACTCGAATCTTTGTTTGTAGGTCCGAGCTTCTTATCAGACAGCATGCGGCTACGCAGCTGAATATTCTCGCAGCTCTTCTCCACCTCTTCTTTTTCGGAGGTGGAGTCTTTGAAGAGAGGGCCGAGGAGTATTTCGTCCTCAGAATCGCTCCCGAAAGTAAGAACTTGGGGCTTTTCCTCTTCCGGACTGGTATAAACCATATGACGGTTGCTAGTCATTTTTTCACCCACATCAGTCGCACTCTTTTGCTGTCGAAGAGCTTCACACTTCATCCTTTTGAAGTGTTTTTGATGAGCAACGTATCCTTGCCATGACTTCTTGAAGGTACTGCACTCTTCGGTGGGGTGGGTAACCCTCCGATGATATAGGCAGTAGTTTGGATGTGAATCATTTCCGTCGAGGCATATGACCCCGAGAGTGTTTTCTACTAGAGGTGGCAGCTTCATTCTTATTGACAGGGTTTTGGCGAACCACTTCTCTGTCTTGATCCTGCTTTTATTTGTGGCAGGTGTGCATTGGTTTGGTTGGAGTACTTTACTGAAAGTGTACCCTAGCACCACCACAAGGTTTTAACCGGCATCAAGCATGAAATTTTCAAATTTTCATGGTGCTAAGCTACACTATCGAAAGATCTAACTAGATTATTAGGGTTTAGCATATGATAAAAGAAGAACTACACTAAGTGAAGAATGCTACAACCTTTGTAGACCACGTCCTTCACTTCTATAGCTCCGGGTAGTAGTCCCTACGACTCCTCTAGGCTCCACTTGAAAAATGAACAAGCTTTCTACGCGATCTTCGTGTCGGAGATGATCCACCCGAAGCTTCTCTAATTCAATCTACCCCTTCACTAATTTTTCTTTAGTGAAGGAAACACCATAAACTCAAGTGCTAATCAAGTGTAGGATGATGGAGTAGGAGTTCTAAACTCACTTAGGATTTATCCAAAACCCTATGGTTCACATCATATGTGAGGGTTAGGGCTTGGAGAAGGAGGTGGAAGATGGAGAGAGCTAAAGAAAATGAATAAGCTAACATCAAAGAACAAGTGAAGAATGGCTTCTATATCCTCTCACTTATTGAAGCATGGATAATAAATCAATATAAAATCCAACCATGCTTCAATAGTGAATCCAAATGAACAAACAAATAGATCAAGCTATGCTTCACCCATTCCATAAAAGTCTCCCTATTTTCCATTTCATTTTCTATTTTCTCAAAATAGAAAATCTAACCATGCTTCATAATATATATATATATATATATATATATATATATATATATTAATATATATTAAGAAAATAATTAGTGAGCAATAATATTAGTTAATATATAATTATATCAAATATAAATATATATCAAACTATTAAATCAACACTTGATTTAATAATCCAGTTATATCTCATATAACCGACTAATATCATTTATCTGTATATCACATTATCAAATCAACACTTGATTCAATAATCCGGTTATATCACATATAACCAAACCGATATCAAATATCTTTAGATTATAAAACGGTATCACATACTCGTATTTAATCAAGCCCCCGCACTTATCAGCATATGCGCCTACTTCGTTTCGATTGAACTAGAAAACCTCTATGCGGGGCGCTAAAGGCTCATCAATATGCCGGCAGTATGTAATGATCACATCAGTTACCTACAAGCCGTCAGCGATACTAGCTGGATGTAACGGCTACCCAGGTATTGAACGAATAGAAGATCAACAAGCAAGCATGTCCAAACTCCCATGAAGCCTATAAGTAACACTTATTGTACAGTCCGGTCTCTTCGTCTGATATGTCGCATATCAAGTCTAGGGGTAGACCCCAGTAACTTGATAAATCATGCCGATGTATGGCTCATAACGGTTCGAAAAACTACTGATAATACTTATCAGTAAATCTCATCTGCCTTGGCCAAGGACTTACTGTTATAGCCAATCGAGCATAGTGCAACATCAACTCCATATACCGGGAGAGACGAAACCCCTCTTATCGCTCATTGCCTCCATGTGACTCGGGACTGTACCTAAAATCCACCTGTTTGTATGACTCCTTTGAGCTGTGGTAGGGAGGAAATCAAATCACAGTAGGAACCATACAAGACTCTATGACGATCTTGGGTCTACAGACTAACATGTACCAGTGTCATCAGAGAATTGCTATCTGACGATAGGTATGGTACCATCTAGGAGTTCTCGGCGAGTCTTGTTCGGTGTATCCATTCTCTAATAAGCACCTGTGTACAATTTTTGATGTCAAACACCAATGGTTATGGGATCATCCATCATACAGGGTCAAGAAACGTACACACTAGTCTACTCTGGAATATCGATGCCCTGTCTCGATATCCCCTCGATTAGGAACAGTTAAAGGATGTGCTCGTGGACTACACAAGTCCCGGTAATATGAACCGCATCATAGTCCTGGTAGTCAAGCAAACATCCTAAGGTCTTTATCAACATGTATCAGAGAGACGGTAAAATAATACAAGTGTACATGTTAAGATAAAGAGCAACCAGATAGTATATTATCATATCGAGTAAGAAGGTCCTCTATATATATGTCCAAGCATCTACTATATCATACAATAATGGCCTCTAAGGCATACATATTCCTAACAATCTCCCAGTTGTACTAAGACCAGTTGTTGTAGTATCTCATACCCAGTATCCCAAATAATCTCTCAAACTGTGTCTGGGGGAGGGCCTTCGTGAGTGGATCTGCCGCGTTGTCCTTCGTGTCAACTCTCCTGACCTCGATCTCCCGTCGATCTACTATCTCCCGGATCAGGTGATACTGCCTAAGAATATGTCTGGATCGCTGATGGAACCGGGGTTCCTTGGCCAAAGCCACAGCTCCATTGTTATCACAATACATAGGATTGGATGCTCAATGGTTGGAACCACACCAAGTTCATCTATGAACTTCTTCATCCAGACAGCCTTTTTGGCAGCATCGTTGGCAGCGATGTATTCAACCTCGATCGTCGAGTCTGCTATGGTATCTTACTTGGAACTTTTTCAATATACCGCCCCTCCATTGAGAGTGAAGACAAAACCCAAGACCGACTTACTGTCGTCCTTATCAGTCTGGAAGCTCGAATCGGTAAAGGACTCGACCTGGAGTTCACCGTTATCATACACCAAGAATATTTCTTTAGTCCTTCTTAAGTACTTAATAATGCTCTTCACAGCTGTCCATTGCTTTTCCCCAGGATCTGATTGATACCTACTCACTACACCTAGTGAGTAAGTTACATCTGGTCTGGTTCATAACATCGCATACATGATAGACCCGACTGCCAAAGCATAGGGTATCCCTTACATGCGAGCCTTCTCCAAATCAATCTTGGGAGACATTTCTTTGGAGAGAGTGATTCCTGAGCAAGCGGGTAAATTACTACGCTTAGAATCTTCCATACTAAACCTCTTTAGTATGGTGTCTATGTAACTGGATTGAAACAATCCCAACATCCGTTTAGATCTATCTCTATAGATCTTTATCCCTAGGATGTAAGAGGCATCGCCTAGATCTTTCATGGATAACTTGTGTGATAAGAAGAGCTTGACCGAGTGTAGCATAGGAACATCATTTCCTATCAAGAGTATATCATCCACGTACAATATGATGAATACAATTTTACTCACTACAACCTTCTTGTATATATAAGTTTCATCTACGTTTTTGATGAAGTCAAACTCTTTGATAGCTTCATCGAAACAGAATGCTCCAGCTCCGCAATGCCTGCTTTAATCCGTAAATTTATTTAAACAGCTTGCACACGCTTCTGCTGCTCCCATTGTCTACGAAGCCCTCTTGCCGTGTCATGTACACACTCTCTTCTAAATCACCATTTAGAAAAGCGGTCTTGACGTCCATCTGCCGGATTTCGTAGTCATGGTATGCAACAATGGTAAGTAGGATCCTGATGGACTTAAGCATAGCGACTGGAGAAAAATTTTCATCATAATCGACACATGGTCGTTGACGAAAACCTTGTGCTACAAGTATAGCTTTTAAGGTCTCAACCTTTCCATCTACACCAATTTTCTTCTTAAAGATCCACTTGCTCCCGATGGGTTTTACTCCTTCAGGAGCAACTTCCAAAGTCTATACTTTGTTGGTGTACATGGATTCCATCTCAGATCGCATAGCATCCAACCATTTCACAGAGTCCCCAACTGTGAAGGCCTGCTCGAAACTAGTTGGGTCTGTTTCCCCCAATCAGAGCAAAGTTCTGTTTAAAATTCAAATTTTTGAAATGAAGCAACGCTTCAGATGCAGCGCCAAGTACGCTGCGTCCTAAGCAGCGCATCACGTGCAAAGTACGTGGGCGCTAGCGCTGGGTGCGCTGCGCTCTAAGCAGCACACCATGTGTGCACTAGCGCTAGGTGCGCTGCGCTCCAAGCAGCGCACCACGTGTCAAGCACGGGTGCGCTAGCATAATGTGCGCTACCCTTTAAGCAGCACACCACGTGTAAAAAACGGGTGCGATAGCGCTGTAACTAAAATGTAACAACCCTAATTTTCTTATACAATTTTTTCTATACTAATTTTTTTTTTCAAAATATTTTTAAAATCCACAAAGGGGTATTTTAGCCTGAGCACAAGATTTAGGTAATTATTTTTGTTTTTAATTACAAGCAACAAGAATGAAATAACTCCATTTTTAGTGTACAAGAAATTACTTTAAATTTAATGTATACTAGGAGTATTTATTCTTGCTGCTATCAGTTAAAGTAATTAAAAACCATAATAATTACAAGAAGGAGCTTGTAGCTCACTGGTAACACCTTGCACTACTGAACCAAGCCACCAGAGTTCGAATCCCATGCCCCACATAATTTTTATATCATTTTGTTTTAATTTTTTTGGGAAGTCAAACGGTCAAACAGCCATAACTCACAATTTATTGCGAATTATAAAAAATAAAGTATACCAAAATTCCCCCCAAACAAAACCACACCCGACGTGACCCGACTCGGCCCTGACTCGGCCAAGTCAGCCGGCGACTCGGCCGAATCGGCTGGCGCCGCCGGCCGGACACGGTCGGTCGGCCGAGTCGTCAACACGGAAAAATTCCGTGTTGACTTGGTCATACCCCCTGCATACTTTATTTTTTGTGAACTGTTACACAATTTCCATTACACCTCTTTTAATCATAAATTTAATGAAATTTTAATGAATTTTTACATTTTTTAAATATTTTTTAATCCAAACCCTAACCCTAGCTTAGCCCTATATAAAGACCCCTACCTTCTACCATTTCACCTCACAACTCTAAGTCCACTCTATCAAATTCTCGAGAACTCGGTACGAAGAGCGAGAAGCGAAGCGCTGCCGAAATCGACAACGGATTCCGGCGACCGGATCAGAACCTTCGCGACGTTTTCGACGAATCGACAACCACTACATCCCTTAGCTTCCTTAGCTTGTCCAAACCGTAAGTCCCATCCCTTCTATCTCTCTTTTCTATAAGTGTAAAAATACGACTTTTTGGAACCTGACGGAAATCGGACAAACCGATTTCCGATTCGGTTTTTCTATAAATTTCCACTTGTCACCTAATACATATTATCTACCCATATTCCTGTTGACTATTAATCACCCATAAACCAATTTAATCAAACTTTTTCACATGAAATGATAAGTTCTTTGCAAAACCGTATTCCTTTCATAAAAATACCATGAAGTTCATTTTTCTTAGTTTAATTAATTCCCTCACTCCTAAATAGGTTTATCTTGATCACTAAACTTGTAGAAATCAATTTGAATGAGTTTTCACACATGAAATGATAACGTTTTCAAATACCGTATTCTTACGCTATAATACCTTTAAGTTTAATATGTCATGTTTTACCTTTAAACGACATCAAAACTTAAAATAAGTCACGAGGTAATAACATACCTCTACACACACTCAATATAACCCTAACTGATAAATATCGAAACACAGAATACGAAATTACAGGACCTTTCGCTAAAATACCCTAATTTTTATAACCTTTATTGAAAGCTTTAAGTTGTAAACATTTCTAGATAAATTTTTTTAATAAAATGAAAACACGATTGGTCATGGACATCGATCGTTTATCTAAACTGTCGTGTAGTGTCTAGACAAGTGTGTCTAGGCTAGTGGTTTTTAATTAGGCCCACGACTGTGGTTCCTTCCCACTTACCTGGCACTTACCTGGCCGCAATTGATGGTGAAGAGGCGATTTGAGGCTTCTAATGACTCATCGTTTAGACCTTATAAGTAGGCTAGTTGTCTTAGGAAACCCTAACAACTAAAATACGGAAAACTATACTTTTTGCAAATAAATACCCCATATTTATAAAACTGTTTCCCAAATGAAAAGTATTTGTTAAACCTAAGCAAAGCGCCGCTACAACCCACTTTTGGGAAACCTGTTAGGGATAGTATGGTTCATCGTGCACCCGCAGGCTAGTAGTGCGAGATTCAGACCTCCGCAAGGAGCATTCGGTCTCGAAAGGTTCAAAATACGAAATTTAGGGAAAATGAGATTTTTTTTATATAAAATATTTATATAAAATTATTCATGTGTTAATATATATATAATTATCATTTAAACATATATTTTATCATAATATAAGTTTCCACATTTTTTCTAAAATTACAAGATTAAAAGTTACACTAAAATACCATGAATTTCAGATAAAACAATTAATACTTTTATTAGGATATATTCACTAGAATAACACAAATAAAATTCACATTCATTATAACAATAAAGACGATTATTAATACTTGAGGTGTATTTTGAAAACTATACAAAAGTACTTTTTACATAAAACCCCCTCAAGTTTTACAAATTACAATAAGGCCCCTAGCTAATATTGAACTTCAAATTATCTTTCTTTTAGTCTGACTCGGGTTAGAGTCTGACTATTCCTGACTCGAATATGATTCAAGTCAATCTTTATTCTTTTATATTCCAATACAATTTGAATATATGAAACCCTGAATCCAGTTAACAATATATTCTTTTTGACTGAATCAAACCATGGATATTCATCCACTATCCTGATATTCCATTTACCTGATTATACAGTTACAACATGTTTACTGATATCATGGTTTTGGTCAGTCACTCATTTACATATTCCAATACTACAATACTGTTAAAACACTACGGAGTTTAAGAGGTAGATTGGTACGGAAGGTGTTAAAGGTGGCACGAGGTGGTCAGATTAAGACACCTAACCTGAATCCTATTGTTGTTGTACCGTGGCATAACGGTTCCTTGTACTTTCCTTTTGCCCTGATCTCTAGCATATAGAGATCCCCCTCGTATACACTGGCATCCTTCTGTACCAAGCTACAAACAACAGCGTTATACAATGTTCCATAAGATTCAATAATATAATAGTTAGAAAATACTGTTACTCTGTCATTCTCATTCTTCTTATTCTTTGGGACTTACCGAGCGATCTGTTCGCTGACGACATTCTATTTCTTTCTTCTTTGAATGTCGTCAGGTGAGTTGGACCAAGCTGAGATCGAGCCCACCGGTGAAGATTTGGAGCAGTTCCAGGAAGATCCAGAGCTCTAGATACTGTACCTTGTTCTTTCCAGTTTATTTCATTTTCTGTTATGCCACTGTTTAGGCATTGCTTTTCATTCCAGTTGTATTTTCTTTTCCTGCATTGTATAAAGAATGTTATTAATAAAAGTTGCTGTTATTTCTATATTATTCGTCTCTTGTGATTTACTTTATATTGCTTAGTTACGCTTAGCGTATATACTTCTGAGTATATACGTAGCGGGCCTCGTCACGTCCACTTCGCCGTACACTAGGAAGCGGGACGTGACATAAAAGCTCCCCACCGTTAAATCAAAGATCTAATAATAATGATAAATCATTAATTAATCAGAATTAAATTCTGTTAAGGAAAGATTCCTCAAAATCTTTCCAAGTAACAAGATTGTGCTCTGTAAATCAGAGCACCGTTGGATCAATGATCCAATGGTAAATAAAAATTACCAAAAGACAGAATAAATTCTGTATAGAAAGATTTATCAATCTTGTTAAAAACAAGAAGATTTCCTTCTGTAAAACAGAAGCCCTAAGATCAAAGATCCAATGGTGGGGAAATATCCCCAAATCAATCAGAGAAAGATCTCTTTAACTGATTCAACAAATCAGCTTGCCCTATATAAAGGCCCCGAGACTTCAAGTCTCAAGAGGAGGAACCCCCCATAAACTTTGAGAAAATCTCAAGAAGAAGAAGAAGCTCTCGGCAAAAGAAAACAATTCTTTTTCAAGGTAAAAAAATAGAAAGACGAAATCGTCTCAATATAAACAGAAGTATATACTTCTTTCACAGATCATAGATCTATAAGACAAAGTTGTCTTTCACAAAAGAGATTATGAACATCTCATTATAAAGGGGGGGAGAATTATTCAATTCTCTTAAGATCAAAGATCTATAAAGGCAAAGTCTTTCATCAAAAAGAGATTGAAATATCTCCTATAAACTAAGAACTTTGTTCTTAGAATCTTGAGACAAAGTCTCTTATCAAAGAACAAATAATCTGCAGAACGCAAAGTTAACCTAAGAAGAGCCTTGGCGCTCCTAATCTAATGAGAGCCTTAGCACTCCCAATTTAAAAGTGCCTTAGTGCTCTTCATCTAGCGCAAAACGCTGCAGTGCCATAACGCTTCAAACACAGCGCACTGCGCTCATTGGCTAGCGCTAAGCACGCCACGTGCTCCTCACGTGTGCGCTGCATTACTAAAAGCGCTCTGCGCTCATTATATGGCACCAGCACTAAACACCTCAATGCTTCAACTATAGCACATCAGCGCTCTTCATTTAGCGCAAAGCGCTAAGCGCATTGGCGCTTCATATCTGGCGCAAAGCGCTAAACGCATTAGCGCTTTAACCATAGCGCACTGCGCTCATCGACTGGTGCTAGTGCCAAGTGCGCCACATGTTTTTTATGTGCGCTTGGACAGAACATAAACTGTTCTTTGAATGAGCCTGGAGCTATGATAAATGCACAACATTCAATTAAAGACAAAACATTGTCAGAGACCAAACCAGTGCTTAGCATTTTTAAAGGGATTGGGCTCAAACAAACATCTAACAACTCCAAAAACAAATGTTGAACATTGTAATTGAATGGACTTAGCCCAAATTGGCCATAAGTCCTCAATTTAGATTAATTGAGTTCATATGCTCATAAATCACAGATCTTAGTCTCAATTGGACTACAGGTCTCTCAACCCACATCGGTTCAAGGGTACATCTCTGAACCCCTCTGATATATGTCGTTGTAATCCTTCAACGTCTTCAGAGAGGTGACGGGTCCCAACAACCATATATTTCATGGACTGTGAGGTCCTTAAACTCACGGACTATGATGTCCTTAACCTTGACTGTGAGGTCTTTAAACTCACGGACTATGATGTCCTTAACCTTGACTGTGATGTCTTTAAACTCACGGACTATGATATCCTTAACCTCGGACCGAGATGTCCTTAAACTAACATTGGACCACCATGTCCTTAAACTGGTAATCGACCGCAATGTCCCTAAACTAAACAATAGAGTCCAAATGCTCTCTTGTTGGATCTAAACGATCCCGTTAAGTTGATCTTAGTCTAAAAATTGGACTAACGTATCCTTAACTAACGTTTGAGTTGATCTTAGTCTCAAATGAGGCTAACGTATCCTTAAACCCAACCCCCAAACCCAAATCTAAGAAGATACGGATTTGGACTAATCCACGCCTGCGGGAGACAACATACATTAGTCTCCATATACAATCCACGGGCAACCAAAAAACAAAACAAACACCCATGACACGAAGTGACCATCTGGAGAAGGAGAAAGTGGTTACCGCGATGCGGTAGCGTAATTAACTGCAGGGGCTTGCGCCTGCAGGGAAGAGCGTCCCCACAATCAAAAACCCCTCAAATGAGGGGGAATCTAACGAAGTCTGCTACATCGGCCGCATCCGTTTAAACCTTTGATATATGGTGTCATAAATCAACTTTGCATCTTCGGAGAGGTGGACGGATAGCACCAATTAGCATCTGCCCCGAAATTCAGGCAAGACGGACCCGTGCGGTCGCGTCTCCGTGTTTTCGGCGGGGAGCAGATTCTGGCACGCCCGGTGGGACCTTTTCTTCTTTCCACTCCACGCTTCGTGTGTCGTGTTTCGCGAACGAATCGCGGTTTGATATAGTTGCCCTTGGGTTCGAGGTACTAAGATTTGGTGTCTTACTCCGTGAAGAAAACAGAAGATCAATGGGTTCAAACTGTACTAACTGCAACTACAACTCTCACTCCGTCCTGTCCGGAGGAGTGACTTACGGGCCCCAAGCGGCCTCTCTTTTCACAATGCCGGTGGAACAAGTGACCCAAGCCACCACTGGGCTATTCTTTGGGACTATGATCCCACCCATGAGCTTCAATGCCCCGATGCTACCGCAAGAAGCCCCAAAGAAGTCGGTCTTTGATCGACTTACCACTACTGCGGCCCCTTTCAACGGGTCGTCCAAGTCCAATGCCTCGGTTTTCAATAGACTGGGCCAGAACGCTAACAAGCCCGCAATACCTGAAGCAGCCATTCCAAAGCGGACAGCCATCCCGGATCAAGCGGACGAAATCATTGGAAAGGCTTCTCCTGATAAGAAGTCAGTTTTCACAAGGCTGGCCACTCCGACTCCCGCTCCAGGCAAAGTCACCTCTGCCCAGAGGTCTGTATTCGATAGGTTGGACATTGCTTCTCGGCGAACGCCAGTCTTCAAAAGGCTGACACCGGCGACAACCCTCCATCAAGACAGGGGGCATGATGAAGCCATCTCCAAAGCTGAACCAACTCCATCCACACGATATGCTCGCCGTCGTCACTGGAGCCGAGTAAGGAAGGCTGGGGGCAACTCCCCTTATGGATTTACTCCCCCACCCCCCATGGTGGAAATCGATGCTGCTGTTCCAACTGGGAACAGCTTTGAACCGCTTAGGAGGGTTCACAAGAACTCTCCGACTTCCGTGCTGAAGAGATCTCCTCCACATATGGAGATTACTACAGAAAAGAAGCCGGAGCAGCCCCCTCAGCGGCTGTCCTCCAAAATTTATAAAGTCTGGCGACAGGTCCAAGAATCGGTGATTAACCAGGACTATTCTCGCCGGCCAAAGAAGCTCAAAGCTCAGCAAGAAAAGATCCATCTCGTGGTACCACAGAAGACGTCATCCGTCTGGGTGCC
Organism: Agapanthus africanus; assembly: GCA_030015575.1. Lineage (NCBI taxonomy): Eukaryota > Viridiplantae > Streptophyta > Magnoliopsida > Asparagales > Amaryllidaceae > Agapanthus > Agapanthus africanus. The sequence continues at coordinate 573,999,885 of JASDDO010000016.1, forward strand.
CGCTGCAACGGCCCCCTCGACTTCAACTGCTCACAAGAGAAGGATGCTAGAGAAAGCCCCTGTGAACGCGGCAAACCGCAAGGACGTTGAATCTAAACGCCCTAAGTCCGGGGGCATGGTAATACATACCGTTAATATGGCTCCCGGAAAAGAAGAAAGCCATGCTTCTACGGGTCATCGACCGCTTACGTGATCAGTGGCTAGGGCTCAGGAGAAACAACAACAAAAGCTCCAAGAAATGCTAACAGCTATGACCGCACTTACGGGACCGAAAGCAAGCCCGGAGACATCCTCAGAGCAGCGCCGTGAGCAGGAAACCGATGCTGACTTCCTCCGCAGAGTCCTCGAAAAGAAGGACAAAGAGACAGCGGAACAAGCTGCTAATATAAAAAAAATGGCTCTTCTATTCCAAGATATGGTGGGCATGATGATCCAGCCGGACCCTCCAGCCGAAGACCCTCTAGTAATAATTGAAGATGATAGAGGAGAGACACCAAATCCTCTGCCGGCTCTGTCAGCAGCCAAGGAGGAGACCATCTCAAAAGCTGCCCTGGATGATTATATAACTCAGCAAATACGGGCTCATCAAGCAAATAAAGCAAATGGCCAGGTCGTCAGAACTGGGCGACCATATCCAGGATGGTACGATCAGATCAAGTATCCGCCAGGATACACGATTCCTAAATTCCATGTATATAAAGGGACGGGCAATTCCCACCAGCATGTCGCCCAATTCAGGGCCCTATGTGGCAACATTGGGGGTGACGACAAATTGTTACTTCGCCAATTCGTCGGCAGCTTGGCGGAGACGGCGTTCGAATGGTATTCAGAACTCCGAAATGACTCTGTCAAGACATTTGTAGAGATGGAGTTGCTATTCACCCAACGTTTTGCCAGCACTAGCGAACGTACCCCAATCACGGCGCTTACCAATGCCAGGATGAAGCCAGGCGAAACTTGGGTCCAGTACGCAATACGGTGGCGAAATTTATGGTTGAAATGCGAGCAGCGCATCGAAGAAGCGCCGGCAGTGGGCATGTTCGTGGGCACTCTTGACCCTCAAGCGACCATCTCACAATTCATGATGTTCTTCAAGCCAACTACTTTCCAGGCCTTGATTGACAAGCTGACCCAAATGGATCTGATGGGTCATAGACCATCTCCTCCAAAGACGGGCTCTCGAAATGAAAAAGGGAAGGGGAAAGCGACCTTCGTCGCCAATACTCAACAACAGCCGAGCAACTTAAAGCCGGTTGTTTGCCAAAACAACGTGCGTCCATGCCCATCCCTCGAGGAGAGACTGAGACGTCTTTACTCGTTTCCCCAGGATAACATGAGGAGACTGTTCGAGCTGGCAGTGCGCAACAGACTCATTAATCTGCCAGATCTAAAACGTCCGTTGCAGCCAGGCGATGTAAACAATCCTAATTACAGTCCTTACCACCAAGCAGTAAGCCATCCAATCGAAGATTGCCTCGTTTTCAAAGGCTGGATTGAGGACCAATACCAACAAGGCAAGTTCGCACTATCTGAAAATTGGAAAGTGAGCCCGCCACAACCTCACGCCCCTAAAAAGGTAGACACGCCAGGGGCATCGTGCTCTTTTATAGAAGAAACTCCATGGGAGGTTGCTCTTTCAACCAAGACGAAAAGAATGCTGAAGGATCTTCACACATGCCCGGCCATCAGGTGGAAAAGTCCACTGGAACCTGAGATCGTCGAGGGAATGCTGAAACCACGCCCAACTACAAAAAATGGTGGTGATAGTCAAAGCGCTCGCACCCAGCCGTCAAAGTCTTCGAAGAAGAAGAAAAAGACTAAAAAGCCCGTGAAGCTTGATGACAAGCGCACGGACCTGCGAAAACAGATTGACGCGCTGGAAGAATATAACCAGAAGGCGCGGACCCCAATCACACTCCACGAATTTCTCAGCCACGTCCTTAAGGACGGAGATGACGACAATGGAGAAGACTCGTCGGATGAACCTGAGGATTATGTGGCAAGCTGCCATGTGATCTCTCATTCTTTGATAAACGGTGAAGAAGCTCCTGACGCAAAGAAATTGGAGGTAGATCCTGAGCCGAAACTTCTAGGACCATTAGAAGAAATGATTGATGCATTCCAGAATGAAGCTCTTCTGAAAAGCAAAGCTGATCAAGAGCGCGAAATGGCCATATTTGAAAAAGCCAAACGCCGGCGACTGGACGAAAAGGTTAAAACATCCCAACCAGACCGAGGCATGCCCGCGGCAGATAAAAGCAGGTTCAAGACAAGGAAAAGGTTCGCCAAAGCCATATCGATGGGAATGAAGTTGCCCTCTTTCAAAGGAAATTCTCCTGGTGGTATACATCTTGATGAAGCGGACATACATCCTAAGTTCTGCTTATACCATCAGAGGATTGCATACCCTACCGAGGAGTGCATAGCCTTTAAAAACTGGTGGCAGGGATATGTTGCCCACCGACAACACGTTCAACGAATGAAGCGCAAGGCTCGTCGGGAACAGAAAAGTACGACAGATGAGTGCAAAAGAGCCGCTGACAACTGTCACATAATCGACACTAAGGGATCGCAAGTTATCACCTTTGGAAGCGACTCTGACGAAGAAATCGCCCTTAGCCTTCTTCTCAAGGAATCCACCTCCGACACAAAAGATGCGAAGATTCGCGAGAAAATCTAGCTGCATAATCGTACGTTGCCCGAAAAATCTCGGACCTATGACCGAAACGACTTTAAACTACTACAAATCTGCGGCATCGCCAGGCTGACGTAAAAAAAACGGTATGTCCATAAGCAAGATGAGCACGGATGAAAACCCGAAAGGGCTCCTTGAGTAAAAACAGCGGGGCTACCGACGAGTTTTGTGAAAACCCAAAAGGGCGCAATCTCGTCAAAAGACACTTGCAAGGTCCTCTCGACCCTGTAAGGAGAAACCACCTACGTGCGATTCTTACGACTCACAAAGGAGAAACACACTTAGGGATCCTCACGATTCCTAAGGAGAAATTACACTTACGAGATCATCACTACTCGTAAGGAGAATTCCCCTTTGAGACCCTCACGGCTCACAGGGTTCAAAAGCCTTAAGCTACAGGTATCTGAACCTGTTCTTAAGCCATCACAATCTCCAATTTTTCCCTACAAGCGGTCCAATATTGACCCTTGTATACAATCCACAGGCGCGAATAAACATTTCCCTAACAAAATCCCACCAGAGACTAGGGATATGTTCGCACAATGGACAACCCTTGTAAGTCCTCTCGAATTATAAGGAGAAAACACTCTTGTAAGATCCTTATGACTTAAGAGAAGCCATACACTTGGGAATCCTCACGATTCCTAAGGAGAAAACGCATCTATGAGATCCTCACGACTCATAGGGAGAAATACCTTCATGAGACCCTTATGGCTCATGAAGTCAAAAGTCTAAGTCGACAGGATCCTAACCCTGTTCGCTAAGCCACCTTTGTTCGACATCGACAGAGGCAAATGATGATTCGCTCCTGGCAATATCTCAATTGTAGCGATGCTGATGCCTAAATCGGTATTAGATCCTAAATCCCATACTCGCGATAAAAATCAGCGAGCCAAAAATGCATATAAAAATAGCCGAAATGATGGGGCAATTTGCATAAAAATCAGCAAGTAAAAAAATGTATGCATATAAAATAGCCGAAATGATTGGGCAACTCGCAATAAAAAAAACAGCGAGTAAATAAAACAAATAGCCGAAATGATTGGGCACCGCGAAAAATAGCCGAAATGATTGAGCAATCGCAACTTTCGCGATATAAAAGCTGAAATGATAGAGCAACGCGGGAAAAAGGAAATAAAAAATGAAATGAAATGAAACTTTTTTCCCTACAGGTGAGATCACATCGATCCCTATATACAATCCAGGGGCGCAAACAAAGAGGGAATCATATCATCCCACCAGGCTCCATCAGAAGAAAGAGCCAAGTCTCGACAGCTACATCCACAGCCTAAAGACCCACAACGGCGTTCTTTCGCAGTCCAGCAGGATGCAGATGTAATGTCAATGAAAGACCTCAACGTCAAAACAAAGCGGAGTGACGGCAAAATCCCAACTCCACCTCAGCATTCATCTCGTTACACCAGACGCAATGTCAACAAACGACGTTCATTCGCAGTCCAGTAGGATGCAGATGCAACGTCAATGAAAGACCTCATGGTCGAAACAAAGAGGAGTGACGGAAAAATCCCAACTCCACCTCAGCATTCGTCTCGTTACACCAGACGCAATGTCAACAAACGGCGTTCATTCACAGTCCAGCAGGATGCAGATGCAACGTCAATGAAAGACCTCACGGTCGAAACAAAGCGGAGTGATGGAAAAATCCCAGCTCCACCTCGACGTTCGTCTCGATACAGCAGACGAGATGTCACTACAGCGTCCTTTCTCCAACAGGGTTCGGACACACCAAAGCAAACGAAGCGAAGGACAAATTCCTAGCTTCACGGTCTTGACGGTAACTCATATAAAACCTGAAAGACTACCGGAGATCATCCCACACGGAGTGGTCACCACCTTGACGTTTGTCTCGATACAGCAGACGAGACGTCACTACAGCGTCCTTCCTCCAACAGGGTTCGGACATGCCAAAGCAAACGAAGCGAAGGCCAAATTCCTAGCTTCAGGGTCTTGACGGCAACTCATATAAAACCTGAAAGACTACCGGAGATCATCCCAACGTAGAGTGGTCACCGTCTCGACGTTCGTCTCGATACAGCAGACGAGATGTCACTACAACGTCCTTCCTCCAACAGGATTCGGACACGCTAAAACAAACGAGGCGAAGACCAAATTCCTAGCTTCAGGGTCTTGACGACAACTCAAAATAAAACCTGAAAGACTATCGGAGATCATCCCACGTCAGTGCGGAGTGGTCACCACCTCGATATTCATCTCGATACAGTAGACGAGATGTCACTACAGCGTTCTTCCTCCAGCAGGATTCAGACGCGACAATCAGACAACAGAGCCACGGCAAAATTCCTAGTTCCAAACCTCGACGGTTCACCAGCAACCTAGAGACAACTGCGACATTCGTCTCGATACAGCAGACGCAATGCCAGCAAACGAAGAAAAGGCCAAATTCCTAGCTTCAAGGTCTTGACGACAACTCATATAAAACCTGAAAGACTATCGGAGATCATCCCACGCCAGCGCGGAGTGGTCACCACCTCGACGTTCGTCTCGATACAGCAAACGAGATGTCACTACAGCGTTCTTTCTCCAACAAGATGCAGACACGACACCAACAACGGAGCCATGGCAAAGTCCCTAGTTCCAAGCCTCGACGGTTCACCAACAACCTAGAGACAACCGTGACATTCGTCTCGATACAGCAGACGCAATGCCAGCAAACGAAGCGAAGGCAATATTCCTAGCTTTAGGGTCTTAACGGCAACTTATATAAAACCTGAAAGACTATCGGAGATCATCCCAAACCAGCGCGGAGCGGTTATGACTCATCGGGGCTCCCCAAAATGAGCCTAACCTCAAGTAAAAAGCGGCATGGCGAAATTCCTAACGCTTTCTCTTCCGACGGTCAAACTGCCTAGGAAGATTGCTTGAAGACGTCTTGTCCAGCCCCCGAAGGGATTAGAGACACGACAGTCGCAAGGCTACTCGAACAACAAGATTGCCTATCGAGGAATATATCAGCCAACGCGACGGTACGACAAACAAAACCCTAGTCCCACAGACCCAAATGGACCTCTGTCGTAAAGAGCAGAGGTTAACTGTGATGTTAGGACATTCTTGCGAGAACTGCTCGATTCGTCTCGACTCGTAAGGAAACTAGTGTCTTTGCGGGAACTTCTCGAATCGTCTCGACTCATAAGGAAAAGCCTTAGGCAGCAGGGATTTAAAAACCTGTTTCCCAAGCACTGTGGCCCTGCAAGTCGGTCCAAAATGGACTCTTGCATACTATTCACGGGCCACACTCTCCAAAGTCGAATCTCGACAAGGAGGGAAACAACCACTTACGGGTCCTCTCGACTTATAAGAGGGAAAATTCTCTTGTGAGATCCTTACGACTCTCAAGAGAAAGCAAACTTAGGAATCCTCACGATTCCTAAGGAGAAAATACACCTACGAGATCCTCTCGACTCGTAGGGAGAAAAGTCTTTATGAGACCCTCACGGCTCATGAAGTTGAAAAGCCTTAGGCAGCAGATCTGAACCTGCTTCCTAAGCCATCGCCACCTCTCGAAGAATTCAAAACGGAATGCTCCCTCTATCATCTACAGGCTACGCTTACTAAGGTAACACACCGGCAGCAAAGAAAAGAGAAGAAAGCAAGAGACACATGATATTACGAAAGAAATGTATCTTTTATTCATAAATTCAATTGAGTACAATTTACATCATATGAAAGGATAAAAAAGGGGGGATACATTTTATTCAAAAGTTACAAGTGGTGCAAAAACAACTATTGAGAGGGAAGCGTTTTCAATAGACCAATTAGCCGCTCGCGCACTTCCCTTAGCCCCTTTTCATGGTCAGCTTCCGCGGCCAACTCTGCTTCAACCTGGGCCCGTTGCTGCAGATAAGATAAAAGTTACTCGTCAACGACCCGCTGAGCTATCTCACGACCTTGCGCATCTCGCTCAATGAGGTCGAGTTTCTGCCTCAGCGTTAGCCCGTCAGAAATACATCGTAGAAGGCTTTCAAAGATAACCTTCAGCTGTGCAGCGTTTGCATCAACTTGAGCATGCAAACGAGCAGATTCGCTTAAAGTCTCCTCGCGCTCCTTATGCCTCAAAGTCGCTTCTTGTTCAAGATGGCGGAAGTAAGGGGTGCTCTCATCGACCCATGCAGCCCGCTGGGAGTTCACAGCCAAGACCTTGGGGGCAGAACGTCTAAACTCGAGCTCATGCGGGCAGGCCTCGATTTTTCTGCAGTGATTAACCCAGGACTCCACGACGCCTTCATTATGAAAGTGCACAAGCGTCGCCAGCATGGGATTAACCTCAGCAGCGGAATCTACAGCAAGGGCAGGAGTCTCCGCATCAAGCTCCTCGAGGTGATCGATTAACATGCGCAGGCTATTCACGGCACCTTTGGAAGAGGGACGTCGAGAGAAGGGGCCTGCTGGCATTATAACTTGAGACTCGAATGGAGCTGGAGTCGGCATCACAGCTACAAAGCAAATCACAGTCAAATAACGGTTCAAGAAATAAAGGAGGTTCATGAACAACGGAGTTTACTATACCGGCTGCAGCAGGTGGCAAGACCGGGAGTACCGGTAGTGCAACATTTCTTTCGTCTCCTCCTTCGATCTGTAGAGCTGCAATTAAAGCAAAAAAGAATTAGAAACGATTTGACTGCCCGTAAAAGAAAAGAAAAGACGTTAGCTAAAGGCTGTACTCACCGGTACCGCTAGAAGAGGCAATCTCTGACTGGAAGGAGAAATGCGGGTGCAGCACCTGATACAGGTGATAAAAAAGGACTCCTGCAAGGATATAATAATACAATGTCAGTACATAAGGTATATTGCCCATAATGAAACCGATGGGTCACAAGTCTGTACCTTCCAGCATTTGAGAGGATACGAGAGAAGGAAAATGGGCGATCACCGTCAAAGCAGCAACTGGAGATGCTCCCTCGGGTAGCACAACCCCAACGCTCATCACACCTGCGTTAGAAATAGGAGAAATGCTGTCAAAAGAAATTGAAAGGGATTGCAGAATAAAGGGGAGAGTAATGACCCAAAATCTACCTGGTGAGTCGCCGGTCGAGACCGCGACAAGGGCGTCACTGGATGCAGCGAATGCTTAACCCTCCTCCATCGGAACGGTCTCTCCACCCGTAGCCTCATCCCCTGACTCCACGAGAATCGTCGTGACACTCGCAGCGCCCGGCAACGGCAAGGACCCGCAAGGGGAAAGAGTGACGATTGGAGCAGTTCCCGACTCTTGAGAAAGAGTGGCAACCTTGGGCTCAGCGATTGCAGCCATCTCACCTACCGCTACCTCAGGCTCGGTGGTTACCGCCACGTCACCCACCACTTCCTCGGCAAGACTCGGCCCTGCAAGATAGGATGTATGAGAACCTGAAAATTAGAAATTTGACAAAAGAACCCAATGTCACGTAACCTTGGGTCGGTTTTTCGATTGCTTCTCGAGCGGCATGTGCTGCCTGTCTGTGGGCGGTAGACAAGACAGCCGAAGCATCCTCTGAAGGAGTAGGGGCAGGGGTAGCAGCGCTTGAACCTGCACCCGCAGCCAAGCCGACGGTACGCTCCCTTGCCGCGTGCATTCTACGCTTCCTTTCCGCCCGGGCCGTGAGGGCAGATCTTCTAAAAACCTCTGTAAATGGGACGTCATCGTCCGCGCCAATAGTTACCTCTGGAGCCGTTATGGCATCCGTCATCAGCCGTTTGAGTAAAGCCTCTTTCGGCAGTTCTGAGGAGGCCGGGACTTCGATGGCTGGCCCTGGAAGCATCTCCGCATCACTCCGCACGATTGGCATTGTAGTCCCTGCGATAAGATAAGAAGGGGTCAGATTGTCCATAAGAAAGGCGAATGAAGGCGCATGAGCCGAAATATACCAACGCCCAGCGAAGCGCGAATCCTCTCCTCCTGTCACGCTCCGCTTCCCAGTGTACGGCGAAGTGGGCGCGACGAGGTCCGCTACGTATATACTCAGATGTACATACGCTAAGCGTATCTAAGCAATATAAAATAAGTACACAAGAGACAAGATGTAAAAGAACATCAACTTTTATTTATTAACATTCATTGTACAATACATGAAAGGAAATACAACTGAAATAAAAAGATGCCTAAACAGTGGCATAACAGGAAATGAAAAGTACAGAAAGAAAAGTGTACAATGAAACTACAGTGCAGGGTCTTCAGTAAATTGCTCCAAGTATTCTTGCGATGGCTCGATCTCTGCCGGGTCCAAGTCACCCGACGACATTCAAAGAAGAGAGAGACAGAATGTCGTCAGCGAACAGGTCGCTCGGTAAGTCCCAAAGGTAAGAGGGAAGTCAAAAAAAAGACAGAATAAGAAGGTACATTTTAAAGTGTAAACTATTATTCTAATGTTATGTCAACGTTGTTGTTTGTAGCTTGGTACAGAAGGATACCAGTGTATACGAGGGGAGTCTCTATATACCAGAGACTAAGGGCACGTATAGTACAAGGTACCGTTTATGCCACGGTACAAAAAAAACTGGATTCATGTTAGGTGTGTTAAGTCTGACCATCTCGTGCCACCTTTAACACCTTCCGTACCAATCTACCCCTTAAACCCCGCGATATCTTGTTTGTATTGTTATCTTGTAAATTGTGTTGGTTGTATGATTGATTGACTGACTGACCGAAACCATGATATCAGGAAACGGTTATAACCGTAGAGTCATGTAAATGGAATACTGGGAATCATGTAAAAGGAATATATCCATGGTTCGGTTCAGCCAGATTGTATAAACTGATAATTGTATTCATGAATTCATGTGTTCATATTGAATTGGAAACTTATAGATTATGGATTGACTTGAATCATATTCAAGTCAGATTAATCAGACTCAAACCCGAGTCAGACAATCAGAAATGTGAAACGAAGTCTTATAACTGCTAGGGTCCTTAGGGTAATTTATAAACTTGAGGGGGTTTTATGTAAAAATACTTTTATATACTTTTCAAAATACACCTCAAGTATTTATTTTTCGTCCTTAGAGTTGTGGATTTTATGTTGTGACATTTCTAATGGAAATATCCTGGTTTCATAAATAATGGTATTTATCTGTAATATTGATTATTTGAAGTTCATGGTATTTTAGTGTAACCTTTATTCTTTTGTGATTTTTAGAAAAAGGTGGAAAATTTATATTATAATAAAATAGGTATTTAAAAGATAGATATACATATGTTTATACAAAAAATAATTTTAATAAATATTTTGTATTTCAAAAATCTCATTTTCTTAAGATGTCGTATTTTAAACCTTTCGAGACCGAATGCTCCTTGCGGAGGTCTGAATCTCGCACTACTAGCCCGAGGGTGCGAGATAAACCGCATGATCCCGAACGGGTTTACCAAAGATGGGTTGTAGCGGCGCTTTGCAAAGATTGTAAAATACTAACTCTTTAAAAAACGGTTTTTATAAAGTAAAAGGTATTTATTTGAAAAGTGTAATTTTCCGTATTTTAGATTCTAGGGTTTCCTGAGCCAACTAGCCTATTTCTAAATGGTCTAAAAGACAAGTCGTTAGAAGCCTCAAATCGCCTCTTCACCGCCAATTGTGGCCAGGTAAGTGGGAGGCTCTCCACTACAACTAGTGGCCCTAATTAAGTAACCACTTGCCTTAGACACACTTGCCTAGACACCATAAAGTCAGGTTTAGATAAACGATCGATATCCACAACTTATCGTATTTTCCTAGTAAGAAATATTTACTTATAAGTGTAACAAATCTAAAACCTTTAAGAATGGTTTTATGAAGATTATGGTATTTTAATGGAAATTTCGTTTTATTGTATTCTAAGTTTTGATGATATCATTTTAGGGTTGTATTTGCGTGTGTGTGGAGGTAGGTCGTTATCTCGTGCTCTACTTTAAATGTATAACAAGTTAAGGGTTAAATGTGAAATTTAAACATGATTGTATTAAAGTGTAAAAAATACGGTAAATTGAAAAGGTTATCATTTCATGTGTGAAAACTTATTTAAATTGACTTTTACAAGTTTAATGGTCAAGATGAAGATGTTTAGGAATGATTGAATTGATTAGAAGAAGAAAAATAAACATTATGGTATTAAAGTGAAAAAGAATACGATATTGCAAAAGCTATCATTTCATGTGAGAAACTTTATCCAAATTAGTTGTTATGTGATTAATAGTCATCATGAATAAGTTTAAGTATTATGGAATTGGTGACAAGTGAGATTTTATAAAAAAAACGAATCGGAAATCGGTTTGTTCCGATTTCCGTCGGGTTTCGTAATTTCGTATTTTTGAGAAGTAGAAAGAAGGAAAGAATGAGACTTACAGGTTTCAATCTATACTAAAGAGTATAGGGGGACTAGGTGAGTGGCCGAGGCGTTATTTCGTCGCCGGTTGTTTCAAAAACGTCGCCGGAATTCTGTCAGCGTTTCGCCGTGAACTCGATTTCAAAGTACACCTTTCTTGTAGAAATTTTGAGAGAGTAAACCTAGTGTTTTGGGATGAGAAGGTAGGGGGTAGGGGTCTATTTATAGGGTAGGCTAGGGTAGGGTAGGTGGAAGGTTTTTATTTTTAAAAAAATTGTAAAAATTAAAGAAAAATCATTAAAATTTATAGTAAATAGGGTGTAATTAACATTCGGGAACCGATCCATTAAAATGGTGTATGCAGGGGGTTAGAGAAGTCGAAGAGGCAACTTTTTTGTTCAGGTGACTCGGCGGTCCGGCCGAGTCCGGCCGGCGGTGCCGGACCGAGTCGGCCGATCCCGACCGAGTCATGGGGTCAATGGGTGGGGGGTCTCGTGGGTAGGCTCTGGTATTTTTAGATTTTAATGTTCAGTTCAACTTTTGGGAGTTATGGCCTGTGGACTGTTGGGCTTCCAAGAAATTTAAAACAAAAATAATCTAAAAATAATGTGGGGCATGGGATTCGAACTCTGGTGGCTTGGTTCAGCAGTGCAAGGTATTACCAATGAACTACAAGCTCCTTCTTGTAATTATTGTGGGAAAATAGATACTTAAAGTGATAACAGCAACATTAAATACTCCGAGTATATTTCAAATTTAAATCAATTTTATGTATACAAAAATTGGAGTTGTTACACCTCCTCATCGAAAGTCTTGTGGGAAGCCGCTAGAGCCTCTTCAGTAGAAATGCCTGTTTAAGATAAGGTGTTAGTCAAGGCAGGATAATAGAAAAATATGTAACAGCAAAAAAGATGTAACTAAAGATTACCTGACTTAGCAAGGATGATCATTCCTACTTTGTGGCTTGCTGATTGTACAGAAGCTGTAATAGCAGCCTCCAGATCCGTATCATCCGGCGCTACGAATAGGCCCTCGTTGGTCCCATATTCGCCCAAGCCCTCACTATAAGGAGCATGAGGCTCCTAACTAAATACAACGTCGGCAGAGAGGATCGACTTCTTCTTCCTCTTCTGCGAGTGAGCTCCGGTCGCCGCAAGCACAAGTTTACGTTTAGTGGGCACCTTGGGGCGACGAGTCCCGATATCTGAACCCTCGCCGGAATCGGGGGAAGCTACAGTCGCCGTTTCTACAGGAACCCGGGGTATCGGTAGCTCGGGCCTGTCATGCGGGACTTCGATCACGGCAGCTTCTCTTAAGGGAGGTGGGACAATGGTCCGTCGCTTCAGAGAGACGTTTCGATCACCAGCAGGGGGTGCACCTTTGCGATCGAGTAGCAGTCGCTTCTCCTCCCTGATGATGGTGCCCATTGAATGCTGATACCATGCCATGTACACACTAAGGGCCTTCGGGACACAGCTCGGTTCGCTGATAAAGAAGTTGGACCCCATGTTCACGCGCATAAAATGATGCAGCACGTTTCGCATTCCCTCTTTAGTGACAATAGGTTCTAACAAGAAAGCCTCAAGCGGGACTCCCTGATTGTAGCTCAGCTGCTGGGCGAAACGATGCGGATTGTATCTCATGAATAACGCCGCATCATTTTGCCTAAACACTAGAAAGCCCGGTTTGATAAAATATAAATGAAGGGTTTCCCGAGCTTTCAAAACAGAGGCTCCATCTTTAAAAATGTCCCGCAATGGCTGCACCGTTGTTACGGACTCTTTGCCGATGGCCAGAATCTTGTCGGTGAAGGTCATGCCATCACCAACCGTGCGAGGATGAAAGAGTAAACCTCTAGCTTCCCGCGGTGAAGGATTTACAATAGATGTGCCGACTAATCGCATAATCCGGGGGAAGCCGCACCTGTCATAGAAGGAAGGCCTTTTATGGATACCGAAGACACCAAGTGCATGTAGCTCGAGCCATGACATGAAGTAATGCATCGAGAAGTTCAAATGCTGCACTCTGGGTTCAGTAGTATCCGCCACTTGGCTGAGGCCGTAATACAAATGAGCTAACCCGGCAACCCAGACATCCACTTTCACCCCAATAACCATTCGGTGAGCTGGGTAGAAGACAGACAGACTCATACGGCGAGGGTGCATCGGGAGCGCAAACCAGCTCAGCCATAGCCCAAGAAACCCCAAAAAGAACGTTTCCTCATCAATCCCAGGGACTGCAACTTCCGCAAAAGAAACGACTGGGGTGTTGGGTAGGAAGAAACTCTTTTGATCTGTCTCCGCCGTTGGCAGGTTATTTAAACCTAAGCCGAAAGGGTCGTCAAACGTAGCGACTTTATCAGCCTCCTTCGAAAGGACTCCGGATGGAGAAACGAGCGATGAAATCCTCGAAATTAACCCCGCGGCTCCCAGATTCGAGGAAAAGGCCATCATAAATATTCAACACTTTGATCAAACTAGGAAATTGGTGTTGAATGGCGTTCTCCGGGGTAAGGCCTGTCATCACTGGCTTGGCACCAAAAACGTATTCATCCGTAGGAAGTAGTTCCTCATAATGCTCCCCCATAACCGGTAATCCAGAAACTTCTGCAAATTCCTCTAAGGAAATTGATACTTCTCGGTCCAGCAAAAGGAAGGTGTGAGTAGGAATATTCCACTGCTCCAGAAAGGCTTTAACCCACCAGGCGGGAAGCATAGAATACTGGAAGAGAGAAGCATAAATGGCGGGATACAACCCAAGCCTCAACAACTGCGACTTCTTCGCTGACAGAATATAACGGGCCCATTGCAGATAGCCAGCTGGATGACGAGGAATTAGGACAGTCATATACGGTTGTCCCCACGGGCGCGCCTCGCCTTGACAAATCGTCGCCCCAAGGTATCCAAAGCCATTGGAGGCTGAACGGGTATCGAAGCCATAACAGGCTGAAGAAGACCTTCCGAAGTCCAGTTGACTTCTTCCACGGTATAGTTCACTGGGGGTGGGTCGGCGTAATGGATCGCCATAATGGGATCTGAGGGTACCGCGCACGAAAAGCTCTGCTGACCCTTAATAATTTGATTGTACCATGTCCCCCAGAGGTGAAGATTCTTATGTTCCGAGTCATGATCTTTGATCAATGCTAAGACTTCCCGGTCCACAGGCGCTCCAAGGAATCCTCCCTCTGAACGAACAAACGGGAAAAAGGGATCGAAAGACATGTCGCCTGCGCTAAAAGGGACAAAAGTCAACTGTCAATACTATAATTTAATTTAAATTCTGACACTTGGTACTTTAGAATTTGTACCGCACTGTAATGCAGTAGAGTGGGACCAAAGGGGGCCCACAAAATCTAGATGATAGTTCATCATTAATAAAAACACCCTCATCATTTGATGAGACTGTTAATTAAATGAGGAAATCCTCAATTGATTCTCATTTAATGAGAATTTCCTCGGGCTAAGGAGTAAATCTCCCTTTGAGAGCAGTGCTCTGTGACAGAGTGACACTTGTCAAACTCTAATCATGAAGGAATAAAAATTCCTCATGAGCCTTGCTCTGGAAGAAAATGATGGAATAATCCATCAGAAAAATTGAAATCAAATTTTTATACATGAATGAAAAATTCTGAGATCTTCAAGATCTATGAACAAACTCTAAGAGTTCTTTATGAGCAAAGCTCTGTTCATGGGTTAAGAAACCCTGAAAAAAGATCTCTTTAGATCTATGGTTTCGAGAGAGCAAAGCTCTGTTAATGAAACCCTAAAAGGGTTTTCTTTAGATCAGAGATCTATGAAGAGCAAGGCTCTGTTAACGGGTAAAACCCTAGATCGTTAATTTTTTTTTATCTTTACCTAAAATTTGGCAGAGTTTTGACTCTTAAAAATTTCTTAAAATGAAGAGCTATGCTCTGTGGGAGAATAAAAATTCTCAGAAAATAAGAAGAAGATGAATAGAAATCATCCTAAGGACCAAAGGTCCTATTTATAGGCACTGAGTACCGTTTCAACTTCTCGGTTGATCCGAGGGCGCGGATGCTGCCACCGCTGCACTCACATATGGGCCATGAGAGCGCAACGGTGTGGGGCATTTGTTTCCCCCAATCAGAGTAAAGCTCTGTTTAAAATTCAAATTTTTGAAATGAAGCAACGCTTCAGATGCAGCGCCAAGTGCGTTGCGCCCTGAGCAGCGCATCACGTGCAAAGCACGTGGACGCTAGCGCTAAGTGCGCTGCGCTCTAAGTAGCACACCATGTGTGCACTAGCGCTAGGTACGCTGCGCTCCAAACAGCGCACCACGTGTCAAGCACGGGTGCGCTAGCGCAATGTACACTGCCCTTTAAGCAGCACACCATGTGTAAAACACGGGTGCGCTAGCGCTGGAACTAAAAGCTCCCCACCGTAGATCAAAGATCTAATAATAATGATAAATTATTAATTAATCAAAATTAAATTCTGTTAAGGAAAGATTCCTCAAAATCTTTCCAAGTAATAAGATTGTGCTCTGTAAATCAGAGCACCGTTGGATCAATGATCCAATGGTAAATAAAAATTACCAAAAGACAGAATAAATTCTGTATGGAAAGATTTATCAATCTTGTTAAAAATAAAAAGATTGCCTTCTGTAAAACAAAAGCCCTAGGATCAAAGATCCATTGGTGGGGAAATATCCCCAAATCAATCAGAGAAAGATCTCTTTAACTGATTAAACAAATCAGCTTGCCCTATATAAAGGCCCCGAGACTTGTCTCAAGAGGAGACCCCCTATAAACTTTGAGAAAATCTCAAGAAGAAGAAGAAGCTCTCGGCAAAAGAAGACAATTCTTTTTCAAGATAAAAAGAATAGAAAGACGAAATCGTCTCAATATAAACAAAATTATTTACTTCTTTCACAGATCATAGATCTATAAGACAAAGTTGTCTTTCACAAAAGAGATTATGAACATCTCATTATAAAGGGGGGAGAATTATTCAATTCTCTTAGGATCACATATCCATAAAGGCAAAGCCTTTCATAAAAAAGAGATTGAAATATCTCCTATAAACTAAGAACTTTGTTCTTAGAATCTTGAGACAAAGTCTCTTATCAAAGAACAGATAATCTGCAGAGCGTAAAGTTAACCTAAGAAGAGCCTTAGCGCTCCTAATCTAATGAGAACCTTAGCACTCCCAATTTAAAAGTGCCTTAGTGCTCTTCATCTAGCGCAAAACGCTGCAGTGCCATAACGCTTCAAACACAGCGCACTGCGCTCATTGGCTAGCGCTCAGCGCTAATCGCGTTACGTGCTCCTCACGTGTGCGCTGCATTACTAAAAGCGCTCTGCGCTCATTATATGGCACCAGCACCAAATGCCTCAATGC
Organism: Agapanthus africanus; assembly: GCA_030015575.1. Taxonomy (NCBI): domain Eukaryota; kingdom Viridiplantae; phylum Streptophyta; class Magnoliopsida; order Asparagales; family Amaryllidaceae; genus Agapanthus; species Agapanthus africanus. The sequence continues at coordinate 574,016,250 of JASDDO010000016.1, forward strand.
TTCAACTATAGCGCATCAGCGCTCTTCATTTAGCGCAAAACGCTAAGCGCATTGGCGCTTCATATTTAGCGCTAAGCACATTGGCGCTTCATATCTGGCGCAAAGCACTAAACGCATTAGCGCTTTAACCATAGCGCACTGCACTCATCGACTGGTGCTAGTGCCAAGTGTGCCACATGTTTTTTATGTGCGCTTGGAAAGAACATAAACTGTTCTTTGAATGAGCCTGGAGCTATGATAAATGCACAGCATTCAACTAAAGACAAAACATTGTCAGAGACCAAACCAGTGCTTAACATTTTTAAAGGGATTGGGCTCAAACAAATATCTAACAACTCAAAAACAAATGTTGAACATTATAATTGAATGAACTTAGCCCAAATTGGCCATAAGTCCTCAATTCAGATTAATTGAGTTCATATACTCATAAATCACAGATCTTAGTCCCAATTGGACTATAGGTCTCTCAACCCACATCGGTTCAAGGGTACATCTCTGAACCCCTCTGATATATGTCGTTATAATCCTTCAATGTCTTCAGAGAGGTGAAGGGTCCCGACAACCATACATTTCATGGACTGTGAGGTCCTTAAACTCACAGACTATGATGTCCTTAACCTTGACCGTGAGGTCTTTAAACTCACGGACTATGATGTCCTTAACCTCGGACCGAGATGTCCTTAAACTAACATTGGACCACCATGTCCTTAAACTGGTAATCGACCGCAATGTCCCTAAACTAAACAATAGAATCCAAATGCTCTCTTGTTGGATCTAAACGATCCCGTTAAGTTGATCTTAGTCTAAAAATTGGACTAACGTATCCTTAACTAACGTTTGAGTTGAGCTTAGTCTCAAATGAGGCTAACGTATCCTTAAACCCAACCCCTAAACCCAAATCTAAGAAGATACGGATTTGGACTAATCCACGCCCTATGGACGACAACATACATTAGCCTCCGTATACAATCCACGGGCAACCAAAAAACAAAACAAACACCCACGACACGAAGTGACCATCTGGAGAAGGACAAAGTGGTTACCGCGATGCGGTAGCGTAATTAACTATAGGGGCTTGCGCCTGCAGAGAAGAGCGTCCCCACAATCAAAAACCCCTCAAATGAGGGGGAATCTGACGAAGTCTGCTACATCGGTCGCATCCGTTTAAACCTTCGATACTTGGTGTCATAAATCAACTTGGCATCTTCGGAGAGGTGGACGGATAGCACCGATTAGCATCTGCCCCGAAATTCAGGCAAGACGGACCCGCACGGTCGCGTCTCCGTGTTTTCGGTGGGGAACAGGGTCATCATTTTCCATGATGCAATCCTCCCTCCCACCGTCTATGAGAAAACCGTAGTATCTCTCAGGTGGATGAGGAACCCTACTAGATCTGCGGAGTGGCTGAGGTTCATTGGAGACTTTTGATTCCTCCGGTTCTACCAAATCGTCAGTTATAGTTTGTGTAGCTGGAACTTCTTCCAGTTCTACCTCATTACCACTAATTTCTTTTTCAAGAAATTCCTTTTCTAAAAAGGTGGCATGTTGAGAAACAAACACTTTTTGTTCCTCAGTATGGGAGAAGATATATCCATATGAATCCTTTAGATATCCTACAAACTTGCACAAAACAGACCTTGCCTTGAGTTTGTCCGGATTTTGCTTTTTAACATAGGCCAGACAACCCCATATCTTAACTCGTTGAAGAGATGGTCTCTTCCCATTCCATATCTCATATGGACTGGTAGGCACGGATTTGGTCGGAACCTTATTTGATAGGTATGCAGCTGTCTCAAGTGCATAACCCCAAAAGGAAATAGGTAACTCAGTATTACTCATCATAGAATGCACCATATCTAATAGGGTGCGATTCCTCCTCTCCGAAACTCCATTGTCTTATGGTGTATATGGAGGAGTAAGCTGAGATAGAATCCCATTCTTTTTTAAGTAGTTTCTGAATTCCGTGCTCAAGTATTCTCCTCTCCGATCGGATCGTAGGAATTTAATACTTTTACCCGTCTGGTTCTCAACTTCGTACTTATATTCGTTGAATTTCTCAAAAGATTCAGATTTGTGTTTCATCAAGAACACATGTCCGTATCTTGAGAGATCATCGGTGAATGTAATGAAGTATGAGGAACCATTCCTGGCATGTATAGACATAGGACTGCATACATCATTGTGTATCAGTCCCAAGAGTTCAGTAGCTCTTTCTCCGTGTCCAGTAAACGGAGTTTTGGTCATCTTTCCTTTGAGACATGACTTGCAAGTTTCATAAGATGTAAATTCGAACTGATTCAAATATCTATCTTTATGCAACCTAGCTAGTCTTGTCGCATTGATATGACCCAGTCTACAATGCTACAAGAAGGCTTCGTTCATTTCTGAACATTTCCTCTTGTGCATGTTCTGTACGTTTAGAACTGTAGTTTGATTTAGAACGTATATACCATTACATAATGTACCAAACCCAATCAACATTTGATTTAGGAAAATGTTCATAACATTATTCTTGAGTACAAAATTATATCCTTCTTTATGCAATAAATAAACTGATATAATATTGCATATCATATTTGGTACGTAATAAAAGTCATTCAGAATCAACGTATTACCATTTGGTAATACTATGTGATATTCACCAACTGCTTTGGCTGCAACAATTGCTCCATTCTCTACTTTTAGAGACATATCACCATTTCCCAGTTCTCTACCTCTTCTTAGCCCATGTGACAAATTACAAACGTGGGATCCTGAGCCCTCCGTCATTTCAGATAAGCGCTATTTAGTATTCGTGCTGCGTTTTTTGACCATAGCCAAGGCATGGTGTACGGTAGCTTATTAGTGCTTATTTGCCGCATGTGATGCGATTGGATTAGGGTAGTCGTACGACTTTGTTGACCTTTGCCAAGGGTCGTACGGGTGGGTTTAATTCAATCACGAAATGATGGGTCGAACTTGGCTAGCACTTATGATTTATTGACCATAGCCAAGGTCATAAGTCGCTAGGGATAAAAACAGATCTTTGGTATTTCAAGTGTTGAAATTTGCAATGAGATTGCATGCCTTCTATGAGATAGTTGGATCCCGATACCCATTGCGAGTAAGAGTTATTCTGGGAGAGTTTTCCATTTTACAATTAGCCGATCCAGTAGGTGTCTAAGAAAAGTGTTAACGGGGTTAAGCCTATGCGGAAATGAGGTTATTTAATTAGTTACATGCGAAAGTATGGGGAGACTCTCTCGGAGTGCCAATACCTGCCTGGCTGACAGATTAGCGAACTTGTAGAGTGTAATTAATCCCGGCTAATCATACTTTTTATGGTTTGAAGGAAGATTTGATAAAAATAGGGGGAGCCATCCTGATTAGATAAAATAATAACCAATCTAATCTTGCAAAGAGCGCACGCTAAAACGTTTCTTTTTCTCTTCCTCCAGGTAGCGACCATGACATGCCTTAATCAAGATAATAATATGGATGTATTGACCGAACCCACTTATTATACTGAGCCGGGGAACGTTGGTTCCGCTTTTTCTTATGATTGTCATAAGTCTGAGCTAGGAATAGGGGAATATCAGGATTCCCACACAACCCGAATGAAGAATGGGCATGATGATGCATATTCTTCGGGTGTATTCATTACCGAGAACTGTTTCTCAGTTTGCTCTACGTTCTGGGTATTTGATGAAAATTTTTAACGTAATGAACTTGATATCGTTGTGGAATCAAGTGATTTGAAAAGGAGTGTTATTTGTAGCTTTTGCCAGGTTTGCTAAAGAGGTCACTCCCGGTGAAGGGATCTCGGCTCTTTCCTCATCGAATGAGGTGCTGGATATTCATCAAGAAATACCACCATGCAAAGCAAGAACTAGAGAAGCTATCAAAAAAAAACCGAGTGGGTTGTAGAATTTGCTAGTTTTGCTAAAGAGGTCACTCCCAGTGAAGGGATCTCAGCTCTTTCCTCATCGAATGAGGTGCTAGATATGCATCAAGGAATACCACTTTGCAAAGCAACTAGAGCTACCTTTTTTGAAACTCTTGATTCTACAACATCTTTAGATTTCTTTTCTTTCCATTAATCTCATTAATGAAGTCCCATCATTTATGTTTCCCTAATCATCACAGAAAAAAAACGAAAATAGAACGTACGCTTATATCATCTGCATTCTCCACAGGGCCCCGTCATGCACCGTTAGGTTACTTAACTAACGGCAGAGCGGGGGATGGACTAACGCGGGTGCAAAACATAAGCAACGTTTATTATATATATATATCATATATGTATAGCATTCGTTTCACTAAGTTATATGATCACATCACAGAACACAAGCAGCAGAAGTCAACATATGAAATATTGGATATATTAGGAGGTCCGTGTTTTAAATTTAGCCAGTAATGAAAAACACGAATTCCACGGTCGTGATGAATAGCCAAACCTACATCTCTAGACCTCTACGAGAGCGGCAAGCAACCTTACCAATTCTAGAGTTAGGAGACCCGGTCTCGACTCCTCGAGATGGTCTCCCGCTAGACTCTAGAACCCGGTTACTTGTACTCCCCGCCTTTGGTCTATCCTAATTCGGAAAAGTAAATAATATACATCAATGGTGACATCATCCTCAACCCGGAAGTGTCCCAATAAAAGAATATTACATACATTTTTACATGAATGAAAATTAAAAAAACTCCCATCTCACGCAAAACCCCCGGCTATTCAACCACGACGATCCAATATAACATATCACAACAACACATAATATCACATGTCATCAACGTAAGTAAATATGCGTATTCTGAATGTCGTTGACATATAGCAACGAGATCGGAGATACACCACATATTACACTTACGTTCACAGAAAAGAAATGAAAAACTACAATAATTAGATTCCATAAACTCCTTAGACATCATAAACTCAGAATATCTTATATTCCAAATTTCATGCCTAACCCTATAAATCTTGCATTTTAGTCTCAAATTGAAAACTCTTTTGCAATAAGCAGTCGGATAATTCAACAAGATTCTCGACTAGGTGTTCGCGTACTATATACTATTGCGACGGAGTTTTGATCTGAATCGAAACTCCGTGGCAATTGATCAACCGAGACTAAAATGCTAGATTTATAAAACACTAGTTTTCTCAAAACTAATTGTTGTGGATTCCAAATATCGTATCACATATCATAAAAATCTAGACGGCGTAAAACATTTCGATCGATTTATCAAACACCCATAAATTCCAAAGACTTCAACAACTTGAGTATCATTAAAAACATCCAGAAAGTGCCAAATATCATAATGGAGATGCACAAAAAGAAAGATCCCACAATCTCCCAAACATGCGGCGGAACCGCGGCCAAACTAGGGTTTGGGCCGCGGTTTCGTGGCGGTTTAAAGGAATTGGGGCCTCGTACTTCTTGAGGCTCCATAAAATACCCTGCACGAATTTTAACATATTTTTAATTTGAAAATTTCCAACTTTTGAAAAAATAGACAGAAACTATGAAAAATGCAGGTTTCGAAGTTCGATCGAACACTTTAATGTCGTAAAGACATACCCTAATGTTCTATCTTGACTCTGATACCATGAAAGTGTACCCTAGCACCACCACAAGGTTTTAACCGGTATCAAGCATGCAATTTTCAAATTTTCATGGTGCTAAGCTACACTATCCAAAAATCTAACTAGATTATTAGGGTTTAGCATATGAAAAAAGAAGAATTACACTAAGTGAAGAATACTACAACCTTTGTTGATCATGTCCTTCACTTCTATAGCTCCGGATAGTAGTCCCTACGACTCCTCTAGGCTCCACTTGAAGAATGAACAAGTTTCCTACGCGATCTTCGTGTCGAAGATGATCCACTCGAAACTTCTCTAATTCAAGCTACCTCTTCACTAATCTTTCTTTAGTGAAGGAAACACCATAAACTCAAGTGCTAATCAAATGTAGATTGGTGAAGTAGGGGTTCTAATCTCACTTAGGATTTATCCAAAACCCTATGATTCACATCACATGTGAGGGTTAGGGTTTGGAGGAGGAGGACGAGAAAGATGGAGAGAGCTAGAGAGAATGAATGAGCTAACATCAAAGAACGAGTGAAGAATGGCTTCTATATCCTCCCACTTATTGAAGCATGGATAATAAATCAATATAAAATCCAACTATGCTTCAATAGTGAATCCAAATGAATAAACAAATAGATCAAGCCATGCTTCATCCATTCCACAAAATTCTCCCCATTTTCCACCTCATTTTCTATTTTCTCAAAATGGAAAATCCAACCATATTTCAAAATATATATATATCAAATATATATATATATATATTAATATATATTAAGAAAATAATTAGTGAGCAATAATATTAGTTAATATATAATTATATCAAATATAAATATATATCAAACTATTAAATCAACACTTGATTTAATAATTCGGTTATATCTCATATAACTGATTAATATCATTTATCTGTATATCACATTATCAAATCAACACTTGATTCAATAATCCGGTTATATCATATATAACCAAACCGATATCAAATGTCGGCAGATTATAATACGGTATCACATACTCGTATTTAATCAAACCCCCGCACATATCAGCATATGTGCCCTACTTCATTTCGCTTGAATTAGGAAACCTCTACGTGGGACTCTAAAGACTCGTCAATACGCCAGCAGTAGGTAATGATCATTTCAGTTACCTACAAGCCGTCAGCGGTACTAGCTGGACGTAACGGCTACCCAGGTATTGAGCGAATAGAAGATCAACAAGCAAGCTTGTCCAAACTCCTATGAAGCCTATAAGTAACACATACCGTACAGTCCAGTCTCTTCGTCTGATATGTCGCATATCAAGTCTAGGGGTGGAATCGTCAGACCGTAGTAACTTGATAAGTCATGCCGATGTATGGCTCATAACGGTTTGAGAAACTACTCATAACACTTACCAGTAAATCTCATTAGCCCTGACCAGGGACTTACTGTTATAGCCAATCGAGCATAGCGCAACATCAACTGCCTATACCGGGAGAGACGAAACCCCTCCTATCGCTCATTGCCTTCATGTGACTCGGGACTGTACCCAAAATCCACCTGTTTGCACGACTCCTTTGAGCCGTGGTAGGGAGGAAATCAAAGCACAGTGGGAACCATACAAAACTCTATGACGATCTCGGGTCTACAGACTAACATATACCAGTGTCACCAGAGAACTGCTATCTGACGATAGGTATGGTACTCGGCGAGTCCTGCTCGGTGTACTCATTCTCTAGTGAGCACCTGTGTACAATCTTTGATATCAAACACCAATGGTTATGTGATCAACCATAGCCCCATATAGGGTCAAGAAACGTACACACTAGTCTACTCTGAAATATCGATGTCCCGTCTCGATATCCCCTCAACTAGGAGCAATTAAAGGATGTGCTTGTGGACTACATAAGTCCTAGTAGTATGATCCGCATCATAGTCCTGGTAGTCAAGAAAACATCCTAAGGGTTTTATCAACATGTATCAGAGAGACGGTATAATAATACAAGTTTACATGTTAAGATAAAGAGCAACCAGATAGCATACTATCATGTTGAGCAAGAAAGTTCTCTATATATATGTCCAAGCATCCACTATATCATACAACAATGGTCTCTAGGGCATACATTTTCCTAACATTTATGACTCCACCTTGCCGCAGCTTCTTCATCCTGACGCTGGCGCTTAGCCTTTTCGTATATGGTTGTTTCGCGTTCTCGGTCAGCTTTGCTTTTTCGAAAGGCTTCGTTTAACAGCCTATCGATCGGGTCTTCTGGCAGTTCCGGGGATTTTAGCGCCGATTCCGCCCCTAGTTCATCTGCATTGTTTTCTGATGCTGAGGGAGTTTCTTCATCATTTAACAATGAATGTGAGTCCATGTGGCAGCTTGCTACATAGTCTTCGGTTTCTTCTGATGGGTCATTTTCCTCATCGTTGTCACTATTTTCGTTCTCAAGAATATGCTTGAGGAACTCTTCGAACGTGACCGGTGTCCGCGCCTTCTGGTTGTATTCTTCCAGTGCGTCGATGTACTTTTGTAGGTCCATGCGCTTGTCGTCATACTCGGCAAGCTGCACAGGCTTCTTGATCTTCTTCTTTTTCTTCAAAGACTTTGAAGACTTGACTTGGGGATTTTGCCCTTTGTCAACAATCTTCGGTATGGGGGTGCGGTTTCAGCATCCCGTCGATGATTTCAGGTTCAAGTGGGCTTTTCCACCTGATTGCCAGACATGCCTGTAAATCCTTCAGCATTCTTTTGGTTTTAGCTGAAAGAACAACTTCCCATGGAGTTTCTTCTACGAGCGAGCATGATGCCCCCGGCGCATCCACCTTTATGGGAGTGTACTTCTGTGGTAGGTTCACCCTCCAGTTCTCAGACAGCGTGAACTTCCCCTATTGATACTGGTCCTCGACCTTGTTCTTGAAGATGTAGCAATTCTCAATTGGATGGCTCACTTTTCTATGATAAGAGCAGTAGTTGGGGTTGTTGACGTCGCCGGGTTGTGGTGGACGCCGTGGGTCTGGCAATGTGATGAGTTTGTTACGCATTGCCAACTCAAATAGTCTCCTCATCTTATCGCGGGGAAACGAGTAAGCGCGTCCTAGACTTTCTTCCAGGGATAGGCGTGGACGTGCGTTGTTTTGGCGAGCAGCCGATTTTGGGCCACTCAGTTGTTGTTGAGTGTTGGCAACGAAGACCGCTTTCCCTTTACCCTTGGCATTTCGAGGGTCCTTACTTGAGGAGGAAGGCCCGTGGCCCATCTGATCCATTTGGGTTAGTTTATCGATCAGAGCCTGGAAGGTTGTTGGTTTGAAGAACGTCATGAACTGGGACACAACCGTTTGAGGATCAAGCGTCCCGATGAACATGCCCACGGCAGGGGATTCTTTAATGCGTTGTTCGCACTTTGACCATAGGTTCCACCGTCGGATTGCATATTGGACCCAGTTTTCTCCTGGCTTTACCCTGGTATTGATTAATGCCGTTATCGGGGTGCGCTTACTTACGCTGGTGAACCGCTGTGTGAACAGCAGTTCCATCTCTCTTAATGTTCTCACAGAGTCATTTGGGAGCTCTGAATACCATTTAAAGGCCGTCTCTGACAGACTGCCAACTAACTGGCGAAGCAATAGTTTGTCGTTGCCTCCAGTGTTGCCGCACAGAGCTCTAAACTGCGCGATGTGCTGATGTGGGTTTCCTGTCCCCTTGTACACATGGAACTTGGGGATCGTATATCCTGGCGGGTATTTAATTTGGTCATACCTATTCCCGCCAAAAAATTTTGGCTCAGAGCTTGCTGTTCCCTTATAAAAATAAAGGGAAAGCTCCACGTGTTAAATACGTGCACCCATATGCAAAGCATGTAACTATCGCCTCAGGTAGCGCCGCACGTGAAGTTCACGTGGGCGCCAATGTGCAAAGCACAGGAGCGCCTGTTCCCCTTATATTTAAACATAATAAAAGAGCTAAGCTCTGTTAAAATTTTGTTGAGGCAGCGCCTCACGTGCCTCTCACGAGGACGCCGGCACCAATCTTGTAGGATTAAATCCTATGGTAGTGCCAGACGTACTCCTTATGTGGGCGCTAATGTGCAAAGTACAGGAGTGCCTATCATAAATAATAATTAAATTCTTAAGTGGCGCCCACGTGCACAACACGTGAGCGCCGGCGCCCGAATTAAAAATAAGCAGAATTAAATTCTGCATGGGGATACTTCCTAAAAATTGGGATATTCTCTGTTAAACAGAGTCGTTGGATCAAAGATCCAACGGTGATAATAAATCATCATATAATAAATTCTATTTAGGAAATATTTTCCTTCTAATATGGAAAGATCTTCTCTAATAGAGAATCTTGGATTTAAAATCCAATTGTAATAAAAATATCACCAATTAAACCATCTGATAGAATAAAATTCTATGTAGGAAATATTTTCCTAATCTTGTTAAACAAACAAGAAATATGCTCTGTTAAACAGAAAGCCTTTGGATTAAAAATCTAACGGTGAATAAAATTCATCAATTGATCTAAAAGATCATTGTTAATTGATTATGAAATCAATCATGATCTCTCAATAAGAGATTTTCTCAACAAATTTATTTGTATTTTCTTCTATAAATAGGAGCAAAGAAATTAATCAAAATAAAGAAGGGAAAAAAGAAAGGAGAGGAGACTCCCTATAAGCTTCTGTAAAAATACAGAACACTCTCAAAACAACAGTGAATTTAATTCTCTGAAAGAAAAATATTTCCCGCCTAAAAAACCCTAGGTAAAGAAAAAAGAAGAGATCAAAATGTCTCTTTTACCTAACATACCATATCTAAGGGTTTAACTCTTCTCAAAAGACTTAGTTTTTTCTCTGGATCTGAGATCCACAAGGCAAGTCTCCCAAAAGTTGAGAATTTAATTCTCATTGGGAAGATCTTGTTCTTGAGAATCAAAGAGTCAAGGAAGAACAATGTTGAAAAGAACATGGAAGAAAAGAACATGAAGTAGATAGAGTTCATAATACTCCAGGAACTTAGTTCTTTCAAATCAAGAACTTAGTTCTTAAAGAACCTGATCCCAGATTCTCAAAATAGTGATCTTGGTGATCGTTAATGGTCAAAATACCATTAACAGAGATTTAAGTTCTCTAAAAAAATATCAACACAGATTAAATCTCCAAAAACATAGCGCCTCATGTGAAACACACGTGAGAGCCAGAGAAAATTAGTGCTTAGCACTATGGTAGCGCCTCACGTGAAAAGCACGTGAGCACCCAAGGCTAAGTTACATAGAGCCTCACGTGAAAAACATGTGAGCGCCCAAAAGATCCCTCCCCAACAGAAGGTTAGCGCCTCATGTGGGCGCCTAAACTAGCGCCCAGCACCTCGCGTGCTCCTCACGTGGGCGCCATACAAAAGTGCTTAGCACTTCATATACATCCAAAACGGCCAAGTGCTTAGCACTTATTGGGCAGCGTCCATGTCTAAGCGCATCACGTGATATACATGTGAGCGCCAGAGCACCAAATAAGTGTTCAACACTTCTGCAATAAAAAGATGACTGAGCAGACCAACCCCAAATTGGTTAAGTCCCTCTGGAGTCAATTGCAACTGAGCCCAAATGGTTTGTTGTTGGATCTCAACTAAAATTTGATGATCCATAAATGTTGCTAAGTTGATCTTAGTTTCAAATAAGACTAACGTATCCTTAGTTAAAAATAAATTGAGCCTAAACGCTCATATGTTTAAGTTGATCTTAATCTCAAACTAGATTAACGGTCCTTAAACCAAACAAAACATTTTTGAACTAAAGGAACATATAACCTAAGTTCAAAACCCAAAACCCAATCTTAGCTCAAATTGGCTAAGCTTATGTTTATGATATCCAAACCTATTTTCATCCCATACCTCCTAAAATAATCTTAGTCTTAAATATGACTAATGGTTCTTAGGTCCATCACTCTCTTTCCCTCAAATACGGGATTTGGTTTAAGGGTACATCTCTTCACACCTCTGATATATGTCATTGTAACTCCTCAACGTCTTCAGAGAGGTGACGGGTCCAAAAAACCAACAACTCCTTTCTCGTTCCAACTTGATATAAAATTTCATCAAGATAAGGAATGATACATCCCACACCGATGCACTTCCAAATTGACATGCACACCTCAAATCGGATCGCACCCCAAATTAGGTGCATTCCATATCACCATCGTTCATTCCGCCACGTAACAAATACACGTGCGCACAAGATGAATATTGGACCGAAATGTCCTTAAACTAACATTCGTCCCAAACAGGGAATGTTGGACCACGACGTCCTTAAACCAATATGTTTTGCCCTGCGAACTGTCTCCATAATGACTACCGTATACTATCTATGGGCTATTCATATATGATCTAATGATCAGTTGAGCTCATATGCTCACTGTTCATAAATCGATCTTAGTCTCAAATATGGCTAATGATCCTTAGATCAAACCCCAAATATCCCCTGAACTGATAGACCTCACAAATGTGAGATCTGCTTCGTAAGTTCATTCCTGTTGGCAAACCAAGCTACCAACGTGGCCCCATCAAACAAAATTCTTGACCTAAACCCAAATCTCAAATATACAGATTTGGACTATTCCGCGCCCTACGGGCGAAGACATAAATTAGTCTCCGTATACAATCTACGGGCAACCCAAAATAAAACAAACACAACACGACATGAAGTGAACTTCTGGAGCAGGAGAAAGTGGTTATCGCAACGCGGTAACATAATTAACTGCAGGGGCTTGCGCCTACAGGGAAGAGCGTACCCATAATCAAAACGCCTCACAAATGAGGGGGAATCTGATAAAGTATGTTACAACGGTCGTGTCTGTCCAAACCTCCGATATATGGTGCCATAAATCAACTTGGTATTTTCGGAGAGGTGGATAGATAAGTCCAAATAGCATCTACCCCCAAATTCAGGCAAGACGATCTATCTCAGTTCGTCTCTGTTTCCAGCGGTAAACAATACCAGCTTGGATATGGTCGCCCAGTTCTGACGATTTGGCCTGCAACTTCATTAGCATGATGAGCTCGTATTTGTTGAGCGATATAATCATTAAGAGCAGCCTTGAAGATTGTTTCCTCCTTGGCTGCCGATAAGACCGGAAAAGAATTTGATGTTTCCCCTCTGTCATCCTTGATGATTATCGGCGGATCCTCGGCCGGGGGTTCTGGCTGGATCATCATCCCAGCCATATCTTAGAATAAGAGAGACATCTGCTTTATGTTAGTGGACTGCTCAGCAGCTTCCTTGTCTTTTCTTTCAAGCACCCTTCGCAGGAACTCTGTATCGCTCTCCTGCTCCTAGCGCTGTTCGGCTATTGTGTCCAGGCTTTTTTTCTTCCCGGTAAGTGCTGCCATTTTGGTCAGCATTTCCTGGAGCTTTCGTTGTTACTCCTGAGCTTTTATCAGCGACCGGGTTTGCAGCCGGTGACCTATGGAAGCACGGCTTTCTTCTTTCCCGGAAGCCGTATAGACCGTATGTACGATCATGCCCCCAGACTTGACGCGTTTGGGTCCATCGCCCTTGGAATTTGCCGCTGGCAGTGGGATTTTCTCTGCCCTCATCCTTTTGTGGGAGGTCGGAGTTGAAGGAGCGTTGTAACGGGTACCTGTGCAGAAGAAGTCCCTCGCTGTATGACGGAGGGACAGTCTTTCTCTTGCCGAGCCTTCGATTTATTCGGTCGACGATAGTAGTTTTGATCAATCAGGGAGTCTTGGACTTTTCGCCAGACCCTGTGAATTTGCGAGGAGAGCCATTGATGGGGGCGCTCCGTCTTTGCCTGCACTGTGGTTTCTGCAGGCGGGGGCAATTTCTTTAGCATTGCCGTTAGAGAGTTCTTGTGTATCCTGCTGAGTAGATCAAAGTTGTTCCCGGTTAGAACAATAGCGTCAACTTCCACCATTGGAGCTGGTGAGGTAAGTCCAGAGGGGGAGCTGCCCTAGCTTTCCTTACTTGGCGCCAGTGACGACGTCGAGCGTGCCCTACAGACGGAGCCGCCTCAGATTTGGAAGCGGCTTTTTCGTGCCACTGGCTTTGCTGAGGGGATGTTGTTGGCGTCAACATGTTGAAGACTGATGTCCTTATTGAAGTTTGTGGAGAGCCAGCCAATCTTTTGAAGATCGACTTTCTGGTAGGGGAAGCACCTTTGACGACTTCATCCATAGCAGGAGTTGGGAGGGCTATCCATTTTAGGACAGCACCTTCAGGTATCACGAGCCTCTTTGCGGGCGCGTTTGGGTTCTTGCCCGGCCAGTTGAAGACTGAAACGTTAGCTTTGGACGGCCCGTTGAGATGGGCCGTTGTGATCGCCAGTCGATCGAAGACCGGCCTCTTGGGAGCTTCTTCCTGCGGTGCACCGACACCTACTGGTGGGAATATGGTCCCGAAGAATAGTCCAGTAGTGGCTTATGTTACTTGCCCTACCGGCATTGAAAAGATAGAGGCCGTGCTAAGCCCGTAGGTTACTCCTCCAGCTGGGGTGGAGCGAGTGTTACTGTTGAAAGAAGTGCATTAGGAAGCCATCGATTTCTCTTCTTCTGCATAGGAGCAAGACACTAAATTTTAGTACCTCAGATCCAAGAGCAACCATATCGAACCGTGATTTCGTTCGCGAAAACATGACAAACGAAGTGTGGAGTGGAAAGAGGAAAATGTCCCACCGGGCGTGCCAGAATCTGTTCACCGCCGGAAGACGGACCGAGACGTTGGGACGTCTTGCCTGAATTCTGGGGGCAGATGCTATTTGGATTTATCCATCCACCTCTCCGAAGATACCAAGTTGATTTATGGCACCGTATATCGGAGGTTTGGATAGATGTGACCGTTGTAGCAGACTTTATCAGATTACCCCTCATTTTATGAGAGTTTTTTTATTGTGGTGTCATGCCTCGCTTCCCGATGTACGGCGAAGGGGACGCGACTGGTCGCTACATATTTACTCTGAAGTAAATACGCTAAGCGTATCTAAGCAATATAAAAATGCACAAGAGAAAAAAGATATAACTGAACAGCGACTTTATTTATTCACATTCTTTTTACAATACATGGAAAAGTAAATATATGGGATAAAGCGATACCTAAACAATGGCATAACAGAAATGAAAAGTACTGAAATGAAATGTGTACAATGAATCTAAATCTCTGGGTCGTAGGCTAGCTGATCCAAGTCCTCGCTGGTGGGCTCGATCTTCTGAGTGTCCAGATCACCTGATAACATTCCAAAGAAGAAAGAGAAGGAATGTCGTTAGCGAACAATCGCTCGGTAAGTCCCAAAGATAAGGGAGAAATAGAATAGACAGAGAGAGAAAGTAGCTTTTAAAGTTGTATTATATGGTTAACATTGTTGTTTGTAGCTTGATACAGAAGGATGCCAGTGTATACGAGAGGAGTCTCTATATGCCAGAGACTAAGGGCAACAGGAGTACAAGGAACCGTTTATGCCACGGTACAACAGCAATATGAATTCAGGTTAGGTGTCTTAAGTCTTGTAGTCTCATGCCACTTTTAACACCTTCCGTACCAATCTACCCCTTAGAAACCCCGCGATGTATTGATTGTATAGGTGGATGACTTGTCGAAACCATGATATAAGTAGAATGGATGTAACTGGAGAATCCTGTAGATGGAAGTATATCCATGGTTCGGTTCAGTCAATACAGATTGAATAGATTGAATATATGGATTCATGGATTCATATTGAATTGTAGTATTGTAGATTGTACTTGAATCATATTCAAGTCAGATTATTTATAATGAGACTCAGTCTGAATCAGAACAATTAGAAAAGAAGTTCTGAATTAGGTTTTGATGTTATCGGTAACCGCTGCACATGGGCGGCAGAATTTGTGTCTTTTTCAAAGACGGTTACCGTGTTGATAACACCGTTTGTTAAGTTGTCTAACTTAAAATAGGCAACCACCCACTTCTCGGGCTCCCTGAGGCTCAAAAGATTGGTCCCGCTTAAACCTATATTTACTAGGGTCCTTATTGTGATTTATAAAACTTGAGGGGGTTTTATGTAAAAATAATTTTGTATAATTTACAAAATACACCTCAAGTATTTAATTATTGTCTTTAGAGTTTTCATAGCTGTGGATTTTATATTTGTGACATTTCTAGTGAATAAACCTATTTTTCATAATACATGGTATTTAATTGTAAAGTGTTGGACTTGTATGGAATTTCATGGTATTTTCATATAAAGTGATTCTTATGATTTAGAAAAGTTGGAATATTTATATTATATCAAAAATAGATATTTTGATGATACATACATACATACATACATACATATATATATATATATATATATTTATAAAAATAATTTTAATTTATTATTTTCTAGAAATCTCATTTTCTTAAAATATTTGTATTTTTAAATCTTTCGAGACCGTATGCTCAATGCGGAGGTCTGCATCTCGCACCACTAAGCCCGAGGATGTGCGATAATCTGCACCATCCCGAACGGGTTCCCTAAATGGGTTGTAGCGGCGTATTGCAAAGATTGTAAAAATACGTAATCTTGTAGAAAACGGTTTTTATAAGTTAAAGGTAGTTTTGTGTAAAACGGTATTTCCCGAATCTATATTTCCCAAAAGGTATTGTATTATGTTGCATATGAGTGTTGTGAAAAGGTAGGTCATTATCTCGTGATCTATCTAAAGGTATAGCAAGATTAATGATGTTTCAAAGTCGAAACCAAACTACATGGTATTTTACTGAAAAAGTATGATAAAAATTGCAATAGGAAATATTTTGCTATGAAACTTGTTCAACATGTTTTTTTAATGATTAATAGTCAATATGTAAGAGTTTGATATGTTGTATTTAAGAAAAGATGGTGTTTTTAAGAAAAACCGAATCGGAAGTCGGATTAACTCCGCTTCCGTCGGGTTTTAGTTTTACAAATTTTTAGAATAGAATAGAGAAGAGAGAGATGGGACTTATTGGCTTTTGGTTTGGAGCAGAGGAAGGGGGAGTGGAAGTAGGTTCCGTTGCATCGTTTCGTCGCCAGGAGCTCCTAGGGTCGTCGTCGGAATTTCGCCGGAGTTTCGCCCTTCGCTAACTCCACCTGTACACAAAAGTTCTAGAGGAATTTCTTGAGAGTTTGGACAGAGTTTGTGAGTGAGGGGTGTGTGTTTAGGGGTGGTATTTATAGGGTAAAACTAGGGTTAGGATAGGTGAAAGGGTGTGAAGAAAAAATGTATTAAATTGGATTTATTGAGATTTTAAGGGGCTCTGTTAATGTGCAGAATTTTTAAAGTATATAGGGGAGTTAAGAAGCCAAAAAGACACATCTTTCATGTTGGAAGATCGGCAATCCGACTCGGTCCGGCCGCGCCACCGGCCCGAGTCGGGCCGGGTCACCGTCGCCACGTGTCCAAAGTCGAGTCGTCTACCCTCTGGAATGGTTTGTTTTATATGTGACGTTTGGTTTTTACGAGTTATGCACGTGTAGGCTCTTGGGATTCTAAAAATTTAAAAGAAAACAATATTAAAAAATTATGTGGCTGATGGAATTTGAACTCTGGTGCTTTGGTTCAGCTGTGTAAGGTCTTACCAATGAGCTACAAGCTCCTTCTTGCTATTAAAAAGCAAAACAAAGTTATAACTTGTGCTCGGGCAAAAGTACATCTTTCTGTATTTTTGAAAAAAATTTGTACAGAAAGTTGTACAGAAAATTTAGGGTTGTTACATTCTACCCTCTTTATAAAAATTTCGTCCTCGAAATTTGTAAAAGGAAAGTGTAACAGATTCAAGAAAGGTTTGGTGACTGAAATTCTGATAGTGTGTGAAAAAATAACAAAGTGATACAAGGATTTTAAAATGTGAAAGAGACTTACTAGTGTTACCTTGGTCAACTGTCTCGGCTTCTACGGCTGCTAAGGTGTAAGCCTGTCGCCGTGGCACGTTCCTCCTAGCTGGAGGCACATTCCTTTGTCTTTGGAGCATGTTTCTCTGTCTTCGAGGCATGTTCCTCAGTGCCTGATGGAATTGGCGAGTAGGCGGTGCAAGTGGTGGAGTTGTGAGTGCAAGACGAGGTACAGAAGCCTGGATAGCTGGCCGCTGCGGGTAGTGGGTGTGTGTGAGCTGAGTTGTATCTATAAGGACAGTTTCCAATTCTGTGATTGGATGCGCCACAAATTAAACACAGGCCTTTTGCGCGCCTACAGTCTTTCCACAAGTGTTCCTTTCTCCTGCAGTAGTAGCAGAAGTCTGGACTTGACTGGTTAATGATTTCTTCCAATCTCCTGGGCTCAACAGTTGCTCCTGAAGAGGCTCCTCCTGCCATCTGATTGGTAGGGCGTTTCACTCCGGCAGATTGAGGTCTGCCCTTCTTCTTCACCACTGCTTCGTATCTTCGGGCAGCTTTCAAAGCAAAATCATGGGTTGGGAAACCCCTGTAGCTAGAGCAGCTTGGATTTCCGGGTGCAACCCTCGCTGAAATCTTCTAGCTCTGATCTTAGCAGTCGGTATGAGATGGGCCGCAAACCTATTACGGTTTTGTGTTAGCTGTGTAGTATGTGATATAAAATCGAACATTGAGACCTATCTTACCTGTTGAGCATGGTAAACTCAGCATCATACCCATTTACTGATTTGGTCCACATTGAACCTTATTGCAGATGTATGAATTGCTGCTCCATATCAAAGCGGGCAGTCTCAGGAAAGTACTTTGCATCGAACATGTCGCGGAAAGTCTTCCATTCGATGGGTTGATCAAGACGGCTTTCTTCCGCCTTCCACCAGACCCGTGCATTGTCCGTGAGCTGTAGTTTCGCAACACGGACCCAAGCTATCTCTGGCACTTATGCCGCTGCCAGATCATCTTCGATGCTCTGAGCCCATTCCTCAGCTTCTAGAGGGCTCTCTTTTCCTGAGAACTGTTTGGGGTGCAAAGCACTGAATTGCTTCTCTCCGAGTGCTTCCGCTTCTGGATGGTTCAAGAGAATAGAAGTCTGTCGCTGCTGTCTTTCCAAGAGGCCGTGGATCGCCTCAAGTAGAACCGTCTGCTCGTTGATCGGAGTAGGGACGGCAGGTGTGAGTGGTAGCGGTGGAGGTGTGTTGTTGAAGTTGGTGCTGGTGTCGTTCGGGGAATCCATAACCTTGAATGAAAAATTTAGGTTAGGACAGATTCAAAGTATATGATTCAAAGAATATGATTCAAAGAATATGAAATTGTAAGATTCAAGGAATATGAATTGTAAAGAATGTTTTAGTTGCTGGTTCTTATGTTATATTGCTTAGATTGTTCACGCAGAGCAGAATTGCATGGTAGGGTTCCATATAGCTCTAACCTGCATGGGCCACCAACAAAACCCCTCATGCCCCGCTTCCCGGTGTACCACGAAGGGGACGCGACTGGCCGCTACATATTTACTCTGAAGTAAATACGCTAAGCGTATCTAAGCAATATAAAAATGCATAAGAGACAAAAGATATAATTGAACATCAATTTTATTTATTCACATTCTTTTTAAAATACATGGGATAAAGCGATGCCTAAACAATGGCATAACAGAAATGAAAAGTACTGAAATGAAATGTGTACAATGAATCTAAAGCTCTGGGTCGTAGGCTAGATGATCCAAGTCCTCGCCGGTGGGCTCGATCTCCTGAGTGTCCGGATCACCTGACAACATTCCAAAGAAGAAAGAGAAGGAATGTCGTCAGCGAACAATCGCTCGGTAAGTCCTAAAGATAAGGGAGAAATAGAATAGACAGAGAGAGAAAGTAGCTTTTAAAGTTGTATTATATGGTTAACGTTGTTGTTTGTAGCTTGGTACAGAAAGATACCAGTGTATACGAGAGGAGTCTCTACATGCCAGAGACTAAGGGCAATAGGAGTACAAGGAACCGTTTATGCCACGGTACAACAGCAACATGAATTCAGGTTAGGTGTCTAAAGTCTTGCAGTCTCGTGCCACTTCTAACACCTTCCGTACCAATCTACCCTTTAGAAACCCCGTGATATATTGATTGTACAGCTGTATTGTCTTGTATAGATGGATGACGTGCCGAAACCATGATATCAGTAGAATGGATGTAACTGGAGAATCATGTAGATGGAAATATATCCATTGTTCGGTTCGGTCAATACAGATTGAATAAATTGAATATATGGATTCATGGATTCATATTGAATTGTAGTATTGTAGATTGTACTTGAATCATATTCAAGTCAGATTATTTAAAATGAGACCCAGTCTGAGTCAGAACAATTAGAAAATAAATTGAAGTCCTGAATTAGGTTTTGATGTTATCGGTAACCGCTGCACATGGACGGCAGGATTTGTGTCTTTTTCGAAGACGATTACCGTGTTAATAACACCGTTTGTTAAGTTGTCTAACTTAAAATAAGTAAGCACCCACTTCTCCGGCTCCCTGAGGCTCAAGAGATTGGTCCCGCTTAAACCTATATTTACTAGGGTCCTTATTGTGATTTATAAAAGTTGAGGGCGTTTTATATAAAAATAATTTTGTATAATTTACAAAATACACCTCAAGTATTTAATTATCGTCTTTAGAGTTTTCATAGCTGTGGATTTTATATTTGTGATATTTCTAGTGAATAAACCTATTTTTCATAATACATGGTATTTAATTGTAAAGTGTTGGACTTGTATGGAATTTCATGGTATTTTCATGTAAAGTGATTCTTGTGATTTAGAAAAGTTGGAATATTTATATTATATAAAAAATAGATATTTTGATGTTACATATATATATATATTTATAAAAATAATTTTAATTTATTATTTTCTAAAAATTTCATTTTCTTAAGATATTTATATTTTTAAATCTTTCGAGACCGTATGCTCCTTGCGGAGGTCTGCATCTCACACTACTAAGCCCGATGATGTGCGATAATCCGCACCGTCCCGAACGGGTTCCCCAAATGGATTGTAGCGGCGCATTGCAAAGATTTGTAAAAATACGTAATCTTGTAGAAAACGGTTTTTATAAGTTAAAGGTAGTTTTGTGTAAAACGATATTTCCCGAATCTATATTTCCCAAAAGGTATTGTATTATGTTGCATATGAGTGTTGTGAAGAGGTAGGTCATTATCTCGTGATTTATCTAAAGGTATAGCAAGATTAATGATGTTTCAAAGTCGAAACCAAACTACATGGCATTTTACTGAAAAAGTACGATAAAAATTGCAACAGGAAATATTTTGCTATGAAACTTGTTCAACATGTTTTGTTAATGATTAATAGTCAAGATGTAAGAGTTTGATATGTTTTATTTAAGAAAAGATGGAGTTTTTAAGAAAAACCGAATCGGAAGTCGGATTAACTCCGCTTCCATCGGGTTTTAGTTTTACAAATTTTTAGAATAGAATAGAGAAGAGGGAGGTGAGACTTACTGGCTTTTGGTTTAAAGGAGAGGAAGGGGGAGTGGAAGTAGGTTCCGGTGCGTCATTTCGTCGCCGGGAGCTCCCAGGGTCGTCGTCGGAATTTCACCCTTCGCTAACTCCACTTGTACAAAAAAGTTCTAGAGCAATTTCTTGAGAGTTTGGACAGAGTTTGTGAGTGAAGGGGATGTGTTTAGGGGTGGTACTTATAGGGTAAAACTAGGGTTAGGATAGGTGAAAGGGTGTGAAGAAAAAATGTAATAAATTGTATTAAAAATTGGATTTATTGAGATTTTAAAGGGCTCTGTTAATGTGCAGAATTTTAAAAGTGTAAAGGGGAGTTAAGAAGTCGAAAAGTCACATCTTTCATGTTGGAAGATCGGCGATCCGACTCGGTCCGGCCGGCGCCGCCGGCCGAGTCGGCCGAATCGCCGTCGCCATGTGTCCAAAGTCGAGCCGTCTACCCCCTGGGACAGTTTGTTTTATATGTGACGTTTGGTTTTTACGAGTTATGCACGTGTAAGCTCTTGGGATTCTAAAAATTTAAAAGAAAACAATATTAAAAAATAATGTGGCTGATGGAATTTGAACTCTGGTGCTTTTGTTCAGCTATGCAAGGTCTTACCAATGAGCTACAAGCTCCTTCTTGCTATTAAAAAGCAAAACAAACTTATAAATTGTGCTCAGGCAAAAGTACTTCTTTCTATATTTTTGAAAAAAAATTGTACAGAAAGTTTAGGGTTGTTACATTCTACCCTCCTTATAAAAATTTCGTTCTCGAAATTTGTAAAAGGAAAGTGTAACAGATTCAAGGAAGGTTTGGTGACTGAAATTCTGATAGTGTACGAAAAATAACAAAGTGATACAAGGGTTTTAAAATGTGAAAGAGACTTACTAGTGTTACCTTGGTCAACTGTCTTGGCTTCTACGGCTGCTAAGGTGTAATCCTGTCGCCGTAGCCCATTCCTCCTAGCTGGAGGCACATTCCTCTATGTTTGGGGCATGTTTCTCTGCCCTCTAGGCATGTTCCTCAGTGCCTGATGGAATTGGCGAGTAGGCGGTGCAGGTGGTGGAGCTGTGAGTGCAAGACGAGGTGCAGGAGCCTGGATAGCTGGCCGCTGCGGGTAGTGGGTGGGTGTGTGAACTGAGTTGTATCTATAAGGACAGTTTCCAATTCTGTGATTGGATACGCCACAAATTAAACACAGGCCTTTTGCGCGCCTACAGTCCTTCCACAAGTGTCCCTTTCTCCTGCAGTAGTAGCAGAAGTCTGGACTCGACTGGTTAATGATTTTTTCTGAACTCCTGGGTTCAACAGTTAGTCCTGAAGAGGCTCCTCCTGCCATCTGATTGGCAGGGCGCTTCACTCCGGCAGATTGAGATCTGCCCTTCTTCTTCACCACTGCCTCGTGTCTTCGGGCAGCTTTCAAAGCCAAATCATGGGTTGGGAAATCCCCTGTAGCTAGAGCAGCTTGGATTTCCGGGTCGAACCCTTGCTGAAATCTTCTAGCTCTGATCTCAGCAGTCGGTATGAGATGGGCCACAAACCTGTTACGGTCTTGTGTTAGTTGTGTAGTATGTGATATAAAATCGAACATTGATACCTATCCTACCTGCTGAGCATGGTAAACTCAGTATCATACTCATCTACTGATTTGGTCCACATTGAATCTTGTTGCAGATGTATGAACTGCTGCTCCATATCAAAGCGGGTAGTCTCAGGGAAGTACTTTGCATCGAACATGTCGTGGAAAGTCTTCCATTCGATGGGTTGATCAAGACGGCTTTCTTCCGCCTTCCACCAGACCTGTGCATTGTCCGTGAGCTGCAGTTTCGCAACACGGACCCAAGCTATCTGATGGAATTGAGTAAATATGAAGTACTAAGCACTTTTTATGGCGTCCACGTGAGGTGCACGTGAGGCGCTGGGTGTTGCCCAATCAGTGCCGAGCACTCAGCCGTTTGGCTGCATATGAAATGCTAAGCACTTTTTGTATGGTGGCCACGTGAGGAGCACGTACGGCACTGGGCGCTGCCCAATCAGTGCTAAGCACTTAGCTATCTTTGGCTGCATAGGGAGTGCTGATCACTTTTATTCAGCGCCCACGTGTGTTTCACATGAAGGCTGGCCTTTATTCAGCGCCCACATGTGTTTCACATGAAGCGCTGGCCTTCTGTTTTGGGCGCCCGTGTGTTATTCACGTGAGGCGCTAGACGCTGTTAAAAGAGGGCGCCCACGTGAGGCGCTGGTCTTTTTTCCCTTTTTTTAGAGATTAAATCTCTGTTAATAGCATTTTGACCATTAATGATCATCAAGATCTTCGTTTTTTGAAGATCTGGGATCGGTTTTTTCTTTAAGAACTAAGTTCTTTTATAGGTTCTTTTCTCCTTTTGTTTTTTCTTTTGGACCTAGTTCTTTTCTAGATCTTTGATTCTCAAGAACAAAATCTTCCTGATGAGAATTCAATTCTCAACTTATGAGAGACTTATCTTGTGGATCTCAGATCCAGAGAAAGAATTAAGTTCTTTAAAAATGGTTAAACCCTTAGATGTGATAGAGATATTTTGATCTCTTTTTTTACCTCGGATTTTGAGAGGAAAGGTCTTCTTCTTTGAGAATTGAATTCTCTGTTCTTTTTGAGAGCTCCTTGTATTTTTGTAGAAGCTTATAGGGGTTTTCTTAATCACAATTGGATTTTTAATCCAAGTGTTCTCTGTTTTACAGAGAGCAATTTTTCTTGTTTAGAAAGATTGAGAGAATATATTCCAAAATAGAATTTTATTCTATAATTGGATTTTTGATCCAACCGAGAGTATCTTTCTTATTTTAGACAGATTTGGGAAATGTTTTCTCCCAACAGAATTGTAGGATGTTTTTCGTCACCCCATTGAGATGGGAATACGCGTCGCTTGTCAGGCGTACTACAGATTTCCCCTGCCTAGGGTAAGCGGGGGTTTATTGGTTATGCGAATCCGAATCTCCAGCAGCCATGGACTAAGTTGCCGTTAATTACCCCTCGCCTTTGGAGCGAGGGAACTTTTGATTGACGGGTCAAATAGTCATGCGAACTCAGAGTGCAGTGTGCCTGTGTTGTATTTTGAAAGGGTTTTGGATATATCGAGGGCCTCGCAGACGCGTGCATGGCATGTGGGCGCTGGGCAGAAGCAGATCTCCCCACAAGTTGAGAATTTAATTCTCATCGGGGAGATTCTGTTATGCAGACTCAAAACTTAGAGGAAAGAACTAAGTTTGAAGAATTTAATTCTTCCAAGGATATAGGAATTTAATTCCTCTGATAAAACTATGGTTTAACCTTATAAAAGAATTTAATTCTTATCAAAATAAGGGATCTGAAGTGCTCAAAACTCGGATCAAGATTTCCATGCACATAAAAGAAATGATTAGCGTTCAACACTATTACGACAGATCACATGTTCCCACGTGAGCATCTCTGAGGAAAAAAAAGGAACGACGGACGATCGAGTCACGTGATCCCCCTAATAGTGCTTAGCACTTATAAAAAGAAAAAGGGAATAAATCAAAGACCGTTCTCATTTTAGGACGCCTCACGTGCTCCCACGTGACCCCCAATAATGCTTAGCGCTTATAAAAGAAGAAGGGAATAAACCCAAAGAAGCAATACCCAATCTTCAGGCGCCTCACGTGCCACACGTGAGCGCTCCAAATTTCAGTGTTTAACACTGCTTAAGAGCCTCACATGGGAGCACGTGAGCGCTAAACAAATATCAGTGTTTAACACTATGAGGGGGCCATCCTTAGCCTAAATTAGCCAAGTCTCCTGAGGCCAAAAACCTTTTAACCATCAATCAACCGAGCCCTCTTATATTCAGGTCTCCCCAAATCGATCTTAGTTCCAAAGATAACTAATGATCTCCTGACACATAGCATCTAAAATGATGTTCGTTCCACCATGATCTCTCCCTTCAATCTGGAGTTCGGTTCAATGGTACATCTCTCCACATCTTTGATACATGTCGTTGTAATTCCTCAACGTCTTCAGAGAGATGGAGGGTCCTGATAACCACAGCTCTTTGGTACACTCTCAAACCTATGAGCACATTCCTATGGACCGCAATGTCCTTAAACTAGCTACGGACCGTAACGTCCTTAAACTAAAGAAATAGAGCCCAAATGCTCTTTTGTTGGGTCTGAATGACCCCAAAATCATGTTGAGTAAATCTTAGTCTAAAAATTAGACTAACGTATCCTCCACAAACATTTAAGTTAATCTTGATCCCAAATGAGATTAACGATCCTTAAATTAAACCAAACCCAAATCTAAGAAAATACGGATTTGGACTGATCCACGCCCTACGGGCGACAACATAAATTAGTCTCCGCATACAATCCATGAGCAACCAAAAATAAAACAAACACACACGACACGAAGTGACATTCTGGAGAAGGAGAAAGTGGTTATCGCTACGCGGTAACGTAATTAACTGCAGGGGCTTACGCCTGCAAGAAAGAGCATCCCCACAATCAAAAACTCCTCACAACGAGGGGGAATGTGACGAAATCTACTACAACGGCCGCATCCGTCCAAATCTCCGATACACGGTGCCATAAGTCAACTTGGCATCTTCGGAGAGGTGGACGGATAAATCCAAATAGCATGCCCCCAAATTCAGGCAAGACGTTTGTCTTCCCGGTTTTCGGCGATAAACAAGTGCTTAGAAAACAGGTTGATATCCCCGTCGCCTAAGGCTTTTCACCCTCATGAGCCGTGATGGTCTCATAAAGATGTTTTTTCCTACGAGTCGAGAGGATCTCGCTGGTGTATCCTAATGTGAAATATAGATAACCCTTTTTTTTGATAGGGGTCCGTTAGGTTTGTGGTACTAGGGTTTTAATCCGTAGCACAGTCGCGTTGGCTGATATATCTCTCGATATGCAGTCTTTAAGACGCTGTTCGAGTAGCCCCGCGACTGTCGTGTCTTTGATCTCTTCGGGGGCTGGACAAGACGTCTTCAAGCAATCTCCTTAGGTCATATTACCGTCGGAAGAGCAAGCGTTAGGAATTTGCCGTAACACTTTTCACTTAAGGTTAGGCTCAAGTTGGAGCCTCGATGAGTCATAACCGCACCTTTCTGGGGTGGAATGATCTCCTATGGCCTTTTGGGTTTTATATGAGTTTCCGTTAAGACCCGAAGCTAGGAATATGCCGTCACTTTGTTTTTTGTTTTGACGATGTCATGTCGATTCTTTCGCTGAAATAGGGTAGACATCTGTATGACCTCTATGCTGTATGTATTTCCATCAAGATCTGGATCTTGGGATATGCCGTCACTCATCTTTTGTTCGACCCTTGGGTCTTTGTTGACGTCGCGTCTGCACCCTGCTTGCATGAGAAGTACGTCGAGTCAATCTCTAGGCTGTAGATGTCGCCATCAAGATCTGAAGTTAGGAATATGCCATCGCTCCACTTTGATTTGACCCTTGGGTCTTTGTTGACGTTGCGTCTGCATCCTGCTGACATGAGAAGCATGTCGAGGTGGAGTTAGGAGGTTGCTATCACACCTTTTTGATTTATCTCCTTGGAGCCTTTGTTGACGTCACGTCTGCACCCTGTTAGAATGAGAAGAACGTCGAGCTGATCTCTAGGCTTTAGATGTACCGTCGAGACTTGGAGCTCCTTTTGACGAAGCCTGGTAGGAAAATATGGTTCCCATTCTTTCATTTGTGCCCATGGATCGTATATAAGAGTCATTATGGACATACTTGCAGGGCAAAGAAAATTTTATTTTATTTTATTTTTTTATTTCCGCGATCCTCTATCTTTTCAGCTTTTCATATCGTGCAAGTCGCGATTGCCCAATCATTTCAGCTATTTTTCGCGGTGCCTAATCATTTCGGCTATTTTTTTTATTTTTACCTGCTGCTTTTTATTGCGAGTTGGGGACTTGGTCCTGATACCCATCTTGGCATCAGTATCGCTGCAACTGGAATATTGTCAGGAGCGAATCATCATTTGCCTTTGCGAGAACTTGAAATTTGATACCTATTTAGGCATCAGCATCGCTACAACTGGGATATTTCCATGAGCGAATCATCATCTGCCTTTGTGAATTTGGACAAAGGTGGCTTAGCAAACAGGGTTAGAATCCTGCCGACTAAGGATTTTGACTTTATGAGCCGTAAGGGTCTCACAAAGGCATTTCTCCCTACAAGTCGAAAGGATCTCGTAAGTGTATTTTCTTCTTAGGAATCATGGGGATTCCTAAGTGGTATTTTCTCTTGTAAGTCGTAAGGATCTTCTAAGAGTGTTTTCTCCTTATAAGTCGAGAGGAATTACAAGTGTCGTTCACCATATAGGGACATTTCCCGCCATTGGTAGAACTTGGTAAGGGAATATTTATTTGTGCCCGTGGATTGTATACAAGGGTCAATATTGGACCGCCTGTAAGGCAACTTGGGGGATATGACGACTTAAGAACAGATTCAAATCCCTGTAGTTTAAAGCTTTTGAATCTTATGAGCCAAGTGGGCCTCATAGGAGGAATTCTCCTTACGAGTCGTGAGGATCTCATAAGTGTTTTTTTACGAGATTGCGCCCTTCCGGGTTTTCACAAGCTTATCGGTAGTCCTACTATTTTTACTCATGACGCCCTTTCGGGTTTTCATCCGTGCCCATTTCTCTTTTGAACATACCATTTTTTTTAATGATGGAATACCCAAGAGTAGTTTCACTGCAGGTGTCCATCAATTTGTCGGTGGGACTTAGGGGTGGCTTCAATGCTGGAATAGCTGTGCAGCCAGTGGGACTTGAGTTGCAATTTTTGCTTCTAAGACTTCGATTGCAATATAGCTCTCAAGGGAATTTATTGCCGTATTTGGGGCGATGCACTAGTTTAGGGACGTTCCGGTCCATTATCGCCATGTTTGAGGCGAAATTTTAGTTTAGAAACTTTTCGGTCCATTGTCGCAGTTTTTTAGGCGGATTGTTAGTTTAAGGACTCTTCGGTCCACTATCGTCATATTTGAGGCAGATAATTAGTTTAAGGACTTCTCAGTCCTTTGTCGCCGTTTTTGGAACGACGGAGCTTTTTTGTATACTATTCTCAGAGTTCTGACTCAGGAAGATAGCGAGCGGACACGAGCGTCGTCATCTATCATTGACCTAAGTCATGACTCGTCAAGCATAGTATTTTTTGAGGAATCGGCCGTTTATTTGCCGGAAGGGTCTTTCACCATATATATTCATGAGCAGGTAGGCTCCACCTTGGTAGACTTTGTCTATGATGTACGGGCTTTCATAATTCGGCTCGAATTTCCCCCGTTTTGCACGATTGGAAATCATGGGTCTTTTGACAACTAGCACGAGTTTGTCTTGGCGAAATATTCTCGGCCTGGTCAGTTTTTCATATGACCGTGTCATCCTCGCCTTGTAAGCTTCCAGATTTTGTTGTGCTATAAGGCGAATTTTGTCGAAGGCATCAAGCTCCTCAAATCGAAGATGAGCATTTTCTTCATCTGTCAGCTCGTATCAGACCGCTACTCGCAAAGAGGGGAGTTCTATTTCTAGGGGAAGCACTGCTTCCGTGCCGATACCAATGCGTATGGTGTTGTATTCGTAGCCGTTTTGAACGTTATTCGGTATGCCCAGAGAGGTTCGTGCAACCTTTCGTGCCAATCTCTTTTGTTTCTAGACACTATTTTATTTATAATCTTTGTTAAGCTATTGTTGAAAGCTTCAGCTAGACCGTTAGCTCGAGAATTATAGACTGAAGAGTATCTGTCACGCCCCACTTTCCAGAGTACGCTAAGATGGGCACGTGACATAGCCAACCATGCTACCTATGGATAGAAAAAATCCTTCCGCAGTCACATTACGGTTGTAGAGATATCAAGAACAGGAAAGTAAACTAACTATCTAGTACATGTCCATAAGCCAGAGTAAAAGAGTCAAGAAATAACAATATGCAGAAGCCAAAAGATACAATAAATGAAACACCTAGAAGTGAAACTACATACCGACAGGAACTTCACCGCTCGTTTAACAGCGGCAATACTCCTGATCGGTCCGAAACAAGGTAGAAGAATCTGGGCCATGCAAAACCTAGACGTCAGCGCGTCATGTCATCAAGCAATAAAATATAAACAGGGTAACAGGCAATGCAAATATAATCATGAATGAAAAGAAGATGCAACAGTAATGTAAATCAGGGCAGTGAAGGGTAGTGTGCAGTGAGTACACTAAACCGTTCTATTGGGTTTTCTACTCTAAAGTCTTTGAAATCAAATTGATGAATCATCGATGTAACTCAATAGTATCCCGTGCATACCCAGGACCACGGTCCAGATTCTCGGGCTGAAACCGAGACATGCCGCCAGGCACTAAAACAGGAATATGCACAGATGAATGATGTCAGCAGCATCATCCCAAGGCTGGCCTAGCCTCTAAAACTGATCAGAACAAGTATCGAACTGTTGAGTTACAAGTCAGGTTTCACCATTGATTTCCCCATACCCCCAAGTTATATGTGTATGTCAAATCAGGTATTCAGTAATCAAGAACTAATGCCAACACAGGATCAGGTAAGAGCAGGTTTGTCTGGATAGACAATAGGAACGGTCCGTGAGGACTACACGTCAGGTTTGTTGGCATTAGGCATGAGATCAGGTAACGGGTCAATCCATGGTACAACAGGTCAAGTCAGGTAGTGTACGGTACCATGTCTGTCAATCGATATATGTGTAGCAAGTCAGGTCAGGGTGTAAAAGACAACATGTGGGTACTCATAAACAGCTAGCATGATCATGTCTACAAGTAATCAAGCATGGTTATCAACAATATAATCTAAGCAATGAATTAAGCAATAAAGCAGATTTGTTTATTTAGCTGTACAGTTATCAATTGTGTTAAACAGACAGTGTCAACATAATGTGAATACAGAATGATAGATGTAACTGCTGGAAATATGTTAATAAATATTGAGTGTCCCAAGGATGCGACGACATGTATAATCTGTTTAATGAATGCAGTCGTAATTAGACCGGTTAAAGTTGCACATGAATGTCTAATAGGCTAAACTGGATAAAAAAAAAAGTACCATAGCAGTAAACAAATGTGATCTATCATGTACAGGTGATGGTTAGATGTAAATAATCAGATGCAAGATTAAGTTTCACGTTCGGAATCATAAAATGTACAACGGAACTTTATACGGTTAATTTGAAATCCATTTCTATCAATTATAATTAGGGATTTAACAGGAAATAATTAATTTAGCATATGAATAGTTTAAAATAGCATGTAGCAAATTTCACTTGCCTCGATGGGTCGCGAAACGGAAAACGGAACGTTACGCGTCGGCGGGGAAAAATCACGACGCGTGCACGGTTCACGGAAAGAACCCAAACGACGAACAGTGGAGTCACACGGGTCAGGGGTCCTCGCTGGGTCGTCGGGAAACGTCGCCGACATCGCCGGATTCCGGCCAAACACAAAACAGTAAACATCAAAATATTCAGGAATGCATGAAATAAAAGGGAATAGAAGATTAAGAAGGAAGAAGAGAAGGAGGATTAAGAGCACTGGCATACAGGGTTGCAGAGGAGGTGCTGTAGTGGCGGTGAGATCAATCGCGGGGAGAACGATGGGACTCCGACTACGCCCAGAGAGTCCTTCAAACAGTAGAAAACCTTTATACCAGAACACAGAAGAAGAAGAAAGGATGAGAGGGAGAAGGAACGCTTACTAGGGGTTTGGGAGACGTCTGCGAATGCCAAGGTGGGAAGTCGTCGGCAAGGGATCGCCGGCGAGGTCAAAGGCAAGGTGACAAGGTCCACGTTGCAGGGATGACTCGGGCTAGGGTTGCAGGATTAGGTGCTCGGGGAAAGATCAGAGGGCAAGAACAAAGGGAGAGGGAGATGGTGACGACGAGAAGGGGGAGTCGGCGGCGATGGAAGGCAATGCTGGGTTCCTGGTCGCAGTGGGTTTCTGGGTTTAGTGGGTCTGCTAGAGGGAGGATGAAAGAGAAGAGGTGATGGAGTTGAGGGTGACGAGGAGGATGCTGGAGGTGTAGACGAGGAGAGAGGGGACGAGGGAAAAGTAGGGTTAGGGTTTCTTCATGGGTTTCTCGTGGCCGTGCGGTTAATAAAGAAGAAGAGAAGAAGAATTAGAAAGAGGGAGGTGACGGGATACCCACGGCGGTGACGCGACTCTAGGAGCGCACAGTAATCGCGAGAAGAGAGAGAGAGAGGGCGCAAGAGGAGAGAGAGGGAGAGGGAGAGAGAAAGAGATCTCGTGGGGAGGAGAGAGAAGGAGAAAGAGAAGAAAGAGAGAGAAACAGAAGGTGGGGTCGCAGGAAGGAGGCTCACGATTAGCTCGTGGTGAGTCACAAGAAAATGAGAAGGAGAAGAAAAGAGATTCTCTGATTGGTGAGAGAGAAACCAAGAATTGTGGGGCCCGGGGTGAAAAGGGTTGTGATTGGCTCAGAAAGATTTCTGGGGGTTAAAGATTGGTTAAGGAAATATGAGAAGATAGCTAAAATTTAAAGGGGATTTCACATGCAGAAAAGATTTGCAACTTAACCAATTATTTTCCTACGCTAATAAATAGGTTAAGTAAAATTAAAATATTAAATAATTAAAATTTGGCGGAATACAAAATAATTCAGAATTGCGCCCGGGTCGGGTCCAAAAATTGAATTCGAAATACGAAAATTATTGGCGGATTCCAAAAATTAAAATGAAGTATCTTATAATTAAAAAGCATACCCCCAAGAACGGATGCACGTACGTGCGCGTAGCCGCCCAAACACGTCCGTTTCACTGAACGGGACGAGAACACGATGCAAGGATGCTACCACAGGGTTAGGGGTGTCAAGCAGGCCATGAAATACAATTTTAATTTATATTACATGATTTAAACTGTTATATGCAAAAGATGTGATACAGGACAAATACCAGTATGTACTAAATTATGAAACGCACTAGTCCATGCAACAAGTCAAGATAACCTATACCTGAGAGTTAAACAGGTTCAAGCAAGCGGGTCGGGTCGAATGCCCAGTAACATGTAAAGTACTATTCGCACCCAAACACGCCAAATCAGGAATAGACCATGGATAGTAAAATACTGAAACTGGAATTGGTATAAATGAACTTGGGTGTTACATTATACCCAACTACAAAAGAATTTCGTCCTCGAAATTCCAAGAACAAGAAAGGATAATCAATCAAGAAACTACAAAGATAGATGGGATAACTTCTGTCGGACTTCATCCTCTCGTTCCCAAGTTGATTCTCCATGTGAGCGATTACTTCAAGAAGACAAGTACAACAGTGATAACCTCGCTTTTAAGAACCCTTTCTCTTCGATCCACGATTGATCTCGGTCGCTCCTCAAGGGTTAACTCTTCTCGTACAGTCATCTCCGAAAGATCCAATACATGTGTTTCCTCTCGACCATACCTACGGGGTTGAGATACGAGAAACTCGTCATGAACATTCTCCAAAGATTGCGGTAACACCAAACGATGCGCCACTTCTCCAATACGCCCCAAAATCTTAAAAGGTCCAAGGAATCGAGGACTAAACTTTCCTCGGCTTCTGAAACGGATCACCCCTCAAGTTGGTGACATTTCCAAGAATACTAAACCACCAACAGCGAACTCTAGAGGTCTTCTCGATGTAACTGCCCAACTCTTTTGTCGGTCTTGTGCTACCTTCATATGATTCCGGATAGTACAAACCTTCTCAACTGTCTGCACAACCAAATCTGGTCCTAACAATCTTCGTTCCCCGACATCATCCCAACAAACAGGTGAACGACACTTGCGAACACATAAAGCTTCGAATGGAGCCATCCTAAAAGTCGCCTGGAAACTGTTGCTGTAAGAAAACTCCACCAAGTGTAGATGATCCTCCCATGAACCCTTTGGAGTCTAATATGTAAGATCTCAACATGTCTTCGAGAATGTGGATCGCTTTCTCCGACTGGCCATCTGTTAGAGGGTGATAAGCTGTGCTAAACTTCAATCGAGTCCCCAAACTTCTCTGTAAGCTCCTCCAGAAGTGTGCTAAGAAACGAGTGTCACGGTCGGACACGGTGCTCCCAGGTACTCCATACAATCTCACAATCTCCTGCATGTATCGTTCTGCCAACGCTTCCGTTGATTGACCAACTCGAAATGGTATGAAATGAGCTGCATTGGTCAATCGATCAACAATCACCCAAACTACATTGTTGCCTTTTGGACCCCGCGGTAAAGCTGTCACGAAATCCATAGTTATATGTTCCCACTTCGATTGAGGAATCGGAAGTGGTTGCAATAAACCAGTAACCCTCTGATGTTCAGCCTTAACTTGCTGACACACCAAGCACTTTGCCACAAAACGAGCAATCTCCCGTTTCAAACCTTCCCACCAGAATTGCTGTCGTAAGCCTCGGTACATCTTCGTACCTCCTGGATGTCCGGAATAAGCTGAACTGTGTGCCTCCTCCATAAGCTCTTCGCGAACATCTCTCTTTGGCACACACAAACGGTTGCCAAACCTCAACGAACCATCTTTGTGGATCAATAAATCTGTTCGTAGTCCGGCTTCAACCTGTTCTCGAAATTTCTGAAATCTTAGGTCCGGCAATTGCACTGCTTCAATATCCTCGATCAACGATGACTGTACTTGCAGTTGCATCATCTAACCCAAAGAACGCGGTAGCACGATCTCCAACTCGAATCTCCGAAAGTCTTCAATAAGTTCCCTTGGTGCAGTCAACATCAGAATTTCTGGCAACCGATTAAGCGCTTCCGGCACAACATTAATTTCCCGGGTGGTACTCAAGATCAAGATCGTAGTCAGCCATCAGCTTCAACCATCTTCGCTGTCTCACAATTAGCTCCTTCTGAGCGAACACGTACTTTAGGCTTTTATGATCGGTGAATATTTTGACCCCTTTCGCCCAATAAGTAGTGTCTCCAAGTCTTCAAGCGAAACTCCCAGCCGCAAGTTCCAAGTCATGAGTTGAGTAATTCTTCTCATGGGCCTTCAACTGTCTCAACGCGTAAGCTACAACCTTCTCATGTCGTATCGAACCACATCCCAAACCTTTCCCAGATGTGTCGCTGTGAAACACCAATCCTCCGGAACCGTCTGGTACGGTTAAAACAAAAGCGGTTATCAAATCTTGCTCCAACGCCTCAAAGGATGACGCACACTTATCTGTCCACACAAATGGTAATTTCTTGTGCGTAAGCTTGGACAGAGGCTCATCCAAACGAGCAGAATTCTTCACAAACCTTCTATAGTATCCTGCAAGTCCAAGAAACTTCTGATCCTTACAACGTTCTTCGGAATCGGCCGGTCTTGAACTGCTGCAATCATCTCGGGATCAACGGCGATTCCATCACCGGATACGACATGTCCCAAAACTTTACCTCTTCGAGCCAAACTCGCACTTGCTCATCTTTGCATATGATCTTTCTTGCCTCCAAGTCTGCAGTGCAATCTTCAAGTGTTCTGTATGCTCTTCAATGCTCCTCGAATAGACTGGAATATCTTCCATGACCATTACTAAAACTGGTCCAAGAATGGTGGGAAGATTTAGTTCATCAAGTACATAAATATTGCCGGTGTATTCGTTACTCCGAAGGGCATTACTAATACTCGTAATGTCCATACTGAGTTCGGAACGCAGTCTTGCGAATATCTTCTGATTTAAAGCGGTTATCCGGAAGACGGTATGCTTTTGGTCTTCAGGATGCATTTTTATTTGATTGTATCCTGAAGATCCATCCATGAAGGAGCTGGGACATTTCTGATCGACTAGCATACTCTTGACCTCATGGGTAGACGTGTTATCGATCATCAGCTCGGTAACAGGTACTGGGAAATCATCATTCGGGCAAACTTTGTTGAGATTCCGAAAATCCACGCAGATGCGCACCGTCCCATTTTTCTTCATCCTTGGCATGATGTTAGCGATCCAGTCGGGGTATTGAATTTCTTGGATGAAACCAGAGTCGATTAGTTTCTTGACTTCAGCGTTGATACTCATCTCAAGTTCGAGCCGCATTCTTCTTGGCGCCTGTTTGACTGGCTTTATGTCCGGCGATATGGCCAGTTTATGTATTGCTACCTTTGGATCTAGACCCGGTATCTCGGAATATTTCCATGCGAAGTAGTCTTTATATTGCATGAGCACGTCCTTTAACGTGGCTACCTATTTTTCAGATAGTAGCTCACTGAAGAATGTCGGCCTCGGCTCATTTTTCGTCCCTAAGTCAATTTTCCTTAGGTTGTCCGCCGTAATGTGTATCCCATCTTCCAGCTCTTTTGGTGTTGGTGGAAACTCGGAGATCGCCCCATCCTCATCTTCATTTGTGAAGCACATGTGGAGGTCATCTATAGTCTCATGCTCTCCCTCTTTTGAGAGTGTTATCATATGGCAAGTACTAGTTCGCTTCCCTTTTTGTGGTTGAGCTGGTCCTATCCTCTCGGTATAGATCCTCTTTGGCTCATGCTTTTGCGGCGGGGTTACCCTCCAGCTGTCGGATAAAGCAAAACTGCCTTGTTGACTGGTCATCTACCCAGTCTTTGAAAGTGAAGCAGTCTTCAAGGGGATGACCTACTTCTCGGTGGTAGGAGCAATAGTCCGGATGATAGACCTCGTTTATTTGTTTAAGGTGCCGAGACTCCGGAAGTGTCATAATTTGGTGCTTCATGACAAGGTTAAATATTTTCCTCATCTTGTCTTGGGGAAAGAGTATTTCTGACCCATCTTCTTTATAAAGGACAGGTTCCAATCGACCTTTTCTCGATTGCACGGCTTCTTAGATCCGCTTTGTTGTTTTCGAACGTTGTTTGCGTTTTTTGCCCTGTTTTTTCCTCTATTTCAGGATTTTCCCCTTTCGTGAGGACATACAGCGGGCCGGGGATGAAAAGCATTATAGTCTTCCTTCTACGCAGATTGCTGATTGAGACGTTGCGTCCTGGCCTTTTCATAAATGGCCATTTCACGGCTGTGATTGTCCCGGCTCTTTTGACAAGCTTCTTTTATTAACCTCTCTATTTGTTCTTCGAGTGGTAGATTTAACGTTCTTAGAGCGGGATTTCGCTTTGTTTCAACGTCACAGCCATTCGGAAGAGCGTTTTCCCCTTCGCTGGAGTTGTTTATGACGCGGCAGCTGTGAAACTTCTCCCGTTTCTTGGACCAAACGTATCCGAGCCCGGTTGTCTCCATTTTCCCGTTGGGCATCTTTCGCTGAGTCCCGGGAATATTCCAAATCTTTTTGTAGAATTGGGTTTGTCGAACAGTTTGTTCGAGGGGTACACCTTGGCATCTCAATAGCCTTTTCAATCCTTCCGCATAGTATCTTGGCAGATGGATTGTTTGAAGCCTGTCAAGTGAAAAATTAGCACCATGCCAGACTTATTTTTCTACTTTGGTCTCCGTAGATTGGTAGAAGAGAATCGCTTTTTCACCTCTTCGCCTGGAAGGGACGTAGTAAGTCTGTAGTTCTTGTACGCTGTATGTATCGAGCACATCAAGTTCCTTTTAATGCCGAGGCAGAGCCATTGTGATTTGCAAACTCTGATCTACTCCGGGGAGGGTTTGCGCCGACGGGAGGATGGAGAACACTGCGTCGGCCTCATCCGCAGAGTCGTTGATAAAGACCAAAATAGAAGTAGATGGTCCAGGCCTGTTGTTTTCTTTTTGGGTTGCCCGAGTAGACTATTTCTTCATCTTCCTCGGAATCGCTCCCAAAGATTGGGATAGTAACGACGGATTTCTGTTTATCCTCCGGCTTGTGACACCTCTCCGTATCTTCGAAGTCTGGTAGAAAGTACTTTGCGTCTTCATATTTTCGGAGCTCGTTTACGGAGAACGGATTAAGCTCCCCTGTGACGGTGTACTTTAGGTCGTCTTTGAAATACTTCATACACTGATGTTGTATAGAAAGGATGATGTTGTACTCGTGTAACCAAGCCTTGCCGAGCAGAGCGTTATAGCAAGTCTTGGCGTTAATGACATGAAATTTAATGTCAGTGATGAGTAGACCGAAGCGTAACGTCAGTATTACGGACCCAAGCGTCCGTGACGACTGTGAGTCGAATTCGGAGATGGTAATTTTGTCTCGGGCCAGATGCTGAACATTCATGCAAATCTCATTCAGCACTCTCACGTTAAGAAGGTTGACGGAGGATCCGTTGTCAATGAGGATTTTCTCTATTTTGATGTCGTGGCAGTACCTGGTGACGTATAACGGGCAATTATGTTCGCACATACCGAGGAGGAGTTTTTCATCGCTGAATGTAATGTTAGTTGTGTGAACTTCTGTCAGCTCATCCTTCATCTTCTCTTCTGTGAGGAAAGCTTGGAACTTATCAGGCTCTTATATTGCCTTGATCAGAGAATCTCATGCTTCTTTGGACAGGAGGAGAGCATCCAATATGCTCAGTTGTGAGGGTATTTTCCTCAAATGCGCTGAGATATTGTAATCTACCTTGTGTTTCCTAGGCAGGTCCTTGGCTGTGAGCTCTATGACAACTCCATCGTCGAGGGCAATTTCCTCAGGGATTTTTTCCTTCCCTTTGTCTCTTTTGCTCGAACCTTTGTTTGTTGGTCCGAGATTCTTCTCAGGCAGCGTGCGGTTACACAGCCAAATATTCTCACAGTCCTTCTCCTCCTCTTCTTTTTCGGAGGTGGAGTCTTTAAAGAGAGGTCTAAGGGGTATTTCGTCCTCAGAATTGCTCCCAAAAGTAAGAACTTAGGGTTTTTCCCCTTTCGGACTGGTATCAACCATATGACAGTTGCCAGTCGTTTTTCACGCGCATCTGTCATACTTTTTTGCCGTCGACGAGTTTCGCGCTTGAGATGGGAATACGCACGCACTTGCCAGGCGTACTACAAATTCCCCTTGCTTAGGGTAGGTGGGGGTTTATTGATTGTGGGGATCCGAATCTCCGGCAGCCGCAGACTAAGCTGTCGTTAATTACCCCTCGCCTTTGGAACGAAAAAACCTCCGATTGATGGGTCAAATAGGTCATGCAAACTCAACGTGCAATGTGCGTATGTTTTGAAAGGGTTTTGGATATATCGGGGGCCTCGCAGAGTTTTTACGGGGGTCCTGCTACCCGGATAGCGGGCTGGGGGTCAAGGGGGCTAGCAGCCCCCTTACGGGGTGCGTGGCAGCACCCCATTAGAAAAATTTTCTAACGGGGGAAGTATATTTAGTGTAGAGTGCATATAAAAATGGGGGGAGCATCTTAAAGACGCGTGCATGGCACGTGGGCGCTGGGCGCCCATGGGTCACATGCCTGGCTCGTGAGCACTGGTGCCTGCGGGTCACTTGCCTGCCCATCTGAGGGAACTCACCTAAGGTAAAGGCATGTGGGCGCCGGGCGCCAGAGGGTCACGTGTGCAGCACGCGACTGCTGGGCGCCAGGGGTCACGTGTGCAGCACGCGACCGCTAGGCGCTAGCGGGTCACATGCGCTGCACGCGACCGCTGGGCACTGAGTGCCCGCGGGTCGCGTGAGGCGCACGTGGGCACTTAGCGCCCGCGGGCCGCGTGCCTTACACGCGCCCGCGGGTTACGTGTGCTGCACGCGACCACTGGGCGCTGTGCTCCCTCGAGTCGCGTGAGGCGCACATGGGCGCTTTATTGCCCACGGGTCACATGCCATGCACCCGAATGCTGGGCGCCCGTGGGTCCCATGCCCTGCACGCGACCACTGGGCGCCCGTGGGTCACGTGCGCGGCACGCGACCACTGGGCCCGTAGGTCACATGCACGGCACGCGACCGCTGGGAACACCAGCAGAAAAAGGGGCTTAGCCCCTGGGTTAGGAGTTAAACTCCTAAGGGATTTTGAGTGGA
The DNA here is from genome assembly GCA_030015575.1 of Agapanthus africanus. Taxonomy (NCBI): domain Eukaryota; kingdom Viridiplantae; phylum Streptophyta; class Magnoliopsida; order Asparagales; family Amaryllidaceae; genus Agapanthus; species Agapanthus africanus. Next base: position 574,055,027 of record JASDDO010000016.1, read on the forward strand.
GTTAAACTCCAAAATATTTATATTTGGAGTTAAACTCCTAAATGATCTAGAATAGGAGTTAAACTCCTTTAAGGATTTGGGTCTTGGAGTTGAACTCCCTAAAGATCTTCAGAGATGATCAAAGGGGATCCCTCTCTTCTCTCTTTAGCCCAGGAGCTTCTTTTGAGCCTTATATCTGTCCAAAGTTGGATTTTTGGAGATGGGTCTCCTTCTTCCTTCTCTTGATCGGCTGGATCTAGGAGAAAAGGGGGTGAGACTTAAAAGTCTCCCCTTTTCGAGATCTGATTGAATATCCGAGCTCCCCTTCAAGGGTCTTGTGGTGAAAAACTATTTCTTTTTGGAAAAGGGAAGAGTTAACATCTTGATTTAATTTAAAAGGGGGAAGGTTTTAGAACCTTGAAAAAGGAGAAAGAGGCACAAACCCTAGTTTTCTTAGAAGGGAAAAGTTATTCTTTATCTTATTATCATGTTGCCTTTTATTGGCTTACAAATATACATATAGCCCCTTGGGTTTTACAAAATGGCATTTTGCCTATCTCATGCCTCATGTGCTCATTTCTTTTGCACATGAGCCATGAGCTTTACAAAAATTTGGCTTTATGCCCATTTTCCTTACATTTATGCATAAAAAAATTATATCAAAATTATTTATTACATAATTTTTTATTTCGGCATGGGGGAGGCCGGCCGCGGAGCTCGACTTGGGCATGGGCCCACTTGCTTGGGTTTGGGGTTGACCTTGACTTTGACCCGGTCAACTGGGGTGCAAATTTTGACCCCAACAATCCTCTTGAAGTGTTTTTGATGAGCAACGTATCCTTGCTACCACTTCTTGAAGGTACTGCATTCTTCGGTGGGGTGGGTAATCCTCCGATGATATAGGCAGTAGTTTGGATATGAATCCTCTCCGTTGAAGCATATGACCCCGGAAGTGTTTCCTACGAGAGGTGGCAGCTTCATCCCCATTCACAGGGCTTTGGAAAACCGCTTCTCTTCCTTAATCCTCTCTTATTTGTAGCAGGTATGCCTTGGTTTAGTTGGAGTACTTTACGACTCATCCTTGCCGCGACTTCTTCATCCTGACGCTGACGCTTAGCTTTTTCGTATATGGTTGTTTCGCATTCTTTGTCAGCTTTGCTTTTTCGAAAAGCTTCGTTTAACAGCCTATCGATCGGGTCTTCTGGCAGTTCCGGGGATTTTAGCGCCGATCCTGTCCCTCGTTCCTCTGTGTTGTTTTCTGACGCCGAGAGAGTTTCTTCGTCATTTAACGACGAATGGGAGACCATGTGGCAACTTGCTACATAGTCTTCGGTTTCTTCTGATGAGTCATTGTCCTCATCGTTGTCACTATCTTTTTTCTCAAGAATATGCTTGAGGAACACTTCGAGCGCGACCGGTTTCCGCGCCTTTTGGTTGTACTCCTCCAGTGCATCAATGTACTTTTGTAGGTCTATGCGCTTGTCGTCATACTCGGCAGGCTGCACAGGCTTCTTGGTCTTCTTCTTTCTCTTTGAAGACTTCAGAGGCTTGACTTGGGGATTTTGACCCTTTTCAACGACTTTCGGTCGGGACGGGGTTTCAGCATCCCTTCGATAATTTCGGGTTCAAGTGGGCTTTTCCACCTAACTGCTGGACATGGTTGTAGATCTTTCAGCATTCTTTTGTTTTTAGCTGAAAGAACGACTTCCCATGGAGTTTCTTCCACGAGTGAGAATGATGCCCCCGGCGCATCCACCTTTTTGGGAGTGTGCTTCTGCGATGGGTTTACCCTCCAATTATCAGAAACCGTGAATTTCCCCTGTTGATACTGGTCCTCGACCCAGTTCTTGAAGACGTAGCAATTTTCAATTGGGTGGCTCACCATTCTGTGATAGGAGCAGTAATAGGGTTATTGACGTCGCCGGGTTGCGGTGGACGCCATAGGTCTGGCAATCTGATGAGTTTGTTACACACTGCCAACTCAAATAGTCTCCTCGTCTTATCGCGGGGAAACGTGTAAGCGCGTCCTAGTCTTTCCTCCATGGATGGGCGCGGACACACGTTGTTTTGGCGAACATCCTGTTTTGGGCCGCTCGGCTGTTGTTGCGTATTGGAAATGAATGTTGCATTCCCTTTACCCTTGGCACTTCGAGAGTCCTTATTTGAGGAGGAAGGCCCGTAGCCCATCTGAACCAGTTTATCTATCAGACCCTGGAAGGTCGTTGGTTTGAAGAATGTCATGAACTGGGACACAGTCGTTTGAGGATCAAGGGTCCCGATGAACATGCCCATAGCGGGAGATTCTTCGACGCGCTGTTCGCACTTTGACCATAGGTTCCGCCACCGGATCGCGTATTGAACCCAGATTTCTCTCGGCTTTACCCTGGCATTAATTAATGCCGTAATTGGAGTGCACTCGCTTATGCTGGCGAACCGTTGTGTGAACAGCAATTCCATCTCGGTGAATGTCTTTACGGAATCATTTGGGAGCTCCGAGTACCATTCAAAGGTTGTTTTCGACAGGCTGCCAACGAACTGGCGAAGCAACAGTTCGTTGTCGTCTCCAGTGCTGCCGCACAAAACTCTAAACTGCGCGACGTGCTGATGGGGGTTGCCTATCCCTTTGTATACATGGAACTTGGGGATTGTATATCCCGGTGGGTACTTGATTTGATCATACCAGTCTGGATACAGTCGTCCAGTTCTGATGATTTGGTCAGCCGCTTCATTTGCTTGATGAGCTCTTATTTGTTGAGCTATATAATCATCAAGAGCAGCCTTGGAGTTCGTTTCCTCCTTGGCTGTTGATAAAGCCGGAAGAGGGTTTGATGTTTTCCCTCTGTCATCCTCGACAATTATCGGCGGGTATTCGGCCGGAGGTTCTGGCTGGATCATCATTCCAACCATATCCTGAAATAAGAGCGCCATCTGCTTTATGTTAGCAGCCTGCTCAGCAGCTTCCTTATCCTTTCTTTCAAGCACCCTTCGCAGAAACTCTGTATCTGTCTCATGCTCCTGGCGTTGTTCGACTGTTGTGTCCGGGCTTTCTTTCTGCCCGGTAAGTACTGCCATTTTGATCAGCATTTCGTGGAGCTTTTGTTGTTGCTCCTGAGCTTTTGTCAGTGACCGAATTTACGATAGATGACCTATGGAAGCACGACTTTCTTCTTTCCCGGAAGCCATGTAGGCCGTATACACGATCATGACCCCAGACTTGGGGCGTTTGGGTTCATCGCCTTTGGAATTTGCCGCAGGCGGTGGGATTTTTTCCGGCCGCATCCTTTTCTAGGAGGTCGAAGTTGAATGGGCCGTTGCGTTGTAGCAGGCACCTATGTAGAAGAAGTCCCTCACTGTATGACGGAGGGATGGTCTTTTTCTTGCCGAGCCTTCGATTTCTTCGGTCGACGAGAGTAGTTTTGATCAATCACGAAGTCCTGGACTTTTCGCCACACCCTGTGAATTTGCAAGGAGAGCCGTTGATGGGGCTGCTCCGTCTTTGCCTGCACTGTGGCTTCTGCAGGTGGGGACGATTTCTTTAGCACCGCCGTTGGAGAGTTCTTGTGCACCCTCCTAAGCAGATCAAAACTGTTTCCGGTTGGAACAGCAGCGTCAACTTCCACCATTGGAGCTAGTGGGGTAAGTCCAGAGGGGGAGTTGCCCCCGGATTTTCTTACTCGGCGCCAGTGGCGACATCGAGCATGCCTTCCAGAAGAGACCGCCTTAATTGTAGAAGCGGCTCCATTGTGCCCCCGGCTTTGCTAAGGGGCTACTGTTGGTGTCAGCCTGTTGAAGATCGACGTCCTAATTGGAGTTTGGGGAGGAACAACCAATCTTTCAAAGACCGATCTTCTGATAGGGGAAGCACTTTTGATGACTTCGCCCGTAGCAGGAGTTGGGAGGGCTATCCATTTGGGGCAGCCTCTTCGGGTATCACGAGCCTCTTTGCGGGCCCGTTCGAGCTTTTGCTCAGCCTGTTGAAAACTAAGACACCAGTTTTGGACGACTCGTTGAGAGGGGCCGTTGTGATCGCCAGTCGATCGAAGACCGACCTTTAGAGAGGTTCCTTTTGCGGCGCTGAGGCACCGAAATTCACTGTTGGGAGCATGGTCCCGAAGAACAACCCAGTGGTGGCTTGTGTAACTTGCCCCACCGGCATTGAAAAGATAGAGGCCGCGTTGGGACCGTAGGTCACTCTTCCAGCTGGGGTGGAGCGAGAGTTGTTGTTGCAAGAGGTGCAGCTGGAAGCCATCGATTTTCTCTGCACAGGAGCAACAAGACACCGAATTTTAGTACCTCGAATCCAAGGGCAAACATGGTGAACTACGATTTTGTTCGCGAAACACGACATACAAAGTGTGGAGTTGAAAGAGGAAAAGGTCCCACCGGGAGTGCCAGAATCTGTTTACCGCCGAAAACAAAGACGAACTGGGATTGATCGTCTTGCCTGAATTTGGGGGCAAATGCTATTTGGATTTACCATCCACCTCTCCGAAAATACCAAGTTGATTTATGGTACCATATATCGGAGATTTGGATAGATGCGGCCGTTGTAGCAAACTTCATCAGATTCCCCCTCATTTTATGAGGGATTTTTTATTGTGGGGACCCTCTTCCCTGCAGGCGCAAGCCCCTGCAGTTAATTACGTTACCGTATTGCGATAACCACTTTCTTCTGTTCCGGCAGTTCACTTCGTGTCGTGTCTATATTTTGTTTGTTTTGGTTGCCCGTGGATTGTATACGGAGACTAGTTTATGTCATCGCCCGTAGGGCGTGTATCGGTCCAAATCCGTATATTTTAGATTTGGGTTTTTGGTTTATTTAAGGACCATTAATCTGGTTTGAGATTAAGATCAACTTATATCTATAAATGAGCATTTGGGCTCAGTTTGTTTTCACTAAGGATACGTTAGTCTTGTTTGAGGCTAAGATCAACTTGACAATATTTTGGGATCATTCTTACTTGAGATCCAGCAAAAGAGCATTTGGGCTCAGCTGCAAGAAAACTTCAGAGACTCGGCCAATTTAGGCTTAGTCTACTTAGTCTTTTTTTTCCAAAAGTGCTAAGCACTTATTTGGGCTCTGTTTGTTCAGCCCTTTCTTTTTATGTGAAAGTGATAAGCATTTATTTGAGCTCTGATGCTCACATATATATCATGTGAAGCATTCAGTCATGGACGCTGCCCAACTTTAGTTATTTTGACTATATGTGAATTGCTAAGCACTTCTTATGGCATCCACGTTAGGTGCACATGCAACACTGGGCGCTACCCAATTAGTGTTAAGCACTCAGCCATATTGGCTACATGTGAAGTGCTAAGAATTTTTATATGGTGCCCATATGAGGAGCACGTGCGGCGCTGGACGCTGCTTAATCAGTGCTAAGCACTTAGCTGTCTTCGGCTGTATATGGAGTGCTGAGCACTTTATTCAGCGCCCACATGTGTTTCACGTGAGGAGTTGGCCTTCTGTTTTGGGCGCCCGCGTGTTTTTCACGTGAGGTTCTAGGCGCTGTTAAAAGGGGCGCCCACGTGGAAAGCACGTGATGCGCTAGTCTTCTTTTTTTTAGGGAGATTTAATCTCTGTCAATATTTTCAGTGAGGTTAAATCATTGTCAATGGTATTTTGATCATTAACGCTCGCCAAGATCATTATTTTTTTTAGGATCTCGGATTGAGTTTTTAAAGAACTAAGTTCTTGATTTGAAGGAACTGAGTTCCTAAAGCATTATGGACTCCATCCTTTTCTCTTTAAATTTGTTCTTCACTGAATCTTTGATTCTCAAAAACAAGATCTTCCCGATGAGAATTAAATTCTCAACTTATGGGAGACTTGTCTTGTAGATCTCAGATTCAAAAAAAAAAACTAAGTTATTTTTTAAAAGGATTAAACCCTTAGATGTGATATGATAGGCAAAGAAGGTATTTTGATCTCTGTGGTTTCTTTATCTAGGGTTTTGATAAGGAAGATCGTCTTCTTTGAGAATTGGATGCTCTGTTTTTTAGAGCTTATTTTATTTTTGTAGAAGGTTATAGGGTTTTTTTTCTGTCTCCCTCTCTCTGTATGTCTCTCTCCGTCTTTATGTGCCTCTGTGTCTGTGAAACTTGAAGTCTCGGGTCCTTTATATAGTGAAGGCATATTGTTAATTAGTTTTGAGAAAATCTCTTATTGAGAGATTCCAATTTATTTAATTGGTCTCAAAATCGATTTAGGGAATTTTACCTACCGTTGGATTTTTGATCCAAAAACTTCTGTTTTTACAGAATATGTTGTTCTTGTTCTTAACAAGATTGGAGAAATATTTTCCCATATACAGAATTCATTCTGTCAAGTGGTGATTTTTAATCACCATTGGATTTTTAATTCAAGGGTTCTCTGTTTTACAGAAAACAATCTTTTTTTGTTTTGAAAGATTGAGTGAATATATTCCCAAAATATTCTATTATTGGATGATCCTACCAAGAGTATCTTTCTTATTTAGAAATATTTGGGAGATATTTTCTCCTAATAGAATTTGATTCTATATTTTGATAATTTATCATCTATGTTAGATTTTTGATTCAACGGCTCTATTTAATAGAGAGTATTCCAACTTTTTATTAGGAAAACGTAGAATTTAATTCTACTTGGACGCCGAGGCTCACGTGTTGTGCACGTGGACGCCACTTAAGAATTTAATTCTTATTTATGATAGGCGCTCATGTGCTTTGCACATTGGCGCCCACGTGAGGAGTACGTGCGGTGCCACCATAGGATTTAATCCTACAAGATTGGCGCTGGCGCCCTTGTGAGGGGCACGTGGGGCGCTGCCTTAACAAAATTTTAACAGAGCTTAGCTCTTTTATTATATTTAAATATTAGGGGAACAAGCGCTCCTGTGTTTTGCACGTGCGGCGCTACCTGAGATGATAGTTACATGCTTTGCATGTGGATGCACGTATTTAACATGTAGAGCTTTCCCTTTATTTTTATAAGGGAACAACAAGTTTTGAGCCAAAAATTTTGGCGAGAACAGAAGGGAAACCCACCTCCCCAAGCTCCATCAAGAGAAGAAAATGGATCTCTTTTCACCACCAAAGATCCAAAATTTTGGAATTTCAAGAGAACCCATTTGGTTTCTTCTTAAAAGAGGAAGTCGAAAATCTTTTGGAGTTTAACTCCATTTAAAATCTTTTGGGAGTTTAATTTCATATAAAATTGTTTTGGGAGTTTAACTCCACACATAAAACTTTTTGGGAGTTTAACTCCAAATAAAACTGTTTTAGGAGTTCTACTCCAAATCCGGTCCACGCGATCCTGGGCATGCGCCTGCGTCCGCGGCCGCGCGCCCGCTTGCATGAGTGCGCAAGCACACCGCGTGCGCGTATGCGCTTTACCTCCGCAATTGCAAAAAAATATAATAATAAAGAATAAAAAATAAAAAAAATTATTTCTATTGAAATAAAAAAATCTTTTGTCACAAATAAAATAAATAAATAAATGAAATGAACACATACTTCTACATTACTTTCAAACACCAACACCTCATATTGCACATGATCAGATCGATCCGTCAATCAGAGATTTTTTCGTTCCAAAAGCGAGAAGTAATTAACGGCAGGTTAGTCTGCGGCTGCCGTAGATTTGGATCTCCATAATCAATAAATCTCTACCTACCCCATACGGAGGAAGAGGGGACTCTGTAAATGCCTGACAAGTGCATGCATTCCCATCTCGATGGAATAGCGAGAAACACTCTACACATGCAACTAACTGTTATTGGCCTCAATTTCTTCCTTCAATAAATCAAAATTAAGAGGCATTATTTATCCAACATTCACAAAAGTCATCCATCAAAACTTTAACCATAAACTTCTATTTTTCATATGAAACATTAAGAAATAGAACTTAAAAAAATACATTTCACAATTTTTATATGTCCTTAGAAGCTACCATAGTTGACTTCCAAAATATTAATAAAGGAAGACTTAATATTCTCCTGAAATTATAAACTCAAAACTAAACATATATATATATATATATATATATATATATATATGAGTTTTTTTTGAAATAGGATATTTTTAAATTAAAATTATTAAAATAAAATGATTTGTTTTTAATTTATAGGAATAAGACGGTTTGGTGACGACCCAACCCTCCCAGTTCAGAGGGCGGATTTCTAGAACCCATCCCTTACACATTATAGGAGAGGGCAGGTTCCTAGAACCCGTCCCATTTTAAAAAAATAAAAAATAAAAAACAGAAAATGGTAAAAATTCGAATAAAAGAATAAAATTGTATAATATTAGTGTTGTTTAAATATGAATCTGGTGTACACTCTAATAATAAAATGAATCCGTCAAATTTATAATACAAAAAAATCATATATGTTTGTAAAATGTAAATTCTATCTCGACGGTCAAATTTATAATAAGAAAATGAATCCTTCAAATTTATAATACAAAAAAATCTTCCGGTGCACTTGTCACGATCTCGAAGGTCCCGCCCCTGGTGACTGTCCTGGACATCTGGTCCTATAATGACCTGGTTGTTTGCATAGGCTACATCTGGCGTGCCTTTGCTGATGATCAGCATCCATTGTCATTTGATCTCGACGCACCTTAGGTCTTCCAGGCCCTATATTTTTTTCCGGCGGTAATACAGTCGGTGTTTGTCTGTTCCCAGTATAATAGTGCCAATAGCGACTGTCCGGTATAGGATGAAATTTTGGATCGTATGCATCTTGGTAATTGGAAACTGTATAGTAATGGGAAGCAAAATTGTAATGTGAGTTATGCATGCTGCTCACAGCAGCAATTGCGTGGGCACAAGGTAAATGTTGTTGCTGGAAAATATCGCATGTGCACGAAGAGAGCCCTTTATCTCTAAAGTTTACGGTTTATTGATTCCCATTACTCCTCGTTATTTGAAACTCCGCCGTGTCAAACCTTTCGGGTCTGTAGTATTGTGCTCTGCGCTCTCTTTTCCGGAATATATCTTCGTAATACGCGGTGAGAGAAATCTCCATCGCCAAGAACTTTTCTCTTCTTTGCACAAAGTAAGTATTCACCCGGAAAAAGGTTCGAACAATCAACCCCTATATTGGTAAGCTTTTTACACCTTTAAGGACCCCGTTGAAGCTTTCAGACATATTAGTGGTCATTAGTAGATATCTGCATCCATTATCATGTGCTTGTGACCACATGCGTACTGGATACTCATCTAACCACGCTTTCGCGGCTTGACTCATCCCTCCAATTTTCGCCATGTACATGTCATAAACATTAGGGTCGACGCTTCACCGGGTTTGTACATAAGCTTATGTAGATCTGAATTTTTAAATTTTCTATCAAAATTTTGCATGAAGTGCCGCAGGCAAAACCTATGTGGGGTCGTCAGAAATACAGCTCTCATTGCAGCTAGTATTTCTAGATGTCTATCAGATATGATGCATAAATCTGTTTTATCAATAACAGATGGGATACTTTTGAGTTGACGGAAAAATCATGACCAGGATGATGTATTTTCACCCTCGACAATAGAAAATCCCAACGGAAATATACCGTTATTAGCATCAACACCTGTAGCAATTAACATGCAAGCTCTGTACTTACCGTATAGATACGTCCCATCAACGCACAATACCGGTCGACAGTGTGTGAAACCAGCCGCACAAGGAGCAAAACACCAGAAAATTCTTTGAAACCTGACAGAGCCATCGACATCCGTTTCTGTGGTTTTTAACCGGTATACAGACCCCGGATTTGATGCTTTCATGGCTTCCATAAAAAGAACTAGTGAGTTGTACGAGTTTTCCCAATCCCCAAATATCTTGCATAAAACCTTTCTACGAGCATCCCATGTCTTCACATACGAAATATGAATTTTGTACTCTCCGCTAACGTAGAGCCGTATCTCTCGGGGAGTCATCGCCACATCTGTACGGATTAGTGGCATGATTAGTGAGCAAGTGTAAGATGAAGTGCAATTCCTATGATCTTTTAACATAATAGAATTGATGCAAGTATGTTCTTGGTTGTATTTCGTGACCTTCCAAACTTTAGCTCTTTTGGAACAACATGCATGCAATCTCCACTTACATTCAGGAGCTTTCGTACATACCACGGTATAGTACGTCTTATTTGACTCTTGGGTGTTAAATGTAACGTTTTTTTGAATAGCCCAAGACTTCAGCTTACAAATAAGATCCTCTTTTTCTTGAAATATATTCCCAACAGTGACGCAATTTTCGGTTGCTACTGTCGCTTCCAAATAGGGTTCCGTATTTACTTCTGCAACGGCTGATTCTACCCAACTATCATCTTTCAGGGGATCGAGGTCGGGATCTTCTAGTTCGACAAAATCATTATTCGCAGCCATATCATCAAACAATGCTACTTCATTCAATCCAGCGGCATATTCCACGCCATTCTCCTCTTAATGACCCTCACTGGTTTCATCATCATCACTGCCACACATATCAATGTCACCCGTAGCAACATAAGGCTCGGGTGCAATATATGATGGTTGGGGTCGGTGTAATGTGGATAGTTCGGGATGAAAAGAGAAAGATGTGGACGGACATGCTTGGAATGCACTACTTGGATCGTGTTGGAATGATGCGGTATGGGAAAATCTGCGTTTAGTATATAAATTGTTCTTGTATAATTATTCCTTAATATTTTCGTATTACGAAGAATATAAACATAATCACCACTTGTTTCAGATTTATTTACTTTTGGAAGGTTGTATATGGTAATCCTTGTTGTTCTTCAGGGATGCGTGTAACTGCTGCGATTGGGAAAACCTGTATTCAATATATAAAATATATTAGTATTTTGGTATTACAAAAGGTGGATTTATAAAATGTTTACCCTTGAGTTTGAAAGTTTGAATAATATTGTGTATAGTCATATCCACCGAGACTGACGGTATCATCATTAACCATGTGACCGTACCCCCAGAAACTACCTCCAGCATTATCATCAAAATTACCCGTTGGAGCAATATCTGATACTTCCAATTGTTCCTTCTGAACCAAAAGTTCAAAAGAATGCTGGGTGTTTGCCAGACCGAAATCTATCATCGAAGATATTGATGCATCGTCTATAATTTCAACCAATGCATTTCCACTAAACATAGGCCATATACAACTTAACTTAAGCTTAATTTCATGGGGATCGTATTTCGTGATTTTAAACACTTTATTCTCGATTTCATTATAAGTCGTTGATAGTTCTAATCGCATGATTCTTGCGGACCCGCCCATATACTCGGGACCTTGTGCACTTGTGATAATCCGGCCAACAATCTGCATCAAACAATATCAAGCAATATCAAGCCAACAATAAAAAAAAGCGTCAACAACTTTATACAATCACAGTCAAAACATGCATAATCATACCTAGAGCTATGGTCTTCAAAGTCCACTAGACTGCTCCTAACTGTTCCAAAGTGACAAATTGTGAGATAACCCTCAAATTGTCTCTTCACTGCCAATTGTGGCCAGGTAAGCACAAGTGAGGAAAGGAGGGTTCCGCTCACGAATCACCGTGAGACGGGCCTTTTAAAATTACCTTTTTCACTTGTCTAGCCTAGGCACCACAATGTCAAGTTTAGATAAACGATCGAATGCCCACAACCTTCCTCTGTCCTATTGAGCACGACAGTCCTTAATTGGCCGAGTCTAGATATTTTTTTTTATTAAGCTCAAGGGTAATGCGTATGCTTTTAGTGATTTTTGGGGTCTTAGGAAGGGTGATGAAATCCCCACCCAATCTGAATTGGTGTTATAGCTCCTTAAAGTCCGTATTATTTATGCAAAACAGTAACAAACAAAAATCGAAAACACTTGCAAAAAATTTATTTGGCGGCGATGCAAAGAATCCTGCACAAAAACAGTTTTATTGAAGAGGGGAAAAGAGTTTGTGCAAAGAATGCTGCAGGAAGAATAGTTCAGAGGAGTTCAGAGGAGGGGAGAAGAGAATTGAAATACTCACAGAGAATTTGGAACTTCAAATTTCTTTCATGTGCTTGTTTTGGTCTCATCTTCCTGTTTAGAGCCCCTGAACCTTGGTTTGGTCACTGAATTTGCTCCAGAATTTTACAACAAGCCATGATTCCGTCTTGATCCGTCGCTGTGTAGCCGCGAGATATGGGTCTAACTCCCCACGACTATGGCACTGAACTTGACCTTCTTCCTAACCTGCACACTTGCACAAAATAAGGGTATTTGGAGCGGAATGAAGAGTTGCTAGATAGGAGAGAGCTGTATTTATAGGAACACGCTAAGAAAAGATAAGGGCGGGCTCTTGGAACACGCCCTCTTCAAATTATTGAAGTGGGCGCGTTCTAAGAACCCGCCATCTTCGTTTCACAGGTTTAATTATTGGTCCTGCTTGATTTGACAACACACTGTAAAAAAAATAATAATAAAAGATGAGGGTGGGTTCTTGGAACACGCGCTCTTCAAATATTGAAGTGGGCGCGTTCTAAGAACCCGCCTTTTTCGTTTCACAGGTTTAATTATTGGTCCTACTTGATTTGACAATACACTGTAAAAAAATAATAATAAAAGAAACACGCCCTTTTCAAATTATTGAAGTGGGCGTGTTCTAAGAACCCGCCTTTTTCGTTTCACAGGTTTAATTATTGATCCTGCTTGATTTAACTACACACTGTAAAAAAAATACTAATAAAATATGAGGGCGGGTTCTTGGAACACGCTCTCTTCAAATTATTGAAGGGGCGGGCGCGTTCTAAGAACCCGCCCTCTTTAATATGATAAAAAAATAATTTAAAAAACATGATGTGACTTGACACTAAATTAAAAAATTGGTGTGACATGATCGGTTCTTGGTTCTTGTACACTAAACACACACGTGCCTACATTCTGTACATGATCGGTTCTTAGTTGATGCCGGACCAATCGGCAACGCATGTCCATTCTTTATAGCTTGGGTTCCTTACGGACTTTGATGTGTGTGGCCAATATGCTTAGGGATCAGAGGTCCTGGCCTATCTTTACAAGAAACTCGATAAGGCATGTGCTCCAACGAAGAATAAAATTTATGGCTGCATTACATTACTTCAGGTACATTCCTTGTTTTTAACAGTTAGACATTTGCAAAATTGTAATATTGGCTCTTTCTCTTATCATCTGACACTTTATTTATAGATTTGGTCATGAGAGCACATTGTATGGGAAGACCAGATCGAATTAAAATCAATGTCGTGGATACCCGTGAAAAGCCTCTCTGCTCTTGGCGAAATGGCAAGAAAGCTTATAAGGCTCCTCGTCGAGTACTCAGGTACTATAAAAATGAGTTGGATCGCATGGAGGCGACTCAGATAATCATAACTTAGGTAATTAACTTTGTTTTAAAATTTTAAATTTTCTTCATTACAATTTGGTACTATATTATTTGCGCAGTTCACGTGGACGTCTTATACAGCATATCGTCTGCATGGATTACCCGGCATTTGTATCGAAGGAGAGCCGGTTTGGCGGGCTCGATGCCCACTCCTCTGCATTAATATCGTTGTCATGCACCTACCGGACCGGATGTTGCGACAGTTCAGTAGATTGCAACATATTTCTGTCCCGCCGCCTGCGCCTATGACAATAGAGGGAGACATGCGAGGAGGAAAGGCGGAGCGTGATTGGAGGGAGTATCATTATCAATATTTGCTGAAATGGGAGGATAGACAGCGTAATATTGCCTTACAGCAAATAGGTTACCAAACAACCACCGACGCTACCGAAGTATATCTACAGTGGTATCAGCGTGTCACCATAAGATATCTTTCTGCTCCCCCTAACGACTTCCCAAACCTCCAGCGGTACGAGCCTAGAGACCACGTGGAACGAGAAATGGTAAGTTGAATTATTTAAATTATATTACTTTTTAACCTCCGGCGGTATGAGTCCATACTTGTTTCTTATTTCTAATGTAACGACAGGCTCGTGGGTTGCATCATATACAATCAATGATGCAGGATCCATATCCAACTGATGCTGGTCCGGAAACTCAGGCTTTATTTTCAAATGTAGACTCATATATTGGTGGTATATTCGGTTCATATAATATGCTTCCACATTTATCGCCAGCACCATAGCAGCAACATGAACCGCCACCGGAGCCGCAGCATAAGCCGGCACCAGAGCCGCAGTATCAGGGAGATCCAGAGCAGCAGGATCAGTGGTTTGGATCACCATACTGTCAGCAGCAATCCTGGCATACCGAACAAGCGCAACAGCCAGAGGAACAACAGTTTTGGGGGACCAGTTTTGCACAACAACAGCAGTCTTGGGGATCAGGTTTTGCACAGCAGCCGTCTTGGGGGTCAGGTTTTGTGCAACAACAGCAATCTTGGGGGTCAGGATTTGCGCAGCCATGGAGCCCAGGTTTTGTGCAACAGCAGGCGCATGAAACCGGGACAGGTTTTTCGCAACTGCCCAGTTGGGAGACGAATTTTTCGTCCTACATACAGTTGTTGGAAGGCAGCACATATCCGACACCTGTCCCACATTCAGGATTTGCGGAATAACAGCATGTCCAAGACGTTACTGAAGCCGAAGCAAAAGAGCAGACGCCGCCGCCGCCATATACCTAAGAAACGGGAGGGTCCTCCAGTCATCCCAAGAAGCATAGGCTTATGTCAAGCCTCCTCGGATTGGGAAAGGGAAAGCAAAAGCGATAGTTATATACATTTTACAAACAGATATGATTTTTTTGTATTATAAATTTGACGGATTCATTTTGTTATTAGAGTGTATACCAGATTCATATTTAAATAACAATAATATTATACAATTTTTATTATTTTATTGGATATTTAATTAATTTCGTTATTAAAATGTATTTTATTTAAATTTTTTTTTAAATGGGGCGGGTTCTGAGAACCCGTCTTCTCCTTTATATAGGAGAGGGCGGGTTCTAAGAACCCGCTCTCTTCATGTTATGGGAGAGGGCGGGTTCCTAGAACCCGCCAACCCGCCCTCTCCTATAATGTGTAGGGGGCGGGTTCTAGGAACCCAACCTCTAGACTGGAGGGGTGGGGTCCTCACCAAACCGTCCTATTCCTATAAATTAAAAACAAATCTTTTTATTTTAATAATTTTAATTTAAAAATACTCTATTTCAAAAAAAAAAAACACACACACACACACACATATATATATGAGAATAATAGAGGAAGGATGCCATACGAGGGAATTTCCTTCTATGGCGTCGAAAAAATACCCTCTCCTTCATTTTTTTCGACGATCGGCACCCACCATCTTCATCGTTATCATCTAAGATATGGGTACACCAAATTTCATGTGATTCTACGATCTTTTCACCGTTGATTTAGTGGGTCGTCCAAAAAATGAGAGGGTATTTTTTCGATGCCATAGGAGGAAATTCCCTCCTACGGCATCTTCTCTCCATTATGCCGTAGGAGGGAATTTCCTTCTATGGCGTCGAAAAAATACAACCCCCGTCGTGTTTTCCGACAATCGGCACTTATCATCTTCATCGTTATCATCTAAGATGTGGATACGCCAAATTTCATGTGATTCTACAACTTTTCGCCGTTGATTTAGCAATGTAAAAAGTTCTATTGTCGGTAAACCGTTAATTTTGAACCCACTAATTCAGCGGTGAAAAAGTTGTAGAATCACATGAAATTTGGCGTATCCACATCTTAGATGATAACGATGAAAATGATGGATGTCGATCGTCGGAAAACACGACGGAGGTTGTACATTTTCGACGCCATAGGAGGAAATTCCCTCCTATGGCCTCTTTTCTCCATTATTCTCTCTCTCTCTCTCTCTCTCTCTATATATATATATATATATATATATATAAAAGCTTCAAAACCCATTTAGCATATATAAGTTTTTATTTTCAAAATCACTTCTCCGGTTTAAAAAGGCCACGTCAAACATTTATATATATCCACAAATTCATGTTCATTTATGAATATATCGAGTAGTCCACAAACACAATATGCCTTCACATGTTATGGGCATGAGATCAAATCCACTACTTTTGCTAATGGACCATAATGTATTTTGCATTCAAATTAACTTTTTCATATGATCACTTTTCTTTCGCAAATAGGATCACTTTTCTAGTTTTCATATGATGTAATCACTACAAAAAAAAGTCACTACTTTTCTTTTTCATAAATATAATCGATACTATATCATAACATCCAAATTAAAAGAATACATGATAGTATCTAAAATAGACCACTTTAAGTTGTTGGAAAAAAAATGAATGAACAATTGTATACTATTAAATTATAATTAAACAAATTAATCACAAATCTAAATACTTTTTGGAAATAAGAATTAAGTGAGAAAAGGAAATTACTTATCGTGGTTTTCTGATGGAGACCGAGACGAGCAAAGAATGCTTTGTTCTTAAAAGTAGTATCGTGCCTCTCTCGATGAACTTGACTGGATGCACAAAGCCCCAACGCGCTACTCTTTAGAATTCAATGGCCGTCGCAAGTAATCATGCACTCGAATATTACGACTTATGAACGGCTTCGAAACTATAGCTTTTGTATCATGGTTATGATAGAGAGATAGATCTGATAAAAATAAAAATAAGAAGATGAAAGAAATTTATCTTCTCTATATTATGATTTTAAGACTTGCTTGACAAAATAAATGTGAAGTTTACCGCAATTAAAATGAATAATGGAGAAAAGTAATTAAGCTAATTTAATTCTATAAAAAGCATCATAAAAGATGTTGACCTGGTCAATAGTCCTATGTGACCATGGTTAAATTGGTCAATAGAAAACCAAGCAAAATAATATATATTTTTTGTAATTAAGGAACATGGAGGAGCATGAGATTCGAACCGCATAATTAAAATTAAGAAATATATTTGGTTTTGAAATACCAATATTTTCAACAACTTCCAAAAGAGTTGTCGTATTCCGAAATATTAATTCTAATGTTTGTTTGTATGGTTTTTGAAGAAGGAAGTAAAAAATAAAATAACTTCCTAGGTTTTCTTCATAAAGAAAACAAACACAAAAAGTATTTTTTTAATTGTAAGATATTATTACTTTTTGAAAGTAATAAAGATAAGGATTAAATAATTAATTCATTTTCTTGTTCCTTATGTTTCATGGTTACTTCTTATCCAAAACGAGAGGAAGAAAATTTTGGAAGTAACCATACCACATTGAATCCATCTCATCATCATGAAATAACTTCCAAACTCTAATTTCGTCAAAACAAACAATCAAAGTACCGGAAGTAAGCTTATTGGTACTTCCATATTACTTCCGTGCAAACAAACATGGCATGTTGTGGCTTTCATTGATTGGATTATATATTATATGGTCAATTGTTTGTCTTTTAATTGTATAACTTAAGTATTGCAATTTATTGGGAAGATTAGTTTCACATATCTATTTTCAGCTCAACAAACATACCAACCTGTAGTGATCCCCACAAAGAGTCAGATAAGTTGTCACCCTTTTTCTCTAGCTCCAGCCTCTCTTTTCCAGTAATTTGTAAAAAAAAATTAAAAAAAATTATATACAGCCCCGGCGTTTGGGAGTTGAACCAGCGACCTCTCACTTCCAAGAAAAAAGTAATATCAACAAAGTTATGGCCAGTTGGCATGTATTTTCTATTCGCTTGATATAATCAGAGAGAGAATTTGGAAGACGTGAGTAAATGGTTTTTCCTTTTTAAAAAAAAATAAGAAAATCGAACCAGATTCAAACAAAAAGGAAAATAAAATTACAAGCTTCAGATTGAAAGGATTGAATTTTGATGTTGTTTGCACAATCTTGTTTCTGATCAAGTCTAGCTGTGGCGATTCTTGTATCCAGGGCAGGCTGAAATCAAAATGGCCTAACTATTAGTACTAAATTATTTTTCCCTTCATGATTTTTGTGATGGCCAACATATATAATTAATTAAATTAGAGCCAAAGATTTGATTCTACCTGCCCTCACCAAACAAAATAGGGTTGCTAATGCTTATGACTTATGAAATTGATTGCATTAAAAAAATAAAAAATAAAAATCATTGCATTTAACAATATTTTTTCTTTGTTCTTTCCTCCAAAGAGAAAATAATATAAAATCCCCTCAACACATTAAATTGCTAGAAAAGCGCAATAACTTGCACACAAAAAAAATTCAACTCACATTTTCTAGATTTTTATGAGAAAAAAAGACATACAAAATAAAGGAGGAAAAAAGATTGCCAACATTTAATAGCCAATATATAATTAAAGCCACATACGATGCGTGCAATGCTGATCAAGAATCCCCTGGCTCGCTATCGACACATTAACGCTGCAATTCATCATCACATCGACATGGCGCCTAAACATGCCCATAATCTTCACTTTCCCACTGACCATCGTCGAAGTCTGAATCTCAAAGCTCCCGGTTTGTATCTCTCCTACAAACTTCGAATCATTTAACAATCGATCTGTAATCACATCAATCGTCACATTGGTACGCAGCGTCCGGTGGGCCCCGACCGTCCCTGGGGGCCCATAAGCGGACCCCACTTCATTGTTTCGATATAGCAGCGACGTCGTGCTCGATTTGAAAGTGAAGGAAAGCGAATTTGTATTTTTAACGGATACATCGGCTATGACCGTTGAGTTGCGGGCGAGGTCGAGCCGGGAGATCAAGTTGATGGAGTTCAGTGTCATTGTGGGCTCTTTGATTTTGAATACAGTGAATGCCAGGATGAGGACTGTTATGATTATAACGGCGAGGATCGAAATGGATAAAACGTAGCGAACGGTGCGCTTTCGAGGCCAACTTGCGGGGTCCGGTTTGGCGTCGGGGGTTTGATTTGGGGTTGTGGTGATGGGTAAGATGAGGTTTTTCTCTGAAGGCATGATGAGGTTTTTCTTTTTTCCTTCGAGTGTTGCTGGAGTTTGAAATGAAGCTAGTTTGATGAGTTTAGTAGTGGGCAATGATATGTTGTTGGTTTTAATTTTAAAAAGATATTGACTTTGTTTGTTTTTCTATTGGAGTTGTTAAAATGTCCACATTGATATTTGCCTTGGTTGGGGTGGCAAGAGAGATGACTCATGGTCCAAACAAAAGATAGGGTAGGGCCCCAATAATTTTGTGTTGCATATGTTATTTGAACATAGTAAATCTCTGCTATTTTAATGTAAAGACAGGGACCAGAAACTTCACTTGAAATTGAGGTTATAATTTTATATCATATAAGATATGTTTATGTGTCAAAAAATTACTAAATTACCATATTAAATGTTAAAAAAAGAAGAAGAAAAAATTACTTCATAGCTGAATTCTTTATGATACAAACTACCTCCACCTTTTATGGGCAACTATCTTTATTCTAAAAGGAACCATATAATTTAAGATTAAGAATCTTTTACTGCTAAACTATTTTGAAACTCTCTGTCAGATCGTAATTTTTGCAATGGAAGCATTTATATTTTATTTTCAAACTATGGTGCAGCAAAATTACTAGTTATTATATACTAAAATAGTTGTGAAATAATCATGAGGACCTGTTTGCTATATATGAGACTCCAAAAAGGGATGCAACTGATCAATATCTTGCATCTTTAAGGGCCGCTGGGTACATGGAACAATTTTGAGAATTTCACCTAGCTGGTTTGAGAATTGCATCTTTAAGGGCCGCTGGGTATAGGATCATCCTTCCACTATACATATATATGTTTGCCACCATTATAAAAATATTAGAGGATGAGATGAGATGGAGTTGGCACCTTCATCTAACTAGGTGTTTACTGCTTTGCATAAGAAGGAGGAGAATAAGTATAGGAGAAGTCTTGAATGGAGTGAGGTTTTGCTACGGGTGAGAACCAAAGTGTAAAAGAGGAATGATGCCTTATTATGCAAATAACGCTGCACAAACTAAAAAAAACTGGAAAAAGAAATATATTATTAGATATTCGACCTACAGTAAAAGTAAGAGATGTTTCTAAATAAAGCAACATAACAAGTTATGATAAGAAACATAATCGCTCATGATTGTTGCTATATTTGATACCCTCCCACAAACTAACGATAGATCGTTTACGGTGAGTTTAAATAGAAATATCGATCACTCTGAATGATAGTTCGCAAGATCACGATGAGGAGAACATAATTTTCAAAGCATCCAGTAAGGTGGACAAAAACCTCTAGTCTCTTTCGCATGATGCTGGGCGGACTGTATCCTGGAGTTTCTAGAGTTGAGGTTGACTCTTACAATTAAGTCACATTCGCTTAAAAAAATTGCCGAATAGCAGTGGCGGACCCAGGAATTTTGGTCAGAAGGGAACCAAAAGCTTCCAATCAATTGAACAATCCAAAAAAATACCATATGATAATCATCACTTGAAATGCAATTAACAAAGTGATATTCCTGTATTCCTAACTCGATTGTGGGATAATTTTACTTCGCTAACTTCAAAAGCTTTTTTGATTAATTGAACAATCCAACAAAATTCTATATAATAACCTTCGCATTCATATATCCCTAACTCGTCAGTGATATAGACATCGGTTTCAAGATGGACTTCATCCGATTTTACTTCACCGACTTCAAAAGCTTAAAAGAGGGTTCTGATTTGATGATCAAGTTCAATAAAAACAGTGGGGATAATTTTAAGGGGAGGTGTTGGTGAGTCTTTATTAGGCATATAAATTGACCCGGACAATCCGATCCAGATCCGTTTTCAAATCTGATAACTTGCGGATATGGATACTAAAAATCCATATCTAGACGGGTTTTTAATATCCGGATCCGACATGGATACAATTTTCCCACCCGCATCCGGATCCGAATATCCGATATAATGATACACACTATCAAACTACTAATTACTACTCGTAGACTTATGGATGGCCAGTAGACTTGATTTTACATGAAAATGCCCTAATTTGAAACCATTAACAGTCTTGGATGTGATTGTTTAAATCTAAAAATATTGGTTAACTTATTTAAATATTTTAGTAGTTGTAATTATGAATCATGACTTTTTATATTTATCCAAATAATATCCCCATCCGATTTTAACGGATATGGTTTCTACAATTGTGACGACTATAATCTCTCTGTACCCTTTTTCATTAATAAAAGTTTTTATGTAAAAACACTCGTTTTTATCCATATATCTTCTCTTTGTATACATGGTCGATTTTTATATATCTTGCTTATCACACTCCATTGTTATTCCATATAAGTCATGAGTTGGAATCTCGACCGAAAATTTTAGTTTATATTTTAAATTCCCAAGTTTTAAAACTAATATCATATATTTTTTTTATATAGCCAAAAAATATGTATTTGTCTTGTGCTGAATTTTTTATAAGCATAGAGTATTATATTTAAACGCTTTCTATTTGCAACTCTATTGTATTTATCATGTGCTGAATTTTTTATCATAAACATCTGTGTTTGCTACATACCTATGCTTTATATCATTACATATTAATATTACTGTACTACTCTATATACCCCAATGTATATACTTTTTTATATTCTGCTATCCACTTTGTAAACTAATACTTTTTATAATGATACTGCTTTATCCTTTATAATTCAGACATAAGCTTGCAATATTATAATTGTAAACATGTCATAAGAGACTAAGAATATATAATTGACTTGTACTTATCATTATTTAACAAGATTTGCATTATTTACTTCCTAATTAAAAATAAAAATTTAATTGTTTGTTTAAATTTATTTGTTTGTTATTTTGAAATATTTGTTTTGATTGTTTTTTTGTTGTTATGATTTTGGGGGATTGATAGGATTTTAATAAAACTTAACAAAGAAACTTTTTCTTTCTGCCGTATATTAAAAACAAGGCGACTCCAAAAATTCTTCTCCTATGTCCTATCTGTCATCTCCGATCTGAAGCCTGACAACGAGAGAATCGAACAAAGGGTGACGAAGACTCACCCTCTCGTCTCGATCTAATCGAGGCATCTTTCGCCTGTCAAGAAACGATCTTAGATTGTCCATTTATTTGTATGTCACTCTTTCTTCTCTCCCGTTACATGATTTAGTTATTAGTTTACTTTCATATCATATAATTCTGTGTTAGTCTTTTTTATGTACTGTATTTAGTACAGTGTCTCAATAACATTATCACATGTACTACAGTTTTTACATATATATAGTTAGTAGAGTGCAGATCTTTATTATTATAGTATTTCTCAGAGTATAGGTTATATTTTATGCTCATGTAATTTAACGGTTTATACTCATATATTAAGGCTATATCAATTATTTTATCACAATTTATGTTGATTCATTAATGGTGCACAATACTAGTCAGCACTCAGCTTATATAAATTACAGTTTTTATTATCTTAGTTATTTATATATAAATTAATAGTGTGTCATAATAATAAGTAGTGTTTCAATGGTCAATTTTAATCAGTGATTTTATTAGGAGTCAGTTCATATATGTATGCATACTAACGTAATATGTTTCGTATTTAACATATCATTATACACAGTACTATCAAGTCACATACCGTACGAAATTAATGACGAAATTAATGAAATTATAATAAAATGAGAATAACGGCTATAGGAAGGGATTTACTTCCATGGCGTCGAAAAAATACAAACTCCACCATTTTTCCGACGATTGGCATCCATCATCATCATCATTATTATCTAAGATGTGCATACACCAAATTTCATGTGATTTCATCACTTTTTCACCGTTGAATTAACAATGTAAAAAGTTCTATTGTCGGTAAACCATTAATTTTGCACAAACTAAATCAAAGGTGAAAAATGGTATAATCACATGGTGTATCCACATCTTAGATGATAAAGATGGAGTTCCGACGCCATAGAAGTAAATGCCCCATATGGCACCTTTCTTCCATTTACCTCTAATAAAATCTATACGCTAAAATTACATACTATTATTACAAGGCTAAGCTACATGAGAGTATTGTTTTTATGACATGTCAAGTTGAGATTTAAGCATGAAGTTATTATAGTTTATTATTATTTATTTTTCTGAGATATATTTACTAAACGAATTTGGAATCATGTTTACCTAGCACTTAGAACTATCTTTCTCGTGTTCGCATGATTTTCATAAGAGTTGGTTATCTACTGTTTCCTGCTCTTATTTATACTACCGTTGTTCTGAATTCGGCTGTTTGCATTTTATATATTTGACATGAACCATTTGAATACTTGAAACTCTTCAATCTCGTGAATATGACATGTAAAATAGACACACACCATATATATATATATATATATATATATATAGAGAGAGAGAGAGAGAGAGAGAGAGAGAAGAAGAAGAAGAATGGAGGAAAGAGGCCATAGGAGGGAATTTTCTCCTATGGCGTCGAAAAAATATGTCCTCCGTCGTATTTTATGACGATCGGAATCCATCATCTTCATTGTTATCATCTAAGATGTGGGTACGCCAAATTTCATGTGATTCTACAACTTTTTCACCGTTGATTTAGTAATGTAAAAAGTTTTATTGTCGGTAAACCGTTAATTTTGAACCCACTAATTCAACGGTGAAAAAGTTATAGAATCACATGAAATTTGGTGTACCCGTATCTTAGATGATAGCGATGAAGATGATGGGTGCCGATCATCGGAAAACACGACGGAGGGCGTACTTTTTCGACGCCATAGGAAGAAATTCCCTCTCATGGCATCTTTCCTCCATTGTTCTCATATATATATATATATATATATATATATATATATATATATGGGGGGATGAGGGTATTTATGTGTAACAGATGATCATACTTGTTCCTCATGGTACCGGAGAATACGGTACATTGCATTACATATAAATCGTGAATCTCGTGCTGCTGCTGTTCCGTGGGAATTACAGAATATCCTAATTACATAATAAATTCTCACAAATCGAGCTTATACTTATAATTAATAACACTGAAATATCGAATATTGTGATACTCTGGTTACCTTGCACTGATTAACACATATTACTTATTTGACATCCACACCACCGTTTACTATTCATAGTTATTCCCATGCCTAATATTATGTATATCATGTTTCGTTTCAAATACCGTTTTTATAAAATGGGGGTTTACTGAACTTTAGTTCACTGACAGCATTCCTATTTTCTGTTTTCTTTTCTGGGGAATGTCGTCAGAAGACAGTGGGGCGGGAGACAAGGCTAGGTACAAGATGGTACCAACTGAGGAGAACTTAAATCATTTCTCCACTCAGGCAGAACTTTAGGTTGCTGTTTCCTTCAGATTTCCACATGCCTTCTGTTTCGAAGCATCATACGGTTATGCTCTAATTTGGACTCTTGTTTGTTGAAGTATAATACACACCATTGGAACCATTTTCAAGGTTGTAACGTTTTAAATTCTTCTACTATAATTTTCCTTTACTGCTTAGTGTTTTCATGTCGGGAATGAGTGCTTCCCGGTGTAAATACGTTGCAGGCCTCATCTGTCACGCCCCGCTTCCCAAAATACGGAATGCGAGGGGTGATTAAGCCAACCATACTCCTACAGTCAAGGAATAATTCCGCTGTAGCCACACTTCGGCTTCTAATATTACATGGTAATCAGTAAACACAACACTAGAGTATAGGAAATCACAGTTCATAACTTTATTACATTAAAATAACAGAGTTCAGAATACATTTATTTGTATGAAAGAAATAACTAACCAAAGAAATAACAGCGTTCTTTTAGCAAGCAAAAGATAATGGCGCTGATGTCGCGGTCTAAACCTCCGCGATCTCGAATAGCAGATCCTGCTCCTGGGCTGGGTCCACTTCGTCCTCTGAGCATGCACACTCGGGTCGTCAGGGCGACACATATAGCAATAAATATATATATTGTGTGTACAATGTTATTAAACGCGAAATGCACGGCAGAATACAGTAACATGAGAATAAGAAATATCAAGTGAAATGAACTATGCAGTATATGTATCATGTCAGCAGACCAGGCAATATGTATGTCACTACTTATTAGTCACTAAGTCAATTGGAATCAATTGGTGGAAAAGGGTGCTCGCGTTTAATAAGGGTCTCGTGCGTGCCCGAGACTACGGTCCACTGTTGCCCGGGACATAACCCTGCAGCCGTGCCGCTAGGCCCACGACCTAATGTGTGTGTGTGTGTGTGTGAGTGAGTATCGCTAATATCGAATGATCATTCTCTAAGTCACTGTACCTCGCTAAATACGAGTTCAATTCCATCTTGATTTCCCTATTTCCCCAAGTCACAATAACTATAAGTATAGGATTAATTGTATACAAGCACGCGCCAAATCACGGTCTTACTCATTTTCACTGCACTGTTCACTTTCACTAATCAATCACTTATCACTGGCGTGCTTGATACAACTAATTCAATACCACTCACATTCGACAATACAAAGTTCGCTATAAGTCACTATGAATCGTTCACTATCACTAAAGGAATCACGGTCGGGTAAAAATACAAGAATGATGCAACATAGCAAGTCATATGCGATATGAAACACAATACACCTTATGATTTCAGAAAAATATATTAATCTACACGATCGTATTTAGACAAAATGTTACGGAAGAGATAAAAAGCAAACTCCAACAGCGACCTAACAAAATTGGTTCCATATCAAACGGGTTTTAGGTTTGCGAGATGCGGTCGTCTCATTTTAAGTTTTCATCGCTGGAATTTCAGTTCCTGAACTGAAAGTCCAATTCACGACACATTTTTCACCATGTTGGGATCATAATTAGGCAAAGCCACAGTTGAGTGAAATTTAGATTTTTTAATTAGGTTTCCAACGCACCAGACGGCTCGACAATATCCGTTTTGTGCTGGGAGATACGTTCTGTTCAAGGTCAGAACATCCGTTCTGTCCCTGCTTGAAACTGCAGTACACTCCGACAGTTTAAATTGCAATTAAAATACCAAACGGTAGTAAAATTAAACGAAACCAAAAAGCAATAGTTAGCTAACAGGATTATCTTTACAACGGTATAGGGTTACGCATGATTCCATGTTCGTACTACACATT
Source organism: Agapanthus africanus (assembly GCA_030015575.1). Lineage (NCBI taxonomy): Eukaryota > Viridiplantae > Streptophyta > Magnoliopsida > Asparagales > Amaryllidaceae > Agapanthus > Agapanthus africanus. The sequence continues at coordinate 574,081,020 of JASDDO010000016.1, forward strand.
CATATAAAGTCAGGCATCGTCGTGGAATGCTGCTCTAGACTGCAGTCCAGAGCCGCATTCCCAGTCAGTTCTCGCTACCGTGATCTATCAGTATCGAGGAATAAACTATAGAGAGTTCTAGCTTATCGAGTCGGCTTCGATATGAGCCGTAGAACATTACATTCCGACATGTATCTAATTTAATATCAATTTAACATTACGACATGTACAGTAAAAACCCAGATTTGGCGTCGCCTCTTTGGAGCGATGTTTCGTGATGATATTTTCGACATTTTAAACTTAAACCACTACACAATAGTAATCAACAGTAACGGAATTCAACGTTCCCAAAATATAGGCATGTTAAATAGGATTTTCATTCGGTTCACCGATCGAACATCTAGGTAAACGTTCGGTTATCGATCGTAATTCCCGTTTCATTTAGCCAAACTAAATTAGATAAATATCATATGACTCCCACATGATGCAAAACACAGTAATAAGCCCTAGTAGGGCTCCAATCAATAAGACGGTACTACAGTTCGCTACTCAATTTCAATAAAAAACGACTATCTAATTATTTATATAAATGTATATATATTTAGTTGTTGTAACTATCATGGCTAAAATTTGTAGTAGCGTGATAAACAAGTGAACGTTTCACTTGCCTTCGGTCGTTTATATAGAATCGACACCACGTGCAGGATTCATCTCGATACACGAGACGACGCGGCGCTGGACACGGTGCGTGGCGCGTATACGGTGCGTGGCGACCCGGTACTGGGCCCGGTGACGACGTGGCGCTGGACACTATGCGTGGCGCGTGCACGACGCGAGCGTGACACGATAGTGGGCATGGTGATGACGCGGGCGTGACACGGCACGACGCGACACGGTACTGGACGCGGTGCTAGGCACTACTAGGCATATATATTAATGAGACGTCACCGCGGTTTGTCGGCAATTCCGAGTTTAAAAGGTTGGTTTGGACAATTCATCGAGCGGATTATGTGCGTATTCATTTCAATCAAGAATTTAGGTTTCGGCTGCTCAAACGGAGCGGAAATTGATCCCTACAAATTGCATACAACCCCTAACTGAGTTCTGACCCAATCACTATCAATCTCACGCAATCTAAGCAAAATTTCGATTGGTATTCATAACTCGTTTATAACGTCGCTAGGTACGAAACAATCCTAACTATATACCTATCTCTATAGCATGAACAGCAAGCAGAATTCACTTGCCTGACAATGACGTGGTGGTGGTAGAACACGACGTCGTTGATGGAGCGACTTCAGTGATGGCTGCTTGAACTCGGTCACGGACGCGAAGTGGGCTCGGCCAAGTGCTCCTGTGGCTCGGTTCGGTCGAAGGGAAGAGGCAATGGCGTCGGAAGCGGCGGTAGAGGTGGTTGAGGATTGCTCGTGACGATGGCGGCGAGGCTCGAGGGTTGCAGCTGTTGCCGTTGAAGGTGATGGCGATGGACACCACAGCAGTGGTCGTTGTAACATAGCTCGGGTGCTTGGTGTTGGGTAGAGAATGAGGAGAGGGGAAAAGGGGAGCCGCGGTGGTGTTGAGGCGTGGAGGTGGCCGGCGGTGGTACTCAGACAGCGAGAGGAGGTCGACGGTGAGTGTGGACGAAGTGAAAGATTAGAGATAGAGAGAGGGGGATCGGTTGAGAGAGAGGAGGAACAGCGAGGGATTTGAGGAGGAAGTGATCTCGGGGAGTGGGCGACGTCAAGGGGAGCGGTCACACGGGGACGAGTGCAAGCGGGAAGGGAGCTATTGGCGAGAGAGAGAGAAAGAGAAAGAGAGAAGGCAAGAGGGGATGGAGGAGGTGGCCGCGGAGATCGCAGGGGTCTTTGGCGTGGCGATGACGAGGTCGGGGACGAGTGCGAGAAAAAGGGAGGGACGTTGAGGAAAGGGCGGGAAAAGAAGAGAAGAAGAAGAAGAAGAAGAAGAATAGGAGGTGGGGAAGGGCGGGTCTGGTCGGGTTTTGGGGTTAGGGATTGGGTTTGGGTTTGGGAAAAATAATATATATATATATATATATATATATATATATATAAAAGATATGAAAAATAATTACAAAATTTTGGAGGAAAAAATATACGGAAAGAAAAATAAAAGGAATTAGGGATTTACATCGTCCACTCTCACTCTCCGTCTTTTGGGAAGCGGGACGTGACAACAATATCCGATCCGTATCCGTATTCGATTTGTAGTGGATACAGATAGTAAAGTTTTGTTACCGACAACTATTCGTATCCGCATTCGCATTCGTAAATAGATACCGGATACAAATACAATAATGTCTATATCCGATCCATTTACATCCCTAGTCTTTTTATAGTTGGAAAAAAAATTAGAACTTTTAACAAGCCAGTCCCAGTTCTAGTTCCATCCAAAACTAACACAAAAAATAGAAATTTTAGTTTCAATTCCCATTGACTAAACACCATTAGTTTTATTTATTGTCCCAATATGTTCCAGTTCCACTCATTAGTTCTAATTGACCAACCTCCCATAGGGTAAAAAAAAATTGATTTCCCACAGCTGATTCCAGTGAATAGTGCATTACCATGCTTGAAATTTGATAATAAATATATAATGCTATTTTAACAATCAGCTAGTTTACGGGCAACGCTAGGCATCTGCCACCAAACTCTACAGCTATGAATTGGCTATTCGCACACATACTAGGATATATGTTGGTTTCTTATGATTAAAATCCAAAATATATATGTTCATAGCAAAACAACAAATATATCAAGAATTCATTGTATATAAAAGGGTCCAAACATTCTAAAGTCTTTAGCCACAATTAGAAGGTTTTTTGTACCCTAGGTCACCTCCCGCTTATAGCCAACTTATTGACCAAACTTAGACCGTGTGCACGATGCACGACATGCTGAAGATCAAAAGCACAGAATTGGCCATGAATATAGCTCAAAGAACGCAAGCATATATAAAACAATATAACTTATATTATGAAAGAAATTCTTGAAGCTGACAGCGCCAGAGCAATAACACAAGAACTCTTAATTGGAGGGCTTAGAATATAAAATGTGGTACATACATACCCTCGGTTCTAAATAAAAATGATACGATTTAAAGCGCGGAACTTTCTCGTTTCTCTAAAACTCTGTTGAAAGGAGGCAGAAACCCTTCTGCAGATCCTTGCAAAACATGAAGAAAAATGTCAGATTATCTTTTTCTCTCAGCTATGCCTACAATAAGCATGATTTTCATATGCATACATATTAAGGTTGTATAGAATGCACGGTTGATAATTATTCTTCTCCTAGACCAAGTTGTAATAGCCAACTAAGATGGAAACCTACATTCTTTGTTCAACAAACATTATAATATCGCGAAAAAATTAACAATGTCTTATTTTGTATCAGATTTTGTATAATGCAACTTACTCCTAAAAGGTTAGTTATGGGACTAGCACCCAACTTACACTGTATTCCCAATTTATTTTTTGAAACATCACTGACATAATAATTTCTAAGCAGCACAAAATCCGATTCATAAAAGGGTGTTAATTGGGAAGGGTTAGCTACAGTCTTTAGGAAATAGGAAACTAGCGAGTAAAATTTACAATTTGTATTGTGCTACTATTTGGTGTCAGCTCTATGAAGTTGGAGACCATAAAATTTTAGGATGCCCTTTCCCAATGGTACCACTCTGAACCAAACTTGATCCTAATGATTGTTCCGCAGTAGATTTTCATTTCGCAGATGCTGGTTCAATAAGAAATATGCCTCAGAGGTAACAGTAATCAATTAGAAGAGCCAGGAATGGCAAAAATACTATTTCATTAAGAATGAGAAGGAAATAAAATGGTCTTATTTCACTCTCCAGCTTACGTCATCTTGTTTATTGAGTAGGATTTTATAAATATCAAATATATATTATTTACTCAGTCGTTATCTCGTTTGTGCAAGTTAAAACAATGTTACTGCACCGCATGTTATTTTACTAACTAAGGAATTTCAAGTTCCGGGATTTTTTTTCAGCAACTTACAAAAGGGATTCCCAAGGATTTAATCTTTAAGTGATCAAACTGAATCTATTAGATGTGCTTCAAACTGAATGTTAGCCAAACTTTGGATTCCTCACATGAGAGCATGGTGAAGTCATTTCATGCTAAAGGTTAACATTTACTTGAAACTTTGTAACTGAATTACTCCGAGATCAGATTTAAGATGAATAATAAGTAATATTTGATACTACCTCAGGAAGCTAAATCAAGGTTTTGACGTAGTGGTCAAGATTTGTATTGAAGAGATCACACCTGCACCCAGATAGAAAAAAAAAAGTAACAAAAAATTAAATTTAACAATGGACTCCACCTCTAACAGGAACACACATTCGATTTAATGTAAAGCTAAACTCGAAATTGTGTAAATTATTCTAAGATTGTGACAATTGATAACAAGCAAAAAATTATCAACTGTTTAGTTCCTGAATTAATTCAGGATGAAGGGTCACTTGTAGACTGAGGCAATAAATTTAATTTGCCATAACGTCACAGTAAACATATTTATATATTAAGCAGTGAACTGAACTAAAAGGAGTTTTTTTTTCAAATGAAAAGATGCAGTGCATTTAAAATGTGTGTGTGTGTGTGTATTGATAATAAGATGTATTAGGGAAAGGACTGTTTCAGAACTCAATCAGGCAGTAAGATTTAATACTTGACTATCAACTGGAACTATCTAGCATGGGCATACAACAGGAAGCACCATGAAATTTAATATTCCTTGTTGAAAGCCTCACAATAAAGTTCCAGACTTCCAGTTGAGGATCTAGACATCAATTAACAAGTTAGGTTTAATCCTTGTACGTACCGTCAAATTGTGGGTTTCAATCTTTATATTTAACTTGCATGTACCGTCAAATTGTGGGTTTCAATCTTTATATTTAACTTGCATTTGCCATTTTCTTGATCATAAATAACGGCCAGGGAGCGACTATCCTATGTGTAATAGGAGGTTCAATTCAATTGAGCACCAGATATATGGAGTGCATGCAACTCCCAGTTGAAAGTGATACTTATGGCGAGGTGTGTGTGTGTGCATGCGCACGCGCTACGTAACATGGATTCCTAATCGATTAGACATATCTGCATCGGCTATGTATCCATGTCAGTTACATTCTGAAACTAATATTATGTACTAGATGTTAGAGAACATGGATGACTGACTAAAACATCAACTATCTACACAAAAAAAAAAAATATTTGTACTTTTATTTTAGATTTGCTAATATAATAATATTATGTTAAGACCTATATATATTTTATATAACAAGAACATAACGTATCCGAACGAATCGTATCCTTAGTTTTCGGTAAAATTGCGATTCTACAAATTCGACTAGTATTGTGTCCCATATCCGTATCCGAGCCCGTGCTTCAGTGTGTCTGACAAGCAGACACGATCAGATGTCTCTTCAAACTAGTCCTAAAGATTGCAATGAGTGAAGCCAATGGTATTCAATGATTGAAGAGGGCAATGGCTAATACCAGCAGCATGATTTTTGTAATACCACATAAAGAAAATATCAACAGATGACCTAACAAGGAAACTTTAACTGGCGTTGTTTATAGATCACAGTAAACCAGAAGCTGAATCGTCGAAAACTATCAATTAACTAATGAAGTTTTTTGTTATGAGAGGAAAAGAGAACAGTGGATATCCCAGAGCAGGAAACACGGTATAATCCAACATCTTCCGGAAATTCAAATTCCACTTATCATATGATCTACATAGCGAATCAAGGTTTTAGCCATATATCGCAGGCAGAAAATACCAGTACCAGTTTTAAAACGGCGAACTATCAGCATGACACATCCTGTGCGAAATGATATCTGGAGGCTGTATAACAACTATATACCTTGTAAGTCGAATCCCAAGTTACTTTACCAATTTAAAACTATGTTCAAGGGCACCTCCTCTCCTGAATTCTTAATGTTGAGACTAATCTCAAAGGAAACCTACTGAATAGATGCAAAATTAGTTGTGTATCATATGTAACATTATAGAATTGGGCAAATTTTTTTGGTCTCAGCTTGTGCAGATGGAAAATTTCATGCGACTAAAATTATTTCAGCTGATATATGGTTGTATCAGTCAGTTTCAGATTGTTTCGACCAGTTTGACCAAACATATCTCGCCTTATGTGAAAATACATAAATTTAGAAAGAGGATATCCTTTATACAAATTTGGGGAAACCAACAATGCTGGAGATAAAATTAACAGATCAAATGCCTAATCATATGAATCACCAGAACTCAAGTCTACTTAATCTTCAAGTAGTCCTCTGTTGATGTCGACTGCAACGAGAGGTAGGGCTCTTCCTTCAGTTAGATGATGCCAATGAGTTTGAATAATGACAGGTAGTGGAATTTAAGGTGGAAGGTGGGAGTTCATACGAGATGAGGCCTAGGTGCCTCTTCCAAACAAGAATTGAATTGTATATGTGTTGCCTTAAATGTTACCAGCGAGTAATTCATTTAATATTAACCTGTCATTCTAAATACATTTTAGTTTTGGGCACGATAATAAACATTCACAATCGGCTTTATATTACATACATGCAAGTCAACTCAAATTCTCCAACCAAACCTACAAATTACACGGCGCAGAGGGGATAATACTTGATAAATAACCAATTGGAAATGTTATAAGAAGTAGGGGGATGCAACACAATGTCACCCTCAATCCATTAGTCACATGAAGATCTTTATTAACAAAAATTTGAACCTTTAGTAATGAAATCAATAAAGCACATACTTGATTGGAGTGCCAGGAGCATAGAGGGGATTCTTGACAACATACTCCACATAAAGATTGTATATGTGCCTCAACGAATCTCGAAGATCCGTAGTTTTCGGATGAGTAACTAGTATCAACTGCACCCAAAGTTAAAGCAAACCAAATGATAATCACCAAATCGCTAAATCACAAGAAATCAGTGAATAATTCAAAGACCTTGATCCCAGAGGGGCTCTCCATGAAGCTCAATTTGTAAGTATTGGTTCTAAAACTATGAAAGGAGCATCCTTGCCCTGGCAACAGCGGCACTCCAAGATTCCCTTTATCAACACTGCAGATCAAAATCGCCCAAAATCAAAAACTAACCCTAATTTAACAACTCTAAATCGAAAAAGGGAGAACCTTGTGGGGTCCATTTTGGCGGTGAAGGATCGGAGAGAGAAGAGGAGGCCGAACATGAGCTTTTGGTCCTGCTGAGCGTCTAGGGTTCGAAGGGGGCGGTGCCACTCTCGGTACAAGAGGCAGACGCCGTTGCGGTTGAAGACGTAGAGCATGTTCGCGTTGTTGCCGGAGAGGGACGACGCCGTCCCCGGCGGGGCCGCCGGCGCCGGCGTCATGTCCACCGCCGATGATCCGCTGAAGAATTGCATGGTGATGGGTTTCGAGATCTCGAGGGGTCGGTTTTTTTTTTTTTAATATTTTTTTATTTTGGATCGAGGCAGCAAACTGCTCTCTATGGAGGGATTTTGCTGAAAGATGAATTCAGTATTTTTACATAACACCCCCTTAACCTTATTATTTTTAGCATGCCACCCTCAGGTCTCTGAAATAGTCTATAGTGTATGTTTCGAATTTCTTACTAATTCAAAGTAAAATTAACGGTGCATTTTTTCATAACGGCTTTTCATAATTTAGATTGGATTTTCCAATGCTTGGATGGAAAAAACATACAGATGGAATGGATAAAATATCAAAAAAATATAGAAATCGAATGTCATTGGAACACTTATAAATATATGAGAGATATTTTTGGTTTCCTTTTATGCAGATATGATAAAACTCTTATGGATCATGGAGTTGCTCAATAAATCTTAAATGTATTTTAGTCATTAACAAGAATAATTTTTAGTTTAAAATTCCAGTATCAATGAATCACCGTGCTGGCATAAAAACATATGGTAAAAATCACATGAGGTTAATATTCGTAGCAAAACGATAAAATATTGAATGGAGTGGTACCATGCATCATGTTACCATGTTAGATTTATCCTTTGTTTTTCTTCAAACTAAGATGCATCACTAAAAATTCTAATCTGATGTATAAAAGGGGGAAAAGCATTTTCTTCTGCATTTCTACTATGTTTCTGCATGCTTACCTATCATCTTGCAACTTTAGTCTTGCCATGTAAAAAGACTAGCAATTTTCTATCTTGACAATTGACCCTAAGAATTTCAAAGTCTACAAACTAGGCCCACGAAAGTCAACCTGTAGACCCAAACCCTATCACACGAATAAAGAGGCAACTAGAGATTTGTTTGTGGACGACACAAAAAGCCCAAGGGCTCCTTTTCTATTTTTTCCACGCAGCGCAGCTCTCGCTCCTGAGCTTCATCGTCTTCGATCTTAGGGCTCAGAGACGAAGATCAAAATCCTATTTCTAGGGGGGTTTTCCCCATCAAGAAGGGGGATTGGGATTAATTGCGATGCCAATAGACGAGGGTTTGCTCGACGAAATCATCAGGCGTCTTCTTGATGCGAAGAATGGGCGCACAACGAAGCAAGTGAGTCTCAACGATGCTGAGATCAGGCAGCTATGCGTCGCTTCCAAAGAGATCTTCATCAGCCAGCCAAACCTCTTGGAGCTCGAAGCCCCCATCAAGATTTGCGGTATAAAATCAATTTCTTCACAAAATTTTCCTATAAACTACATGTTTCATGTCCTATGATTCTTGAATATATGTATTTGTTTGGAAAAATTGAAGAATGATATTCGAAATTTTCAGTTTGTTGATGTAACATTGGTACCTTGAGTCTCCATGTTTTCTGCATTATTTTAGTTTTTTCCCCATCAATTTTTGTTAGAGATTTCTTTTTTTCTTGGCGGAAATATATATTCTTGCTCATGACAGGACTGTTAATCTTCTGGCTAACTGATAAAAAAGCTTTAGCGTGGATAGAAATTTTCAAATGGATGATGTCTACACATGTATTGGAGCGAGTTTGAACACATAACATTAGGATAAATGATGGATTAACTGAACAGATATTAACGAAAATTTTTGGATAGATTTATAGTAATCGTTTTTGCAGAAAATAGGCCATCTTGATGGAAAAAACTAAAATAATGCAAAAAAAAACATGGAGGCTCAAGGCACCAGTTTTACTTCAACGAACTGAAATTCGTGAATATCAGTTTTCAAATTTCCCCCATTAATATTCATTATAAGATTCTCAGTTCTGCTAAACTTTATCTTGTAAGGTCTGTTCCTTTGTGGGGGGGAAATTCTGTCCTCGAAAGCATGATTGATTTACAACCTTTTTGTCATCTTGAGAAATTTAACGATCATGATCATGGTAAACAGAAGAACAATTCCCCATAATGTTTTACCTCAATGCTATGAGAAGATCATAATCACTTGTTTTTAAGTTGCTGATATAAAATAATAATTTCGTCCTTTACTTGATTGCTGAGCTTCTTCTTCTTCTTTCTCTTCTTTTTTTGAAAATATCATACATTTACCCCCACCTTTTTGCTAAACGATGCACCATGAAAGTTCAAATACAGAAAAGAGGTTCCTAGAGAAAGTGTATTACACGTGGAGATTTTGTAGTTCGTCTTCTATCTTCGATTGTTTATGCTCCTTAAAGGTGCAAGTGGAAATAATTGAGCAACTATGATTCAAACTGTGGAAAGAGAGAGAACATATTTCATTTTCTTAAACCAATATGAGGAGATGCAACCGAGAATTAGTTATCATGAATTATCAGCAATACTGACAATGCCTTTCTATGACTAATACGTAACTGATGTAATAGTTTGCTAGGAACCTCACTTATGCTTATTTGCTTCTTATCTGGATTTAACTCTCTCATGCTGCAGTTCAACTATCTTCTAATGTGAACTTTTCATTGTTCTATTTGACAGGAGATATTCATGGCCAGTATTCTGATCTTCTCCGTCTATTTGAATATGGCGGTTTGCCTCCAGAAGCAAACTATTTGTTTCTAGGGGATTATGTTGATCGTGGCAAGCAGAACATAGAAACCATATGCCTTCTTCTTGCGTATAAGATAAAGTATCCTGAAAACTTCTTTCTCTTGAGGGGAAACCATGAATGTGCTTCCATCAATCGTATTTATGGCTTCTATGATGAATGCAAGAGAAGATTTAATGTTCGACTATGGAAAGTTTTTACTGATTGTTTCAACTGCCTTCCTGTTGCTGCACTTATTGATGAGAAGATCCTTTGCATGCATGGGGGATTATCTCCTGATTTGAAGAACTTGGATCAAATACGGAATATTGCTAGGCCAGTTGATGTGCCAGACCAAGGCCTTCTTTGCGATTTATTATGGTCTGACCCTGATAAAGATATTGAGGGATGGGGAGAAAATGACAGAGGCGTCTCCTATACTTTTGGTCCTGATAAGGTGGCTGAGTTTCTTCAGAAGCATGACCTTGATCTCATCTGTCGAGCTCATCAAGTAAGCATTATCTCAAAACCTCAACAAAATTATTACTTCATGGAATAATAGATTAGAGAAGGCCAACCATTTCTCTAATGTTTTTACCTAACAATATTAATTTTTACAATTTAGTGAATAATCACATATCATCTTAAGTTACTCAAACTTCCTTATTTAAGGGAGCATGCAAATAGGCGCATATAATCAAGGCTTTAAATTCATATCTGATGTGTATTTTCCACCTTTGTTCTAAAGTTGACATTGATATTGATTTGACTATAATAGCTATCTAAACCATATGGTATACTGAAACAGTGGAGCATTTCCCCAAAAACACTTCATCTTTTTCTGCAGTGTAGGCTGCCGCGTTCAATCATCATCTTAATTTCCTGTCACTTTGGTTAATTAACGAAGTTCTGCAGGTCGTGGAAGATGGTTACGAGTTTTTTGCAAGACGCCAGCTGGTCACCATATTTTCTGCCCCTAACTACTGTGGGGAGTTTGATAATGCAGGTGCTATGATGAGTGTTGATGATACCCTGACATGCTCCTTTCAGATCCTGAAACCATCCGATAAGAAAGGGAAGTTTGGATTTGGGAACATGTCAAAACCAGGAACGCCCCCAAGAAAGGTTAGCTATTGTTTGTCTTAGCAGATATATTTCTCGTCATTTGCGGTATTAATGTCGTCATATCATTTGGAACAAGTTTAAGATTGATTTTCATATGGCCTAGAAAATTTATATGCCATAGAAGATATTAAATTAAAATATTAAGTTGCAAAGAAAGATGCACAATGGGTAGTCATGATGGATGATCCATACCAACTGAACAGTACATAAGCAATAGAAAGTATAATGCACACGTTGTTCCTTCCAAAGAGTTAACGAGTCTATTGTTGCATGGTGGTTCACTCTGCTAATACACTTCTAATCTAGTAGAACGATAGGGTATAAAATTAGTCCTATGTTTGCACTTCTTATGATACTTCAATGGAGTGCATTCTATAGCCATTTTCCTCGTATGTTTTTTTCTTTAAATTAAAGTATTCTGTTATTTGTCTTAATGGGTTTGAAAAAGATTGCATTGTATTGGCTGTCTTTAGGTTGTAAAGTAAATTGACAACACATGTTGTGCATAACTTGTTGGCTTATTAATTCTGCCTAATCACATGATATGATAGTTTAAGGTTGATGAACGCTTGATGCACCATATGGGTGGTAGAAAAAAAAATTAGATAAATTAATAATATAGCAAGTTAGCAACACTAGTTGTTCCCAACCAGAAATGCTGATTTCTGGGCTGTACATTAGATCGCGTTTTAAGAGACATGAAGTGTTTTCCTACTTGTTTTATCAATGGCAATATTCAACATCTAACAGTCCATGAGAAACTCGATATTCATCTATACCCATACTGTAGCTTTAGAGCGCACTTTGCACTTTCTGTGCTGCATAGCCCTTTTGGTGTCCACCATGACGAACCATATTTCTACCGCATCTCCATAGTTGGCCAACCTCAACAGGGCTCTGGCCATACCACCTAGGCTGATAATTACCCATTTTTCACCTTGTTCAATGTTTGTTTAGAGTAATGTAGGCTACGCAATGGTGCATCAGCACGAGTTTTTGGTTAATATTGACATGGGTGAAAATGCAAAAATTTAAAGTGACGCAAAAAGGCAGCCCTTAATAGGTTCATATGGGTCTACATACACATACATACACCCACAAACATACACAAAAACAAATACTACTTTGAAAGATATCAGAGTGTGTGGGCAACTTAAAGTCCCATCCCTTAAACTCAGGCACAATAAAACTCCCAACAACAAGGAAATCAATTGTAAGATCAACCACCCTCATAGTCAATATCCTAATTTGTCCCGACATCCCTCAGAGCGCCCATCAAGGAATTGTATAACACCTTTAGCGAAACACCGAAACTTCAAGCTTGGTGGTGTCATCATGGCCAGCAATCCCGGGTCAGGTATGATGCACAAGACCATGACTCGACCGTGCATTTAATGGGGGTCAGGAGACTTGTAGATGGAGTGAAGAGCAGGGGTCATGGATGCTGAGTTGTTCTTTGAAGACAATGATCTCTTTGTTGACGTGTTTGATATAGACATTAGTCAGGTCAGCCTCAAGCTTCTTCACGTGTGAGATCTTGTCGGCAACAAATCTTTCGCTTTGCTAGGAAGCTGCGCCCAGATTGGTGATGAGTGGTGAGATGTATGAAATTGATGATGCTATGACTAATAAGGGTTTGTGGGATGTTAATATATATCAAAGAGAAGGGGGTGGTGAAGGAATATGTAAAGAAAGAGATTAGCCTACTTGGTTAGACAAATGTGGGAGGTGTGCGCATCATGTGCACATTAGTGAAGTAATATGACCGATGGAGAACGATGAGACGGTTGATGGAGGAGAGATGAATGTAGGATGCATGGCCTTAGAATATGTTCTTAGAAAATTTTCTTTGTATCTGCCACATGTAGAACCCAAGTTTTAAGATTTAAAATTTTGGTAAAATTCCATATTTATAAATCATAAATTTTTTACTCGCAAAATTTCTACTTAAATATTATGTTGTAAGAGATATATAAGTGAATTGATCAGTATAGATTGTAAGGGGTTTTATCTGTAAGAAGGGAATAATAAAAAAAAAATTGTTTTAAGGTAATTCATAGGTTAGCTGGGCTCCTAATCCATGTGATGCACTTACTCGCTCCAAAAGAAAAAATAAGAGGTTGGAGATAAATATATGAACGCTTGCCCCCCTCCGTAATTGAAGTAAAAAGTTGATTAGATGACTGCATAAACCTTTCCATCCTCGTCTTAGTCGGATTAAGAAACATCTTAGGCGGGTATGTGTGAAGTTTGCACATTAGTGGAGTGCATTAACCGACGGAGAATGGCGAGTTGAAGAAGAGATTAATGTAGAATTCATAGGGTTGGGGTATGTTTCAAAAATTTTATCAACCGCATTTAATGCCCAAGCTTTGACATTGAAAATTTAGTAAAATTCCATATTTATTAATCATAAATTTTTTCATGCAAAATTTCTACACAATTTATATTGTAGGGATGTGATGCGAGACCAACTTAGCATTAGTAATTTGTTTTATTTTTTGTTATTTGCTTATGTTCTAATTTTAGGGTAGTTTCATAATCTCAAAAATTGCATGAGTTATTTTACAAACCGTGTTAGCGTTTCGTTATAAAAAGAAATCCTATAAATCTTTTATCATTGATGAATGATTATTGAATAAAAATATCCAATTTTTTATTTGAGAGTTGCGGGTTCTTTTGTTTACCGGTGGATTTGGTGTGAGGAGTGATTCCTCTATGGAGCGAGTTTCTTGGATGTTGTCTTTGTCGATTTTATTTCAAAATGACATAAGATGGGAATCACGGGATACAAAATGATCGAACAAGCTTTCATTAACGCAAATCCTTACATCACTCTAAAATGATGGAAACCATGCATACATAAAGATCCAACATCAATAGTCGTAATTAATACATAATATAAAACGAGAAACTAAACATTCGCTATGAAACGTCCAATTAAAAGATTTGATTATGTGTTGATATCAGATAATACTCGAGCGTAACTTTCATAAAGATCACAAATATTATATATTTGAAATATTTAGATGCAAATTACTTAGATCTATATATTAAAATAGTTGTTCAACACTAAGTCCTTATTCCAAAATATTTTGCCAATTAATAACAAAGCTAATAATCAAAAGAAAAAATTAACAGTTACCCTTTGCTTTGAATATTCCTTGCTACCTTGATTGATTGTAAGATCCACATTATCGAATGTGTGTGCTTGTTGTATCATGTCACAAGTTGGATGGTGGAAAAAACCCGACCATTTATTTCTGGACTTTTTCGATCGGATCCTAAAAGCCAAACTTTAATGGTGAGTTGGCGGCAACAATGCCTTGGTAAGATGCTTATGGTCATGCCTTCACACAAACTTTAATCCGATTGCAATGAGGAAAACCCTTGGTCATGATAAACAATTGAAGATCGTTGGACAAAGGTGTTGAAAGAATGAAATCGACGACGACGAGTCTCACACCCAACAGACTTGCTTCTTAGAGGAATCACTCACACCGGATCACACAACGAATATTGCAGATAACTCACAACTCTCAAATCACAAATCAAATATTTTTATTCAATAACCATTTACCAACGATAAAAGAGTTCTAGATTTTTTTTATAGTAAAACCCTGACAAAATTTGTAGAATAACCCATATAATTCTTGAAATTATGAATATACCCCAAAACAAAAACATTACCAAATATCTAAAAATAAGGCAAAAAACTAATGCTTAGTTGGTCTCGCATCAAGATATTTAAATAGATTGATAGTACAAGTTTTATAAGGTTTTATCGTAGGAAATAACAAAAATAAAGTTGACGTAACAAGTATAGAACATTGACTATCCATGTCCATGCTAAAAAAATACAAGGGGTTACGTGCAAGCACAGGAACACATTGACTACCCATGTCCCTCCATCTTGGACTAAAAGATAGAACATGGGTCTTTATAAACTCCTTACATCCTCTTTTCTCTACCAGAGAGAAGAAAGGGGAGTTGTAGCAAAAACTTCCATGCCCATTATAGTGTTTCTCAGTATAGATTCGAAAATGTAATGTTATTTTAGCATGCAAGTTATATGCCTAGAACGTAAGCTTGAAAATAAGTTGTCATAAGTTGCATGCAAATAACTATTGGAAAATATAATTGATAGTTTCGTATCTTTATGGATTACCATAATAATTCCCCTAATCAACGATTTAAGAAGAAGTCTATCAGTGATTGTATTTATTCGCAAGTTGATATAATTACTTTCTTATCAATTTAAATGTTCATCGAGTTTATGCTATATATTTACTTTCGACAACTAAGTTTACGTGAAACGTTTACTTGCATGTAAAATCTCTGTCAACGATAGATTTATTGGATGTCATCGAGTTGGTTGTTTTTATAATTAAAATAGATTTATTTGGTTATGAGAGTTGTCATGATAAGAATTTGAGATTATATGTTTGGGATCCTATAATAAGTTGTATGTTAGTGAACTTTACCAAAGATTTTGCATGTTGTAAGTAATTGTTGTCAATGTTAGCAAAAATAAATAAATTATGTGGGCACATGTACCGGCTCATAAACGGATGAGGGGGCTCGCCAAATAAATTTGAGTGATAATTTATGTATGCAGTAAAAATTTGAGAGCGATCCATCGGAAAGATAATGTTATCACATAATGCAATGTGCATTGTAGATTATTTCGAGAAGATTTAGTCGTTTTAAGTATAATCTATGTACTATTTTAATCCAAACAAATCAGAAACTTCTAGTTAAAAATTAACATACATATAATAGTTTCGGTGCGTCCATGATTTATTTTTTAATTTTTCTTGAGCTCCATTAGCAAGCACATCACCTACTCAAAATTTGGCTTCAACAATTATAATCAAGAAAGCAACCAACAAACCATCTAATATGAGCACTGGCCATTGTCTTAATCAATCGGATGGTGGCCATAGAAATGAACGGATTTATAAACGCTAGAAACAAACCCACTGAATGTTTCTTTTAAGAGGTTTCAACGGTGTAGAGAAACGAGGACAAGAATATGAGATGGTGGAGGTATGTTCAAGTTTGAAGAAGAGTGATTGTAGTTGATGGGGTGGGTGTCCGTTTGCCAGAGGAATCGCTCTACTTCCTAAGACAAACTCCTACTTATGTTCCTCAGCAGCCGCTACTCTCCTGGAAACTCTACCAAACCCTCATCTCATTTATGTGTGCCCAATTACCTCCTTAACCACACCCAACGAGAACTCACTCATTCGTTGAGTTTGTCTTTATGGTTTATCAGTAAAACTCCCTGCAAAGCCATCCGATTGGTGGTGACGCTAGCTGGTGTCCTAGCATTAGGTGGTTTGTTGGTGTTCTTTTCCTCCCCCAATTGTGATTGCTGAAAAGGAATTAGAGGAAAACGATGGATTAATATTTTTATGAGCTGATACACTTGTTTATGGAGCTCAAGAAATTTCAACAAGAAGAGACAGGGAGGACTCATGTAGGTTAGATCTATGTTATTTTTGACCTAGCATAACATTTTAATATCTAGCTTTTGGGTTTAATCCAGTGAAGTCATACAAGCTTACAATAATCCTAATTCTCTGTACTTGTTAGAGTTTTAGGATGGCACCGAGGTGCCATTAGATCATGCCAAATTATCTCTGTCAGCATTCTAAATAGGAAATACATTCTAAGCATGATTAGACAATGAAATCAATAGGTGTCCGAATATGGGACTTTCAACGAGATTAAATAGTCCAACTTAGTTTGAGTGAATAAAGCCACTAATGGTGATGGACCAAGATATGTAATGCAATGCAAGCAAACCAGCAGCACGGAATTTTAATGGTTATTAACCATTATTCCCATGACCCGAATTTCCAAATGCGGTAGCAAGCAAACAAGTCACTGGCTGTCCTTGACACATCTGGCCGGGAGGTATTGCAAGCACACACTACATGTATGATGAGCTGAAAAGCGAAAACAAACGACTCCCTGCTCACGAGTAATGCCTATGTACCCTCTAGAATTTGCATACTGGGTAACTTATTGATTAACCATATTCCATTACAGTAACTATGTTGCAGTGACTTGTTTCTGCCTAATGGTGGTAACTCACTGCACTAACAAGCTTTTGAGATGAACATAGATGTCCTGTTTCTGCCTCCTATGTGTCAGGCATTAGAGCATGCCTATGCTATCTCTGTATATTAAATGCTTTTCTTGACTGAAAATGTCAGGCATTCATAAACTCATTATTAACTCGAATCGTACTACATAAGTTTTTTTTGGGGGGGGTGGGGGGAAAACCACCAACTACCAAATCAGTAGTGAACCATGCAGTTGCTAATAAATCAGACCACTTAATTGTTGTCAGTCCACCAATATTATTTCACTTGCTTTGATTATAATGCAGCATGTGATTAAAAACTTAAATAAAATGCGGCGAAAAAACTCTGTTATTTTGGTTCTCATAGCCATAGGACAGTTTTGCTTTAGTAGGCATGTACATGGAGCTTACTCTTACAGGAAGGTTTTTTCTAAAATAAAAATGTTGCAGGGTGGAGGAAAAGGTTGAGAAGCTGTTATAGAGGTCTGAGGCGAGGATATCGGTGCATTGGAAGGATGAATGAAGCCCATCGTGCTCTCTTACCTCTTCCGGTTATGCCCTAAATAGCTGCTGGCCAATAAACTAGGCCTTTTCGGAATTTAAGGTGTACAGTTCAAAATCTGTTGTGTTATAAATTTAGATTTATGCGTTTGACATGGGGTACTGAGCACAAAACCGTGCGGTTGACGTGTTGACCTTACTATGGTCTCAGCTGGAGCTAGGTTATCATGATAAGCACACCACCATTAAGGCCGTAACGAGATTGTTTGTAGCGAGTCCGAATTTACATCACCTGATACTGAGGCAAAAATTTGTTGTGGCTAAGCAAAACAGGTTAATTAAGTCTCCGTCTGCTGTTTTATTTGTTTTCTATGCATTGTTTCCATGTGGTTTGGAAGCTGATATAGTCACTCGCTGACCAATCATATATATGTACCGATGCAACGCTTGCTGACCCATGATATATATATCAGTTGCTGACCGATGCAACGCCTTGGACGCTAAAGACATGAGATTCTTGTCACTTCTTGTCACCCAAACCGGCCATTTCCCCGGCTTGCTTTACACAGGAGGAGAAATCCATGTAGTTTTGCAGGAACAGTCTTATCACGCATTTTAGCAAAATGTTGTGAGAGACCGGTCTTCTCTACTACATCGAAACCTCATATTTAGCATGCCTTACAATATCACCTCATATTTAGCATTCCTTGCATGATTGCATGAAAGAAGCTGCTTGTTATTGTGATTCCTTTGCTATACTCTCTTGCTTCCTCTTACCGCCTGCATTGCTTGTTCGCTCTCTAGTCTATATAGCGTCCTGAGTCTTTAACCTCAGCTTATCTTAAATATCTGCAAGTCTGCAACTAGATGAAATATGTGCCGAGACAAGGCACCTATATATGATGACAAGGCACCTATATATGATGCAACATGAGGTAGGCTATTAAAGTTTAAACCTCATATCATGATCAGGGTTTGTACTTGCACCACTATAGACTAGAATTTATGCATGTGTGCGTTGCACCGTGTTTAAAAAAATTCAGAAGGGAAGAGAAAGATGTGGAGAAAGATATGGAGGGTTCTAGAATCTTATTTATTTATTTACTTTTAAAAAAAGGGAGGGATGAGTTGGATGACTTGAAAGGTGGGAAAGATAATGTGGAGGGTTTGAGAGATAAGGATTTTTTTTTTATATTTTCTATTTTCTAGAAATAAGGATAAGGATGGATCTCTAACCAAGGGTATTTGTATTATATATAGAGATATGGGTTTTGGTAATGGAGATTTGATAACTGTTACAATCGTTCCCTATTTATGGTTAATTTATGGCAACGGTTTAAAGGTTTTGATAACTGTCTGAACCGTTATCAAATCAAATAAGTGGCGGCCCCGTAATGCACTGAAGATATAATCCCAATAGCCTTTCCAATATTCGTCGATCTCCCCTCCCCCAAATTTTCATTGTGAGCGCCAAACTCCCTTCGTCGCCTCGGCCGCCGCTGCCTCCTCTGTCACCGGCGTTGCCTCTCGTCGCCTTCGCGGCTCGTCCCCCTTCGAAACTCTCACCGCAACTCCTCTGTGGTCGAGCCCAACATGAAGCAGTTTAAAAAATTTTGAGAAAGGGGAAGATGGGGGAGAGATGTGGAGGGTTCTAGAGTTTTATTTATTTATTTTTAAGAAAAAGGGGGATTGATGATATGAAGGATTCTAGATAAACAATTAATCGTTTTATGGGAGGAGAGAGAGACATAATGATGTTAAGGGCTTAAAAGATGAGAGAGATGATGTGGAGGACTTGAAAGGTAAGGATTTTTCTCCTTTTTTATTTTTTCTAGAAAAAAGGAGAATGGTGAATCTCTAACCAAAAGTATTTGCATTATATATAGAGATATGGGTTTTGGTAATGGAGATTTGATAACTGTTACAATCGTTATCTATTTATGGTTACCTAATTTATGGCAACGGTTTAAAGGTTTTGCTAACTGTTTGAACCGCTATCAAATCAAATAAGTGGCGGCCCCGCAATGCACTGAAAATATAATCCCAATAGCCTTTCCAATATTTGTCGGCCCCCCCCACTTTCATTGTGAGCGCCAAACTCCCTTCGTCGTCTCGGCCGCCGCTGCCTCCTCTGTCGCCGGCGTTGCCTCTCGTCGCCTCCGTGGCTCGTCCCCCTTCGAAGCTCTCACCGCAACTCCTCCATGGTCGAGCCCAGCATGAAGCCCTGAGCCGTGGATCGAAGTCAAGCTGCGATCGAAACCCTAGCCGTCGCTGGAGCTCGCTGGAGCGAGGTAGTCATCGTCGCTGAAATCATCGCTTCCATCGTCGCTGAAGTTGTCGCCGATCTCATCGCCTCCATCGTCGCTGAAGTCGCCGCCGATCTCTTCAGGGAAGTTTTAATTTAATTAAATTTTGGTTTAATTAATTATATATTTCCCCAAATTAAATTAAAGTTTGTTAATTGAATTGGTGTTGTTAGTGTTGATTTTTTTAGTATTTGTTTGTTGGTAGAAGAGGTAAGTTGAATTGATGTTGTTTTTGGTAATGTTGATGGTGTTGTTTGTTGGTGTTGATTTTGTTGGTGTTGAGGGTGTTGTTGTAGCCAGGGAAGAGTTAGGGTTTGGGTTGAGGGTTACGGTTTGGCTTGAAGGTTAGGGTTAGAGCCGGTTAGGGTTAGGTCTAGGGTTTGGGTTGGGGGTTAGGGTTAGGATATTTTAGTGTAAAATTACAACAATAGTGGTTAAGAGTATTTTAGTGAAATTGCAACAACGGTTAAGGGTATTTTAGTGTAAAAAATGTAAAATTGAGTAAAAGAGAGTTTTAAGTAATATTTTAAGGTAGTTTAGTGGAAAACCAACAATAGCTCAGGGTATTATAGTGAAAATTATAGCAATTTAGATAATTTAAGAAGATGGATTATTTATTTAAATTTGTTTCTGCAGTTTATTGAAAAACCAACGGCAGTTAAGGATATCTTTGTGAAAAGCAACAATAGTTAGGGTATTTTAATGAAAAGCGCATACACACACTTGGACACACACACACACACACATATTCACACACACACAAACAAACAAACACACAAACACACACGCACAGCGCGCGCGCATACACAAGACCAAACTTTAATTCATTATCATTCTTCTATACATTGAACTCCTGTCAAATCTCACATAAATCCAAAATATCAAACTTCATTAAGAAAACCCTATATCCAAAATATTAAACTTGATTAGGATAACCGTTAACAATTTTATCTTAAACCAAAAACTTCGAAACCTTGAAATTGATATGTAAATGTAAAACTAATTCAAATTAAATCTTAAACTAAGTGAATGACACTCGATGATAATATGAAATTTTCATGTTCTCATTAATAATCATATATGAAAATGAAAACGCGACTTAGTTTCCGTCTATCGGTTAACATACGTTCGATATTCGTTGTGACATAAAACTACACGATGATTGTTAAATATCGGACGGTATCGTTCGGTTCTAACAACCGTTATGTAGTTTATATGACGAGAATAATCAATCGTATGATAACCGATAGATTTGTTCTGTGTGGACAAGTTAGGAATATATAAAGCAAACACCCGCATTCACTTGTGTATTTCATTCGTTTCGAGATATTTCGTCGGTTTCTTTCCGCTGGTTCTTCGTGTACAACGATAAATTAGATGTTCGTTTTAATGTTGTTTGACAGCATTGAAATGATCATATTTTATATTACAGTGTACTCAAAGAACAGCGGGAATGTGCTGCCGAAATTTTCTCGAAACGGATGAAAGAAAAAGTGAATAGGTGTAGATAGCTGCCTTACTCCCGACAGCCTCCACTCTCGACATCCATGTAGGGTGTTTTTCGTCACCCTATTGAGATGGGAATACGCACGCGCTTGTCAGGCGTACTATAGATTCCCTCTGCCTGGGGTAGGCCGGAGTTTATTGATTGTGGGGATCCGAATCTCCGGCAGCCGCGGACTAAGCTGCCGTTAATTACCCCTCGCCTTTGGGGCGAGAGAACCTTCGATTAACGAGTTAAACTGGTCATGCGAACTCAATGTGCGATGTGCGTGTATTGTGTTTTGAAAGAGGGTTTTGGATATATCGGGAGCCACGCAGAGTTTTTACATATGTATGCATATGTGTGTGTGTGTGTGTGTGTATATGTGTGTGTGTGTGTGTGTATATATATAAAGAGGGGGAGAAGACATCCAAAGGATGGGTGGGGGCCAGCGCCTCGAGCGCTATACGCTTAGGTGCTGTGCGATCAGGCGCTAGAGTGCCACGTGTCGACACGTGGGCGCTCTGCGCTTGAGCACTGGGCGTTTGAGCGCAAGCGCGCCACGTGTCGGTACGTGGGCACTTTGCGCTTCAGCGCCTGACGCTTGAGCGCAAGCGCGCCACGTGTCGGCACGGGGGCGACTTGCGCCTGAGCGCTTGCGCTTGAGCGCAAGCGCGCCACGTGTCGGCACGGGGACGACTTGCGCTCGAGCGCTTGCGCTGGAGCGCCAGAGCGCCACGTGTCGGCACGGGGGCGCTTTGCGCTCGAGCGCTTGCGCTGTAGTGCAAACGCGCCACGTGTCGGCACGCGGGCGCTCTGCGCTTGAGCGCAGGGCGCTGTAGTGCAAACGCGCCACGTGTCGGCACGCGGGCGCTCTGCGCTTGAGCGCAGGGCGCTGTAGTGCAAACGCGCCACGTGTCGGCACGCGGGCGCTCTGCGCTTGAGCGCCGGCGAGAAAAGGAGGCTTTTAGCCTAGAACCAGAAGCTATGCTTCAAGAAGGAATTATTTATTATATATATATATATGGAGTTAAACTCCTGGATGTTTTGAAGCTGATGAAGGGGGTTCTTCTTCTTCTTCCTATTGTTTGGCCGGATCTTGAAAATCAAGAAGTAGGAGATTTTAAAAATCACTCCTTTTTGAGTTCTGATGGGAGATCTGAGTTCTCCTTTATGGGTTTTGTGGTGGAAAACTACTTAGTTTTGGAAAAGAAAGAGTAAAACTCTTGATTTAATTCAAAAGAAATGAGAAGGTTTAGAACCTTGGAGAAAGAACAGGAGGCACAAAAAACCCTAGATTTTGGAGGAATGAAAAGTGTATCCTTTATTCATCATCATGTTGCCTTATATAGACTTATATATTTACATATAGCCCCTTGGGCTTTACAAAAATGGCATTTTAGCCATCTCATGGCTCATGTGCCATTTCATTTTTGCACATAAACCATGGGCTTACAAAATATTGGTTTTATGCCCATTTTGTTTACATTCACGCATAAACAATTACATAAAAATTATTTATTACATGATTTTGTTGTTGGCATGGGGAGGCTGGCTGTGGGCTCGACTTGGGCATGGGCCTGCTTGACCTGGGCTTGGGCCCACCTGGCTTGGGGTTGACTTTGATTTTGACTTGGTCAACCGGGGTGTAAATTTTTACCCCAACAATCCAATATAGAACATTTAATATCATCATCATGTTTTTTGGAAGAAGAATCCAACTCTCTAGTTATGAGCATTTGCTCTCAGTCCCTGATAATCTTTATAGCTAAATCGTCAATTGAAACTTAAATTAACCGAGTCGTCAATTAAATTAACCGAGTCGTCAATTGAAACTTAATCTTTCTTAGCATCTCGTCTATCGCGTATCTATCAAGAAATCTTAATCTAATGAGTCTTGTCTATAGAAACCTTGCTTTGTCCGGACTGTTCCAATATGGCATTCCCGTACCTTCACAACAAGAGTTGGATGTACGTCGACGTTCCCTCGAGAGCCAATGAATTTTTCCTTAACGGTGTTTACCATTTCACTGATTTTTTCTACACATGTCTTAGGTTACCGAAAGAGCACAAAATTTATTGTCCTTACTCAAAGTGTATGAACATGTGATTGCTCAAGAAGTCGAATGTTGAGTTAAACATCTTAAAAAATGGTTTTATTAGAAATTATACTATGTGGGAACTTCACGGAGAAAAAAAAGCTGTTCTAACGGAAGAAAAGACTTGGCCAGTGTAAGAGAAGGAAACCGAATTTATCGAAACGGAAACCGCAGAGTGATAAAGGATGGTAGAAGAAAAGAAGGAAGAGGAATGACAGTTTGAAGAAGATGAAGTCGTCGAAAAAGATGATGTTGTATTCGCGTCGATCGATGACATGGATGGGCTTATAAATACCGCTGGATTTCCTTATGATACGGAAAGCACCGAACCCTCGTTATTGAAGAAGTACAAGCTAGACTCTAGAATCTCATTATATCCAAATTGCAAAGGGTTTTCAAAACTGTCCTTTTTCGCACGTCTCTTCCAGATCAAGTGCGAGAATAAATGAAGTGACCAGTTTTTTACTGATATTCTAGACTTACTGAAGGAAGTTTTTCCCGACAGAAATGAAGTGTCACCGAGCTGGTACGAGACGCAAAAGATAATTACAAATATCGGCCTGAAGTAACATAAGATACATGCATGTGAGAATGATTTCGTTTTGTTCCGGAATGAACACGCCACACTCAGAAATTGCCCCGTGTGCGGGACCAGCCGATTCAAGCCTAAGAAAGGTCCTCAATCGAGTGATGTGCCCATAAAGATTTTTCGTTATTTTCCATTAATACTGAGCCTGCAACGGTTATTTATGTGTGAGGAGACGACGTCCGAAGTGCAGTGGCGCCATAAAACGCCTCGTGAAGAGAGAAAAATGAGTCATCCCAGAGATTCGATATTGTGGAAAGTTTTAGATGAAAAACATCTTTCATTCAGCGCAGATCCTCATAACGTGAGACTGGGAATTGCTAGCGACGGTTTCAGTCGATTTGGGATGGTTCGCGGCGGGCGTTGGGGTAAAAATTTACACCCCGGTTGACCAAGTCAAAATCAAAGTCAACCCCAAGCCAAGTGGGCTCAAGCCCAGATCCAGTGGGCCCATGCCCGGGTCGAGCCCGAACATGAAGTGGCCGGCCTCCCCCCGTGCCAAGATAAAAATTTTGTAATAAATAATTTTGTTGTATTTCTTTTATTTTATTTTTGGATAAATGTAAGAAAAAATAGGCATAAAGCCAAATTTTTGTAAAGCCCATGGCTTATGTGCAAAAAGAAATGGCATATGAGCCATGGGATAGGCAAAATGCCATTTTGTGAAGCCCAAGGGGCTATGTGTAAAATGTATGGCCTATAAAGGCAAGGATAATGAAATATCCCAACAACTTTTTCTCTCTCTAAAAAAAAGTTTCCAGATCTGAGATCTTTTTCTTCTTCTTCAAAGTTCCAAAACCTTCTTCTTTCTCTTGAATTAAATCAAGAGTTTTAATCTTCTTTTTATAAAACAAATTAGTTTTTCACCACAAAACCCACAAAGGGGAAATTGGATCTGTCATCAGATCTCAAAAAGAAGAGATTTTGAGATTTCACATCTCTTGATCTTCAAGATCTAGCAAGCAACAGGAGGAAGAAGAAGAATCCCTTCCATCAACCCCAAAACACATTCAGGAGTCCAACTCCTCTCTGATTTCTCCTTTGAGAAATCTTTTTTTAGGCTAAAAGCCTTTTATCCTCGCCGGCGCGCTAGTGCTCGAGCGCAAACCACCTACGTGCCGACACGTGGCGCATTTGCGCTCCATCGCACTGCGCGCGAGCGCAAAGCGCCCACGTGCCGACACGTGGCGCGCGCGCTTCTGCGCGCTTGCGCTCCTGCGCGCTTGCGCTCGTGCGCAAAGCGCCCGCGTGCCGACACGTGGCGCGCGCGCTTGCGCTCTAGCGCATAGCACTCGTGTGCAAAGCGCCCGTGTGCCGACACGTGGCGCGCGCGCTTGCGCTCCAACGCGCAGCGCTCTTGCGCAAAGCGCCCGCGTGCCGACACGTGGCGCGAGCGCTTGCGCTCCTGCGTGCAGCGCTCATGCGCAAAGCGCCCACGTGTCGACACGTGGCGCGCTTGCGCCTGAGCGCACAGCACCTAAGCGCACAGCGCTCAAGGCGCTGGCCCCACGCATCCCTTGGATGCCTTTTCCCTCTCTTTTTGTGTACATACATACATATATACATATGTATACAAATTTATACACACACGTACTCCACGACACTGTCCCTGTTAGAAAAAATTTCTAATGGGGCGCTGCCCCGCACCCCGCAAGGGGGCTGCTAGCCCCCTTGACCCCCAGCCCGCTATCCGGGTAGCGGGACCCCCGTAAAAACTCTGCGTGGCTCCCGATATATCTGAAACCCCCCCTTTCAAAACAAAACACACGCACACTGCACATTGAGTTCGCATGACCAGTTTAACCCGTCAATCGGAGGTTCTCTCGCCCCAAAGGCGATGGGTAATTAACGGCAGCTTAGTCCGCGGTTGCCGGAGATTCGGATCCCCACAATCATTAAACTCCGGCCTACCCTAGGCGGGGGGAATCTGTAGTACGCCTAAGACGCGTGCGTGTATTCCCATCTCAATGGGGTGACGAAAAACACCCTACAGATTCTGGCACGCCCGGTGGGACCAATCTCTCCTCCCATACTTCGGGTTAAAACGTTCATGTGAACTCAATCAATATTCATATCGATTGCCTATACTGAAATGATGTTTTTTTTCTTCCGTGCAGCAATCAACCTTCGACAACAATGTCTCCCCAGATAAATTCAGCTTCCAACGTGACCCCGATTCCGTACACGGTCAAGATCAACGCTCGTGTGGTTCTTCCCGCAAGCCTCAGTCGACAGTGGGAAGAACCGCCCCGCCAGTTTGGCTCCGTCATCATCTACCCTGCCGGAAGCGCTCATCTGGCGGAAATCCCGGCGGAACAGGTGGCCAAGCCGGTCCCAAGGGGCAGGAGGCCGAATGTCGTGATCGCCAAGGCACCACAACCGAAACTCAAGACAGCATGTGAACGATTCTCTGGTGCTCCAGCGGGGGGTAAGAACTCTGGTGCAAAGGGCAACATCCAATGTTGCGGACGAGCTCAGGCGATTACTCCAACAAATGCACAATCGAGCGTATCTCCAAGGCCCTCCATCGCCCGGTCTGCGACGTCTTCCCAAAGAGCTGAAGTCTGCCGGGTGCTTAGAACAGAAAAGTTAAGGCAGAAGCGGCTCAGGTATCGAGCCAACAAGAGGGCCAAGGCTTCAGCCAAATGGAATCGTGTGAAGTTCCAAGTGCAGGGTTGCCCCGCGACGACGGCTGAGTCGGACGTGAGAATCAGCAATTCCTTCGAGCCTCTGAAGTGGGTTCAGAAAAATGCCATGACCACCAGAATTAAGAAGACAGCGGTCCGAACAATGTTACAAAGAGACGTGTCCCGGCCCCAACAGAAAAGGTATGACACTGTCTCTTCAAGAGTCTATCAGGCGCTCTGTGCCGCACGAAAGCAGCGGGGCAAATCCAGAAAAGAAGCGCCATCACCATTCAAGAACCTGGTTAGGCCAGCCATCTTCAATCGATTACCAGCTACCGAAGCAAGGGGAGCAAGACAGCGATCCGTGAAATCAGCTTTCAATGATAGAAAGACGGCCGGATACATCATCCATACGGTCTATATGGCGGGCGGACGCCCCAGCGACAACCTTCGCAGCAAAAGCAAGGATGAGGCCACCACATCCCAAGCCCAATCTAGCCTGAATGTGGTCGCCGCCGCTCAAGAACAGCCGCCCCCGCTGGATGAAGAAAACCCTCTCGATGAGGATGATAGGCAGAAAGACCCCTCGGTCCATGAAGAGTCAAGCTCGGACAGCGAGGAGGAGCCGACTTTCCGCCCCAGGACTGCGGAGCAAGAGCTGCTTCAAGAGCTTCGAAAACAGCTCAGGAGCAAAGATAAAGAGATGGCTAAGCTCTATTCGAAGATTGACGACTTAACGAACGTGGTGATGCAGCTTACGGCTCAAATTGCTTGAGCGCCTCCCAATCAAGCACAAGCCGCTACTAATCAGCCGGGTGATGACAATCCGAGGCAGCCAATGCCTGTTCCTTCGGGTCCAAGACTGGTCGAGCCACATGAAAGCCGGCCACACTCCGCTTCTGGGGACGCCTTGGCCCCAGATAGCACTATCCCGCTAACACAGGATCGTATAATGGATTTGGTCACCAGCAAGGTTAAAACATTGGTGGCCGAAGCTAAAGCTCAGAAAGAAATCGGCAGTAGTGGGCGGCCATATCCCGCGCAGTATGATCTGATTGAGTTCCCAAGCGGCTACGTCATTCCTAAGTTCGGAAGATTTGATGGAACGGGGAATGCAAACCAGCACGTCGCCCACTTCAAAGCATCGTGCGGAAATACAGGGGGCAATTACGCGCTCCTTCTTCGTCAGTTTGTCAACAGCCTGACCGGCGTCGCCTTCGACTGGTATGCAAGTATACCGGACGGGTCCGTCATTACCTTTGCCCAAATGGAGTCTCTGTTTCGGCAAAGGTTCATGAGTGTCAGTGATAAAATTTCCATTGCCGACCTTGTGAGGACCAAGCCGGGGAAGAATGAAACCAACACCGACTTTATCGCCCGATGGCGTAATCTCACAGTCAAGTGCAAACCGCCGCTGGAGCAGGACCAGTCCGTCAGCCTTCTCATTGGGAACCTCAGCAATTGGATGGTCCCATTCTTGTGTACAGCGGGCCTCAAGACATTTCAGGAGCTAACCAAGAAAGTCCAAATGCTGGAACGCTCGAAGCAAGAGTCCCCGCCGGATTCTCAGAGAGAGAAAACTTGGAAAAGCAAGCGGGACGACAACCGTAGAAGTGGGAGTTCCAGCAGTACCAATGTCTTCAATGCGTCCGAAAATGAAGAAAAGCGAAGGGCGGGCGAATCCAAAACCAACCGGTCTCGAAAGCCATTGCTGGGAGGAGATGGGCCTTCCCTAGAGGAGAAGAAGAACAAGGTTTACTCTTTCAGAAGGGACAAGGTCCGTAAGATATTTAAAGATGCCTTGAACAACGGCCTACAATTGCCGGAGTCGAAAAGACCCCAAGAAGCAAAAATGACCGACAATCCTCTGTATTGCCCGTACCACCGAGTAGTGAGCCATGCGATCGAGGATTGCTATATCTTCAAAGACTGGGTCGAGAAGCAGTACAAGGCTGGAGAGATCGAGCTGTCCAAAAGCGTGTTGGTGAACAATCAAGTTGCAACCGCCAACTTTATACAGACAAAAATTGAAGCCTTCTGGGAGCAAACAGCCGAACCCGCTACCCTGAGAAATGAGGCCTACTCGCCGCAGCCTCCATGGAGTACGCACATATCTAATAAGACGAAGAAGATGCTAAAGCTACTTCAGAAAGAGCCCAGGATGGAATGGGAAGGACAAAAGAAGCCTACCAGTCCAGCTGCCAATGCGGCTCCATCAGGCTCAAAATCCAAGAAGCTCAAGAAGAAGAAAAGTGCAGCTCGGCGCGAAAAAGAGTCTGCAGGGAGATCGACAATTCAAAAATATATCGATTCCCTCGAAGAATATGAACAAAAGGAAAGAACATTGATTCAATTGAAGGAGTTCTTCCCTGTACAAGCGGCTGAAATTCTGGAGGAGTTAGAAGAAGACTCCAATGAAGAGATCCCAGTAGTGACCTGCTACGCCATCCATCATGGCAGCGACTCCGAGGATGAGCTCTGTTTTCCCGAAGAGGACGAGGAGCTCACCATAAAGGCCAATCAAATCCAGCTCAGAAGCGGCAGGGCTCTACCGCAAAATCAGGGCAACGCCCCAAAAGGGAAGGAAAAACAAGTCGCTAATGAAGAAGATGGCAGAGAACTGGCTGATGAAAACATAGGTCCTTCCTCGGTGGACTATAATGTCTTGGCACATCTCCGGAAGCTTCCGTCTCTCCTGAGCATCTACGATGCCTTGGTCCTATCTAAGGAGCTTAGAGATGTTCTCATTCACGCTCTACAAAACCCCGAGCAGTATCAGGCTCACTTTGCGGAAATTAATATGAAAGAAGCCCAGCACGCTTTGCATGCCGCCGCAGTCACATTTAAGGATGAAGACTTCCTACTGGGAACGGCTGAGCATAATCGGCCGCTTTACGTGACCGGGTACAGCGATGGAGATCGGATTAATCGAATATTGATTGATCCGGGGTCGTCAGTGAACATCATGAACTTGCGGACACTGAAGAGTTTGTCAATGGACGTCCGACACCTGTCAAGGGAGAGGATTGTCATTCAAGGCTTCAACCAAAATTGCCAGCAAGTTCTGGGGTCCATAGCTCTGCCAATCAAATTCGGGGATCTGCAGACCGAAGCTAAGATATACGTGATCGACGCCGACACGTCTTATAAGATTCTCTTGGGGCGGCCGTGGCTCCACGATTACGGCATCATTCCGTCAACTCTCCATCAATGCATGAAGTATACTAAAAATGGCGAAGAAAGACGCATTGACGGAGACATCCAGCCGTTCGGTGTGCATGAAGTCCGATATGAAGATTCTCGGTACTTTATGAACCACCAAAATGCTAAGCCACAACTGACTAAGGATAGACCGGCCCCAAGGCTCAAAAGAAAATCTGCGCCGGCTGTCACTTTCAAAAGCAAAAATGCCCAAGTGCGCCCGCATTTCGGTAGCGACACTGATGAGTCCGACGCTGGAAGCCCGTCCTTCCATAAAACTCGCCCTCGTTTCGGCAGCGATACGGATGAATCCGTCACTGAAGCCCCATCTAGCAGTAAAGTCCGCCCTCATCTTGGCAGCGACACTGAAGAGTCAGAGGAGGAGGACCTGTCGTGCAATAGCGGTGCAGATTGGACCCCCACGCAACAAGCGAAACTGCGAGAGACCTTCGAAGTTGCAGAAGGATCCCTAGCCGTTACAAGGGTACCAGAGCAAATGTGCAAAGAGCTCGATGCATTATCAATCTCCACCGTGGACCAGCTGAAAACTTTCTACGTTCCCGGGAGGAAAAGTGGACAGAAGGGCATCTTGTTTTATGGGTCAAACCCCGTTGCGCACCCGGACGATTTGTCTGTCGCGTGCCTTCCATATGAGAGAGGCATAAGAGCCGTCCTCAATCCCAGATACTATGCGCCCGAGATGCGGGAATACTTTAAGAAGTGCGGATGCCGGTTATATCAAACGGAGTCCGAAGCAAAGTTTTACGAAGGGCTATGGCATCCTCCCCAGGTCCGAGCACTCATCGATGGACGAATTCCAGACAGACGGGGAATAGGTTACATTCAACCTGATTCCAGAGCGTGCTACATGATCCATGTTGGTGAAGCTGGCGAAAGATCAAATGATGACGACGAGATAGCCGAGCCAGAAGAAGCTCCTCAAGAGCTCGAAGATGGAGGACAAGCAACCTTTGACGAGCTAACCGAGATTGACTTAGGAACGCCCGATAATCCAAGACCGACCTACATCAGCTCGCTCTTGTCAGAGGAAATGAAAGAGCAGATAATTGCCCTGCTGCGTGAGTTCGTTGACTGCTTCGCGTGGACATACAAAGAAATGCCTGGCCTTTCCCCAGAGGTAGCCGTGCATAAGCTGGCTATATCTCCTGATGCTAAGCCAGTCAAACAAGCTCCTCGAAGAATGAGAAGGGAGTTGGAAGAAAAGGTCATCGAGGAAACCAAGAAACTCATCGATGCCGGCTTCATCAGAGAAGAGAAATATGCGGACTGGATCGCATGCATAGTCCCAGTCAAGAAGAAAAATGGGCAGATCCGAGTTTGTGTCGATTTCAGGGACCTCAACAAGGCATGTCCAAAGGACGACTTCCCACTACCGGTGATGGAAATGATGGTCGATGACACCTCAAATTACGAGTTGTTCACCTTTATGGACGGCTCGTCTGGATATAATCAGATCAAGATGTCGCCTGAGGATGAGAAGCACACAGCATTTCGAACTCCGATCGGAATATATTGCTACAAGGTGATGCCGTTCGGACTGAAGAACGCAGGTGCTACATATCAAAGGGCAATGACCAATATCTTCGATGACCTAATTCATAAAGTCGTCGAATGTTATGTTGATGATCTGGTCGTTAAGACTGAAACCAAGGCCGATCATATCCAGGATCTTAGGACCGTTCTCACCAGACTGAGGGAATTTGACCTGAAGATGAATCCTCTGAAATGCGCTTTTGGCGTGTCATCGGGAAAATTCCTGAGCTTCATAGTTCGACATCGAGGGATCGAAGTTGACCCATCAAAGATAAAGGCCATCATGGAGATGCCTCCTCCGAAGAGTCTGACGCAGCTAAGATCTTTTTAAGGAAAGCTTGCTTATATACGGAGGTTTATCTCAAATTTATCGGGGAGATGTAGGCCCTTCTCAAAGCTCATGAAGAAAGGAGCTCCTTTTATCTGGGATGCCGAATGTCAAGAAGCGTTCGAAAGCATCAAACAGTACTTGTTGCACCCTCCAGTGTTGGCCGCTCCCATTCCAAATAAACCGCTGATTCTCTACACTGCCGCGTTGGACGAGTCACTCAGTGCGCTCCTTGCCCAGAATAACGAGGAAGGAAAAGAAAATGCTCTCTACTACCTCAGTCGAACTCTAGTCGGAGCGGAACACAACTACTCCCCAATCGAAAAGCAATGCCTGGCTCTAATATTTGCTGTGAAGAAGCTGAGGCACTATCTGCTCGCTCATCGGGTTATGCTGATCTCCAAGGTCGACCCACTCAAACACTTGATGACCAAAGCAAGCCTAGCCGGCAGAATGGCAAGATGGGCTGTCATGCTACTTGAGTTTGATATAGTTTATACCCCTCAGAAAGCAGTAAAAGGGCAAGCTCTTGCAGACTTTCTCGCTGCTCACCCCATACCAGAAGGGTCGCCGCTAAATTGTGAGTTACCCGACGAACAAGTGCTGCATCTCGAGAATGACGAGCCATGTTGGGAGCTCTACTTCGATGGGGCCTCATCGATAAGAACCTCCAGTAAATCAAGCGTCCCGGAGATAAAAGCAGGGATAGGATTGGTGTTCATCACACCATCAATGGGAACCCTACGGCGTTCTTTTGCTCTCACCGAGCCTCGGACAAACAATGAAGCTGAGTATGAAGCTCTGATAGCTGGTTTGGAGCTCGCCATAGAAATGAAAATCCGTCGGCTACGAGTTTACGGTGACTCCCAGCTCGTCGTCAACCAAGTAAGCGGCGATTTTAAGATATACAAACTCGAATTAGCTCGGTACAGAGGCCGAGTGGTGGAACTCATGAAACGGTTCATTCATATTGAACTAACGAGAGTCCCTAGAGCGTTGAACGGAAAAGCCGACATACTCGCTCGCTTAGCCAAGGAGCTGGCTGATCCTAACATGGACGAAATTCTGATCACAGTCAGGAGCCGGCAAATTCTACCCCCAGTCTCTCTACGAGAAGAGGAAAGCGCAGAACAGAAGAGCAGTCCTGCCGAAGAAGTTTCGATCATCCAAGACGAGCCCGATTGGAGAGAACCCTTCATAGAGTACCTCCGATACGACAGGCTGCCCGAAGAAAAATCTGCGAGGATTCAGTTGAAGAAGAGAGCTCTCCGATACGTGTTTGTAAATGATACGTTATACCGCAGGTCATATGACCAACTCTGGCTCAGGTGCCTGTCATCGGCCGAAGCCCAAAAAGTCATGAAAGAAGTTCACTCAGGCGTTTGCGGTGCTCACCAATCTGGCCCCAAGATGCGACTGCAGATTAAACGGCTTGGGTATTACTGGCCCACCATGATACGGGATTGCGGAGAGCATGCAAAGAAATGTTATGTCTGCCAAATTCACGGTGATTTTATCCACAAGCATCCCAATCCATTGCATCCTACGGTGGCGTCGTGGCCCTTCGAAGTCTGGGGCACCGACATTGTTGGCCCAATTGATCCTCCGTCATCCAAAGGCCATCGGTTCATACTGGCCACGACAGACTACTTCTCCAGATGGGCTGAAGCTGTCCCGCTAAAAGAAGTCAAGACAAAAGATATTCTGACATTCTTCCAGCATAATATTCTATACCGCTTCGGTACACCAAGAAGAATCATTTCTGACAACGGGCCTTCTTTCAAGAGCTTCAATGTCTCAAGGTTCGCTACTCAGCACAATATAGACTGGAGATATTCCTCCATCTATAATCCAAGAGCCAACGGGCTAGCCGAAGCCTTCAATAAGACTCTATGCAAGGTCCTGAGGAAAAATGCTTCAGCCAACAAGAGAGACTGGAATCTCAAACTTCACGAGGCGTTGTGGGCATATCGTACCACGCACCGTACTCCAACTCAGTCCACTCCATACTCATTGCTCTTCGGAGTGGAGGCGGTCCTCCCCCTCGAAGTCGAAGTTCCAAGCTTAAGAATGGCCGTTCAGCACGAGTTGACGGAGGAGGAAAACGTGCTCCTTCGACTTGAAGAGCTCGATGCCCTCAAAGAAAAGAGGCTCGCGGTGCAGCAAAATCTGGAGCTATACCGAGCCCAAATGTCACGGGCCTATGACAAGATAACCCGTCTCCGCACTTTCAAGAAAGGTGAATTGGTGTTGGTCCTCAAAAGGCCGATCATCCCCAATCGACATGCCAAGGGAAAATTCGAGCCGAACTGGGAAGGACCATACGTCATCGAGAAAGTGTTCGACGGAGGATCCTACCAACTAATAAGTGCCGAGGGAGAAAGGCCCATGCCACCCATCAATGGCCGATATCTCAAGAAATACTACACATGAATGCTCCAAGTCGCAGGCGAATTGAGCACATCAGCCCTACGGTCTGGATCAGACATCCTGCAAAACCGTATACAATCCACGGGCGTAAATGACCCTATTTCTCCCAAATCCTGCCGATGAGACTACTTTAAAGTCCCACCAGCGGCAAAAAAAAAAGAAAAAAGAAAAAAAAATAAAAATAAAAAAAAAGAAGAAGAAGAAATAAACGGTATGTCCACAAGCAAAATGGGCACGGATGAAAACCCGAAAGGGCTCCGTGAGTAAAAACAGCAGGACTACCGGCGAGTCTGTGAAAACCCGAAAGGACGCAAACTCGTGAAAAGAGATGAAATACACTCGCAAAGTCCTCTCGACCTTGTGAGGAGAAACCCCCTGCGTGAGATCCTTACGACTCACAAAGGAGCAACACACTTAGGAATCCTCACGATTCCTAAGGAGAAAATACACCTGCGGGATCCTTACGACTCATAGGGAGAAAATGCTTTTATGGGACCCTCACGGCCCATAAAATACCCAAACCTATCTCCTAAGCCATCGTTCCCCAACGGGCAACGGCAAATGATGAGTCGCTTCTGGCATTTCGCTTCAGTGTTAGCGGTGCTGATGCCGACCAAAAACCCAAATCCTAAGTCCTCCCAAGGCAAATGATGAGTTGCTCCTGGCATTATTCCAGTGTAGCAATGCTGATGCCAAACAAGATCCAAATTCCAAGTCCCCAAACGGCGAATGATGAGTCGCTCCTGGTACCATATTCCAGTGCAGCGATGCAGACGCCAACCAAAATCTAATTTCTCAAAATTCTCCCGGCCCTACGGTGGGTCCCCAAATTGACCATCGTATACAATCCACGGGC
Organism: Agapanthus africanus; assembly: GCA_030015575.1. NCBI lineage: Eukaryota > Viridiplantae > Streptophyta > Magnoliopsida > Asparagales > Amaryllidaceae > Agapanthus > Agapanthus africanus. Next base: position 574,116,176 of record JASDDO010000016.1, read on the forward strand.
TCAAATAATTCTCGTCATACCCATGCCCCACCACAATTACCAGTTACGCGGCTGGTCTCCGCCTTTGGAATTATGCACCATTGAGAAGACCCACTCATGTGTCCTCACGATACATGAGGAGAACAAACATTTGTGGGATCCTTACGACTCATAAAGGAAAAACACACTTAGGAGTCCTCACGACTCTTAAGGAGAAAATACACCTGCGGGATCCTTACGACTCGTAGGGAGGAAATGCTTTTATAGGACCCTCACGGTCCATAAAATTGAAAAGCCTTAGGCGATAGGGATCTAAACCTGTCTCCTAAGCCATCGCTCCCCAATCCCCAAATGGCGAATGATGAGTCGCTCCTGGTACCATATTCCAGTGCAGCGATGCAGACGCCAACCAAATTCCAAATCCCATACCCCAACGGCGAATGATGAGTCGCTCCTGGTACCATATTCCAGTGCAGCGATGCAGACGCCGACAAAGTCCCGAAATTTTTCCGGCCCTACGGTCTGGATCATACATCCTGCAAAACCGTATACAATCCACGGGCGTAAAACAATCCCAATTTCTCCCAAATCCTCTCAGGGCAAATGATAAGTTGCTCCTGGCATTATTCCAGTGCAGCAATGCGGATGCCAAACAAAAACCAAAATCCCAAAATCCTCTCCATGACAGATGATAATTCGCTCCTGGTACCATATTCCAGTATAGCGATGCTGATGTCAACCCAAATCAAAATCAACAAGTCAACTTCCACTCCGACACCGCAAGAAGCGGAGCAAGTCAAGTCTACCCCTGACACTACAAGAAGCAGAGCAAGTCAAATCAAGCACCGACCGTCCAATTCGCAAAAAGGGCAGCACCGACCGTCCAAGTCGCAAAAAGGGCAGCATCGACCGTCCACGTCGCAAAAAGGGCAGCACCGACCATCCACGTCTCTAAAATGGCAGCACCGACCGTCCACGTCGCTAAAAGGGCAGAACCGACCGTCCACGTCGCTAAAAGGGCAGTACCGACCGTCCACGTCGCTAAAAGGGCAGCATCGACCGTTCAAGTCGCAAAAAGGGCAGAACCGACCGTCCACGTCGCTAAAGGGCAGTACCGACCGTCCAAGTCGCAAAAAGGGCAGCGCAGGATTCCTACAAAGCGGGAACCAGATAACTCCGGGCCAGGGAAAACGCCTATCACGGACACTCCGTCCCGGAGACATGTCAAGCAACGACCGTCCATGTCGTAAAAAGGGCAGTGCCAGCTTCCCAAAAAGCGGGAGCCAAATCAAGTCGCCTCCACATGAAAGAAGATCCATCACTTTCATGCACACGACCCACATATGTGGTGTGCATTTATTGATGGGGGGCAATTTGTTGGGGTAAAAATTTACACCCCGGTTGACCAAGTCAAAATCAAAGTCAACCCCAAGCCAAGTGGGCCCAAGCCCAGATCCAGTGGGCCCATGCCCGGGTCGAGCCCGAACATGAAGCGGCCGGCCTCCCCCCGTGCCAAGATAAAAATTTTGTAATAAATAATTTTGTTGTATTTCTTTTATTTTATTTTTTGATAAATGTAAGAAAAAATAGGCATAAAGCCAAATTTTTGTAAAGCCCATGGCTTATGTGCAAAAAGAAATGGCATATGAGTCATGGGATAGGCAAAATGCCATTTTGTGAAGCCCAAGGGGCTATGTGTAAAATGTATGGCCTATAAAGGCAAGGATAATGAAATATCCCAACAACTTTTTCTCTCTCTTAAAAAAAGTTTCCAGATCTGAGATCTTTTTCTTCTTCTTCAAGGTTCCAAAATCTTCTTCTTTCTCTTGAATTAAATCAAGAGTTTTAATCTTCTTTTTATAAAACAAATTAGTTTTTCACCACAAAACCCACAAAGGGGAAATTGGATCTGTCATCAGATCTCAAAAAGGAGAGATTTTGAGATTTCACATCTCTTGATCTTCAAGATCCAGCAAGCAACAGGAGGAAGAAGAAGAACCCCTTCCATCAACCCCAAAACACATTCAGGAGTCCAACTCCTCTCTGATTTCTCCTTTAAGAAATCTTTTTTTTAGGCTAAAAGCCTCTTATCCTCGCCGGGCGCGCTAGTGCTCGAGCGCAAACCACCTACGTGCCGACACGTGGCGCAATTTGCGCTCCAGCGCACTGCGCTGCAGAGCGCAAAGCGCCCACGTGCCGACACGTGGCGCGCGCGCTTGCGCTTCTGCGCGCTTGACGCTCCAGTGCGCAGCGCTCATGCGCAAAGCGCCCGCGTGCCGACACGTGGCGCGCGCGCTTGCGCTCCTGCGCGCTTGCGCTCGTAGCGCAAAACGCCCGCGTGCCGACACGTGGCGCGCAGCGCGCGCTTGCGCTCTCTGCGCGCAGCGCTCTTGCGCAAAGCGCCCGCGTGCCGACACGTGGCGCAGCGCTGGCGCTTGCGCTCCTGCGCGGTGCGCTTGCGCTCCTTGCGCGCAGCGCTCATTGCGCAAAGCGCCCACGTGTCGACACGTGGTGCGCTTGCGCCTGAGCGCACAGCATCCTAAGCGCACAGCGCTCAAGGCGCTGGCCCCACGCATCCCTTGGATGCCTTTTCCCCCTCTTTTTGTGTAACATACATACATATATACATATGTATACAAATTTAATAACACACACGTACTCCACAACACTGTCCCTGTTAGAAAAAATTTCTAACGGGGCGTTGCCCCGCACCCCGCTAAGGGGCTGCTAGCCCCCTTGACCCCCAGCCCGCTATCCGGGTAGCGGGACCCCCGTAAAAACTCTGCGTAGCTCCCGATATATCTGAAACCCCCCTTTCAAAACAAAACACACGCACACTGCACATTGAGTTCGCAATGACCAGTTTAACCCGTCAATCGGAGGTTCTCTCGCCCCAAAGGCGATGGGTAATTAACGGCAGCTTAGTCCGCGGTTGCCGGAGATTCGGATCCCCACAATCATTAAATCCCGGCCTACCCTAGACGGGGGGAATTTGTAGTACGCCTGAGATGCGTGTGCGCGTATTCCCATCTCAATAGGGTGACGAAAAACACCCTACAGCGGGCATACTCACAGTACTTGGCCTGTTGTGGTGACTATATACAACCTGTTTCCATAGAGGGGTATGACGCGGTCTTATTTTATGTTGGCTCTTTTAATTGACGGCCCTCATCTCCTGGAAAAACATTGACGTGTACCTTCAACTCTGATCAATAAGTTAAAGTTGTTGTGGAAACCTGGCATGAGAACTTATGACGCAGATGGCAAACAATTTTTTTAGATGTCGGCTTCTTTGTTGTGGACTATTAATGATTTTCTTGCCTACGGTATGCTGTCGGGACGGACAACTCGATTTAAGCTTGCATGCCCCCGTTGTCATATTCATACGAGCGTCGTACGCTTGAAGTTTAACGAGAAAGAGTCGTTTATGGGTCACCGACGTTTCTTGTCTATAATCCACAGATTCAGAAAGAATAAAGAATTGCTCAACGGTAAGATGAAGACCGGTAGGCCTCTTAAACCATTATCCGGTAATGACATCTTGCAACAATAGAAGAGGTCATCAGAATGTCATATTTGGAAAGAAATAAAAAAAAGATGCAATACCATGCCCAACCGGTTGGAAGATACTAAGTGGTTTATTTCAACTTCCGTGCTGGTCCGATCTACCATTGCGCCACATTTAGATGTCATGCATATCAAGAAGGAGTGTCTCTAAACACGTCATCAATTTTCTGCTGTGTAAGAATAGAAAAACGAAGGACAATCTCAACGTCCGTCGTGATTTGACGGATTTGAACGGATTGTCAATTAAAGAAGAATTACATTCTCGTTCTGTAGATGATAAAGCGGGTTATTACGAGATCCCACAGGCAATTTACAACCTGGACAAAGAGGAGAAGCGACGGTTCCTGCGGGTGTTGAAAGAATTGAAAGTCCCCGATAGTTTTTCATCAAATATTTTCAAAGAGGTACAAGTAGAAAACGGAAAAATCGTAGAACTCAAGAGTCTCGACCAGCATATATTGATGCAATATCTTCTTCCTTTATGACTCAGAGTATCAGTAAAATTCGAAATTGGTCTCGTTTTTAACGATTTTTGCACGTATTTTCGTCAATTGTGTTCCAAAAACGTGGACGTCAATGAAATAGCAGATATCGAAAAAGATATTCCTTTGATCCTCTGTAAGCTCAAAACTATCTTTTCACCTTTCTTTTTCGACATTATTGTTCATCTGTCCGTCCATTTAGCAACCGAGATCAAGATTGACGGTCCGGTGCATTACTGTTGGATGTATTCTATCGAGAGGTATGAAAATATTTATTATCAATCATTTAAATTACAAAACATTATCATGAATTATTAATATCTATTATTTTCAACATATATCTATTAACTTTAGAAACTATACCCGCAACAAGTATCGTCCTGAAGGTTCAATTGCGGAAGGCTATCTCTTAGAAAAAATTACATTTTTCTGTACTCGTTTCCTGAGCGACGATATTAGGACGAATGTGAACAAACCGCCGCGTGTTCCTGACGGTCTAATTGGAGCATGAAGGCTAAAAAATATGTCTTACGATCTCTTTGGCGGTTTACATGCATTCATCTTGCTAAACAGCGAATATTTTGCTAAATATGCGGAGTAAGTTTTTCTAATTTAATCCATTTAAACCATTTGAAATTAAATATAATATAACTGATAAAACTTTAAATTAACAAACAAAACGCATAAAACTATACTCAAGAGATCGAATCTTAGAACATGGTTGGATAATAGAATCGAAGAAGAACAAAAGCGCTCTTTCGTCGCTTGGTATAGAGAAGAAGTCGACGGACAAATGAATCGTGGAGAGCAGATTGATAAAGAGGTTCATGACCTTTTAATCGGTCCATCGATTGCTACTACGTTTTATAACGGGTACAGGGTTTCTGGCTACAAATTTGAGATCGAAAGGACGGAACGTATTAGAGCCACGCAATATAGCGGCGTTGCAACCTCCGACGACAGAGGAAATCGCTACTATGGTATTCTTGAGCAGGTTATAGCAGTCTCATACATGCATAAGGCTGTCCTTTTTTTATATTCTAATGCAGATGCTATGATATCAAGTCTGAACGGGGTATGAAGGCCGTTGTATACAAACTCACTTTGGTAAACACCAAAAGGACAGCCTATGAATACGATAATTTTATCTTTTTCTCAATAACAACACAAATATATTATTCTCGGGACTTGAAGAAAGTTGACTGGAGTGTTGTCTGTCGTTGAAAACCAAAAAATTATTATAATATGGCGACGTTGACTGACTCTGAAGATGAGAGTGACGAGAAAGAGGCGATAACACGTCTCAGTTTTTCTATTGAACGTACCAATGACCCAAACTATTATGTACCGTCTAATACGTTAATAAGACGTGATATCAGCTCATTGATCGTCACAGATCAAGATTTCGATAATCTACCTAACGAATTTTCAGTTAATGCACCGAACAAACGTGCTAGGTAATGAAATTGAACTAAATGTTCCCGGTGAGTTAACCGAAGCAAGTGACGAAGTGAACGATTGAGTTTAAATTGTATAATGATTATAAATAAATTTTTAATATTTGGATAAATATATAGGGTCTGATGGGAGGCTGTAGCTCAGGCTCCAAACATCATAAGAAAAAACAGTTAGACCAGATTGGTGGGAGCTTAATAGCAGCAGCAGCGCCCGTCCCTACTTGTGTCCTCTGTACTATCGCCCCGGCAGCCGCAGCAGCCACAACAAGCCCGACCATCGCCCCTTCTACCACCGCTACTGGACCCCAGCACCCCCAGCAGCCGTAGCGCCACCGGACCCGCTGTATATGTAGGGTTCCTAGGCACACTAAAGAGGTCTCACAAGGTATCAACCATGCCAATTTGAAATTTTACAGTGCCGAGAAACCCTAGACTAGATCGTTAACTAGAATTTTAGGCGACAAAAGAAACTAGTTAACAACTTAACTACAAGAACGGAAATACAACGTTTGTAGATCCGGTCCTCCACCTCCATAGCTCCGCAATGAAGTCTCCTCGCTGTCCAAATCGAATCCCGGGCTCTAGCGTCGGCTTCATCGGAGAAATGGACGGGCTAGGTCATCGACTACGATGCCGAAGATGATCTACGTCGAGACATCACAAGATCAAGCTCCCACTTCACCAAGTCATGAAACTTGTGAAGAAAACACCCTATACTACTTGGAAAGAGGTAGAGGATGAAGAAATAGGAAGTGGATTCGCTTTAGAATTGGATTTCTCACTCATTTGCTTAAGTTGCCATTGATGGAGCAAGGTTTCTTCATGAAGAAGAAGAAGAGGAAGAAGATGATAGAATATGATATAATAAGAATCATCAAAATAGAAAAGAAAAATCAATTCTTATCATATACAAACCATGGTTTAGTGTAGAGATTTAACTAAGGTTAGATGGAGTGGTTAGGGTTAAGCATGAGACAAAATGGTCACTTAGTCAAAGCTTCATGAAGCTTCGTGATGCAAACAAAGAAAGCCACCATTTTCTCTTTATGCCATTTATTTTCCAAAAGGAATAAATAAATAAATAAATGAATAAGAAAAGAAAACCCTAACCATTCATATAACCATGGTTTAATCTTTACACAAACCCAAGTAAACATGTATTATCAAACATGATACAATCAAGTGCACAAAAGTATATCACATATACAACTTGTGCAATGCAAGTGAGAAAATCCATTTAAAGTGAACCAATACTAGTTAATGCAAAGTAATATATCAAATATATAATTATACATTAAATCATTAATGCAAAGTAATATATCAAATATATAATTATACATTAAATCATTAAATCAACACTTGATTCAACGATCCGGTCATATCGCATATAACCGACTAGTATCCTATGTATCGGCTTACCGAATCAATCCTTGATTCGATAACTAGGTTATATCGCATACAACCAATCGATACATTCATCGCGAGAATAGAATACGGTATCACATACTCGCATTATTCTCGGTCCCGCACATATCTCATATGCGCTCCTATTTCGTTTCGCTTGAGCCAGGAAACCTCTGTGTAGGACTCTAAAGACTCGTCAATACGCCGGCAGCAGGTGATGATCATATCAAACACCCACAAGCCGCAAGCGGTCTGCTAAACGTAACGGCCACCCGGGTATTGAGCGATCAGAAGATCGACGAGCAAGCCCGCTCACACTCCTGTGAATCCAACCAGTAACACTTACCGTACAGTCCGGTCTGATCGTCTGATATGTCGCATATCTCGCCTAGGGGTGGTAAACGTCAGACCCCAATAGCTCGATAAGTCGTGTCGATATGAGGTCTATAACAATTCGAGAAACTACTGGTAACACTTACCCGTAAATCTCAGCAACCCTGGCCAGGGATTTCCGGTTATAGCCAATCGAACACAGCGCAACATCAACCCCCTATACCGGGAGAGACGAATCCCCTCCTATCGCTCATTGCCTCCATGTGATTCGGGACTGTACCCAAAAGCCACCGTTTTTCACGCCCTCTTGGACGTGATAAGATGGAAATCAAAGCACGGTGGGAACCACACAAGACTCTATGACGATCTCGGGTCAACAGACTACTCTGTACCAGTGTCACCAGAGAACTGCCATCTGACGTAAGGTATAATACCATCTGGGAGTTCTCGGCGAGTCCGTCCAGTGTACCCAGTCTCCACTGAGCACCCGTATATCATCTCTGATGTCAAACACCAATGGATATGGGATCATCCATCGCCCATCTGTATGGGTCGAGAAGGTATACGCTAGTCTACTCTGGTATATCGATGCCCTGTCTCGATACACCCACGACTAGGGACCTTGAAGGATGTACTTATGGACTACCATGTCCCCACTAGTATGATCTGCATCATAGTCCAGGTAGTCAAGTACACATCCTAAGCGCTTTACCAACATGTAACAGAGAGACAATCAATGTACACGTTAAGGTAAAGTGTAACCAGATAGCATACTATCATGTCGAGCAAGAAAGTCCTCCCTATATATGTCCCAGCATCCACTACAATATACATCCTATGTATAGTAATGGCATCTAGGGCATACATATAACTAACAATCTCCCACTTGCACTAGGGCCATCTGATAGCAGTGGTTGTAGTATCTCATACTCAACCATCCCATAAAAGTCTCTCTCTGGGGAAAGGCCTTTGTGAGTGGATCCGCCGTGTTTTCCTCTGAGTCTACTCACCTAACCTCGATCACCCTGGAGATCAACCATCTCCATGATCAGGTGACACTGCCTTAGAATATGTCTGGATCACTGATGGGACCGACGTTCCTTGGCATAAGCCACAACTCCATTGTCACACAATGGGAGGAACGAAGTTCATCTCATGAACTAATATACACCCAAACAGCCTCTTTGGTAGCATCTGAAGTAGCGATGCATCCAGCCTTTATTGTCTAGTATGCCACGGTATCTAGCTTGGAACTCTTCCAACATACCGTCCCTTTACTGAGGGTAAAGACAATACCTGTGACTGACTTTCAGTCGTCTTTATCACCCTGGAACCATTCCAGTGATTCTCCCCAGGGTCGATTGATACCGTCTCACTACAACTAGTGAGAATCCTAACATCCATTTAGATCTATCTCATAGATCCAAAACCCAGGTTTAGGAGGTATCACTTTGATCCTATATGGAGAATCATTGTGATAAGCGGAGATTGACCGAGCGTAGCATAGGAAACTCCTTCCCTATCAAGAGCATGTCATCCACGTACTCTACGAGGATCATCACCATACTCCCTACTACCTTTTTGTATATACAAGGTTCATCTACCATTTTGATGATGTCAGATTGTTTGACTACTACATCAAAACAGATGTTCCAACTCCGCGATACCTCCTTTATCCTATAAAGCATCTTGTACACGTTTCCGCTGCTCCCACTGTCTACGAAGCCCTCTGGCTGTGTACCTATAGACGTTCTCTTCTAAAACATCATTTAGAAAAGCAGTCATGGCACCCAACCGCCAGATATCGTAGTCATGGTATGTAGCCGTGGCAAGTAGGATCTGGATGGACTTAAGCATAGCCACTTGGAAAGGTTTCATCATTATCCATGCCTGGTCGATGACGAAAAGCTTAAACAAGTCTAGATTTGAAAGTCTCAACTTTTCCATCTACACCAAGTAATCTTCTCAAGATATACTTGCTCCTGATGGGGATTTAACCCTTCAGATATAGCAACCAAAGTCCATACTTTGTTGGTGTACATAGATTCCATCTCAGATCGCTAAGCATCCAGCCATTCTTACAGAGTCCCACTCCTGATGGCCACCTCGAAACTAGTTAGGTCATCATCTTATGATGCAATCCTCGCTCCCACTGTCATAGAGAAACCGAAGTATCTCTCAGGCGGGTGAGGAACCTTACTAGATCGGCGGAGAGGCTGAGGTTCGTTGGTTACTATTGAATCCTTCGGTTCTACCAAATCTTCTGCTGTAGTTTGTATAGCTGAAACACTTCCAGTTCTACAGAACTGACCTTGTCTCGAGCTTGTCCGGATTTTGCTTTTAGACATAGTCCGGACAACCCCAAATCTTAACCAACTTAAGATATGGGCTCTTCCTTTTCCATATCACATATGAAGCGGTAGGCTACTGATTTGATTTGAACCCTATTCAATAAGTATGCAGCTTCTCAAGTGCATAACTCCCAAAAAGGAAATAGGTAACTCAGTAGTACTCATCATAGAGCACACCTTATCATATAGGGTGTGATTGCTCTGCCCCGATATACCATGGTGCTATGGTGTATACGGAGGAGTAATCCTGAGAGAGAATCTCATTCTCCTTTAGAATAGTCCAGGAATTCCGTGCTCAAGTATTCTCCTCCTTGATCTCATCATAGGACATAATACTTATACCCGTATTTTGGTTCTCTACTTCTAACTTATATTCTGTGAATATCTCAAAAGGTTCGGACTTGTGTTTCAACAGGAACATATGTCTGAATCTTGAGAGATTATCAGAGAATGTAACGAAGTACAAAGAACCAGTCCTGGCATATGTAGACAGGGGACCTATCATACATCAACATGTATCATCCCAAGAGTTTACTAACTCTTTCTCTGTTTACAGTAAACAGAGCTATGGTCATCGTATCTTTGTGACATGACTGGCAGGTTTCATAAGATGTAAATTCAAACAGATTTAAATATGCATCTAAATGTAACTTCAGCCAGTCAGGTCGCATTGATATGACCTAGTCTACAATACCTCAAGAAGAATTCGTTCATTTCTGAACTCTTCCTCTTTTGTGTGTTCAGTATACTAAAGAACTGTAATTTGATTTAGAACATCAATACTTTTAGATAACGTGCCTGATCCGATCAACTTTTTGATATAGGAAATGTTCAAAATATTATCCAACAATACAAAATTATATCCTTTCTTTACTAATAAAGAGACTGATATGATTTTGTATATCAGGTTCGGTATCTAATAACATTCGTTCAGAATCAATGTATTTGTAATACAGGGTGACAGTGACCAACAGACTTGGCTGCAACACTTGCCCCATTTTCTGCCTCATGAAACTTATCACCCGTTCTCAGTTTTTCTATCTTTTTGTAGCCCTATGTAACAGATTACATATCTGGGATCCTGATCCGGTATCATATACTCAGGATGCAAAGGATACTGAGAAACAGTTCTCTGTAATGAACACACCCGAAGATGATGCATCAGCATGCACTCTCTTCGTTTGGGCGGCACGGGAATTCTGGTAATCCCGAATTTCCTGCTCTGTCTTATAACAATTATAAGTTAGAGCGGGACCAACGTTCCCCAGCTCAGTATAACAAGTGGGTTCGGTTAATAATCCGTATTATTTTCTTGATTAAGGCGTGATATGGTCGCTACCTGGAGAGAGAGAGAAGAAAACACTCAGCGTGCGCTCTTGCAAGAATAGATTGGTTATTATTTTATCTAATCAGGATGGCTCCCACTGTTTTTATCAAATCTTTCTTCAAACCCAAAAAGGAAAGACTAGCCGGGATTAATTACATACTACAAGTTCGCCAATCTTTCAGCCAGGCCAGTGTCGGTACTTTGAGTGAGGTCCCCCGTGCTTTCGCACGAACCTAATTAATGTAAACCTCGTGTTCCCAGAGGCGTAACCTCGTTAACACCTTTCTAGACACCTACTTGATCGGCTAATTGTAATGTGTAAAACTCTCCCAGGAGTAACTCTTACTCGCAGTGGGTATCGGGATCCAACTATCTCATAGAAGGTATGCAATCTCATTGCAAATTTCAACACTTGAAATTCCCGATAATATTTTGCCCCTAGTGTTCTATGACCTTGACGAATGCCAAACAACCCATAGTCCACTAGTCAAGTTCAACCCGTACATTTCTTGATTGAATTAAACCCACCCGCACGACCCTTGACGAATGCCAAACAACGCCGTACGAATACCCTAATCCAATCTGCATCATATGCATAAGCAGATAAATACTAGTTAGCTACCGTACACTACGCCTTGACGAATGCCAAACTACCGCAACACGAATACTAACTAGTACTTATCTGAAATGACAGAGGGCTACGACAGGTTTTTCTGAAAACCTATTGCGTAAAGAACTTGAAATCGTTGTAGAATCAAATGATTTTAAAATGGAGTGTTTTTTAGGCTTTTCTAGTTTTGCTAAAGGAGTCACTCCCGATGAAGGGATCGTCGGTCCTTTCCTCGTCGAATGAGGTGCGGGATATATCATATATATCACTATGCAAAGCAAAAACTCTTAAAAGCAATCAAAAGACAAACCGAGTGTGTAGCATCTGCCAGTTATTGCTAAAGGAGTCACTCCCGGTGAAGGGATCTCGGTCCTTTCCTCATCGAATAAGGTGCAGGATATATCACATATACCGCTGTGCAAAGCAAGAACTGTAGCTACCTGTTTTATTTTTGAAATTCGATTCTACAACATCTTAGGTTTCTTTTATTTCATTAATCTCATTAATGAAGTCCCATCATTTAAATACCTAAACATCACAGATAAATACGACGTACACTTATACCATCCGCATTCGCCTCGATGTCCTCTCGTGCACCGTTAGGTTAGGTAACTAACGGCAGAGTGGGGCAGGGCTAGCGCGGGTGTAAAACATAAGTAACGTCTATATAATATATCATATATACTATGTAAAGTATCCATCACAGAACATATCACATGATCACATCACAGATATCGCAGCAGAAGAATCATATGAAATATTGGATATACTAGGACGTCCGTGTTTTCAATACGAGCCAGTATAAAACACGGATTCCACGGTCGCGATGAATAGCCAAACCCACACCCCTAGACCCCTACGAGAGCGGCAAGCAATCCTACCAATTCTAGAGTTAGGAGACCCGGACTCGACTCCTCGAGTTGGTCTCCCACTGGACTCCAGAACCCGGTTACTTGTGCTCACCTCCTTGGGTCTATCCTAGTGCGGAAAAGTAAATAATATACAAACGGTGACATCTTCCGCAACCTGGAAGTGCCCCAATAAAAGAATATTACATACAAGTTTTTACATGAATGAAAATGAAAAACACTCATCTCACATAAAAACCCCCGGCTATTCAAACACGACGATCCAATATACATCCAGCAACACATAACATCACATGTCATCAACGTAAGTAAATATGCGCATCCCAATTGTCGTTGACATATAGCAACGAAACCGGCGATATCACATATTACACTTACGGTCACAGAAAAGAAAGTGTAAAACTACAATAGTTGGAATCCGCAACCTCCATAGACATCGCATGCCTAATCAAATGAATTCCTTAGACATCGCATGCCTAATAATTATAAACCCCGCATTTTAGTCTCATTATCGAAAACACTTTTCAATATCAAGTCAGGCAATTCAACGGGATTCCCGACATCCTGATCGAATGCTCGTCGCAAACTTTAGTAGGCGGCCGCACCCCCGACGCCGTCGACAAAGTGCACCAAGGCGGAACACCGCTGCCGCGAGCACCCGAACGGATGCTTTCGGCGACGGGGTTCTCCTACAGTCACTTGGTCGGGGCTATGGAGCGAGGCTGTCTATTAAGTTTACCCGGCGAGTATCCGCGTACGCTACGTGATTGCGACGGACTTTTGATCACATCAAAATTCCGTGGCAACCGATCAAGTGAGACTAAAGTGCTATGTTTATAACATTCATTCAGTTATCTCATAACTACTTGTGAATTCCAATTATTGTATCCCATTCCGGAAAAATAGAAAATGTTAAACTTTCCGATCGAACAATCGAACACCCAAGTTTTCCCGAAACAGATCAACACTTGAAATAAGTTTAAAAACATTCACTTCGTGCCTCAGTACCAACGGTCCAGTCGTAGAAGGGTCAAGCCAACGCCTCACATGTGGCACGCCGTACTGCCCCAAACCCGAAGGTTCAAAGGGCAGTTCAAGACGGTCACATAATCGAGTTAAGGTTTGTTGTCTTTTAGAGGGACCATCGCGTTACTTGCACTACTTAGAACGTCCTTAAACCACAGAAAAATCCAACACTTGGAATTTTTCCGACAGGGGAAAGATTGGGTATTTATATCCGGTCGGACTTTTTAACATATTCTAAAATATCCGGAAAGCCACATAGACAAAACTTGATAATCCGATCGAATCTACGAACCCCCAAAACATCCCAGATTACTCAACTCTTGAATAAATATTAAAAATTCACAGAAAATCCAGCACCAGAAATCATGAATTACTGTGCAAAAATTATGGGATAATCTAATAAATTGGCCGCGGAACCGCCGCAGAAGCCATGCTTCTGCGGCACTTTTGATGAATTAAAGGGTAATTTTTGCACCGTAATCCTTAGAATTCCCTGCTGAATTTTTTAAGAATTTTTAATTTGGAAAAAACCACTTTTTCAGAAAAAGTCCAGAGAGCAAGAAATTTTAGGGTTTCAGGTTCGATCGGGTTTCAAACTTCGTCTACGCATCGCCTAAGGCTCTAGCTAGGCTCTGATACCACTGTAGGGTTCCTAGGCACACTAAAGAGGTCTCACAAGGCATCAACCATGCCAATTTGAAATTTTACGGTTCCGAGAAACCCTAGACTAGATCGTTAACTAGAATTTTAGGCGACAAAAGAAACTAGTTAACAACTTAACTACAAGAACGGAAATACAACCTTTGTAGATCCAGTCCTCCACCTCCATAGCTCCGCAATGAAGTCTCCTCGCTGTCCAGATCGAATCCCGGGCTCTAGCGTCGGCTTCATCAGAGAAATGGGCGGGCTAGGTCATCGACTACGATGCCGAAGATGATCTACGTCGAGGCATCACAAGATCAAGCTCCCACTTCACCAAGTTATGAAACTTGTGAAGAAAACACCCTATACTACTTGGCAAGAGGTAGAGGATGAAGAAATAGAAAGTGGGTTCGCTTTAGAATTGGATTTCTCACTCATTTGCTTAAGTTGCCATTGATGGAGCAAGGTTTCTTCATGAAGAAGAAGAAGAAGAAGAGGAAGAAGATGATAGAATATGATATAATAAGAATCATCAAAATAGAAAAGAAAAATCAATTCTTATCATATACAAACCATGGTTTAGTGTAGAGATTTAACTAAGGTTAGATGGAGTGGTTAGGGTTAAGCATGAGACAAAATGGTCACTTAGTCAAAGCTTCATGAAGCTTCGTGATGCAAACAAAGAAAGCCACCATTTTCTCTTTATGCCATTTATTTTCCAAAAGGAATAAATAAATAAATAAATAAATAAGAAAAGAAAACCCTAACCATTCATATAACCATGGTTTAATCTTTACACAAACCCAAGTAAACATGTATCATCAAACATGATACAATCAAGTGCACAAAAGTATATCACATATATAACTTGTGCAATGCAAGTGAGAAAATCCATTTAAAGTGAACCAATACTAGTTAATGCAAAGTAATATATCAAATATATAATTATACATTAAATCATTAAATCAACACTTGATTCAACGATCCGGTCATATCGCATATAACCGACTAGTATCATATGTATCGGCTTACCGAATCAATCCTTGATTCGATAACTAGGTTATATCGCATACAACCAATCGATACATTCATCACGAGAATAGAATACGGTATCACATACTCGCATTATTCTCGGTCCCGCACATATCTCATATGCGCTCCTATTTCGTTTCGCTTGAGCCAGGAAACCTCTGTGTAGGACTCTAAAGACTCGTCAATACGCCGGCAGCAGGTGATGATCATATCAAACACCCACAAGCCGCAAGCGGTCTGCTAAACGTAACGGCCACCCGGGTATTGAGCGATCAGAAGATCGACGAGCAAGCCCGCTCACACTCCTGTGAATCCAACCAGTAACACTTACCGTACAGTCCGGTCTGATCGTCTGATATGTCGCATATCTCGCCTAGGGGTGGTAAACGTCAGACCCCAATAGCTCGATAAGTCGTGTCGATATGAGGTCTATAACAATTCGAGAAACTACTGGTAACACTTACCAGTAAATCTCAGCAACCCTGGCCAGGGATTTCCGGTTATAGCCAATCGAACACAGCGCAACATCAACCCCCTATACCGGGAGAGACGAATCCCCTCCTATCGCTCATTGCCTCCATGTGATTCGGGACTGTACCCAAAAACCACCGTTTTGCACGCCCTCTTGGACGTGGTAATGTGGAAATCAAAGCACAGTGGGAACCACACAAGACTCTATGACGATCTCGGGTCAACAGACTACTCTGTACCAGTGTCACCAGAGAACTGCCATCTGACGTAAGGTATAATACCATCTGGGAGTTCTCGGCGAGTCCGTCCAGTGTACCCAGTCTCCACTGAGCACCCGTATATCATCTCTGATGTCAAACACCAATAGATATGGGATCATCCATCGCTCATCTGTATGGGTCGAGAAGGTATACGCTAGTCTACTCTGGTATATCGATGCCCTGTCTCGATACACCCACGACTAGGGACCTTGAAGGATGTACTTATGGACTACCATGTCCCCACTAGTATGATCTGCATCATAGTCCAGGTAGTCAAGTACACATCCTAAGCGCTTTACCAACATGTAACAGAGAGACAATCAATGTACACGTTAAGGTAAAGTGTAACCAGATAGCATACTATCATGTCGAGCAAGAAAGTCCTCCCTATATATGTCCCAGCATCCACTACAATATACATCCTATGTATAGTAATGGCCTCTAGGGCATACATATAACTAACAGTATATCCCTATTAGCGGGGTAGCATATCCTCCTACCACAGTCACTCCTTCTGCACATGGTATGGTATATAGTTATATATTGATTTTTAAGTTATCTATTAAAATTATTCTTTCGAATCATCTAACAGTTTATTGTTTGCAGGTCCGAATAGTACTGACGGGCTAACGTCCGTCGCCGGTTCTAGCATCACCCTAGGGACGACAGGTATAATCGTTATTGCCTAAAGTTTTTAAATAACGATTGTAATTTAAAATTTTCAAATACTATAAACATATTCTGAATATTATAATATTGTGTCTGGATATCAATCTTTTTGTAGGCTCCACCAATGTTAGGAAGAGGGGTCCGACTATACCCGTCTGCTTCATGCCAGCCACAGGCGTTGGTCCACGGACGCTGGAGTGGAACAACCTGGATGTGCATGTTGGTGATTACTCGACCAAGTTGGGGGACTATATGGGAGCAGAGATTCGTACTTACTATAAGTAACCGCTCCATCAGAGGTGGACCCCGCGTGCGACTGAGTTAGTTCGACAGTTTTTTGCGAACGCCACGGTATCACATGCCCTTTTATACATTGAAATTTCAATCATCGTTAAATATATTTATTTATTTACTTAAAAAAAATTAATTTCAGGCTGAGGGACATTACAAATTCATCGGCGTCACCGGCGAGGATGACATGCATGTGTCGTTCGATCTACATCGCTCCATTATCTGGGTCATATCCTAGTGTCGGGTTCTTAAGAGGAGACGCCGAAGTGACGTAAAGACGCGTTATCAGATTCCCTAGGCCGCGGCGACTGAGGAGGAG
Source organism: Agapanthus africanus (assembly GCA_030015575.1). Taxonomy (NCBI): domain Eukaryota; kingdom Viridiplantae; phylum Streptophyta; class Magnoliopsida; order Asparagales; family Amaryllidaceae; genus Agapanthus; species Agapanthus africanus. Next base: position 574,133,265 of record JASDDO010000016.1, read on the forward strand.
CGGAGCATGATGATGGATGCCGTAGTTCTGGATGCCCCGAAAGAAGATTAGCAGCGGCTAGTCACGTATTATAAGCGTGAGAAAATTCAGATATAATTTTAATTTTTAAGATTATAATAATACAACATGAAATCATATTTTGAATTATATAATATAATCTTTTTTATATTTGAAAGAAGGCGTCGGTTCGCAACAAGAAAAACCAGAACAACGGCGTCAGAAACTGCGCTGTCCCGATCCAAGGAAAATGCCCGCAGGCTAGCGATTAACACCGACTCGTGAGTATTTCGACGTTTAAGAATATATGTTTTCTTTTTCATAAATTACTTATTAAAATAAATCCTAATTTTATCGCAGAAATGAAAATACCCCGCCAACTACAATGCTGCCAAAGGATGATATGCGTTATATAGGGGCACGAACGAGTGCATGGTAAGTTTCATGTAATTAAGTCGATCCTGTATTTTAAGTTAACACGTGTGTGTATTCTTTACTGAACCAGTTCCAGAAGAAGACAGACGCCTTAGGATTTGGCCCCGACAACCCGATTACCGCCATTGTCCCAGTCCTAGATTCGCTATCCGGAGGGCATCACGGTGGCTTTGAGAGTGAGGTTGGTCCCAGGACCCACCGACACTTTTCTTGGCGTGCATCCATCTACGAGTACGCCGTGACTCTGATGCGGGCGGATGCGGCAGCTGCGTCGCAGGAGGAGATATGTCAGCTCCGCGACCATATGGCGCAGCATTAGCACGAGCATCAGCAGACGCGAGAGCAGCTGCAGAACCTTACGTCGGAGGTCCGGGATCTAAGGCAGTCGCACGCCGAGTTCATCCGCCAGACCATACGGGAGGAGTTAGGGAGTTTCTTTAGGCCACAGGACGATGGAGGTGGATCGTCCCGTGGATCATAAACTTATTTTTTTGTTGACACAAACATTTGTTTGTCCGTTGATCTGGTGATTCTATAGATTGTATATATTTTTTGTTTGTTATTGTTTGCGATTCGATTAATATTACTTGTTTCTTATTATAATCGCATGACATTTGATATTCTGAATATTATTATCTATTGCTGTTTGTGATTGAAAGTATCTCGCGTGGGGTGCGAAATTTTCTGTTTTTAAAAAAAATTAGTTTTTCAGTGGTAACGGTTATAACTGTGACCATATTCCTTATGGTCATGGGTATAACTGTTACCATAGGAGGCATCAGCTAACTGATACCTGAAAGACATTAGGTATCAATTAGCTTATAAGATATGGTAACGACGAAAACCGTTACCATATCTTCCTAACTGTAACGGTTTTACATTTTCAAATGGTAACGGTTATTACCGTTACTACAGATGTGTCCCCCCCCCCAAGATTGGTTCAATATTCAGAACCAATATTGGTAACGCCTTCTCTATGGTAACGTATTAAACCGTTACCATATTTATCTATGGTAACAGTTTAATTCGTTACCGTAACTATAGTTACGGGGTTTTGGGTAACGGGTTTATAACGTTCAAAACTGTGACCCAAACTGGTTATGGTAATGGATAAAACCGTTAGCATGGAAGATCTGTAGTAGTGTTAACTACTAATTGCTTAATTACTTTTAGTTTAGAAATTATTTGGATCAAACAACCCCCCTCCTAAAGCAGGTTTTCTTGTTAACAAAAAACCCAGCCACTTGATCAAAACCCTCCTGAAATTTTTTTCGATTGTCAAAAAAACCTTGTTTGTGGTATCTATATAGTTGCATGTCAAGGTATCTAACGGGCTGGGCCGTCCGCGGGCCGGTTCGGCCCGGCCCGAAAAATGGCTCGACTCGGTCCGGTCCAGCCAAATTCAAATTTGATTTTGGCCTAGAGGGTTTTTTTTGGGGGGGGGGCAAATTCTTGGGATGGGGTTCTTTCTTTGAATGGGGATGGGTTTTGTAATAAATTGGGAAATTTGAATTAAAGTGGGGTTTGTAAAATTATCTAAAAAACCCTAACTCAAAATTATACATTTCTATACCCCTAATCCAAGGCTTTATAAATACCTATCTAAACTTCTCATTCTTCTCAAAATCTACAGCAACAAAAATTTTAATCTCACAATCACTCTCTTTAATTTCCGGGAAGTTTACTGTTAAAATTGGAATCACCTAATCTTCATTTCCGCAGTCTCAATTTTCACTTCAGTTTCATTAATTTGATTCTGCTATTTGGAATCAGGTTTTTTTATTGACTATATATTTTTCTCGTATATTTTTTATCATCTCTCTTTCTCTGTTACTAATATTTTTAATTAAGAATGTCCGGCTCATCTTCACAAGGTAACAGGAGTGCTTCATCTTTACGGAGACGTTCATTTCAAATCGATATGGATTCAAGAGAGACAGAGATTAACCAATATGCTGCAAACTAATTTTGATTCTTATTCTCCTAACTAAGAATCTTCTAATTATGATATCCCTGCTGCTTCACAAAGTAATGTCCCTGAAGAAGTTTCTGCTCCTACTGTTCTTGAAGCAAGATCTTCGGTCCCTAAAGATAAAAGAGTTAAAACTTCTAATTTTTGAAAACATTTTATAGTACAAACAGTTGCAGGTAAAGGCGAGCGGGCAGTTTGCACTCATTGCTAAGCAGATTTTACTTGTGTCAATTCAGATGGAACTACCCATCTAAAAAACATTTAATCAACACACGAAAAAACTGATTCTTGGCAGACGACTCTAAGTAAACCGTCTAACTCTTTAACTAGTTTTTCTTATTCGCAAGATACTAATAGAAGATAACTTGCAAGATATGTCATACATGCTGAACAACCATTTGGTTTTGCAGAAAACGAAAAATTTGTTAGATTGGTAAAAAATGCATATAATCCAGTATTTCAAAGAGTACCCAAAACAACACTTAGAAGTGATGTTTTAAAAAAATTTCATGATGGTAAAGTTAATTTGATTGATATTTTTGCAAATCTTAAGAGTAAAATTACATTAACTTCTGATATTTGGACTACAAAATGGGGTATGAGTTATATTTGTTTTACTGCATATTTCGTTGATAATGATTGGTTTTTACATAAAAGAATTATTGGTTTTTCATAAATGGAGCATCCACATAGTGGAAATAATATAAGTAATTGTATTTTGACTACTGTACGTAAATATAATATTCAAAATACAATATTTTCTATTAGTTTTGATAATGCTACTAATAATAATTCAATTATAGCAATTTTAAAAAATAATTTAAATTATGTTTTGAATGGAGAATTATTTCATCAAAGATGTGCATGCCATGTGTTAAATTTAATTGTGCATGATGGTCTTGCAATAATTGATCCCCATTTAGCGAAACTTAAAAATACAATTATATTTATTAAAACCTATGGACCCCGAAAACAGATTTTTAAGTAAACTTGTACCCAATTAAATTTAAAATTTAGATCTTTCAAATTCAACATTCCAACTAGATGGAATTCCACTTATGAGATATTGAAATGTGTTTTAAAATATCGGAAGCCCATTACTTTATTTTATGAGGAACAAATGCCCAATAATAATTTAGAGAATTATAATTGGTTTGTTTGTGAATATATTTTGAAATTTTTAGAAATATTTTACAATGCAACTAAATGTTTATTTGATATTTATTATCCTACTATATATTTAGCAGTAGAACAGTTATTTTATGTTAGTAAGATTATTAATGGGCATGTAATTGATCCTGAAAGTGCATTTGCTGGAATGTTACATAGCATACTTACGAAATTGAATAAATATTGGCGAAAAGTTCCTGCATTGTTTTGTTTAGCATATGTTTTTGATCCTAGACTTAAAAAAGATAATTTATTTTTTTTGTTAGATTGATACCACGAAAACTTAGGTACCGATATATGAGATTATAAAAATGTTTTAAATTCTTATTTACAAGAATTGTATGCAATATGTGATGCACAATACGGTCAAAACAGAACTTCTTCTTTATTTTCTTTTTCATAGCAAACTTCCAAAAAATGAATATTTTAGTTTTTGCAGCAGAAAAAACAAAAAACAATTGTTTCTACTTCTTCGACTTATAATGAGCTTACAATGTATTTGCAGACTAATTTCAGTAATTTTCTTATCGCGGATCAAATAGATAATCTTAATATTTTGGATAGGTGGAAAACACATGGACACATGTATCTTGTGCTTTCTGCCATGGCTTGTGATTTACTAACAACTCCGGTCTGTACAGTAGTTTCGGATTCTGTTTTTAGTGCAGGTAATATAGTTCTGAGCAACAAGAGAGCAGGGCTGTTGGATGACGCATTGGAGATCGCAGTATGCCAAAAAATTGGTCCAATGCAGAAACTAGACAACAACACGTTAAGAGTATTGAAAACTCCGACACCGATGAAGAATAAAGACCGATAGAAGCTAACTAGTTAGTTTTTTTTTCCATTGAATTGTATTTTTAATTTTTTTGGCAATTGTATGAGGGGTAAGATTTGCCAACTTATATCCCCTCAAAATATTTTTTAATTAATAAAATATCTGCTCCAGGACCTACACGATGTTCGGATTAAAAAAAATTTAATAAAAATAAAATTTTACTTAAAATTTTTTTTATAAAAAATCAAAAATTTTAACGGGCCGGTCTGAGCCCCGCCCCGTCCGGCCCGGCCCAAGCTAGCTAGGCCACGGGCCGGGCCGGGTTCGGGTTGGGGGATTCAGGCCGGGCCGGGCCCGATAGACACCCCGAGTTGCATGCTTGCTGTATCTAATTACTATAGCATATATAGCCAATTGCGATGATATTTTTGAGCTAATTATATATAGCATACAATTATATACCGATACTGCCTGAAAATTTTCAACTTATTTAATTAGATTACACCTTTAGAAATGAAACATCGCAAGAACATCTGTCTCTACATAAAACACCATTACGAGTTATTTCAACTTTATTCCACCACATGCACATAATACATACATACACATACAAGCAAAGCAAAGAGAGTTGTATACGCATTGATTAAAAGAGATCAGAGAAGGTAGGCAGCTTCAGCTCCCCATTCTTCGACACAGGCACCGTAAAATTCCTGTTCACCGGCAGGTCCACGGTGAGCCCCACCCTGAACTCGTAGTCAAAGTCCCTGTATCCCTCCCCACGTCCTTCATGATGCTCATCAGGAAGTCATACAGCACCTTCCGCGGCACCTCCAGCCTTGTGGTGTCGTTAGGGAGCCAGGGTCGGACATGGTGTGGGAGACGACGACGAGGCCAGCGCTCCTGAGGGTGTAGGAGACCTCGCAGATGGGGATGGAGTGGGAGTAGGGGTTGCGGACTTCGAGCTGGCCGTTGAAGCGGGCGGAGTCTCGGCTCATGCGCTTGATGCTGACGTCGGTCTGGTCGGCCTCGGGCTTTTTGACGTGAGCGACAAGATCGGCGACGAACTCCTTGGCATTCCCCAGCAGCTGAGCCATGATACGGATCACAGCTGATGTATGCTATGAGTTTTGGGTGATGAAGTGTGTGTGTATTTGGGGAAAGAGAGGAGGAAATGGAATTTTATAATTTGCGTAGTCTAGACGAGGGCATCTGTAATGCGGGTTTAGATGAGGGCATCTGTAATGCGGACGCATCATGATCAGAGTTCATGAGTGTGGACGGGTGCGCCCTGCCACTGCGGCGCGTGCGTATTCGATGAGGAGGTGATCATGGATATGCATACGCATTTAAATATTGATTAAGGATACGTGGTAAACCACAACGGTTATTCATGTTCGAATTGGACATGGCTCATACGACTATATAAACCTGCTTAAGTTTCCATATTTGGATGGCATTTTATTTTTACAATTGTCTTAAAGGTTCACTATCACATAATTATAAAGCTTAATTATTGTCGTCCAAGAAATATGAGCCCCGCCAGCGTCAGGCTATATGAGCCAAAACAAAAATTAGTTAACTTTTTTGAGGAAAATATTTATCATAGTTAACAACTTGTCATTCAAAATAAACTGATGGAAGGTGCTACATAGAGCTACATCGTATGTCTTTCTTATTTTAAAATAAATAAATATTATAGTCTAGTATATATATTGAGTCTGGACTCGATCGATCTGTAATTTTCCTTTTACCAAATCCAAAACCAAGCTGTTAGGGTTCTGCTGGAACCCTAGAATCTAGGGTTTCGGATAATTTGAGTTCTTTCCAATAAATGGATGAACCAGGGAGAGTGTTAGGATTCTGTTTGAGAAATTTTTTAACCTAATTTTACTTTCATTTCAAAACTCATCTACATTTGGGTTAATTAGACAAAACATGCCTGTACGTACCTTACCACCTCCCTTCAAGTAATTTATTATTGACACAAACAGCCCTTCTTCTCAAGAAACCCTCAAAAAGGCTATAAAAATGTTTGGATTCAACTCTAAACAACAAAAACAAGTTCTAAAGCAAAGTCAAACAATCATCTCACTTATTTCTATTTGAATGTTTTTTGAGTTCCATCGATGAGCGGAGGGATGAGTGGAGGGAGGGGGTGTTTGTACCAATAAATTACTTGAGTAGCTATAAGAGTCACGCCGGGTAAACTATGGGAGAGTTTTTGTCCAATGAACCCAATTAAGTTTAATAAAAAGTTTATGAACGTTAATGCATTAACTGCATTGCTTGGTAGGAATTGTGATATTATCCATCAGAGACCCAATGGAAGTCTCTCCATTATCAGGTATGATTCTTCCTTCTTCTTCTTTTTGGGTGTCCCTTAAATTACAAGTCTGATTGAATTGTTGAATGTTTGCTGAAATACATAAAGCTGATCCGACAACAATTGTGCTATATGGTCTGTTGCGATGGATAAGCATCTTTTGAATACGTCGCTCGAACTCAATACAACTTATTTTAGATCTCAGATTTCTTGGAAACCTAGGGGGGTGGAAGAAGTTACTTGAGTCGATGAATAGAGAATTCCCTTTGATGAAGCTCACTATGCAACAACTTAAGCAACACGAGTGTGACATGAAGAAAAACTATAAAGATGTCAAACATTTTATCGAAAAGTGTGGTTTGGGATGGAATCCTAGTTTGTGCATGCTAGAGACGAATGAGGATGTTTGGAATTCAATTATTGAAGTAAGCATAATATTCGCGATTAGGATTAGGGTTGACTGCACAAAACACCCATGTAGGTTACCATATAACACTTATAACCCCCTCATATAATCTATTATCAATCGTTTTGAATTATCTAGAGTCGGTATTAAGTGTTTAGAGTATAATTTGAGTGTAATATGTAAAGAACGAGTCTTTGAGCGGGTATAAGTGTTCTACTGCAGCGGTGTTTTTGGGGTTTAAACCCTACTAAATAGTATGAATTTATACATGAGTGTAGTTTGTTCGGTATCGGTATAAATTATATCGATATCAAGGCGCTGGCAAAAAAATACAAGAAGCGGAGAAGAAAGCAATTTGTCCATTATGACGCCATGCGGAAGTTGCAAGAAGGGAAGTTATAGTATGGTAAGTTTTGGTTTTTAGTATATTATACGTTTCTCGCGATTAACTTATTATTTGTCAATTAGGACATACCGTGAAAGAAAACCAAAATATAGCATCAAGTCGGATGATCTCCTTTTGAATGCGAGAGATGATCTTAATGAAGAATTAGAAGAAGAAGATGGACCCTTGTCACCAGATGATATTTCCGCACTTAGGGATTCGCCTCGACTACATACACCATTAAATGAACCAATTTCTGCATCGGGGGGACTCCGTCTCAACAAAATTTACCTTTAGAGGATCCTATATCTGCATTTAGAGATTCATGTTGACAACATATGCCGTTAGAGGATCCTTTTCCTGCAATCGGTGATTCATCAAACCATACTTCAAATTCTCCTAGGAAGAGGTCAAAATCTGCCAATGACAGGATTGCGGACGCAATGGAATCTCAGATCATGAAAGAAGACGCAAGAGACGCCTTCTCTGTGAAGAGATGCATGGAGTTGATAGCACGACTGAATATGAGCGAGGATGAGATCATGAAGGCGGCTAAACTTTGGACTAACCCTACTTATCCCGAAATATTTGTTTATTTTCCGAGTGATAATTGTCGTGTCCGATGGATACGGTCAATGATTTGAAATTTGGAAGTTGGGAAACTTATATTTTGTGCGTTGGCAATGGGTAGTGATTTATCATCATCATCATCATGACAAATACTCTGTTTGTTCCAAATCATGTTGTCATAATTTATAGTGTTCCTGTAATCCTATCCATTTGATATAACTAGCCTTATCCTTACAAGGAAAAGCCTGTAGATTTAACAGGTGGTATATTATTATGTGATTAGGATTTAATTATGAAATATTAATTAAGTAAATTATAGTTTGGCTTTTGATTTATGATGAAATAGTATTTTGTTTGAAAACCATACCTTTGCGTACCGTGATTTGTAATTTCATTATTTGTTAGCATATAATAAGAACCATATCATGAACATACTGCTAATACTATAAAATCAATGGGAATCAAGAAATACAAGCAAAGTTAGAGAGATATTATCCTTATTTCTTTTATTCAAAACAATTGAACAAGGACATCAATAGCCTAATTTTTATATGCTGAATACGAATTGGCAGCGTAGAATATTTTATATGTTCACGGATTGAAAAGTCAACCATTCATCCAGCTTAAATACAAAAATTTATGAGTTATACAAGACAAAAAAGATATAAAGGATTGTGTATAAATTATAAGGGATCTGGAGCTCTAGATGAGAGAGAATGTGTTATGAATGAGAGAGCGGGAAAGAGGGCTGTCGATTTTTCATGTTTTTTACTTTTGTCTTTTTTGTGATGGATGAGGTGTACGATCTCCAATTCTTTAGTTTGGCTCTTGGAATTTTGTCATCTTTTTTATTTTCTATTTTTGTTTATTAATGATATCATCTGAAGGGTTTTAGTTATAACAGTAAAGATAAGTTTTGAAAGCCCTCTTTGGGTGTCATCTTGTTGCTAATCATTGTGCATAATATGCCAATGGTCGTTAAAATATCTACAAATAAATATGGATGAATCCATCCATTAGTAAAAGGTAATTGGATGCTCATGTCAGGCCTAGCGCTGCATTTGGATAAGCTATCTGGATAACATCCCCGGATTTTGATCTAGATATTTTTCAGATACAAATACGGAATTTAATTCCGGTCGAATAAGAATACTGATACGGATATTCGAATATATGAATTAGGATACTTATATCTGCAGAAAAATACAAGAAAATACATCATTTTTTACTAAGATTTAGTTAATAACGATTATTTAAACCACACATTCCTTTATTCATTTTTAGAATAATTTGACATGTTATTTCATCAAAAAAAAAATCAAAATACTTTAAAACAGGCTAGTAATGTTAATAGCATATTTGTTAAAGTCTTTATTTATTCATATACTTAGAATAATTTGACATGCTAAAAAATTCCAAATACTTAAAAATAGGCTAGTAATATTAATAGTGTGTGCGTGTGTATAAGTCTTTACCAAATATATTAAATCATATTAAATGGGTGATTAATGGAATATACTCATTACATACACATTTCTGCCCCTAGTCTATATTTGTTTTATCTTAATTTTTTTAATACACATCCGATTCGCACTGCATCCGTCTTTTTAATATCCGCTTCGTATCGTACACATCTTTTTAATAACCACTTTGTATTTGTATCCGATTTTGTCAGATATAATTTTTTATTACCGAATATATCCATATCGTATCCTTATCTATCAACAGAAAACAAATACGGATATAGTAATGCTTCCACCCATTCTGGAAATAGTCCGGTTGCATGACATTGCTAAATTAAAGGAAATGACTCAAAAGACAAAATGATGTTGAGACAAGAAAAGATTAAATAAAACAAGAATAAAATAATGCCCAATCCTCCCTCTGAAAGCTCCAACTGTTTTCCTTTGCCCCTGCTCCTCATTGCCATGGAAATTTCATTCAAAACTCCCCTCTCCTTTTTGCATTGTTCTTGTTCCCGTCACACTTAACAAATCCCTTGATCCTTTTGTTGAGTCCATTAAGGAATGACCCTAATTGTTGATTTATGTTAGCCGATATTTAGCATTAGATCAAGGAGAAAAAATGTGTTCAGAGGTAATATGCAGTAGCCTTACAATGCACCGTAACACTAAAGCCTGCACAAAACACATCCTTATAGTTTACTCTGTATAGCTCCTCCCGAAGTGATTTATTAGGGCAAGCACCTCTCGGCGGTCAAATTTAACTTTAAAGAAGCCGAACGATTGCCTAACCCAACTCTAAAACATATCCGCGTTGTTTTAAAACACAAATTAAGTGTTTGTATAGGTGTTGCGTGATGAATAGAAAGTATGTTTCCAGTGCTATAGTACAATATTGCTTATGGAATTTCCATGATTCCGAACTACTCTAATACTAACTAATAAGTATTCTTATGAGAAATTTTGCTGCAATAAAGGTTTTAGATTTATCAAATATTGAAATCGTACTGGACCGTATGTTTTCCGCTCCTATTCAACACTGCCAAAAATGTGCCTGAAAAGAATCTTCACTTATTTTACCCTCTCTTCCCCCGCCACCCCGCCCCCGCCCCCACCACCACCATCTTCAATCTCATCCATTGCTTCGATCTGTACCGTGATCTGCACTCAAATGAGACGCCTATAAAAATCGAATTCAAACAATTGTGAAGGGAAGCTACTGACGGGAGAATTATGGCATCACGTGCACTGGACGCCAAATCCCCTCTCAATTTTCACTAACTTTCTCTCTCCTCTCCCTCTGCTGCTGTCTGGCTCCCTCTGCCTCGTTTGCTCCCCGTTTTTTAATCTCTCGGTAAAAAAGGAAAAAATAAAACACCTAGAGAGGGTGTTCTTTGGCACTGGCTTTACCGACCATGGAAACCTTCAGCCTGCTCAAGTATTGGAGGAACGGCGCTGGCGTCGCTAACATGCGCGCCGCTCCAAAACGCGCCGCCTCCGCCGCTAACGTGCGCACCACCACCACCACGACGATCGCCACGTCAGCGCTCCGCTCCTCGACGGAGTCCGACGACGAGGACGAGTACGGCGAGGGCTCGTTCTTCGACCTCGAGTTCGACGCCCAGAACGACGGCGAGACCTCCGAATCTTGCGACGACGAGGACCAGGCGGAAGAAGTGAACCTCACCGTTTCGTCTTCGGCCTCCTCGTCTTCGTCGACCTCAGATCCGAGCATCTCGCTCTCCCCTGCCGCCGATGATATCTTCTTCAAAGGCGAGCACCTGCCTCTCGAGCCTTCGATCGTCGATCTCGAATCAAAACCCTCACAGATCATATCAAACTCTCTCATCAAATCAGCCACCAAGCCCCGCGTCTTCATGCTCAACCTCAAGAAACCTAACAAATCTCCTCAATCTCCAGGTTCTTCAAACAAAACTCAACCGCGGATCAGCAGCAAGTTCTTCATCAAATTCAAAGTGGAGGAGGTCCCCATCGTCTCCCTCTTCACTCGAGAGAGCAGCTCGAAGAAGGCATCGAAAACGCCCAAATCATCGGAGGCGGAGCCGACGATCGCCGTTGCGTCAGCGGAAGAGATGAAGAAGTTCTCGAAGGAGACGGTGCAGAGGTACATCAACAAGATCAAGCCCCTCTACGTTAGGGTTTCGAAGCGGTACAGGGAGAAGCTGAGGTTCTCCGGTATGCTCACCGCCGCCGATGGACCCACGTTCGAGGCAGACGTGGCGAAAGTGAAGGTACCGGCGGCGACGGCGGGGCTGAGGGTTGCGCGGAAGCGCCTAGGGAAGAGCAAGTCGGCGCCGCCGGCGATGGCTGCTTTGGCGGCGTCGACGCCTTTGCCGGCGATTCAGCAGAGGCGAGATGACTCGCTGCTGCAGCAGCAGGATGGGATCCAGAGCGCCATCGCACATTGCAAGAGATCTTTCGACGTTGCGGCTACGAACGGTACCTTATTTTCCTATTAGTAGTAATTTTGGTTTTGTTTTATTTTTTTACAATTAATTTATTTTTTGTTTTGTTGTAATTTTGGGTAGGTTCGCAGTCGCCGTTGGTGAGGTCGAAGAGTGATCCCAGCGATGATAGAAGCGGGAAAGGGATCAAGGAAGGAGACCAAAGCTGAGATATTTTGTTTGTATCTTAAATATCTTACCAGGGCTTTGCTTTTCTTTTTTTTGTTTTTATTTTTGATTTTAGATCTAGAAAGAGAGTGAGTAGGTAGCGTTTGTAATATTTTAGCCATGCTAGTTTTAATTTCTAGGCGCTTTATGTTGTATTTTTCTTTATTATTAACTACTACTAGCCTTATCCAGGGCCGTGTAATATAATGGATTAAAAAAGGCGTTATCAAGGATCTTGTAGAACCTCCCATCTGATGTAGAAGCTACTTATCCGTTCTCAAAAGGTTTCAGGCTCGTTGAGCAGGAACGATTATTTTTACGATAAGATTTGGTTTTTTCTTCCAGTCTTGTCCGTTTGCGTATCACACCATAGATAAGGGAATTGCATGTCTATTTAGAAAAATATCACATGTGAACCGCAGCATTGGATTAATGTAAGAGTTTTAGCTTAAACATACCATTAATCTTTGTATGCCAACAGTTTTACGTCTTTTGTAATGTTGAGATATTGTAGAAATCTTTTGTTAAGAAAAAATAGTTAGAAATGTTACCCTATTTTTGCCAACTTTTAAAAGAAGACATGAGGCAAGAAAGAAAGAAGATTGAGAAAGTGATTTTTATCTCTCTTTGTATATATAGCTTTTGAAAAGTGAAAAAGCCAAAGTTTGCTCTATGTGTACCTCTTTTTTTTTGGGTACGCGTTTCAACTTTTACGACATGTAAAGCATTTGTATGGAGACTGAGTAAAATTAGAAGGGAGCTGATACGTGTCGCCAACGAAACGATGCACTGCATCTGCATCTGCATGAGGGGAGACAGTAGAGTTGGCACGCGAGAGCGCAGGCAGCGAATTAATCCGAAGACGCGCGCTCTTCTTATCTTTTATCTTTTATCTTTTATTTAATAACTGTAGCCTCGTGAGACCCTGTATGTTTCTTTCTTATTTGCATTTGTTGAGCGCAGTAATTATTATATTTTAAACCTTTTGACTGGACTGATGATTCCTGTATATTTACCGACTCCCTTTGTTTCTATAATTGCCACGCCAATTAACCTTGCCTCCAAAGTTAAATATATGGATTTTGAACAAAATTCAATTTATTACTTTTCAATATATGCAGTATGGTGACTTGTATGCATGATAAATGAGTGTAGCTTGCCTTCTGTATTGGTCGAAAAAATCAACTTTCTGTAGCTGTTGGGGTAGTCGGCATATCGTTCATCTTGATCATTGCATTTTTACACGGGTGGACCTACATATGGCCGAGGGTAGACGGCCGTTCTATCTAAATCCGCGGTATCGATATAGATATCGACACTTAATATGTCTATGATATATAAATAATATGCTCGAGTGCCTCTTTGGTTGGTGTCTCGTATTCTCATGGCTAAGATCGCGTGTTCAAGGCTCTTGGTCATCATGGCTAAGATCGCGTGTTCAAGGCTCTTGGTCATCGTTTATTTTTATAATAATTTTTCAATAATGGCCTTGAGTTCATTTATTAAATTCATTTGTAATGTTTTTTTTTATGCATTCATCTACATAATACATTTAAGTTTTTTTTATATATATATTTTTACCGAAATAAAAATAGTCATGAGTTACCCATGGCATATCTTAAGCATAGGCTCAATTGTATAAATAATAACCTGATTGACTTTTTTCATTTCATTAATTATCATTATATTTGAATAAAATTAACAAGAGTAGAACAACTAATATTGAAGACTACCTTGTGGGTTTCGGTGCTTTTCCGCTTTCTAGCTTAGAAATGTTTTCAAAGTTTAAATAAATAATACCTATTCTTATCTGAATAAACTAACAATAATGAATTTAATCATTTTTTCAAGTTGAAAATCTATGGCTCTTTCACTATGACATTTTGTGTCTTAAAATTTTTCATCCTATCTGACTTGATGTCCTGGGTCCACCACTGTTTTAACATATGCACGCACACTCACAAAACAATTATATGATTTCGATAATTTTACATTTGCACCGGAAGCCCGCAAATTCAATTGTTCACATGAACATTTTGTATAACCAAATCAATGGTGAAAAGGTATTAAAATCATAGAAATTGGTTTGCATATGCTTTTCGGTCATGAATATCAAGATGAACAATGCCGCTCATCAATAAAAGTTACGGAAAATTTGTTGTTTTTTATTAATGTGGGGATAAGCTCTCTGCTATGACAATGATACCCATATTTATCGATTTTTGTAGAGTTATGTCACCAAAAATAAAATGCCTGCTCCTCTTAAACCACCTTACACTGATTTTTATTTTATTATCTTACCTTTGCCTTTCTGTCATCAGTTTATACATTAAACGATAGCTGTTTATACATTAAACGATTTATTTCTATCCTTGGAATATAAAAATATGTTCACTCAACCTCATCACAATATCGAAGTTGTAACGCAGAGGAATGAACATTTCATATGTTATTCGAATAACGTAGGTTTTTCGCTAGGCATGAGAGGGAGACGAGCAAGAATAAGAACACGCAATACCAATACTTAACGTGGGTTGACCAACGGTCTATATCCACGGGACAAATACGGGAATCTCTTTATTAATATTCAAGAATACCGGTACATTTTATATTCTCTCTCATCTCTCTTTATATCTCAACGCTCATATAAATACAAAGGCTACTCTTGGTAAATCCTTCCACCTTCATCTGTGGATAACTATCCTTCGCCTTTGTCTTTATCTCTTTATACAAACAAAGACTACGCTTATTGTACTCCACCATCACATATGGATGACAACCCTTCGTGTCATCCCCACCCCCAATACAGAGAGTATTGTCCGCTCTGGCCGAAACCGCACAGTTTTGTCCTTCGGGGCGAACCGGACCCGACTAGGGGCCACTTCCCAGGAGGTCACCCATCCCAGAACTTTCCTGGCTCGAGCATGCTTAACTGCGGAATTCTAAAACTCCTGTAGTGCCGGTCCACTTAAAAGGCGCCTCTGTATTGAAAAGTGATATCATTTAATTTATAGTTCCTGATCTGCTCTCTTTCGAAATGTATTCCGAAGATCCCTCATTATTCTACAGTGGGTCCCACGGATTCAAGAGGTGGCCCCCACGGATTCAAGAGGTGGCCCCCGCCCACTTAACATGACACTTAGCATGGCACTTTGTTCCGTGAGCAAGAATCGGATCCCGACATTTCGCCTTTACCTTCGTCTCTTCATACGAACACAGAGACTACTCTTCTGGTACTCCACCTTCACCTGTGCATGACTACCCTTCGTCTTTGCCTTCGTGTTCTCTTCTTCTTCTTCTTTTTCTTCATGTTTGCCCACTTTTATCTGGTGAGACCCTTCTCTATTTATAGCATGAAATAATAGAATTCCTACTCTAATCAAAATCTTATCAAATCTTCAAATATCTCTTCACAAATTTTCAAATAAATCTTCGAACAAATCTTTTCAAACGAATTTTTTCATAACACGCCACAATCATCGACAGACGTCTGAAACATGAGTGCTCAGACGTCTGTCCATCCATGTCTGTCCATGCTCTGTTTTTCTGAACACTTCTTCTTCAGACGTCTGAAGCTCTATATTTCAGACGTCTGACGTCTCTCTGCGGTTGAATACGGGCCCGTTTTCATAACAAACGCCAAATTGTGATTGAAAAAACCGTTAAACATAAAACTCGAGTATTATTCGAAAGTAGCCTTATCCTACACATGCATGTTAGAATATGGAGTATATTCCTCTCTACCCTCATCATCATCAGATATTCAGAATGAGACACAGCGGCACGGACATTTCATATTATTTCTCGAGAAAAACTGAACTTCCTCCGCAACTCATAATCTCTCTTTTTGATTTCAAACACCCCAAAACTTTTCATTATAATTTAAATTTTCTGTGGTTATTCCAAATATAAGAAGCTTCGAGCAAGAACTTGCAACCCTTATTGACAACAATTTTTCTCCTAAAGTATCTTAATGTAACTCTAGTTCACCCCTAATGTAACCTGAACTGCTATTATGAATTTTTAGATAAAAATATGTGTCAAACACAACAATCATACGTGCCCCTAACAAATACCAAATATAATTCTTAGAAGCAATCCAAGTCCTCATGAGAATGATATAACGCGTCATCCACAGTATACTAATTTGTCTTTAAACTAAAAAAATCAAAGGACCCATCTATACATTTGACATGACATAATTGATATGATTGATTGAGGCGTCTCACAATCTTCAGTGCAGGAATCGATTTTGTAAATAGATTTTGGAGTTTGGACTAAACATATTGTTCACTGTAATCCCTAGGTCTTGACTTTAGTGTTTGATATACAAGGAGTATCTTCAACGTACTGTTTGTGGAATTATAGGTGCCCATGTAATCTGTAACGATTTATAAGTCCCAAGCTATTCAGAAAACAAACACAGAATTTTTAGGAATAAAGAGTAAATTAAAAAACACAATCCAACACAAGAAATTCTTCAACTTTTACATTTTTATTTAACTTCACTACGAATTACAAAATCTCTCTTCCTACAGAAACTTTTATTCAACTATTTTTCTTCTATTCAAAATACCCAAATCAATCTATATTTATAGGCATAAAAACCCTACAGCTATTTCTACAAGAATACCAATTAAGATCTCATCACATCTCTAAAATAATCTCTAAACAAATTTTCAAATAACTTTCAAACAAATTCTCTAACAAACTTTCCAAAACCGTCAGAAAACTTGTCGAAGGGCGTCTGAAGACCAACCCTCGGGCGTCTGCAGAACAACCCTCTGACGTCTGAACACTCTCTCGATTTCTGAAAATCTCTTCATCAGACATCTGAAGCACTATAGTTCAGACGTTTGACCGCTCTCTGCTGTTGAATATAGTTACTTTCATAACAATTTCCACATTGACTTGTATTCAACAAGCCGTCTTCTATCTTCTCTTCATAACTTCTACCTGTGATATCTTCCGAGCTTTGCACAAAAGTTCACCTTCACTCAAGTTTCCTCCACCTTTCTCCAAATTTGACACCACTCATAATCTCTCTTTTGATTTCAAACACCCAAAAACTTTTCATTATAACACTACAGGAAATATGGATTTATTCCGTCGGGCATAACCCGACGGAATAGATAGATATCCAACGGAATAAAGTTATTCCATCGGACAATGTGATGAAAAAAGATTACGACGTAATAACATTTATTTCGTCGGATTGCTTATTTATTTTGTCGGGTTGGTTTTTTCGTCGGCTATAAAACGACGGAAAAAGGTGAAAAAACCTGGGCTCCGTAATAGAATTTTTTCTTGAAATTTATGAGTTATTTCGTCGGCTCTACAGGTTTGTACGTCGGCATGTAACTGACGAAATAAATTGGAAACAGAGAAAAAAATTTGTCGCATTTTCGTCGTCGAAAAAAATCAATACACCCAAACAATATACTGCTATACACACATACTCATTTCAATCCACGACAAGATATATATTCACCAAATTCCATTTCCAATTCCAATTCATGACAAATTCATTTCAATCCACAAACAAAATATATATTCAAATATACGTAATACTCAAATTCATTCAATTAATGTTTACCGGCGAAAACAGATACCGACTGAGATTGATCGTCTTGTCTGAATTTAGAGGCAAATATTATTTGGAACATATCCATCTATCTCTCCAAAGATATCAAGTTGATTTATGGTACCATATATTGGAGATTTGGGCAGATGCGACCGATATAGCGTGACTTTACCAGATTCCCCCTTATTTGTGAGGAGTTCTTAATTGTGGGGTTGCTCTTCTCTGCAGGTGCAAGCCCCTGCAGTTAATTACGTTATCGCGTTGCGATAACAACTTTTTCCTGCTCTAGACAGATCACTACGTGTTCTGCTATGTTTTGTTTATTTTTGGTTGCCCGTGTATTGTATACGAAGTCTCGCTTATCTCATCGTCCGTAGGGCATGGTGTAACGACTCTGAAATCACTGTACAGAATTTTCTTGTATTTCACAGTAAAGGATATTATAGCCTGTGTATGAGTTAAAATTTATTTTTGTTAAATAAAATTAAGAAGCAACTTGTAGCTTACTGATAAAGCCTCTGCACTGCTGTGATGTAGCTTGTATGTTCGAATCCCATCAAACCCAATATTTTTTTCAGATTTTTCTTTTTAATTTTTGGAAGCCCAAGAGTTGCACGTGCAGTACACGGAGAAATGAAAAGTTTCAGAAAAATCAAACAGGCGCAATGAGGTGTACACACCCGACTTGACACGTGGCACGAATCTCGAGACGAACCAACAAGATCCGTCCGCCCATTCCCTCGTTTTGGCCGGCCCCGACAGCCAGGATGAGCCCAATCACCTCCGTGCTTTGCACACACACCCCTTCGACTCCCCTTAACTCCTCTGCACTGTTTGATTTTCCTGCAATCAAATAGAGACCCTTCAATTCACCATTTAACACCTTTTTAATACTTTTTAATCCAAAATTTTAATTCACAAACCTTAATTCTCCACTATAAATACCACCACATAGCTTAGCTCTTCACCATTCTGAAATTCTGGCAAAAATTCTCTTAAAACTTTTTAAGTGCCAAGTGGAGTTAAGCCCCTCAAGTGGAGTAGCGAGCCAAACTCGACAACCGGAGCATCTCCGACGAAACCACAACACCCGAAGACTTCCCCTCGTTCTTGTTAATGATCTAATCTTGTGAGTCCCTTCATCCCTCTCTCTTTCTATCTCAAAACTTATTTTTAAAACAAACCGACAAAAGAGAAGTTATCTCCGATATAGTTTTCTTTTTAATATTTGTAAGCCATGTGATAAGCAAATAAGATCAAACTAACATTCTGCACTAATCCTAACCTTATTCACCTCAATTAGTTGTTAGTTTTAACAAAATTTTCGTATGAAACAAACATATAACGAGCGGTTTCATTAAAATACTATGAACTTTAGTGTGATCTCTTTTCGATATCTAGTATACCCAAACCTTAGAAGCTTCACGGGGTAATGACCTACCCCACACGCACACTATGGTTTCATAGCACAGTATTTTAAGCATATGGGTAATTCAAAGTAAAAGCTTTTTCATTAAAATACCACACCGTTTGAAAATGGGTTTTTTTAAATCGGTATTTCGAAATTCTTGGCAATTACGCCTCTACAACCATCGTCAGGGGACCCACTAATGGATGGTGTCGATTATCGCACGTTCTTGGGTCAGTAGAGCGAGATGCAGAACTCCTCACGGAGTATTCGGTCTCGAAAGGAATAAAAATACGGTTTTTAAGAAACACTGCTTTTCCTAATAAAAACTAATTTTTGGGAAAATTATATAAAATTATGAAATCCGTATTTTCACTAAAAGCATATTAAGAAACTATATTTTTAAAAGAAAGATTAAAATTGTTAATAAAATACCACCAAGTTTCCAAAAGTAGTAGTTTTCATAAAAATACCACAAAATTTTAAAAAGCTAGATTTTATCATCAAAACACCACAACAATTAAAATACATGTTTATGAAAATCCTAAATGTTATAATTCACCCTTGAGGTTTATTCTTAAACAATATTAATATATATTTTTTTATAAAACCCCGTCGAGATATGCAAATAATATTTTAAGGACTCTGGATAAATATATATTTAAGCGGGATCAATTCTCTTGAGCCCTAGAAAGCCGGAGAAAGTGAGTGCTTGTCTATTCAGGTTAAACAACTTAATAGAGTTATCAGTGGTAATTGTCTTGGAAAAAGACACAAATCCTGCCGTCCATGTGCAGCGGTTGCTGATTGTAGGTGTTTTTCGTCACCCCATTGAGATGGGAATACGCGGCGCTTGTTAGGCGTATACAAATTCCTCCTGCCTAAAGTAGGCCGGGGTTTATTGATTGTGGGGATCCGAATCTCCGGCAGCCGCGGATTAAGCTGTCGTTAATTACCCCTCGCCTTTGAAGCGCAGGAACCTCCGATTGACGGGTCAACTAATCATATGAACTCAATGTGCAGGGTGTGTATGTGTGTTTTGAGGGGTTTTGGATATATCGGGGGATGCGCAGAGTTTACAGGGGTCCCACTACCCGGATAGCGGGTTAGGGATCAAGAGGGCAAGCAGCCCCCTTGCGGGGTGCGGGTCAACGCCCCGTTAGAAATTTTTTCTAATAAGGGACATGTTTTGAGTGTGGATTGTGTATAAAAAATGAAAAAAAGAAAGAAAAAAGGTGAGTGGCATCCTAAGGACGCATCAGCACCGGGCGCCAGCGCTTCGCGTGCATGGCGTGCGGGCGCTAGGCGCTAGCGCCTCAAGCGTCCAGCATTTGGGCGCTGGGCGCCTGCAGAAAAAGGGGTTTAGCCCCTGTACTGAGAGTTGTACTCCCGATTGACTTTTGGAGTTATACTTCTAAAAAAAGGAAGAGGGGCTTAGCCCCTACACTGAGAGTTGTGCTTTCTGTCACGTCCCGCTTCCCAGAGTACGCTAAATTGGGCACGTGACATAACCAACCATGCTACCTGTGGGTAGGAAGTATCCATCCACAGTCACATTACGCCTGTAGAGATATCAAGAACAAAATAAAACTATCTAAACATGTCCATAAGCCAAGATAACATGAGTCAAGAATAATAAAAGTGCGGAAGCAAAAGATCCAAAACAAATAACTGGAATGTATGTCCCATAATGCAGGCTCACATCAGGAATAAAATGCAGGAAATAAAGAACTAACTACTGCCGACACCTCACAGCTCAGCCTACTGGCTGAAGTACTCCTGCTCGGACTGTAGCAACGGTACAGAATCTGGGCCATGCAAAACCCAGACGTCAGCGCGTCATGTCATCAAGTAATAAAGTGTAACAGAGTAACAAGCAATGCAAATATAAACATGAATGAAACAGGTGTAACGGTAATATAAATCAGGCAGTACAGGGTAATGTGCAGTGAATAAACTAAACTGTTCTATTGGGTTTTCTACTCTAAGGTCTTCGAAATCAAATTGATGAATCATCGATGTAACTCAATAGTATCCCGTGCATACCCGGGACCACGGTCCAGATTCTCGGGCTGAATCCGAGACATGCCGCTAGGCACTAAAACAGGAAATATGTACAGATGAATGATGTCAGCAGCATCATCCCAAGGCTGACCTAGCCTCTAAAACTGATCAGTAAAGGTGGTACACTGTCGAGTTACAAGTCAGGTTTCATCATTGATTTCCCCATATCCCCAAGTTGTGTATGTCAAGTCAGGTATTCAGTAATCAAGAACTAATGCCAACACAGAGTCAGGTAAGAGCAGGTTTGTCTGGATAGACAACTGGAACGGTCCGTGAGGACTACATGTCAGGTTTGTTGGCATTAGACACCAGATCATGTAACGGGTCAAGTCATGGTACATCAGGTCAAGTCAGTAGTGTATGGTACCATGTCGGGTCAATCAATATGTAAGTAACAAGTCAGGTCAAGGTGTAAACGATATCATGGGTGTGCTCATACTCAGCTAGCATAATCAGGGTTATAATAATCAAGCATGGTTATCAACAACATGATCTAAGCAATGAGTTAAGCAATAAAACAGATTTTATTTACTTAGCTGTACAGTTATCAATTGTGTTTAACAGACTGTGTCAGCATAATGCGCATACGGTATGATAGATGTAGATGCTGAAAACAGGATAATAAATATTGAGTGATCCATGGATGCGACGACATGTATAATCTGTTTAATGAATGCAGTTGTAATTAGACCGGTTAAAGTTGCACATGAATGTCTGATAGGCTAAAACTGGAAAAAAGGGTATCATAGCAATGAACATATGTGATCTATCATGTACAGGTGATTGTTAGATGTAAATAATTAGATGCAAGACTAAGTTTCACGTTTGGAATCATGAAATGTATAACGGAACTTTACACGGTTAACTTGTAATCCATTTCTTTCGATTCTAGCTAGAGATTTTAACCGGAAATAAGTACTTTAGCATATGAATAGTTTATTATAGCATGTAGCAAGTTTCACTTGCCTCGACGGGTCGCGAAACGGAAAACGGAACGTTACGCGTCGGCGGGGAAAAGTCGCGACGCGTGCACGGTGCACGGAATAAGTCCGAACGACAAACAGTGGAACCACATGGGTCAGAGTTCCTCGCTGGATCGTCGGGAAACGTCGCCGGCACGGCCGGATTCCGGCGAACCCAAAAACAGTAAACATATAAGCTAGAAAATAGATGCAAAAAAATAGAAAAGAAGAGAACAGGACAAGGAGAAGAAGAAGTGAAGGAGGGATAGCTTACTGGCTGCAGAGGGAAGCTAACGGCGACGGTGAGACCACGGTGATGAGATCGACGGACTCCGACGATCTACAGAAGCCATTAAAGAAGTTTACTATGAAGAAGAAGAGAAAGAAGAAGAAGAAGAGAAGGATGATGGGGAAAGGGAGGTTGCATACCGGAGTTGTACACGATGCCAGGGACACGGGACGAGTCGTCGACGGCCATAGCTCCGGCGATGCACAGAGTGCAGGGGGTGCAGGGTTGCTCGGCGTGAGTGCAGGCGATCGGGGAAGAGAAAAGAAGAAGAC
The DNA here is from genome assembly GCA_030015575.1 of Agapanthus africanus. Classification (NCBI taxonomy): domain Eukaryota; kingdom Viridiplantae; phylum Streptophyta; class Magnoliopsida; order Asparagales; family Amaryllidaceae; genus Agapanthus; species Agapanthus africanus. Next base: position 574,155,976 of record JASDDO010000016.1, read on the forward strand.
TAAGATGGAGCGGGGGAGGAGATGGGCGATGAGGAGACGAGTAGCAAGGTCGAGGGGAGAGATGGTGGTGAGGGACGAGTTAGGGTTTCACTCGGTGCATGGGTTTTTAAAAAAAGAAGAAGACGAGGGGAAGACAGAAGGGAGGTGAGGATAAGGCGGGGAAGGTGACGAGATCCTCGCGCACCGCGAGAGGAGTGAGAAACGGGCGCGAAAGGAGAGGGAGAGGGAGAAACGAGAGGAAAGAGAAAGAGGAGGAGAGAGAAGTTCGTCTCGTAGTGAGGTGAGCGAGAGAGAATAGGAGAGAGAAGGAGAAAAAGGGAGAGAGAGAACGAAGTGGTGGGGGCCAGCGGTAAGGAATGGAGGGTTGTGATTGGATGAGGGGAAACTGTTAGGAGAAAGTTTGTGAAAGATTTTGAGGGTTTTAAAAAAAATAATATCGTTGGTTAAAAATCTGTGATTGGCTGAGGGAGAATTTTTATTTGGTTAAGGAAATATTTTATGGTTATAAGATTTTAAATTTCGCTGGTTAAAATATTAGGAAAAAATAGGATTTGGCGAAAATGCAAATTATTTCAGAATTGCGCCCGGGTCGAGCCCACAAATTTGAATTTGAAATAAGAAAATTATTGGCGGGTTCCAAAAATTAAAATGAAGGATTTTCTAATTAAAAAGCATACCTCCAAGAACGGACGCACGCACGTGCGCGTAGACGTCCAAACACGTCCGTTCGCTGAACGGGACGAAACCACGATGCAAGGACGCTACCACAGGGTTAGGGGTGTCGAGCAGGCCAAGTCGATTATTTTTAATTTAATTTTAGATGACTTAAATTGTAATATGCAGAATATGGCATGTCGGTGCAAACTATAACTGGCAACAGCCAAAGCAGTATAAATGAAATAAATACCACACACTACACATACGGTAACTGAAATTGGTATAACTGGACTCGGTTGTTACACTTTCCAATTGACTTTTGGAATTAAACTCCTAAAAAAAGGAAAGGATTTATTATTATTATTATTATTATTATTATTATTATATATATATATATATTGTGGAGTTAAACTCTTAAGAGATTTTCGGAGATGATGAAAGGAGACTCCTTTCTTCTCCCTTGAGCCCTGGGTTTTCTCTTAAGCCTTGGATTTCCTGTAGTGCGATTTTTGGAGATGGGTCTTCTTTTTCCTCCTTTCTGTTGGATGGATTTTGGAGAAAAAAAGGGTTGAGATCTAAAAATCTTCCCTTCTAGGGATTTGATAGGAGATCTGAGTTCCCCTTCAATGGTTTTATGGTGAAAAACTATTTCATTTTGGGAAAAAAAGAGTTAAACTCTTGATTTAATTCAGAAAAAAGAGAAGAAGGTTTAGAACCTTGAGAAAGGAGAAGAAGATACAGAAACCCAGACTTTTTAGGGGAATGAATTATAATTTTTTCATTTCATCATCATGTTGCCTTTTATAGGTTTACAAATTTACACATAGTCCTTTGGGCTTTACAAAATTGCATTTTGCCCATCTCATGCCTCATGTGCTCATTTCTTTTGCACATGAGCTATGAGCTTTACAAAAATTTGGCTTTATACCCATTTTTCTTACATTTATTCATAAAAAATATATCAAAATTATTTAATACATAATTTTCATTTTGGCATGGGGGAGGCCGGCCGCGGGGCTCGACTTGGGCATGGGCCCACTTGACCTGGGCTTAGGCCCGCTTATTTGGGGTTGACTTTGATTTTGACTTGGCAACCGGGGTGTAATTTTTGACCCCAATACTGATTTCTCCCGAACATAATATTTTTAACAGTTTAAATCAATTCCTTTGAAAAAGACATGAACTCGAATCTAAACTTGAACTAGAACTCGAATACAAACTCGAACTCTAATCTAACTCGAATCTAAACTCGAATATGAATTCGAACCAAAACTACTCGAACCAACTTGACTCAAACCAAGATTGCAATTGTCATGACTCGCATATTACTCGACTCACTCGAATACAATCTGCACCTTTTGCAATCTAAGGTTTCGGTCAAGATATGTCAATCAATCAATCGAATCAATTAAGTATATTAACAAGTTATATATATTATACACGGGGTTGTTTCATCCAATCAGAGCAAAACTCTGTTTTGAAATTTAAAATTCAAAAATTGAAGCAACGTTTCAGGTTCAGTGCTAGGCGCCCTGTGCGCCACGTGTCAAACACGGATTCGCTAGCGCCAGGTGCGCTACACCCTTGGTAGTGCACCCCCAATCAGAGCAAAGCACTGTTCTGAAATTTAAAATTCAAAAATTGAAGTAACGTTTCAGATCCAGTGCTAGGCGCGCTGCGCGCCTAGTGTCAAACACGGATGCGCTAGCGCCAGGTGCGTTGCGCCCTAGGCAGTGCACCATGTGTGCGCTAGCGCTAGGCGCGCTGCGCACCACGTGTCAAACACGGGTGCGCTAGCGTAGGCTGCGCTGCGCGCCATGTGTCAAACGTAGGTGCGCTAGCGCAAAGTGCACTGCGCTCTGAGCAGCGCACCACGTGCAAAGCACGGGTGCGCCAGTGCTGGAATTATAAATTTCCCTACCGTTAGATCAAAAGATCTAATAATAATGATAAATCATTAATTAATCAGAATTAAAATTCTGTTATGGAAAGATCTTTCCAATCCTATTAAAAACAAGAAGATTGCCTTCTGTAAAACGAAAGCCCTAGGATCAAAGATCCAACGGTGGGGAAATATCCATAAATCAATCAGAGAAAGATCTCTTTAACTGATTTAACAAATCAATTTTCCCTATATAAAGGCCCCAAGACTTCAAGTCTGATATAGAAAAACCCCTCTACAAACTTTGAGAAAACTCAAAAAGAAAGAGAGCAAGCTCTTGAAAGAAGATTATTTTTTCAAGGTAATGATCATGAACGATGAACATAGAGATAAAATCATCTCATAAAAAGAAGAATTATCTTCTCAAAAGATCATAGATCTACAAAGACCAAGATCTTTTATAAAAAGAGATCAAAATGTCTCATCATAAAAACAAAAGAAGTATTTACTTCATTCACAGATTATTGATCTATAAAGGCAAAGCCTTTTCAAAAAAAATAATAAGAACTGTTGTTCTTGAATCTTGAGGCAAAGACTCTTTTAAAAGAACATAAATTTGATCCCAGATCATAAAATTGATCAAATACGCCTTGCGCTCATGAAATGCGTCTTGCGTTCTTGAACAGCGCTTCTGCGCTCTCTGGATCGGCGCTCAGCACCAAAATGTGCCACGTGTCAACCACGTATGCAACTTGCGCTTCTGAAATAGCGCACTGCGCTCATGGGTTGGCGCTCAGCGCCAAACGCGCCACGTGTCACTCACGTGTGCGCCACTAAACAAGCGCAATGCGCTCATAAACTAGCGCTTAGCGCTCATAAACTGGCGCAATGCGCTCACTATCTGGCGCTTAGCGCCAAGCGCGACACGTGTCCTCCACGTGTGCGCTACTTGACAGAAGCGCACTACGCTCTTTAATTGCCGCAAAGCGCCTGGCGCGCCACGTGTTGCGCTGTCAGAACAAAAATTGTTCTTTAATAAAGCCCAGAGCTCTGATGAATGCTCTGCATTCCATACAAAATAAAAATTTTGTCAAGATTATTAAAAGGGCCAAGCCCAAATAAAAGCTCAGCAGCCCTAAATAAAATGTTGAACATTTTAATCTGATTGGACTTAGCCCAAGATTGGCCATAAGTCCTCAACTTATATTTAATTGAGCCCGTCTGCTCATAAATATTTCAACAGATCTTAGTCCTAAATTGGACTACAAATCTTTCAACCAATTTACACCAGTTCGAGGGTACATCTTTTTACTCCTCTGATATCTGTCGTTGTAATCCTTCAACGTCTTCAGAGAGGTGACGGGTCCCGACAACCACACATTTCACGGACTGTGGGGTCCTTAAACTCATGGACTATGATGTCCTTAAACTTTATAGACTATGACGTCTTTAAACTACGGACTGTGAGGTCCTTGAACTCATGGACTACGATGTCCTTAATCTCGGACTGTGGGGTCCCTTTAAACCCACGGACTACGATGTCCTTAACTTTGACTGTGAGGTCGTTAAACTCACGGACTACGATGTCCTTAACCTGGACCGTAATGTCCTTAAACTAATCAACCGCAATATCCCTAAACAAAACAAATAGAGGCCAAATGCTATTTTGTTGGATCTAAACGATCCCGTTAAGTTGATCTTAGTCTAAACATTAGACTAACGTATTCTTAACTAACGTTTAAGTTGATCTTAGTCTCAAATAAGGCTAACGTATCCTTAAACCCCAAACCCCAAACCCAAATCTAAGAAGATACGGATTTGGACTAATCCACGCCCTATGGGCGACAACATAAATTAGTCTCCGTATACAATCCACGGGCAACCACAAACAAAACAAACACCCACGACACAAAGTGACCATCTGGAGAAGGAGAAAGTGGTTACCGTGATGTGGTAGTGTAATTAACTGCAGGGGGCTTGCGCCTGCAGGGAAGAGCATCCCCACAATCAAAAACCCCTCGAACGAGGGGGAATCTGACGAAGTCTACTACATCGGCCGCATCCGTTTAAACCTTCGATATATGGTGCCATAAATCAACTTGGCATCTTCGGAGAGGTGGACGGATAACACCAATTAGCATCTGCCCCGAAATTCAGGCGAGACGCCCGCCACGTCTTCGTCCGCGTCTTTCGATGGGGAACAGATTCTGGCACGCCCGGTGGGATCTTTTCCTCTTTCCACTCTACACTTCGTGTGTCATATTCGCGAACGAATCACAGTTTGATATGGTTGCCCTTGGGTTCGAGATACTAAGATTTGGTGTCTTGCTCGGTCAAGAAAACGAAAGATCAATAGCGTCTACCTGCACGAAATGCTCCAGCTGCAACTGCAACTTCCGTTCCACCTCATCTGGAGGTGTAACTTACAGGCCCCAGGTTGCCTCCCTGTTCACAATGCCGGTAAAGCAGGTAACGCAGGCTACCACCGGGTTGTTCTTCGGGACCATGCTCCCACCAGTGAGCGTTAACATCCCGCTGCCGCAAGAAGCGCAAAAGAAGTCGGTCTTTGATCGGCTCACTACCACCACGGCCCCCCTCAATGGGTCATCCGATGTCAAGCCAACAACATCAGTCTTCGATAGGCTGAGCTTGAACTCCAATGGGCCCGTCAAGAAGCCCACGATACCTGAAGCAGCCATCCCAAAGCGGATAGCCATTCCGACTCTCGAGGTCACTAAAGAAGCTTCTCCCGTCAAAGGATCAGTCTTTACGAGGCTGGCCACTCCGGCTCCCGTTCCTGCCCAAAGGTCTGTCTTTGACAGATTGGATACTGCTGCTCAACGGACGTCGGTCTTCAAGAGGCTGGTACCAGAAGCGCCTCACCAGAACAGGGGGCATGACAAAGCCATCCCCATAGCTGAACCAACACCATTTGCGCGACATGCTCGCCGTCGTCACTGGCGCCGAGTACGGAAGGCTGGGGGCAACTCCCCTTCTGGGCTAACTCCGCCAGCTCCCATGGTGGAAATCAATGCTGTTGTTCCAACTGGGAACAGCTTTGAACCGCTTAGGAGGGTTCGCAAGAACTCTCCAACTGCCATGCTAAAGAGATCTCCTCCATCTATGGAGATTACTATGTTAGTTATATATATGCCCTAGAGGCCATTGTTGTACATATGATGTATATTATAGTGGATGCTTGGATATATACAGAGAGAACTTTCTTACTCGATATGATAGTATGCTATTTGGTTTCACTTTGTCTTAACATGTTGACTTGTATTAGTTTACTATCTTGCTCTCATATGTTGATAAAGCCCTTAGGATATGTACTCGACTACTGGGACTATGATGAGATCATACTAGTGGGGCCACGGTAGTCTATGAGTACATCCTATAATTGTTCCTAGTCGAGGGTGTATCGAGACAGGGCATCAATACACCAGAGTAGACTAGCGTATACGCATCTTGACCCATATGATGGGCGATGGATGATCCCATATCCATCGGTGTTTGACATCAAAGATGGTGTACGGGTGCTCAGTGGAGACTAGGTACACTGAACGGATTCGCCGAGAACTCCCAGATGGTATTATACCTCACGTCAGATGGCAGTTCTCTGGTGACATTGGTACAGGGTAGTCTGTAGACCCGAGATCGTTATAGAGTCTTGTGTGATTCCCACTGTGCTTTGATTTCCACCTTACCACGTCCAAGAGGGTGTGTAAAACGGTAGCTTTTGGGCACAGTCCCGAATCACATGGAGGCAATGAGCGATAGGAGGGGTTTCGTTTCTCCCGGTATAGCGAGTTGATGTTGTGCTGTGTTCGATTGGCTATAACTGGAATTCCCTGGCCAGGGCTGATATAGAGTGCTCCTGGTAAGTGTTATCAGTAGTTTATCGACCTGTTATGAGCCTCACATCGACACGACTTATCGGTTACTGGGGTCTGACGTTTACCACCCCTAGACTAGATATGCGACATATCAGACGAAGAGACCGGACTGTACGGTAGTGTTACTGATTGGATTCACAGGAGAATGTACAGTCTTGCTTGTTGATCTTCTGATCGCTCAATATCTGGGTGGCTGTTACGTTTAGCTGACCGCTTGCAGCTTGTGGGTATTTGATATGATCATCACCTACTGCCGGCGTATTGACGATTCTTTAGAGTCCTACACAGAGGTTTCTTGACTCAGACAAAACGGAGTAGGAGCACATATGTGATATGTGCGGGACCGAGAATAATACGATATGAGATACCGTATTCTATTCTCGCGATATATGATATAGCCGGGTCATCGGATCAAGTGTTGATTCGATGAATCGGTACATGTTATATTAGTCGGTTATATGCGATATAGCCGGATTGTCGGATCAAGTGTTGATTCGATAATTTAATGTATAATTATATATGTGATATATTACATTACATTAACTAATAAAGGCTCGCTTTATTGATTCATTTTCTCACCGGATATTACATTGATATATATGCGATATATGTTAATTGTATTATTTTCTTTTGTTACAATAATATATTATATATATGTGATATATAATATTGTAACAAGTTATGATTACAAATGCAATATGATTTGTAGAGATTAAACATGGTTAGAGTTTGTTTGCGTCAGTATTTTCATGAAGCTTCTAGAAGCTTTATGTTTTGTTTTAAGCAAAGATATTTTGTGTTGATATTTTGGAGATATTATTTAACCCAACCCAAACCCTTAACCCTAGTCAATTCTCTACATGAGTTAATACTTGATATTATTAACTCAAGGTTGTTTTGTAATCATAAAAATAGTTTTCATTATTCATCACAAAAGGTTTCATCTTCTTCTTCCTCCTTAAAAAGCTTTCTAGCTTTTGGTTTTGTGATGATTTAGTGTGAGAATTTGAAAATAAAAGAGAGCTAAATTCCTACTTCATCATTCTCATCTATTCTAGCCACTTAGATTAGGGAGTTCATTTCTCTAATACTTGATTAGAGAAGTGAGAGCTTGAGTTAAACATTCTTCAAGGTAGATCATCTTCGAAAAGGAAGACTTCTACCAAGCATGGATCGTTCGGCTTGTGAAGACTCTCTTGAGTCCGGGAGATCATGGATCGTGGCGAAGGGACTACTACTCAGAGTTTATGAAGCGAAGGAGCGGATTACAAAGGTTGTAATCCCTCTCTGTTAGATGTAAAGTTGTTTACATGCTTTGTTAACCCTAATTATCTAGCAAAGATCCTCGCTTTAGGTTGTTCGGCACTTGTAAAATTTAAATCGGGCATGGTTGATGCCTTATAGACTCTTGTAACAGTGCCTAGTAACCCTACAGTGGTATCAGAGCCAAGTTAGAGCATTAGGCGACGTGTAGACGAAGTTAAATGTCCGATCGAACCCCGAAACATCGATTTTGACCCCTTCTCTGGAAATTTTCTAAAAAGTTGGTTTTTTCCGTATTAAAAATACTTAGAAAATTAAGCAGGTGATTCTATGGATAACTGTGAAATACGAGCTCCTAATTCCCTTAAGTCGCCGTGGAACCACGGCAATACCATGCTTTGCGCGGCGGTTCCGCGGCCGAACTTAGGTATTATGGACAGATACTTCTAGGTAACATCCGTAGGTATTACTAAATGCTTCTGGGAATTTTTAATATTACTCAAGTGTTGAGTTTTTTGAGATCTTTGGAATTCGTTGATTCGATCGGAAAGTTTAACATCGTTTAGTTTTTCGGGTAATTTAGAACGTGTTAAAAGGTTCGAACGGATATCAATAGCTCATTTTTTTCATGACGGAAAACTTTCAAGTGTTGGATTTTTTCCTCTGTTTAAAACTTTCGGGAAATCATGCTAGCGTATCTGTGGACCCTCTAGAAGAACGTAACCTTAACTCGATTATGTGACCGTCAAAACTGCCACTGAACCCTAGGGTTTGTGGTAGTTTAGTGTTGCCACATGTGAGGCGTTGGTTTGACCCTTCTGCGGCTGGTTCATTGACGCAGTGACATGTTCTGGGTTTTTTGAACTCCGTTCAAGTGTTGAGCTATTTGGAAAATCTTGGGTATTTGATTATTCGATCGGAAAGTTTAACATTGTCTATTTATCTGGAATGTGATACAACATGTGGAATTCATATAGTTAGGCATGAAATGCGAAGTATGTGATATTTCGGATTTAAGATGTCTAAAGTAATTGTGGATTCCAAATGTTGTAGTTTTACACTTTTTTTTCTGTGACCGTAAGCGTAGTTTGTGGCGTATCGCCGGCTTCGTTGCTATACATCAACGACAATCGGGATACACATACTTGTTTACATTGATGATATGGGATATTATGTGTTGCTGTGATATGTTATATTGGATCGTCGTGTTTTGAATAGCCGGGGGTTTTATGTGAGATGAGGGCTTTTATTTTCATTCATGTAAAATTCATTTGTATGTAATATTTTTTTATTGGGGCACTTCCGGATTGAGGATGATGTCACCATTGTATATTACTTTTCTGCATTAGGTAGACCCAAGAAGGGGAGCACAAGTAACCGGGTTCTAGGGTCCAGTGGGAGGCCATCTTGGGGAGTCGAGACCGGGTCTCCTAACCCTAGAATTGGCAGTATTGCTTGCCGCTCTCGTAGGGGTCTAGGGATGTGGGTTTGGCTATTCATCGTGACCGTGGAATCCGTGTTTTATACAGACTTGATGAAAAACACGGACGTGCTAGTATATCCAATATTTCATATGTTATCTTCTGCTGCAATATTCTGTGATGAGATCATATTACTGCCTGAGACAAATGCTTATACTTTATATATAATATATAAATATTACAGCTTTCGTTTCTTCTGTGATGCTTAGGAAGCATAACTGATGGGATTTATTAATGAGATTAATAAAAAAAATAAGAAAGAAACCTAAAAAGATATTGTAGAATCAAAACTTTATAAAAAGGGTAGCTACAGTCTTGCTTTGCACAGCGGTATATATGATATACCCTGCACCTTATTCGATGAGGAAAGAGCTGAGATCCCTTCACCGGGAGTGACCTCTTTAGCAAAACTGGCAGATGCTACAAACTCGCGGTTTAGTTTTTTGATTGCTTCTATAGTTTTGCTTTGCACAGCGGTATTTGTGAAATATTCTGCACCTTATTCGATAAGGAAAGAGCCGAGATCCCTTCACCGGGAGTGACCTCTTTAGCGAAATTAGAAAAAGCCTCAAAAACACTCCTTTTCAAAATCACTTGTTTCTACAACGATATCAAGTTCACTATGCAATAGGTTTTCTGAAAAACCTGTCGTAGCCCTCCGTCATTTCAGATAAATCCTACTTAGTATTCATGCTGCGTTTGTTGACCTTGTCAAGGCACAGTGTACGGTAGCTAATTAATGTTTATCTGCTAAAACATGAGATATGATTGGATTAGGGTATTCGTACAGCCTTGTTGACCTTGTCAAGGATCATGCGGGTGGGTTTAATTCAATCGGGAAATGACGGGTTGAACTTGACTTGCGATTTATGGTTTGTTGACCTTGTCAAGGTCATAGATCGCTAGGGGCAGAACATTATCGGGAATTTCAAGTGTTGAAATTTGCAATGAGATTGCATACCTTCTATGAGATAGATGGACCTGATATCCACTGCGACTAAAAGTTACTCCTGGGAGAATTTTACATAAGACAAATAATCGATCAAGTAGGTGACTAGAAAGGTGTTTACGGGGTTAAGCCTCTGGGAAAACGAGGTTTATTTTAATTAGGTCCGTGCGAAAGCACGGGGAACCTCCCTCAAAGTACCAACACTGGCCTGGCGGAAAGATTGGCGAACTTGTAAGGTGTAATTAATCTCGGCTAGTCTTTCCTTTTAGGGTTTGAAGGAAGATTTGATAAAAACAGTGGGAGACATCCTGATTAGATAAGATAATAACCAATTTAAATGTTGCAAGAGCATACGCTAAAGTGTTTCCTTCTCTCTCTCTCCAGGTAGCGACCATGTCAGGCCTTAATCAAGATAATAATATGGATGTATTGACTGAACCCGCTAATTATACTGAGCAAGGGAACGTTGGTCCCGTTCTTTCTTATAAGTGTTATAAGACTGAGCAGGAAATAGGAGAATATCTGGATTCTCACACCGCCCAAATGAAGAACAAGTATGCCGATGCATCTTCTTCAGAAGTGTTAATTATTGAGAACTGTTTCTCAGTTCACTCTACGTCCTGGATATTAGATACCGGATCAGGATCCCACATATGTAATACGTTACATGGGCTACGTAAAGGTAGAGAACTGGGAATGGGTGATTATTCCGTAAGAGTAGGGAATAGTGCAGATGTTGCAGCCAAGGCTGTTGGCGAATATCATCCTGTGTTACCAAAAGGTAATACATTGATTCTGAACGAATGCTATTACATTCCGATCCTGATATACAATATTATATCAGTTTCTTTATTGAATAAAGAAGGATATAATTTTGTAATACAGGATAATGTTATGAACATATTCCTGAATCAAAAGTTGATAGGATCAGAATCGTTAAATAATGGCATGTACGTTCTCAATCAAACTACAATTCTTAATGTACAGAACACAAACAAGGGGAAAAGTTCAGAAATGAACGAATCCTTCTTATGGTATTGTAGACTAGGTCATATCAATGCGACACGACTAGCTAAGTTACATAAGGATAGATATCTGAATACGTTCGAATTATCATCTTATGATACTTGCCAGTCATGTCTCAAAGGCAAAATGACCAAAACTCCGTTTAGTGGACACGGAGTAAGAGTTACAGAACTCTTGGGGCTGATACAGAGTGATGTATGTGGACCCATGTCTACACATGCCAGGAACGGTTCTTCTTACTTCATTACATTCACTGACGATCTCTCAAGATACGGACATGTGTTCCTGATGAAACACAAATCTGAAGCTTTTGAGAAATTCAGGGAATATAAGAACGAAGTAGATAACCAAACGGGCAAAAGTATTAAGATTCTACGATCTGATCGAGGAGGAGAATACTTAAGCAATGAGTTCCTGGACTATTTAAAAGAGAATAGGATTCTCTCTCAGCTTACTCCTCCTTATACACCACAGCACAATGGTGTATCGAAGCGGAGGAATCACACCCTATTAGATATGGTGCGCTCTATGATGAGCAATGCTGAGTTACCTATTTCCTTCTGGGGTTATGCTCTTGAGACAGCGGCATACTTATTGAATCAAGTTCCGTCTAAATCTGTACCTACCACACCATATGAGATATGGAGTGGGAAGAGATCGTATCTTAAAAGAGTTGAGATATGGGGTTGTCCGGCCTATGTCAAAAGGCAAAATCCGGACAAACTCGAGGCACGATCAGTTCTTTGCAAATTTGTGGGATGTCCGAAGAATTCTTATGGATATTTTTTCTACCACAGTGAGGAGCAAAAGGTGTTTGTTGCTCAACATGCCACCTTTTTAGAAAAGGAATTTCTTGCAAAAGAAATTAGTGGCAAAGAGGTAGAGCTGGAAGAAGTTCCAGCACCATAAACTACAACTGATGATTTATTGGAACCAGAGGATTCAGTCGTACCCAATGAACCCCAGCCTCTCCACCGATCTAGTAGGGTTTCTCATCCACCTGAGAGATACTACGGTTTTCTCGTTGATGGTGGGAGCGAGGATTGCATCATGCAAGATGATGACCCGACTAGTTTCGAGCAGGCCATCACGAGTGGGGACTCTGTGAAGTGGCTGGATGCAATGCGATCTGAGATGGAATCCATATACACCAACAAAGTATGGACTTTGGAAGTTGCTCCTGAAGGGGTAAAACCCATTGGGAGCAAATGGATCTTTAAGAAGAAACTTGGTGTAGATGGAAAAGTTGAGACTTTCAAAGCCAGACTTGTTGCAAAGGGTTTTCGTCAACGACCAGGTGTGGATTATGACGAAACCTTTTCTCCAGTGGCTATGCTTAAGTCCATCCGGATCTTACTTGCTATTGCTGCATACCATGACTGGCAAATGGATGTTAAGACCGCCTTTCTAAATGGTGATTTAGAGGAGTGCGTGTACCTGACTCAGCCAGATGGCTTCGTAGATAGTGGGAGCAGCGGAAATGTGTGCAAGCTGCTTAAATCTATCTACGGGTTAAAGCAGGCATCGCGAAGTTGGAACATCTGCTTTGATGTTGTAGTCAAAGAGTTTGACTTCATCAAAAACGTAGATGAACCTTGTATATATAAAAAGGTTGCAGAGAGTAAGGTTGTCTTCCTCGTATTGTACGTCGATGACATACTCTTGATGGAAATGATGTTCCTATGCTGCAATCGGTCAAGCTCTTCTTATCACAAAGATTCTCAATGAAAGATCTAGGTGATGCCTCCTGCATACTGGGAATTATGATCTATAGAGATAGATCTAAACGGATATTGGGATTGTCCCAATCCAGATACATTGACACCATACTAAAGTGGTTTAGTATGGAAAAATCCAAGCGTGGGAACCTACCCACGATCTCTGGACTCACTCTCTCCAAAGAGATGTCTCCAAAGACTGATTTGGAGAGAGCTCGCATGCAAGGGATACCCTATGCTTGGGCAGTAGGCACTATCATGTATGCGATACTATATACCAGACCCGATGTAGCATACTCACTAAGTATAGTGAGTAGGTATCAAGAAGATCCTGGAGAGAGGCACTGGATAGCTGTGAAGAACATTCTCAAGTACTTGAGAAGGACTAAAGAGATGTTCTTAGTGTATGATAACGGAGAACTCCAGGTGGAGTCCTTTACCGATTCGAGCTATCAAAGTGATAAGGACGACTCTAAGTCGCACTCGGGATTTGTCTTTACCCTCAATGGAGGGGCGGTGTGTTGGAAGGGTTCCAAACAGGAAACCGTTGCAGACTCGACGATGGAGGCTGAATACATCGCTGCCAACGATGCAGCAAAAGAGGCCGTCTGGATGAAGAAGTTCATTACTGAACTTGGTATGGTTCCATCCATTGAGCATCCAATACCTTTGTATTGTGATAACAATGGAGCTGTGGCTTTGGCCAAGGAACCCAGGTCCCATCAGAAGTCCAGACATATTCTGAGGCGGTATCACCTGATCCGGGAGATAGTTGATAGCCGGGAGATCGAGGTCAGGAGAGTTGATACGAAAGACAACACTGCGGATCCACTCACGAAGGCCATTCCCCAGACACAGTTTAAGAGACTCTTCGGGATGTTGGGTATGAGATACTACAATAGCTGGCCTTAGTGCAAGTGGGAGATTGTTAGTTATATATATGCCCTAAAGGCCATTGTTGTACATATGATGTATATTATAGTGGATGCTTGGATATATATAGAGAGAACTTTCTTGCTCGACATGATAGTATGCTATTTGGTTTCACTTTGTCTTAACATGTTTACTTGTATTAGTTTACTGTCTTGCTCTCACATGTTGATAAAGCCCTTAGGATATGTACTCGACTACTGGGACTATGATGAGATCATACTAGTGGGGCCACGGTAGTCTATGAGTATATCCTATAATTGTTCCTAGTCGTGAGTGTATCGAGACAGAACATCAATACACCAGAGGAGACTAGCGTATACGCATCTTGACCCATATGATGGGCGATAGATGATCCCATATCCATCGGTGTTTGACATCAAAGATGGTGTACGGGTGCGCAGTGGAGACTGGGTACACTGAACGGACTCGCCGAGAACTCCCAGATGGTATTATACCTCACGTCAGATGGCAGTTCTCTGGTGACACTGGTACAGGGTAGTCTGTAGACCCGAGATCGTCATAGAGTCTTGTGTGATTCCCACTGTGCTTTGATTTCCACCTTACCACGTCCAAGAGGGCGTGCAAAACGGTGGCTTTTGGGCACAGTCCCAAATCACATGGAGGCAATGAGCGATAGGAGGGGTTTTGTCTCTCCCGGTATAGGGAGTTGATGTTGTGCTGTGTTCGATTGGCTATAACTGGAAGTCCCTGGCCAGGGCTGATATAGAGTGCTCCTGGTAAGTGTTATCAGTAGTTTCTCGACCTGTTATGAGCCTCACATCGACACGACTTATCGGTTACTGGGGTCTGACGTTTACCACCCCGAGACTAGATATGCGACATATCAGACGAAGAGACCAGACTGTACGGTAGTGTTACTGATTGGATTCACAGGAGAATGTACAGTCTTCCTTGTTGATCTTCTGATCGCTCAATACCTGGGTGGCTGTTACGTTTAGCTGACCGCTTGTACCTTGTGGGTGTTTGATATGATCATCACCTACTGCCGGTGTATTGACGATTCTTTAGAGTCCTACACAGAGCTTTCTTGACTCGGACAAAACGGAGTAGGAGCACCTATGTGATATGTGCGGGACCGAGAATAATACGATATGAGATACCGTATTCTATTCTCGCGATATATGATATAGCCGGGTCATCGGATCAAATGTTGATTTGATGAATCGGTACATATTATATTAGTCGGTTATATGCGATATAGCCGGATTGTCGGATCAAGTGTTGATTCGATAATTTAATGTATAATTATATATGTGATATATTACATTACATTAACTAATAAAGGCTCGCTTTATTGATTCATTTTCTCACCGGATATTACATTGATATATATACGATATATGTTAATTGTATTATTTTCTTTTGTTACAAAAATATATTATATATATGTGATATATAATATTGTAACAAGTTATGATTACAAATGCAACATGATTTGTGGAGATTAAACATGGTTATGGTTTGATTTGGGTTAGCATTTTCATGAAGTTTCTAGAAACTTTATGTTTTGTTTTAAGCAAAGATATTTTGTATTGATATTTTGGAGATATTATTTAACCCAACCCAAACCCTTAACCCTAGTCAATTCTCTACATGAGTTAATAATTGATATTATTAACTCAAGGTTATTTTGTAACCATAAAAATAGTTTTCATTATTCATCACAAAAGGTTTCACCTTCTTCTTCCTCCTTAAAAAGCTTTCTAGCTTTTGGTTTTGTGATGATTTAGTGTGAGAATTTGAAAATAAAAGAGAGCTAAATTCCTACTTCATCATTCTCATCTATTCTAGCCACTTAGATTAGGGTGTTCATTTCTCTAATACTTGATTAGAGAAGTGAGAGCTTGAGTTAAACATTCTTCAAGGTAGATCATCTTCAAAAAGGAAGACTTCTAGCAAGCATGGATCGTTCGGCTTGTGAAGACTCTCTTGAGTCCGGGAGATCATGGATCGCGGCGAAGGGACTACTACTCGGAGCTTATGAAGCGAATGAGCGGACTACAAAGGTTGTAATCTCTCTCTCTTAGATGTAAAGTTGTTTACATGTTTTGTTAACCCTAATTATCTAGCAAAGATCCTCGCTTTAGGTTGTTCGGCACTTGTAAAATTTAAATCGGGCATGGTTGATACCTTATAGACCCTTGTGACAGTGCCTAGTAACCCTACATACTACAGAAAAGAAGACGGAGCACCCCCTTCAGCGGCTGTCTTCCAAAATTTATAAAGTCTGGCGACAGGTTCAGGACTTAGTAATTGATCAAGATTACTCTCGCCGACAGAAAAAAGTGAAAGTTCAACAAGAAGAGAACCGTCCTGTCAAGCCATAAAAGACAGCAGCTACCTGGGTGCCCGCTGCAACGGCCCATTCGACTTCAATTGCTCAATAGAGAAGGAGGCCAGAGAAAGCCCCTGTGAACGTGGTAAACCATAAAAGCGCTGAATCTAGACGCCCCAAGTCTTGGGGCATGATGGTGCATACCGTTTATATGGATTTCGGAAAAGAGGAAAGCCGTGCTTCTACGGGTCATCGACCGCTTACCCGGTCAATAACAAGGGCTCAGGAACAACAACAGCAGAAGCTTCAGGAGATGCTGACTGCAATGGCTGCACTCACTGGGCCAAAAGAAAATCCAGAAATCTTGGACCAGCGTCGGGAACAAGAAAATGACACCGAGTTCCTCCGAAGAATGCTCGAGAGGAAGGAAAAAGATGCTGCGGAACAGGCAGCCAATATAAAATGAATGGCTCTCTTGTTCCAAGACATGGCTGGGATGATGTTACAGCCGGAACCTCCAGCTGAAGACCCCCCGATCATCATTGAAGACGACAGAGGGGAGACATCGAACCCTCCTCCGGCTCTTTCAGCAGCCAAAGAGGAAACCATTTCCAAGGCCGCTCTTGATGACTACATTGTTCAGCAAATAGGAGCTCACCAGGCGAATGAAGTGGCCGGCCAAGTTGTTAAAACTGGGCGACCATATCCAGGCTGGTATGACCAAATAAAATACCCGCCGGGATATACGATCCCTAAATTTCATGTTTATAAAGGAACGGGCAATCCCCACCAGCATGTCGCCCAGTTCAGGGCTCTATATGGTAACACCGGAGGTGATGATAAATTGCTACTTCTCCAATTCGTCGGCAGCTTGTCAGAAACGGCATTCGAGTGGTACTCTGAACTCTTGAACGACTCTGTCAAGGCATTTGTGGAGATGGAGCTGTTATTTTCGCAAAGATTCGCAAGCGCTAGCGAGCGCACTCCGATTACCGCACTAATTAATGCCAGGGTGAAACCTGGAGAAACATAGGTTCGGTACGCGATACGGTGGCGGAACTTATGGTCGAAATGTGAACAGCGCATCGAAGAAGCGTCGGCGGTGAGCATGTTCATGGGCACTCTTGATCCGCAGGCGACCATCTCCCAATTCATGATGTTCTTCAAGCCGACCACGTTCCAGGCCTTGATAGACAAACTGGCCCAAATGTACCAGATGGGTCATAGACCGTCTCCTCCAAAGCCGGAGCCTCGGAACGAGAAGGTAAAGGGGAAAGCGACCGTCGTCGCCAATGCTCAACAGCAGCCCAGTAGTCTAAGACCAGTTGATCGCCAAAATGATAGAACTCGATCTCTTGGAGATAAAATGAGATGCCCTTACTCGTTCCCTCGAGACAAGACGAAGAGGTTATTCGAGCTAGCACTGCGCAACAGGCTCATCACTCTGCCCGAGCCAAGACGCCCAGCGCAACCAGGCGACATTAGCAATCCTAACTATTGTCCTTATCACCGAATATTGGGCCATCCGATCGAAAATTGTTACATCTTCAAAAGCTGGATAGAAAATCAGTACCAACAAGGCAAATTCATATTGTCCGAGAATTAGAAGGTGAACCCGTCTCAGCCGCACGCTCTCAAGAAGACGGATACACCGGGGGCATCGTGTTCTTTCGTAGAAGAAGCTCCATGGGAGGTCGCTCTTTCAGCCAAAACTAAAAGAATGCTGAAGGATCTCCACACATGCCCGGCAATCAGATGGAAGAATCCACTGAAACCTGAGATCATCGAGGGAATGCTGAAGCCGTGCCCAACTCCAAAGATTGGTGGTGATAGCCAAAACGCTCACATCCAGCCGTCAAAGTCTTCGAAAAAGAAGAAGAAGACCAAAAAGCCCGTGAAGCCTGGCAATAAGCGCACGGACCTGCAAAAACAGATTGAGGCGCTGGAAGAGTATAACCAGAAGGTGCGGACTCCAATCACGCTCCAAGAGTTCCTCAGCCACGTCCTTGAGGATGGAAATGATGAAGAAGACTCGTCGGATGAATCCGAAGATTACGTGGCAAGTTGCCATGTGATCTCTCACTCGTCGATAGACTATAAAGAAGCTCCTTGCGCCGAGAAACTGGGGGCAGATCCTGAGCCGGAACTTCCGGGACCATCAGACGAAATGATCGATGCATTCCTCAATGAAGCCTTTCAAAAAGTAAAGCTGATCTGGGGCGTGAGATGGCCATATTTGAAAAGGCCAAACGCCGGAGATTGGACGAAAGGGTCGAAACACTCTCACCAGATCATAATACTTACGTTGCAAATAAAAACAGGTTCAAGACGAGAAAAAGGTTCGCCAAAGCCATATCGATGGGAATGAAGCTGCCATCCTCCGAAGCGAATGCCTTTGGTGAAGCAGAAACACATCCTAGCTACTGCTTATATCATCGAAAGATTTCGCACCCCACCGAAGAGTGCGACACTTTTAAAAGATGGTGGCAGAGATATGTTGCTCACTGGCAACATTTCAAGCGGATGAAACGCAAAGCTCGTCGGGAGCAAAGAAATACGACCGAGGAGCACAAAAGAACTGCCGGCAACTGTCGCATGGTCAACGCCGGGAGATCGCAGGTTCTCACCTTCGGGAGCGACTCTGACGAAGAAATGGCTCTTGGCCCTCTCTTTAAGGAGTCCACCTCGAGAAATGAGGAAGAACCAAAGACCTGTGAAAATATTCAGCTGCGAAACTGTACGCTGCCCGAAAAGAATCTTGGGCCCTCGAACAGTGGGTCAAATAGAAAAGATAAGGGAAAAGAAAAAGTTCCTGAGGATATCATCCTTGATGACCAAGCCGTCGAAAAGCTGACAGCCAAGGACCCGCCAAAGAAAAGTAAGGTGGACTACAACGTTCTCGCACACTTGAGGAAGATACCATCGCAGCTCAGTATTCTCGATGCACTTCTGCTATACAAAGAGGCGAGAGATTCTTTAATCAAGGCACTGTAGGAACCCGAGCAATTCCAAGCTTTCCCCGCCGAAGAAAAGATGAAGGACGAGCTGGAAGAAGCACACACAGCCGATATCACCTTCGGCGATGAAGATCTCCTCCTTAGGACATGCGGGCACAACCGTCCCCTATATGTCTCAGGATTCTGTCATGACATCAAGATAGATAAAATCCTGGTCGACAATGGGTTCTCCGTCAATCTCCTTAACGTAAGGGTGTTAAAGGAAATCTGCATGAGCCTTCAATGCCTCGCTTGCGACAAAATCACCATCTCTGAATTTGACTCCCAGTCATCACAGACGCTTGGGTTCGTAATATTGACACTGCGCTTTGGGCTGCTTGTCACAGACATTAAGTTTCATGTCATTGACGCCAAGACATGCTACAATGCTTTGCTCGGCCGGCCCTGGTTACACGAGTACAACATCATCCCTTCTACACAACACCAGTGTATGAAATATTTCAAAGACGGTCTCGAGTACACTGTGACAGGAGAGCTAAACCCATTCTCCTTGAACGAAGTCCGCAAGTACGAAGATGCAAAATACTTCTTACCAGACTTTGAGGACACGGAAAGTTGTCACAAATTGAAGAACAAAGCTATCACCACCATTCCGGTTTTCGGGAGTGATACCGAAAAGGAAGAAGAGATAGTCTATTCAGGGCCGCCCCACTACAACAAGCCGGGACCATCCACTCCTATGTTGATCTTCAGCAGCGACTCGGAAGATGAGGTCAATACCATATTCTCTGCTCGGCCATCAATACAAACCTTCGCCGATGAAGATCAAAGTTTGCAAGTTGCTATGGTTCTGCCCAAGCATCATAAAGAGCTAGACGCGCTTGATACCTACGGTGTGGAAGAACTGCAGACATTCTACGTCCCTCCCACACGAAAAGGTGAAAAGGCGATCCTATTCTACCGATCCGGGGAAACCAAAGTGGAGAAAGAAATCTGGCATGGCACGGATTCTACACTTAACAGGCTCCAGCCCATCCGTTTGCCCAGATATTACACAGACGGACTAAAGAGACTCTTGAGATGCCAAGGTGTACCCCTTAAGCAAACTGCGCGACAAGCGCGGTTCTATAACGGGATCTGGAACGTTCCCGGAACTCAACGAAAGTTGCCCAACGGGAGAATGGAAATGACCGGGCTTGGGTATGTTCAATCCAAGAAACGGGAGCTACTCCGCGACTGCTACGTCATACATGACTTCGATGAGGAAGGAGACGCTCTGTGGGAAGATGCTAACCGTGAACTAGAGCAAGCTCCCGCCGTGAAAATGCCCAGTCCGTCGTTCGAAGAACAAATGGACAAACTTATAAGGGAAGCAGGTCAAAAGGTTCGAGACGACCATAATCGCGAAATGGCCATCTACAAGAAAGCCAGGACGCAACGCCTCCTTCAACAGGCTGTGAAAAATGAAAATGCTCCTCCTTGTCAGCCCGTTGTACAAAAGGCCCGACGCAGAGGCAGAAACAAACCAAAGAATGGGAAAGGCGTTCGACGGCGACAAAGCAGGTCCAAGAAGCCACGCGATCAGGAATCGAGCAGTCCGAATTCGTCTCTTATAAAAAAGATGTGTCGAGCATATTCTTTTCCCCAAAACAAGACAAGGAAGATATTCGATCTTGTCATAAAACATCAGATGATGACACTCCCGGAGTCCAAGCACCCCGAGCAAGCAGGCGAAGTCTCTCACACGGACTATTGCTCCTATCACAGGGCAATAGGACACCATCTCGAAAACTGCTTCACATTTAAAGACTGGGTAGAAGACCAGTATCAGAAAGGCAGGTTCGCTCTATCCAGCAGCTGGAGGGTAACCCCGTCGCAGAAGCATGAACCCAAAACCGCGAGAGTAGAACCAGATCAACATCGGTCTTGGAAGCGATCTCGCACTTGACATATGATAATGTTGTCAGAAGAAGAGCCCGAGAATATGGATGAACTCCCTTGGTGCCTCGAAAACGATGATGACGAGGTAATCTCAGAATTTCCACCGGCACTAAAAGAACTGGAAGATGGAATACATATTACTGCGGATAACCTCAAGAAAATTGATTTGGGTATGGCAAGTGACCCGCGGCCGACGTTCGTCAGTGAGCTGTTGTCTGAAGAAAGGGTGGCTACGCTAAAAGACGTGCTCATGCAGCATAAAGATTGCTTCGCATGGAACTACTCCGAAATGCCAGGACTAGATCCAGAGATTGCTGTGCATAAATTGGCGATATCCCCGGCGTCAAGTCGATCAAACAGGCGCCGAGAAGAATGCGGCTCGAGCTTGAGATGAGCATCAATGCCGAGGTCAAGAAACTAATCGACTCCGATTTCATCCAAGAGGTTCAGTACCCTGACTGGATCGCCAACATCGTCCCGGTGATGAAGAAGAATGGGACGGTGCGCATATATGTGGACTTTCGGGATCTCAATAAAGCCTGCCCGAAAGACGACTTCCCATTACCAGTCACTGAGCTAATGATACACAACACATCCGCTCACGAAGTCTTCTCCTTCATGGACGGATCATCAGGATATAATCAGATAAAAATGCATTCCGAGGACCAGAAGCACACCGCTTTCCAGACCCCTCTGGGTATATTCTGCTACAAGGTGATGCCTTTCGGTCTAAAGAACGCTGGTGCCACCTATCAGAGGGCCATGACAAAGATCTTCGGCGACCTCATGCATGAAATTGTTGAATTCTATATCGACAACCTCGCAATTAAAAGCAAATCATACGAGAAACATTTAGAGCATCTGAAGGTCGTGTTTCAGCGCCTTCGGCAATACAACTTAAAGATGAACCCTCTCAAATGCGCGTTCGGAGTTTCATCGGGCAAATTCCTAGGATTCATCGTCCGACACCGAGGCATCGAGATAGATCCGTCAAAGATCAAGGCGATCATGGAAATGCCTCCGCCAAGGACTCTCAAACAACTGCGGCCTCTCCAAGGAAATCTCGCATATATCCGGCGATTCATAGCCAATCTTTCCGGCAAGTGCCGCCCCTACAGCCACCTAATGAAAAAGGGAACCCCGTTCGTCTGGGATCACAAATGCCAAAGCGCACTGGACGAAATCAAGCAATAGCTGCAGAATCCGCCAGTACTGGCCACTCTCGTTAAAGGAAAGCCTCTCATTCTGTATACGAATGCCCTTGAAGGTTCATTAGGCGCATTATGGGCACAAGAGAACGACCAAGGGAAGGAGAGAGCCCTCTACCACTTGAGTCGAGTTCTCCTGGGGGCAGAAAACAACTACTCCCCCCATTGAAAAACACTGCCTGGCGTTGATCTTCGCAATAACGAAGCTCAGGCACTACGCGTTGGCACATGAGGTTCATCTCATATCGAAGGTGGATCCTCTCAAGTATTTGATGTTAAAAGCCATATTAACAGGGCGGCTCGCTAAATGGGCCCTGCTCTTGATGGAATTCTCGATAACTTATCGGCCTCTTAAGGCTGTGAAAGGCCAGGCCATCGCCGACTTCCTCGCTGAGCATCCAATACCTGTCAATTCTCCTTTGAATTGCGAACTGCCAGACGAATATGCGTTTGACACGATCGACGGGGGCGATACCCGATGGAAACTTTACTTCGATGGAGCATCTTCCATGAAAAAGCGCAAACAAAGCACCCCCATAATCAAATCAGGGGTAGGCCTCATCTTCGTGACTCCACAAGGAGGGATAATGCGCTTTGCCTTCTCCTTAACAGAGCCGAGGATGAACAACGAAGCCGAGTATGAAGCTTTGATAGCAGGTCTCGAGATCGCCATCGACATGGGAATTGAAAACCAGCTCATATACGGAGACTCCCAGCTGGTCGTCAGTCAAGTAAACGGCGACTACCAAATGTGCAAGCCAGAGTTGGTGGAGTACGGCGACAGAATACAGCAACTGCTAACTCAAATTCCTTCCTACACCTTGGAAAGCATACCACGTGCGGAAAATAGCAAAGCAGATGCATTAGCCAAGCTCGCTAAAGAATTGGCTGACGAAAATCTCGATGACGTGAGGATCGTTGTGCAAAGCCGTCGGGTTCTTGCACCGGCAGAAATATCTCCAGAGTCGTCCGAGGAAAAGGGAGCGGCCAAGCGAATGACTCTGCGAATAAAAGACCAGGAAAAGGTTGCGGATTGGCGAGAAGTCTTTATAGATTATTTCAAATCCCGTCGAACACCTGAGGATGCGTCCTCAAGACATCAGCTTATGAAACGAGCTCTGTCTTTTGCTTTCGTCAATAACACTTTATATAAGAGATCATTTGATTCTCTGTGGCTAAGATGCCTGGAACCTGAAGAGGCAAAGAGAGTCGTCCAAGAAACTCACGAAGGACTTTGCGGTTCTCACCAAGCCGGGCCGAAGATGAAGCTGAAGATCAAACGGATGGGTTATTATTGGCCCACGATGAACCAAGACTGCCTCAAATACGCGAAGCAGTGCCATTCGTGCCAGATTCACGGGGACCTTATCCATCAGCATCCAAATCCACTACATCCAACCGTGGCTAGCTGGCCGTTCGAAATATGGAGGACTGACATAATCGGCCCCATCGAACCAGCATCGTCCAGAGGACATCGATTCATTTTGGCGACAACTGATTACTTCTCCAAGTAGGCAGAAGCAGTACCGCTGAGGGAAGTGAAGACGGAGAATATTCTTCATTTCTTCAAGACGCACGTCATTTATCGGTTCGGTACTCCGCGGCGGATCATCTCCGATAACGGGCCAGCCTATAGAAGCCACAAGATCAGCCGCTTCGCACAACAGCATAACATAGACTGGAGATACTCCTCAGTCTATAATCCCCGAGCTAACGGTCTAGCCGAGGCTTTTAACAAGACCTTGACGAAGATCGTGAAAAAGACGGTGTCTCGAAATAAGAAGGACTGGCACGAGAGACTGCATGAAGCTCTCTTGGCGTATCGAACTACGTTCAAAACAGCCACGAACACAACACCGTACGCATTGGTATTCGGTACAGAGGTGGTACTCCCCCTCGAGATAGAGTTACCCTCTCTACGAGTTGCAATTCATTATGAGCCAACGGACGAAGAGAATGCTCACCTTCGGCTTGAGGAGCTCGATGCCCTTGATGAAACCCGGCTCATAGCGCAAAAAAATCTGGAGGCTTATAAAGCAAAGATGACGCGCTCATACGAGAGATTGACTAGGCCGAGGACATTCCGCCAAGGCGAACTCGTTCTAGTGGTCAAAAGACCTATGATCCCCAATCGTGCCAAGCGGGGGAAATTCGAGCCGAACTATGAAGACCTGTATATCATTGACAAGGTCTACCAGGGTGGGGCCTATCTATTCATGGACATGCATGGCGAGAGGCCCTTCAGGCCAATAAATGGTCGCTTCCTGAAGAAATGCTACGCCTGACGAGTCACGGCCTAGGTAACAATAGATGACGACGACTATGTCCGCTCGCTATCTTCCTAAGCCCAAACTCTATAAGTAGTAGCCGGCTAACGGACCGAAACGTCCTTAAACTAACAGCGGACCGAAACGTTCTTAAACTAACAGCGGACCGAAACGTCCTTAAACTAACGATGGACCACTATGTCCTAAAACTAGCTGCTGACCGAGACGTCGATAAACTACTGTAGACTGCAGCATCCCAAGGCTGACACAAAAAAGAGAAAAGAATAAAAAAGAAAAAGAAAAAAAAACGGTATGTCCATAAGCGAAAAGGGCACGGATGAAAATCCGAAAGGGCTCCGTGAGTAAAAACAGCAGGGCTACCGGCGAGTTTTGTGAAAACCCGCAATGGAGCAATCTCGTTAAAAGACACTTGCATGGTCCTCTCGACTTTGTAAGGAGAAACTACCTGCGTGAGATCCTTACGACTCACAAGGGAGCAACACACTTAGGGATCCCCACGATTCCTTAGGAGAAATTACACTTGCAAGATCCTCACGACTCGTAAGGAGAACCCTCTTATGAGACCCTCACGGCTCATAAGATTCAAAAGTCTTAACCTACAGGGATCTGAACATGTTCTTAAGCAGCCACCACAACCTCCAATACTGCCCTACAAGCGGCTCAACGCTGACCCTTGTATACAATCCACGGGCGCGAATAAACATTTCCCTAACAAAATGCCATCCGTGACTAGGGATATGTTCGCACGGTGAATCCCCTTGTAAGCCCTTTCGACTTATAAGGAGAAAGCACTCTTGTAAGATCCTTACGACCTATAAGAGATCATACACTTAGAGTCCTCACGACTCCTAAGGAGAAAACACACCTACGAGATCCTCACGACTCGCAGGGAGAAATACCTTTATTAGACCCTTACGGCTCATGAAGTCAAAAGCTTTAGCCGACAGGATCCTAACCCTGTTCGCTAAGCCACCTTTGTTCGACATCGACAGAGGCAAATGATGATTCGCTACTGGCAATATTCCAATTGTAGCGGTGCCGATGCCGAAATCGGGATCTGATTCCAAGCTTACAGCAAAGAAGCCAGCAAGCCACACATACATACGAAATAGCCGAAATGATGGGGCAACTTGTAACAAAATCAGCAAGTAAAAATGTATGCATGCAAAATAGCCGAAATGATTGGGCAACTCGCAATAAAAAGCAGCGAGTAAAAATAAAATAAATAGTCGAAATGATTGGGCACTGCGAAAAATAGCCGAAATGATTGGGCAATCGCGACCTTCGCGATATAAAAGCTGAAATGATAGGGCATCGCGGAAATAAATAAATAAATATATATATATATATATATATATATATATATATATATAATTTATGCCCTATAGGTGATATCACATCAATCCCTGTATACAATCCAGAGGCGCAAACAAAAAAGGAATCACACCTTCCCTCCCCAGGCTCCATCAGAAAACGAAGCCAAATCTCGACGGTTCAGGGATAACCTAGAGATCATCGACAGCGTTCTTCCCCATTCCAGCAGGATTCAGACGCTGCAATCAACCCTTGAGCTATTGCAAAGCCCCTACTCCAAATCTCGATGGTTCCCAGACAACCTAGAGACCACTTTGATATTCGTCTCATTACAACAGACAATACGTCATCTACATGACCCCGTCGCGGAAATACGTCATCCACATGACCCCGTTTCGGAAATACGTCATCCACATGACCCCGTCACGGAAATATGTCATCCACATGACCCCGTCATGGAAATACGTCATCCACGTGACCGCGTCACGGAAACGCGTCATCCATATGACCCCGTTTCAGAAATACGTCATCCACATGACCCCGTCTCGGAAATACGTCATCCACATGACCCTGTCTCGGAAATACATCATCCGTATGACCCCGTCTCGGAAATACGTCATCCATATGACCCCGTCACGGAAATACATCATCTACATTACCCCGTCACGGAAATACGTCATCCACATGACCCCGTCTCGGAAATACGTCATCCACATGACCCCGTCGCGGAAATACGTCATCCAAATGACCCCGTCTCGGAAGTACGTCATCAACATGACCCCGTCACGGAAATACGTCATCCACATGACCCCGTTTCGGAAATACGTCATCCACATGACCCCGTCACGGAAATACGTCATCCACATTACCCCGTCTCGGAAATACGTCATCCACATGACCCCGTCTCGGAAATACGTCATCCATATGACCCCGTCTCGGAAATACGTCATCCACATGACCCCGTCGCGGAAATACGTCATCCACATGACCCCGTCTCGGAAATACGTCATCCACATGACCCCGTCGCGGAAATACGTCATCCACATGACCCCGTCTCGGAAATACGTCATCCACATGACCCCGTCGCGGAAATACATCATCCACATGACTCCGTCGCGGAAATACGTCATCCACATGACCCCGTCGCGGAAATACGTCATCCACATGAACCCGTCTCGGAAATACGTCATCCACATGACCCCGTCACGGAAATACGTCATCCACATGACCCCGTCACGGAAATACGTCATCCACATGACCCCGTCTCGGAAATACGTCATCCATATAACCCCGTCGCGGAAATACGTCATCTTCATGACCCCGTCGCGGAAATACGTTATCCACATAATCTCGTCTCGGAAATACGTCATCCACATGACCCCGTCTCGGAAATACGTCATCTACATGACCCCGCCTAGGAAATACGTCACCCAATGACGCCGTGAAATGCGGATAACGTCAATCTCATTAAACACTTACGGGTCCTCTCGATTCGTAAGGAAGAAAACTCTCTTATAAGATCCTTACGACTTATAAGGGAAAACACACTTAGGAATCCTTACGACTCCTAAGGAGAAAAGACACCTACGAGATCCTCACGACTCGTAGGGAGAAAAGTCTTTATAAGACCCTCATGGCTCATAAAGTTGAAAAGTCTTAGGCAGCAGATCTGAACCTGCTTCCTAAGCCATCACTACCCCTTGAAGAAGCCAAAACAAGATGCTCACCCTATCATCTGCCGGCTATGTTTGCTAAGGTGTCATGCTGATAACAAAAGAAAGAAGAAAGCAGAGAGATGACACAAGACATTGCGAAAAGAAATGTATCTTTTATTCATGAATTCAATTGGGTACAAAATTCATCATATGAATGAATAAAAGAATGAATACATTTTATTCAAAATTACAAATGGTACAAAAAATAATTATTAAGAGGGAAGCGCTTTCAATAGTCCGATTAGCCGCTTGCGCACTTCCCTTAGCCCCTCTTCTCGATCAGTCGCCGCGGCCAGCTCCGCTTCGATTCGAGTCCTTTGTCGCAAGCATGATGAAATCTTCTCATCGATTTCCCGTTGGGCAGCTTCGCGACTCTGCGTAACCCGCTCGATAGAGTCGAGCTTCCGTCTCAATACAAGCCTGTCCGAGATACATTGCTGCAAGGTGTCAAAGACGGCTCTCAATTGTGCGGCGTTCGCTTCGACCTGGGCACGTAATTGGACAGACTCAGCGGAAGCCTCCTCGCATTCCTTCCGCCTCTAGGTCGCTTCTTGTTCGAAATGGCGGAGGAAGGACACGCTCTGCTCGACCCATGCGGCCCGCTGGGAGTTCAAAGCCTGAATCTCAGGGGCAGGACGCATAAGCTCAAGCTCATGCAGGCAGTCCTCAATCTTCCTGCAATGATTAACCCAAGACTCGACGACGCCTTCATTATGGAAGTTCACAAGCGTCGCCAGCATTGGATTGACCTCGGCCGCGAAATCTACGGCAGATGTAGGAGCCTCCGCGTCAAGCTTCTCGACGTATTCTCTCAGCATACGCGGACTGGTCACAGCACCTTTTGAGGATGGACGTCTGGAAAAGGGCCCTGCCGGCATTATAATACGAGACTCAAAAGGGGCCGGAATCGATGTGACCGCTACAAAACAAATCACAATCAGATGTCGGCTCAAGAAATAAAGAAAAGTACACGAACAATAGAGTCTACTATACCGGCTGCAACAGGGGGCAGAGCTGGGAGTTCCGGTGGTGCAACAATACCCTCGTCCCCTCCTTCAATTTGTAAGGCTACAAGCAATGCAAAGAAGAATTAGCAATAACATGACTGCCCATTAAAAGGAAGGACGTCGGTCAGAAAAAAATACTCACCGACACCAGCGGGCGGGTTAATCTCTGACTGAAAGGAGAAGTGTGGCTGTAGCACCTGATACAGGTGATCAAAAAGGACTCCTGCAAGGACGCGGTAATGCAATGTCAGTACATAAATTATATAGCCTAGAAGTAAGACTGATGGGTCACAAATCCATACCTTCCAACATCTGAGACGGTACGAGAGAAGGTAGAGGAGGGGTCACCGTCAAAACGGTAACTGATGGCGTTGCCTCGGGTAGCGCGACCTCAGCGCTCGCTATGCCTGCATTAGAAACGAGATAAATACTGTCAGGAAAGATTGAAAAGGATTGCAGAATAAAAAGAAAAGCAATGACCCAAAATCTACATGATGAGTCGCCAGTCGGAACCACGACGAGGGCGTCACTTGATACAGCAACTGCTTCACCCTCTTCCATCGGAATCGTCTCACCTCCCGTCGCCTCATCCTCCGACTCCACGAGAATCGTCGTGATACTCGCAGTGCCCGGCAGCGGCAAGGAGCCGCAAGGGGAAAGAGTAACGATCGGAGCAGTGCCCGACTCTTGCGAAAGAGTGACTACCTCGGGCTCGGCGGTTGTAGCCGTCTCTCCCATATCCACCTCGGGCTCGGCAATGGTAGCCATCTCAAGCTCGGCGATCGTGACTGTCTCACCAGGCGCTGCCTCGAGCTCAGCAATCGCAGCCATCTCGCCTACCGCTGCCTCGGGTTCGGCAATCACGACTACCTCCTCTACCGCTATCCCAGGCTCAGCAGTCGCCGCCACTTCTTCGGTAAGACTCGGCCCTGCAGGATAAGATATATGAGAACTGATATTTAAAACTTTGACAACGGAACCCCGTGTCACATTACCTTGAGTTGGTCTTCCGACTGCTTCCCGAGCCGCACGTGCTGCCCGTCTATAGGCAGTGGACAAGGCAGCCGGGGATTCCTCTGAAGGAGTAGGGGCAGGGGTAGTGGTGCTCGAACTCGCACCCGCGGCCAAGGCAGCACTACGCTCCCTTGCCGCGCATTCGGCGCTTCCTTTCCGCTCGGGCCATCAAAGAGGATCTTCTAGACGCCTTCATTAATAAGACGTCGTCATCCGCGCCAAGGGTTACCTCTGGAGCCGTTATGGAATCCGTCATCGGTTGCTTAAGTGAAGCTTCTTTCAACAATACCGGCGGAACTGAGATAGCCGGCCCAGCGAGCGTCTCCGCACCGCCCTGCGAAGTCGGTGCCACACTCGGAATAGCATGAGTAAAGGTAGTCCCTGCGATAAGGTAAAGAAGGGGTTAGGTGTCCATATGAAAGGAGAATGAAGACGCAATGAGCCGAGACATACCAATGCCTAACAAAGCGCGATTCCTCTCCTCCTCCTCAACGGTCCTAAGGGAAGCCGCCAGAGTCTCTTCAGTGGTAAAGCCTGTTACAGAAGGAAAAACGTCAGTCAAGACATGATAATGAAAATAAAGATATAATAAGGTGCGACTGATGTTTGATTGATTGCGTGAGGGTGGCCATTTCCTCTTGGTGGCTTGCGGATCGCACAGAAGCTGCAATAGCGGCCTCGAGATCAGTATCTTCCGGCGCTATGAAGAGACCTTCGTTGGTCCTATATTCGCTCAGGCCCTTGTTATAAGGAGCCTGAGGCTCCAGGCCGAGTACTGCGTCTAGAGAGAGGACCGACTTCTTCTTCCTCTTCTGCGAGCGAGCTCCAGTTGCAGCTAGCACAAGCTTACGCTTGGTGGGCACTTTGGGGCGACGAGTCCCGATATCTGAGCCCACGCCAGATTCAGGGTAGCTACATTTATCGTCTCCACGGGAGCACGGGGCACTGCTAGTACATCCACCGTCTCCACGGGAGCACGGGGCACCGGTAGCTCAGGCCTGTCACCGGGGACTTCAATCACGGAAGCTTCTCTAAGCGGAGGAAGGACAATGGTCCATCGCTTCAAGGGGAAGTTTCGGTCACTAGCAGGGGGTGCACCCTTGCGGTCGAGTAGCAGCTGCTTCTCCCTGATAACAGCACCCATTGCATGTTGATACCTGGCCACGTGCACATTAAGGGCCCTCGGGACACAACTTGGTTCGCTGATAAAGAAGTAAGACCCCGTATTCAAGTGCATGAAATGATGCAGCGCGCCCCGCGTTCCCTCTTCGGTGGCAGCGGGTTCTACTAAGAAAGCCTCCAGCGGGACTCCCTGATTGTAACTCAGCTGCTGGGCACAACGATGGGGATTGTATCTCATGAATAACGCCGCATCATTTTGCGTGAATACAAGAAAGCCCGGCCTGATGGAGTATAAATGAAGAATCTTCCGGGCTTTCAACACGAAGGCCCCGTCCTTAAAAATGTCTTGCAGTGACAGCACCGCATTTGAAGTTTTCTGGCCAATGGTCAAGACTTTGTCTGTGAAAGACATACCATCTCCGACCGTGTGCGGACGAAGGAGCAAGCTCCTAGCTTCCCGCTGTGACGGACTCACGATGGAGGTGTCAACCAGCCGCATAATCCGAGGGAACTTGCATCTCTCGTAAAACGAAGGTCTCTTGTGAATGCCAAAGACCCCAAGCACGTGCATCTCCATCCATGAAGTGAAGTAATGCATCGGGAAGTTGGCAGGATGCACCCCTGGTTCATTGGTATCCACCGCTACGCTAAGACCATGGTTTAAGTGGGCTAACCCGGCGATCCTGATGGTCACTTGTATTCCGGCAACCATGCGATGCGCGAGGTAGAAGACGGAAGGCCTCATGTAACGAGAATGCATAGGGAGTGCAAACCAGCTCAACCATAGCCCAAGAAACCCAAGAAAAAACGCTTCTTCATCAATGCCCGGGGTGGCGATCTCTGACAGAGGGATGATCGCAGCGTCAGGAAGAAAGAAGCCCTTCTGATCAGTTTCCAGTGCCGGCTGACGGTCCAAGCCAAAACCGAAGGGATCATCAAGGTTAGCAAACTTTTCGCCTCGTCGCGACAAAATCTCCGGGCGAAGAAAACGGGTAATGAAGTCCGCAAAACTGACCCCCCGGCCTCCGGATTCAAGGAAGAGGCTCTCGTACAAGTTCAACACCTTTATCAGGCTGGGGAACTGGTGTTGAATGGCGTTATATGGCTTGAGGCCCATCACCACTGGCTTGGTGGCAAAAACATATTCATCCGAAGGAAGCAGCTCCTCGTAGTGCTCCCCCTGACCGGTAGACCAAAAACCTCAACGAATTCTTCTAAGGAAATGGAAACTTCTCTGTCCAGTAGAAGGAAGGTATGGGTCGGGATGTTCCACTGCTCCAAGAACGGCTTGATCCACCATGTGGGAGGTGCAGAATACTGGAACAGCGAAGCGTAGACCGCAGGGTATAAGCCGTGGTTTAGCAGCTGCGATTTCTTCGCCGACAAGATGTACCGGGCCCACTGCAAGTACCCGGCCGGATGACGGGAAGTTAGCTCGATGTTGTAGGGCTGTCCCCAAGGGCACGATTCACCCTGGCATATGCGCCGCCCTAGGGTGTCCAAAGCCGCCGGCGGCCGTATGGGTACGGCGGCGATCGAAGGTTGAAGGAGACCCTCCGAAGTCCAATTAACCACCTCCATGGCATAGTTCACCGGGGGTGCATCCACATATGGGATCGCCGAGATAGGCTCCGACGGCGTCGCACAAGAGAAGTTTCGACTACCTCTGATAATCTGGTCGTACCATCTACCCCACAAGTGAAGTTTTTTGTGTTCCAGGTCATGGTCTCTGATGAGCGCGAGAACTTCCCGGTCCACAGGCGCCTCAGGGAATCCTCCCTCTGAACGGACAAACGGAAACGAAGCATCGAAAGACATGTCGCCTGCAAAAAAGGGGACAGAAGTCAACTGTCAGCACCATAATTTAATTTTAAATTTTGACACTCGGTACTTTAAAATTTGTACCACACTGCAATGCAGTGGAAAGGGGACCAAAGGGGGACCCACAAAATCTAGATGATAATGCATCAATTAATAAACCAGCCTCATCATTGGATGAAATTGTTAATTAAATGAGGAAATCCTCAGGAAAATTCTCATTAAATAAGAGATTTCTCGGGAAAAGGAGATAATCTCCTTTTGAGAGCAAAGCTCTATGACAGAGTGACACTTGTCAAACTCTGATCATGAAGGAATAAAATTCCTTAAAGAGCCTGGCTCTGTAATGATGATGGAAAAATCCATCAGAAAAGAATTAATTAAAATTAATTTTTATGAATTAAAAAATTCTGGGATCTTCAAGATCCATAAAAAAACTCTTAAGAGTTCTTCATCAAAGATTAAGAAATATACATATTATCAAAAGAGCAGAGCTCTGATTCATGGGCTAAGAAACCCCAAGAAAAGATCTCTTTAGAT
This sequence comes from Agapanthus africanus, assembly GCA_030015575.1. Lineage (NCBI taxonomy): Eukaryota > Viridiplantae > Streptophyta > Magnoliopsida > Asparagales > Amaryllidaceae > Agapanthus > Agapanthus africanus. The sequence continues at coordinate 574,189,001 of JASDDO010000016.1, forward strand.
CTATGGGTTCATGAGAGCAAAGCTCTGTTAATGAAACCCTAAATGGGTTTTCTTTAGATCAAAGATCTATGACGAGCAAGGCTCTGTTAATGGGTAAAACCCTAATTTATTAAAAAAAATTTAAACTTTACCTAAATTTTGATAGAGTTCTAACTCTTGAAAAGTTCTTAAACTGAAGAGTAATGCTCTGAATAAAAATTCTCAAGAAGAAGATGAAAATCATCTAAGGGACCAAAGGTCCTATTTATAGGCATTGAACCGCCTCTTCAACTTCAGAGTTGATCCAAGGGCACAGATGCTTGTAGGGTGTTTTTCGTCACCCCATTGAGATGGGAATACGCGCGTGCTTGTCAGGCGTATACTACAGATTCCCCCTGCCTAGGGTAGGCGGGGGTTTAATGATTGTGGGGATTCGAATCTCCGGCAGCCGCGGACTAAGCTGCCGTTAATTACCCCTCGCCATTGGGGCGGGGGAACCTCCGATTAACGGGTTAAACTGGTCATGCGAACTCAATGTGCAGTGTACGTGTGTTTTGTTTTGAAAGGGGGGTTTTGGATATATCGGGAGCCACGCAGAGTTTTTACGGGGGTCCCGCTACCCGGATAGCGGGCTGGGGGTCAAGGGGGCTAGCAGCCCCCTTGCGGGGTTCGGGGCAGCGCCCCGGCCCGAAAATTTTTTGAGGGGGAGAATGTTGCGGAGTATGTGTATGTGTACATTTGTATACAAATGTATATATGTACATATATATATATATAAATAAAGGGGAAAAGGCATCCAAAGGATGCGTGGGGCAGCACCTTGGGCGCTGTGCGCGTAGGTGCTGTGCGCTCAGGCGCAAGCGCGCCACGTGTCGGCACGCGGGCGCTTTGCGCAGGTGCGCAAACGCGCACACGCCACGTGTCGGCACGCGGGCGCTAGCGCGCGCGCCACGTGTCGGCACGCGGGCGCTTTGCGCACTTGCGCAAGCAAGCGCACTCGCCACGTGTCGGCACGCGGGCGCTTTGCGCACTTGCGCAAGCGCGCAGGTGCGCAAGCGCGCGCGCCACGTGTCGGCACGCGGGCGCTTTGCGCCTTGCGCAAGCGCGCAGGTGCGCAAACGCGCGCACGCCACGTGTCGGCACGCGGGCGCTTTGCGCACTTGCGCAAGCGCGCCCGCCACGTGTCGTCACGTGGGCGCTTTGCGCACTTGCGCTGCACGCTGGAGAGGACAAGAGGCTTTTAGCCTGAAAAAAGATTTCTCAAAGAGAAATCAGAGAGGAGTCGGGCTCCTGAATGTGTTCTGGGTTTAATGGGAGTGGTTCTTCTTCTTCCTGTTGCTTGCTGGATCTTGAAGATCAAGAGATGTGAAATCTCAAAATCTCTCCTTTTTAAGATCTGATGACAGATCCAAGTTCCCCTTTGTGGGTTTTGTGGTGGAAAACTATTTAGTTTTGAAAAAGGAAGAGTAAAACTCTTGATTTAATTCGAAAGAAAGAGGAAGGTTTTTGGAACCTTGGAGAAGGAGCAGGAGGCACAAAGAACCCTAGTTTTTGGGGGAATGAAAAGTGTGTTGTTTTTTTTTATTCATCATCATGTTGCCTTTTATAGGCTTACATATTTGCATATAGCCCCTTGGGCTTTACAAAATGGCATTTTGCCTATTCCATGGCTCATGTGCCATTACATTTTTGCACATAAGCCATGGGCTTACAAAATATTGGCTTTATACCCATTTTACATACATTCATGTATAAAAAGTTACATAATAATTATTTATTACATGATTTTGTCGTTGCCATGGGGAGGCTGTCCGTGGGCTTGACTTGGGCATGGGTCCGCTTGACCTGGGCTTGGGCCCACCTAGCTTGGGGGTTGACCTTGACTTTGACTCGGTCAACCGGGGTGTAAATTTTTACCCCAACAATGCTGCCACCACTGCACTCATGTGTGCGCCACGTGAGCGCAACGGTGGGGGGGGCTTTTGTTTTCCCCAATCAGAGCAAAACTCTGTTTTGAAATTTAAAATTCAAAAATTGAAGCAACGCTTCAGGTCCAACGCTAGGCGTGCTGTGCGCCACGTGTCAAATACGGATTCGCTAGCGCCAGGTGCGCTGCGCCCTAGGCAGTGCACCCCCAATCAGAGCAAACCTCTTTTTTGAAATTTAAAATTCAAAAATTGAAGCAACGCTTCAGATCCAGCGCTAGGAGCGTTTCGCGCCACGTGTCAAACACGGATGCGCTAGCACCAGGTGCGCTGCGTTCTATGCAGTGCATTATGTGTGCGCTAGCGCTAGGCGCGCTGCGCGCCACGTGTCAAACACGGATACGCTAGCGCTGGCTGCGCTGCGCTCTGCGCTGTGCACCACGTGTCAAACGTAGGTGCGCTAGTGCAAAGTGCACTGCGCTCTGAGCAGCGCACCACGTGCAAAGCACGGGTGCGCCGGCGCTGGAAATATAAAATTCCCCACCGTTAGATCAAAAGATCTAATAATAATGATAAATCATTAATTAATCAGAATTAAAATTCTGTTATGGAAAGATCTTTCCAATCTTATTAAAAACAAGAAGATTGCCTTCTGTAAAACAAAAGTCGTAGGATCAAAGATCCAACGGTGGAGAAACATCCCCAAATTAATCAGAGAAAGATCTCTTTAACTGATTTAAAAAATCAATTTGCCCTATATAAAGGCCCCAAGACTTCAAGTCTGATATAGAAAAACCCTTCTACAAAGTTTGAGAAAACTCAAAAAGAAAGAGAGCAAGCTCTTGAAAGAAGATTATTTCTTCAAGGTAAAGATCATGAACGATGAACACAGAGATGAAATTATCTCATAAAAAGAAGAATTATCTTCTTAAAAGATCATAGATCTACAAAGATCAAGGTCTTTTATAAAAAAGAGATCAAAAGATCTCATCATAAAAATAAAAGACGTATTTACTTCATTCACAGATCATTGATCTACAAAGGCAAAGCCCTTTCAAAAAAAATAATAAGAACTGTTGTTCTTGAATCTTGAGGCAAAGACTCTTTCAAAAGAATATAAATTTGTTCTCAGATCATAAAATTGATCAAATGCACCTTGCGCTCATGAAATGCGTCTTGCGCTCTTGAACAACGCTTCTGTGCTCTCTGGACCGGCGCTCAGCGCCAAAATGCGCCACGTGTCAACCACGTATGCAAGTTGCGCTTTGCGCTTCTGAAATAGCGCACTGCGCTCATGGGTTGGTGCTCAGCGCCAAGCGTGCCACGTGTCACTCACGTGTGCGCCACTAAACTAGCGCAATGCGCTCATAAACTAGCGCTTAGCGCTCATAAACTGGTGCAATGCGCTCACTATCTGGCGCTTAGCGCCAAGCGCGACATGTGTCCTCCACATGTGCACTACTTGACAGAAGCGCACTGTGCTCTTTAATTGGCGCAAAGCGCCTTGCGCGCCACGTGTTGCGCTGTCAGAACAAAAATTGTTCTTTAATAAAGCCCAGAGCTCTGATGAATGCTCTGCATTCAATACAAGATAAAAATTTTGTCAAGATTATTAAAAGGGCCAAGCCCAAATAAAAGCTCAGCAGCCCTAAATAAAATGTTGAACATTTTAATCTGATTGGATTTAGCCCAAGATTGGCTATAAGTCCTCAACTTATAATTAATTGAGCCCGTCTGCTCATAAATATTTCAACAGATCTTAGTCCTAAATTGGACTACAAATCTTTCAACCAATTTACACCGGTTCGAGGGTACATCTCTTTACTCCTCTGATATCTGTCGTTGTAATCCTTCAACGTCTTCAGAGAGGTGACGGGTTCCGACAACCACACATTTCATGGACTGTGGGGTCCTTAAACTCATGGACTATGATGTCCTTAAATTTTATAGACTATGACGTCTTTAAACTACGGACTGTGGGGTCCTTAAACTCATGGTTTATGATGTCCTTAACCTCGGACTGTGGGGTCCCTTTAAACCCACGGACTACGATGTCCTTAACCTTGACTGTGAGGTCGTTAAACTCATGGACTACGATGTCCTTAACCTGGACCGTAATGTCTTTAAACTAATCGACCGCAATGTCCCTAAACTAAACAAATAGAGGCCAAATACTCTTTTGTTGGATCTAAACGATCCCATTAAGTTGATCTTAGTCTAAACATTAGACTAACGTATCCTTAACTAACGTTTAAGTTGATCTTAGTCTCAAATGAGGCTAACGTATCCTTAAACCCAAACCCCAAACCCAAATCTAAGAAGATAAAGATTTGGACTAATCCATGCCCTACGGGCGACAATATAAATTAGTCTCCGTATACAATCCACGGGCAACCACAAAAAAAACAAACACCCACGACATGAAGTGACCATCTGGAGAAGGACAAAGTGGTTACCACGAAGCGGTAGCGTAATTAACTGCAGGGGCTTGCGCCTGCAGGGAAGAGCGTCCCCACAATCAAAAACCCCTCGAATGAGGGGTAATCTGACGAAGTCTGCTACATCGATCGCATCCGTTTAAACCTTCGATATATGGTGCCATAAATCAACTTGGCATCTTCGGAGAGGTGGACGGATAGCACCAATTAGCATCTGCCCCAAAATTCGGCGAGACGCCCGCCACGTCCCGTCCGCGTCTTTCGGCGGGGAACAGGGGTGTTTGGGATAGTTTCTTGTGTGAATCCAACGGAGTTTCAGGAATCCCGTATTAACCTCTTTTTTATTTTGCTCGAATATTAGTCGGGTTGACTCATCCACAGCCTAGGGCCCCGATGCTAACATATGAAATGAGCCCGTGTTTCGTTACTCCTGGGGCCCCACTCTTGAGCTCGTGAGTACTTCTACGGCTGCGTTGACATTCGAATTTAGAATTTAACGTTAACATAGTGACCAACTAAAGACCTATTGTATATACTTACCCATGATCATATACTCTTACTCATCATATATATATTCTACACTCGTTATTTTCTTTACTCTTACTCATTTTTGGGACTTACAGAGCGCTAGTTCGCTGACGGGCATTCCATCCATTTTTCTTCTTTTGGAATGTTCATCAGATACTGTTGAGACGGAAGAGGTTGAAGCCATAGAGGAGGACTACAACCAGATCTCTACTCAAAGCTAGCTCAGCTTCACTTTTTCTCCAGTTTATGTATGCCACTTGTTTAGGCATTTTCCTTGTTGTATTTAGTTTCCAGCCAAAACTCTTATATTTGTAAATATTGTAAGTTGAATGTGAATAAAAATATTTGTTGAAAAATTTTACAATCCCAATTTATTCTTGTATTGTGTATTATTGTTTTAGTACGCTTAAAATATTTATTTAGGAAATGACCTTCTCTGGATAAATATACCGCGGGCTTACCACGTCATTGTTTCCGTCTACTGGGAAGCGGGGCGTAACACATGGACTAGTCCAAATCCGTATATTAAATTTGGGTTTGAACCTAGGTCATATATTTCATCCGTGTTCACCGCCGAAAACGGAGACGGAACCGCATAGGTCGTCTTGCCTGAAATCTGGGGGTAGATGCTATTTGGATTTATCTGTCCACCTCTCCGAAGATGCCAAGTTGATTTATGGCACCGTGTATCGGAGGTTTGGGCAGATGCGGCCGTTGTAGCAGACTTCGTCGGATTCCACCTCGTTTGCGAGGGGTTTTTGATTGTGGGGACGCTCTTCCCTGCAGGCGCAAGCCCCTGCAGTTAATTACGTTACAGCATCGCGATAACTACTTTCTCTTGCTCCAGAACTTCACTTCGTGTCGTGTGTGTTTGTTTTATTTTTGGTTGCTCGTGGATTGTATACGGAGACTAATTTATGTTGTCACCCGTAGGACGCAGATTAGTCCAATTCCGTATATCTTATATTTAGGTTTGGGTTGATTTAAGGATCATTAATCTCGTTTAAGATTAAGACCAGCTTAAATTTTTGTTAAGGATACATTAGTCCAATTTGAGACTAAAATCTACTTATCGGGGTGTTAGGATCGTTTTCGTTTCGGATCCAATGAAAGAGCGTTTAGGCTCTATTGGATTAGTTTAAAAACATCTCGGTCTGTTGATCACCATTTGGTGGTGAGTTCGTAGTTTGAGAACGTTGCGGTCTGTTGGGTTTAGTTTAAGAACGTTATGGTCCGATGATCACCATTTTGGTGGTGAAGATATAGTTTCAGAACATTTCGGTCTGTAGGGTTTAGTTTAAGGACGTTACGGTCCGTTGATCATCATTTTGGAGGTGAAGATGACGTTTGAGGACATTTCGGTCTGTAGGATTTAGTTTAAAGACGTTATGGTCCGTAATAGTTTGAGGATATTTCGGTCTGTAGGGTTTAGTTTAAGAACGTTACGGTCCGTAGTAGTTTGAGGCCGTTACGGTCCGCAGATCACCATTTTTGAGATGAGGGTTTAGTTTAAGGATGTTTCGGTCTGTAGTAGTTTGAGGACATTTTGGTCTGTAGGGTTTAGTTTAAGGACGTTACGGTTCGTAGTAGTTTGAGGACGTTACGGTCCGCAGATCACCATTTTTGAGGTGAGGGTTTAGTTTAAGGACGTTTCGGTCCGTAGTAGTTTGAGGACGTTACGTCATCTCGGGACGCGTGCCCAAAAAACAGTTGGTTGTCGGAACCCACTATCTCTTTGAAGACGTTGAGAAATTACAACGACATTTATCAAAGGTGTAGAGAGATGTACCCTTAAACCAACTCCATGTTTGAGGGAAAAGGAATTGATGGTCAAGCCCAGAAATCATTAGTCGTATTTTTGAGACTAAGATTTCTTCGGGGGCATGTGGGATGAATATCATTTTGGTCATCATCAATTAAGGAGTCATCAGTTGTGTTTGAAACTGGAATTAGTTTGGAAAGTCATGAGCATAAATGCTCGGTCTATTTGGAGATCAAAGATATTTTAATCTCAGGAAGACTTGGCTAATTTGGGCTAGGTCTGGGTTTCCATAGTCACCCCCCAGTGCTAAGCATTGGTATATGCAGCACTCACATGTATCGCACGTGAAGCGCTAGATCGGTGTTAAACACTGACCTTTGGAGGCGCTCACGTGTGAACACGTGAGGCGCTCCAAAGTGGGAGTTGTTTTCTAGGTTTTATTCCCTCTTTCATATAAGTGTTAAACACTTGGTTCCTGTGGTGCTCACGTGAGGCGCCCTAAAAATGTGAGCGCTGTTTTTGGGTCTATTCCCTTTTTCATATAAGTGTTAAGCACTTGATTGGGGGTCGCGTGGAAAACACGTGACTGCCCTAGGAGGCACTTCTTGTTCTTCTTTTTAAATGCTCGTGTGTAAAACACGTGACTCGGTCTCAACCATTCTTTTTTGTTCATCAGAGGGGTTCACGTGGGGAAACACATGAGGCTTCGTTATAGTGTTGAACACTAATGAATCACCAGTCTTTCCTTCTATGTGCATGAAGATTTTGATCTCATATTAACGATGCTGGGATCTGAGTTTAGAGAATTTCAAGAATTAAATTCTTTTTACAGGGTTAAACCCTAGTTTAATCAAAGGAATTAAATTCCTATTTACTTTTGTAAGAATTAAATTCTTTGAACTTAGTTCTTTCTTCTAAGTTTTGAATATGCATAATAGAATCTTCTCGATTAGAATTAAATTCTCAACTTGTGGAGAGATCCGCTTCTGCAGACCTCAACCAGATGAAGAACTAAGTTCTTTTTTTTGAAGGGTTAAACCCTTTATTTGAGAATTAAATTCTCTTTTGTTTTCTCTTTACCTAAGGGTTTTTAGGAGGGTGTTCTTCTTCTGAGAATTAAATTCTTTCACTGTATATTCTTTAAGACTCTTTGGGTAGCTCTTTTTTTGGTTCTCTTTTTCTCCTTTTTTTCTCTCTCCCTCTGAGTGTGTCCCTTTCCTCCTCTCCTTACTCCTATTTATATGAGAAGAAAAATAATCAATTTGTTAAAAAAATCTCTTATTGAGAGACCATGATTGATTTCATATTCAACCCAATTGATCTAGTGAATTTTATTCGCCATTAGATTTTTAATCCAAAGGCTCTCTGTTTTATCAGAGAAGATTTCTTTTTTTTACCAGATTAGGAAATATCTTTCTAAGATAGAATTTTATTCTATCATATGAATATCTTGTTATTTTAACAAGATTAGGAAAATATTTTCCTACGATAGAATTTTACTCTATCAGATTATCAGAGAAGATCTTTCTAGTTTGAGAAAGATCAGGAAAATATTTCCCAAATAGAATTTAATTTTAATTGGAGAATTTTAAATTGGGGCGCTCACATGCTTTGCATGTGAGTAGCAAGAGAACCCGCGTGTTTAACACGTGACCCATAGTGTGGGTTTTGGCCTGTTTATTTTCAGCGCTCATATGCTTTACATATGAGCGCTCACGTGTTTAGCACGTGAGGCATGTTTGGCCATTAGTTGTTTTATTTAGTTTATTTTCAGCGCTCATATGTTTTACATATGAGCGCTCATGTGTTTAGCACGTGAGGCCTGTTTGGCCGTTAGTTGTTTATGTTCAGCACTCATATGCTTTGCATATGAGCGCTTACGTGTTTAACACGTGAGGCATGTTTGGCCCTTAGTTGTTTGTTTTCAGCGCTCATGTGCTTTACATATGAGCGCTCATGTGTTTAGCACGTGATGCCTGTTTGGCCATTAGTTGTTTATGTTCAGCGCTCATATGCTTTACATATGAGCGTTCACGTGTTTAACACGTGAGGCCAAATTTTGAGGACTCTCCTCCTTTTTTTTATAAGGGAACAAGTAGCTTTTAGCCAAAAAATTTGGCGGGAACAATCAGTTCAGGTGATATTTTATTTTATTTAAGTACCGTTAATCTGGTTTTAGATTAAGATCAACTTAAATATATGAGCATATATGCTCAATTTATTTTAACTAAGGATACGTTAGTCTTATATGAGACTAAGATCAGCTTAGAAACCTAGTTAAGGATCATAAATTTTGTTAAGATCTATTAAAAGATGTGAGTATATATGCTCGGTTGTGATGAGCAATATGGGCTTAAGGAGTATGAAGTTTCAGGGGCTCAGTCTATTTTGCGGTTTAGCTCTTGTATTTTTCATCATCTAACAGTGTTAAGCACTTATTCTGTTTTACTTTCTGGTACTCACGTGGGTGTCACGTGAGGCGCTCAGATTTGGGCGTTACCCTATCAGTGCTAAGCACTTGGTCTCTGTGAATATATATTATTCAAATTATATGTTGACGCTCATGTGGATATCATGTGGGGGCGCTTGGACTTGGACATTGCCATATCGGTGCTAAGCACTTTATACAGCGCTCACGTAGGTGTCACGTGAGGCGCTCCTGCTTGACATTTTTTAAATGCTCACATGCATGACACATGAGGTGCCAGATCTTTGCTTTTGGGCGCTCATGCGTGTGGCTCGTGAGACGCCGTCTTCATGGGCCTTTTGCACGCTCACGTGAGTGTCATGTGAGGCGCCTACTTCAGGAAATCTTTTGGGCGCTCACGCGAATATCACATGAGGCGCTGGGTCCTTAGAAATTTAATCTCTGTTTATTATATTTTTTTAATAGAAGTTAAATTTCTATTAATAGTGTTTTGGCCATTAATGATCACCAAGATCTCTATTTTGAAGATCAGGGATCGTATTTTTGAGAACTTAGTTCTTCTGTTCCCATTTTTCGTGAGAACTAAGTTCTTTGAAGGGTTAAACCCAGTTTTTAGAGGAATTAAATTCTTGGAGTATAAATTCCATTTTCTAAAAATTTCTTCTCTTCATGTTTAGGTTTTCCCCTAGGTTTTGAATCTGAAGAACAAAATCTTCCCGATGAGAATTAAATTCTCAACTTATGGGAGATTTATCTTGCGGATCTCAGATCCAGAGAAAGAACTAACTTCTTTATAAATGGTTAAACTCCTGTGTGTGTGTGTGTGTGTGTGTGTGTGTGTGTATTTGGCAAATGAGATATTTTGATCTCTGCCTTTTTCTTTACCTAGGGTTTAAAGAGAGTAAGAAGGACTTTTTCTTCTGCAGGAGAATTAAATTCTCAGTTGTAGCTTTTTTTTTATCACCTTATGGGGTTGATTCTCTCTACGAGACTTGAAGTCTCGGGTTCTTTATATAGGTGAGGAAAAATTATTGATTATTTTAAAAGATCCCTTATTTGAGAGATCTCAATCTGATTTCATAATCAGGTGGTGATTTTTAATCACCGCTGGACCTTAGATTCAAGAATTTATGTTTGACAGGATATATTTTTCTTATTTTAAAGAAGATTAGGGAATTATTTTTCCATATATAGAATTTAATTCTATCTTTTAATTAAAATGTTGATTTTTAATCACGATTGGATTTTTTAATTCGAGTGTTCTCTGTGTAACAGAGCGTATCTTTCTTGTTTAGAAAGATTAAGGAAGTATTTTCCCATATAGAATTTAATTCTATCATTGATATCTGATCTAACGACTCTTTATTTCACAGAGAATATCTTTCTTGTTTAGGAAAATATTTTTCCATGTAGAATTTAATTCTACCCGAAGCAAAACTGCTTCAACTTGGACGTTGACGCTCACGTGCTATGTACGTGGCGCAACCAAAGAATTTAATTCTTACTGAAATAGGTACCCACGTACTTTGCACGCTGGCGCTCATGTGGCCAACACGTGAGGCGCCGCCTTAGGATTTAATCCTATCAGAGACAGGCGTCTACGTGCTTTGCACGCCGACGTTCACAAGCCCATAACGTGAGGCGCTGCCTTATTTTTTTTATGAGGGAACAATTAAAATTCAAATATATACAAATCAATTCAATTACATCTTCTAATAAAAAAGAAACCAAGGGTCACCTACTTATGTTCGGTACTTTGCAAAAAATTACGAGAAGATTCGGGATCGAGAAAGTATGAGTCTTGCCGAGAGAGAAAAAGCGATAAATACGTTTACTGAAGATGGAGATTGGAAATCTCTATTTTCAGTAAACGTATTTATCTCTTTCTCTCTCTCGGCAAGACTCATACTCTCATTCCTACGTCTTCTTGAGCACACTGGACGACGCTACCGTCGTCAGGGAGGGCATCAGGATAGTCGGTGAAATCGAGCAGCTCTAACAGTGTTATGAATAGACAAGTATGAGAAAAATATATACACGATATTTATATGAAAGTTGTATTGAAAAGAAAGATTATCATTTAAACTTACATTCGGTACTTCCTTTTCTTGGAGTACAAGCCTCCGGATCATGATTCTCCTCGTCTCAATATTGGCCAGGGTTTCTGCTCTGCGCAAACTTCTGAATGAACCCAAACCCAAAGTCGAAGCGGGTCCATATGCAGAAGGAGACATGAAGACGCATGCTCGATCACCCGTGAGAGTATGAGGCGAGTCTTCCGGATGATATATCGGAGTAGACGGAGAGAGAGCTGGGTTGCAGCGGGCACGGGCTCCTGAATGAATATCCTTTGGCGCACGCGAGGAGGATGCAAACCTGGACCGTGATGGGCGTGATATACTGTAGGTGTCATGCCTTGGCTATCCATATGAACTCTTCCGTGCCGGTCCGGGTTGTGCAGCTAAAAGACGTCCTCATTGATCATATGAAGCTTCATGTATGTAGGCTCTCAACTGTGCGCCGCAAATGCAATTGTCCGCTGCCCAATCTTGCTATTCATCCATTGCTACAGGAAGTTACAATATGAACCAAGGTTCAAAGACTCGTTTCGGTTTCGATCTCTTATATATTAATTAGTTAAATTTAAAGTTCTATATTGAAAATTTTACTTAGATAAGTATTCATATAGGTTTTGGTTTCACCTTTTTACGGTTTTCTAACAACAAAGAGCTATAAAGACCACAATGATAGTAAAAATGCTATAAGAAATTCGTATAGGAGCAGACTTACATAATGCTTTGTCGCCTCCTGTGAGCTGAGCAGCTGGAGTCACGCGCAAACCCCATATGAAAAAGCTCCATGCGACTAGGCATTACCCACGTCTGTTTCGCCTGCCATTTAGGAAAAAAATTGATTTATATCAAGTTTAGAAATTAAAATTAAAAAATTCAGAATATTTAAAGTGTTCTTACATGAGCAACTCCATATTGGGAGGAGTTCATCCCTCCGCCCAAACACCGATCAGTGTTGCAACTCTGCTCCGCTGATCTCCGCTGGCTCCTCGCTTGCCATCTAGATATTGTTAGTGATATATGCCCTAGAGGCTATTATTGTATAGTACTGGATTGTATATTACATTTTTGAAGTTTGGGATATACACGGATATAATAATAGTCTTGCTCAAAATAATAGTATACTATCTGGTTTGATTCTATCTTAATATGTTTATAGGTTTCTTTTAACATATCACTAATATATATTGATAGAGCCCTTAAGATCTTTGCTTGACTAACAGCGTTGTGATAGCAGTCACACTAGTGGGGGCTAGGTAGTCTATAAGCACATCCTTATACTTGTCCCTAGTCGTAGGATTATCGAGACAGGACATCGATACTCCAGAGTAGACTAGTGTATAAGCTTCTCATCCCAGTTCGGGAGACGGCCTGTCCCGCAGCCATTGGTATGCGATACCGGAGATAGTATACTGGTGCTCATTGGGTTATGAGTTACACTAGATAGACTCGTGGGGGAACTGCTGGTTGGTATTATTATACCTATCGTCAGTTAGCAGTTCCCGGGTGACATGAGTACAGGTTAGTCCTCTGACTTGACATCACTATTCGTCTCGAATGTGTTCCCACTTTACTTAGATCACTACCCTACCACGGCTCAAATGAGTCGTGCAAACAGGTAGTGGTTGGGTGCAGTCTTGAAGCACTTGGAGGCAGTAGTGGTTATATATGATTCGTCTCTTCCGGTATTAGGGGTTGAAATCGCGTTGTGTTGGGATAGCCATTACACAAAGTCTCTGGCCAGGACAAGCGAGATTTACTGGTAGGTACACCAATAGTTTCTCAGGGTGTATTGGGTTCTACACTGACACGACTTATTGTGCTATTAGGGGTTTGACGGTTACCACCCCTAAGCCTGATATACGATACTCTTAGACAAACAGACCGGACTGTACGGAGATTGTCACAGATAGGCCCAGTAGGAGTTCGGATGAGTTTGCTCGTCGGTCTTCTTATTGACAGATACCTGGGTAAACGTTACGTACAGCTAGTGTCACTGACGGACTTGTGGTCAAACCTACTGCCAGCGTACTGTCGAGTCTTTAGAGTCCCACACAGAGGTTTCCCTGCTTCAGGCGAAACGATATAGAGGCCGTATGGTTTTACGGCAGGGTTGCGATCATATACGTGCACTAGCTGCACGGATATTGTTCGGACGGATAATACTAGTGGGATTTGGTTTAAGCCAGATTCTATTATTATATTATTGGATTATTATTATCTCATTGTATTCGTATTTTTGCAGTATGAATACGGGTATGTATATACGGTGAGGGCATTCTTGTAATTACACAAGAGATGCTTTTAGAAGGGGACACCTCATTATTTGGATTTATCTATTTTTGGAAATAGATTAATGAGATGGAAGGAGATATTTGAGGTATGGAGTGAAGCATGACTTATTGTTTTGTTTATTGGTTTGGCCTCACCATTCAAGTATGGTTGATATTTTCAATTGGAAAATATTGCATGCTTGATGTGAGAAAGGGTATGAGCCATTCTTCACTTGCCAAGACTTAGCTCATTTGTAACTTTTCTTTCTCTCTCCATTTTTCCTCTTCTTTTTCTTCAAGACCCTAATACCTCACATGTGTTGTGAACCATAGGGTCATTTGAGATTAAATACTCCAATTAAGACTCTACATTTTCTAAGCTACCTAGTTTGGCGAACTAGGTACTTTAGTTACCTCGGTTTAGAGATTGGAGCTTGAACCACATACTCTCGGGTGGATCGTCTCTAATACGAGGAGACCGACGTCCAAGTGCGATCTGGATCTTCGAGGAACTCAACAAGGAGAGGAGAAGAAGACCCGAAGGACAAGTAACAAGAAGGTATAAAACTCTTACCGAGTAGTTAGAACCTCCAAGTAGTATTGCTAGTTAAGGTTTTCGTAAAGATCCTGGAGTTAAAGTCGGTGTTGCAAAGTCAAGAAAATCAATTTTTGTAAATTCTGCCTCCCCACAAGTGCGTAGGGTGTGCGACATCAACTTACAGATATGTTATAACATGTCATGCTAATAAAGAATTAATATCTAACGCTATTAAAGTTTTCAGTAATATACGAACCAAAAACTCAGACGACTTGAAGTGATCGATCATTGCGGCCCAATACTCATTCGTTCAATGCACAGGCTTCGTCGTCCATTTCACCTCATCGGTGGCGGCCTTCTTCCATTTTTTGTGAACGGAGTGTTTCTGATCACGTCAACTCCCGCACATGTATATGAATAGTTGGCCTCGGACGACGAGTAAAGAAACAGGGGAGCTGTCAATCCACTTGACTATGGAGAAGCGCACCTACCACTACTACAAAAGGGAGCTAAAGTGTATAAAGAAACACCGAAATTGTATTGTGGTCAAACATATATATGCGAAAGTAATAAATGTACGAATGCATAATTAAATAAGCTTATCAAGATCTCATCTAAGGCCACTTGCTTCTTGGCCTCTAAAACCCTCGATGGCCAGTCCACTGGCACGTAACTGGCTCCCTCTTTCACCAAATATGGCATGCGCTTCTCGTTATTGCAGATTGAGACACAAAATCTCTTTAGCACTTTTCCTCCTGCATCAACGAAATCCATAGTCTCTGAAAAGTGTATATCGATCTTCGGGCCGTTTCAAGGACGAGCCCATACATCATTCGCCTGTGTGGGGCCCTTCTCCCAGGACCCCGATCACGGCCACGGCCACAGCCCGCGGAACTGGAGGGACTGGATCCCACGTCCCCCTCAGTCCGTCCACATCTACAAGCCCCACGAGAATTAGAAGGCATATCCTAAAAAAATAACTAATGTAACAAATATATATACCGTAACAATTTCAAGAAACATGTAAGCAAAATTACATTGCTGTAGATAAAATGAAACAATTAAGCAAATTATATAGCTGTAGATAAAAGAAAAATGTGATAAACTAATGTTTTAAATTGTATACAAGATTATGAATATTACAGAAAGTTAAAATTTAATGTTAATCATCATTTTCGGTAGCGTTACTCTCACTTGCTGAATTTTACTCGGAGTCATCGATGAATTGGTCTGGTACACACGTTGTTCGTTTTCGTCTATGAGCAATTGATCTTGATGATCCGTCTTCTACAACAATCTTCGGATCGATGTCAGCCCTTAAAAGGCCAACGTCGTTGATATCCAGGTTCAGGTCTTATAATTGTGTGACTAGCGTGCTTGGACAGCTAATTTCAAGATTTTCATATTCAGGATTTCCCATATTAAAATAGTCTCGTGGATTTGTGCTGATAGCGACATGCCAGAGAGAGTCATGCCCCATTTCCAAGTAAACGGAAACAGTGACGTGGCAAGCCCGCGACATATTTATTCAGAGAAGGCCATTCCCTAAATAAATATGGTAAGCGTATTGAAACAAAAATACACAATATAAGAATAAATGGAGACTGAAAATTTTTCAACAAAATTCTTTATTTACATTCAAATTTGAAATATTTACAATAAATGAGTTTAACTAGAAAGGAAATATAAGAGCAGAATTGCCTAAACCGGTGGCATATATAAACTAAAAGAAAGATCAGCTAAGCTAAGTTTGAGTACTGATTTGGTTGTAATCCTTCTCAGTGGCATCCACTTCCTCTGTCTCAACAGTGCCTGACGAACATTCCAAGAAAACAAAGGTTGGTGGAATGCTCATCAGCAAACTAACGCTCGGTAAATCCCAAAGGTTAGCTAAATATGAAAAGTGATGGGTATAGCATAAAAATGAAGTAACGTAAATGACGAGTAAAAATGTGTGGAAGTGAACACGGTATATGACATATAAGTCTCTGAATGGTAACTATGTTAACGCCAAGTCCAAGTGTGAATATTAACGCAACCGTAGAAGTATTCACGAGCTCAAGAGTTGGGCCCCAGGAGCAAGAAAACACGGACTCATTTCATATGTTAGTATCGGGACTCTAAACTGTGGAGGAGTCGACCCGACTGAGATTCGAATAGGTTAATACGAGACTCCTGAAGTTCAGTTGGATTCACACTTGTAACTACCCCAAGCTCCTCGAATATAATGGATTATAACTAATAGTTTGATTTAGTTGATTTGATAGGTTGATTATAACATGTCTTGATCAAAACCATAGATTGTAAAAGGTGAAGAATGAAGTCGAGTAAGTCGAATAGAATATGAGTTATGTCAGTTGCAATCCTGGATCAAGTCAAATTAGGTGTTCAAGTTCAAGATTAGGTTCGAGTTTGAATTCTAGTTTATATTAGGATTCTAGGTATATAATATTACTAAATTTAAATCTTATGAATTTCTTGATTTTGGAAAATACCGATAAACGCTGTACATGGACGGCATGATTTGTGTCTTTTTCAAAGACAGTTATCATCTGACAATTTCACCCAAAAATTATGATCTATATTTAGGGAGAGACAAGTGGTACATCATTGTTTCCGGCAACCCTAAGGCAACTGACAACAGAAGATATCACTCAAACTAATCTGCAGCATAAATATATAACCTAGACTGGTATTTTGATTTTTAGGGTATTTTAGTAAAAATTTCATTTAAAATTTTTAATTCGTTCTAAAGTCTCGAATAAGTTTTTAATAAAAATATGTTATTTAAAAAGTCAATATTTTTTTTATAAAAACGTATTTTGTATTTCTTGGTATTTTAATGATAAAACTTAGTTTTAAAAGTTTATTGTATTTTTATGAAAAATACTACTTTTGGAAATCGTATAGTATTTTTGTGTAATTTTAATCTTTCATTTTAAAAATATAGTTTTCAAAATTTGTTTTCATAAAAATACGGATTTATGATTTATATAATTTTTCAATGATTTAATTTGTTTAAAAAGTTGTATTTCTTTAAAAAAAAAATTATTCCTTTTGAGACCGAATTCTCCGTGAGGAGTTCTGCATCTCGTTCTACTATCCTAAGAACGTGCGATAACCTGCACCATCAACAAATGGGTCCTCTAATGAGAGTTGTAGAGTCGAAATTGTAAAAATTTCAAAAATAGCGATTAAAACGTATTTTTATAAAGCGAAGCTATTTTAATAAAAATTGTTTTTTTTAGAATAAAACATATAACCAAAATATCGTGCTATAAAATCCATTGTGTATGTGAGTGGGGTAGGTCATTGCCCTATAGATTTTATAGAGTTATATGTCAAAATAGCGATAAAGGGTGCATGCAAAGTTCATAGTATTTTTGTGTAATTTTCGATGTATGATATATTTAGCACGGAATTTTAAACACATTCAAAATTAATAAGATGAATAATATTTTAAGGTGATGTTAGAAAGATTAAAGTGACTTATTTAGCATGATCATTGCGTTAAAAATTATTTAAAAGAAATTTATAAAAACTAACTCCATTTTTATCGATATCATTTTAAAGGTGTTGGAAATGAAACGAATCAAGAGAGGAGGAGAAAGAAAACAGACTTACAGGTTGCGCTAGAATTTTACAGGATCGTAGATAAGAGGAAGAAGACCTCGGTTGGAAGAACCTAGACTACGAGATATGAAAAGATAGATTGAACGTCGCTTCGACTTGGGTAACTCTACTTAAATTGCTTAACTCCTCTTGGACTTGGAAAATTTTTAGAGAGTGTTTTAGATGGAATTTTCAGAAATGAGGATGCCACGCCCGGCTTCCCAGTATACGGGCAGAGAACGCGACGGGTCACGCGACGCATTTACTCAGAAGTAAACACGCTAAGCGTATCTAAGCAATATAAAGTAAAATGTACACAAGAGATAAGATGTAAATGAACAACAACTTTATTTATTCACATTCTTTTTACAATACAATGAAATGTAAATACATGAAATGAAAGCGATGCCTAAACAATAGCATAACAGAAATGAAAATGAAATGTACAAGTAAACTAAAACCCCGGGTCAAAGGCTAGCTGATCCAAGTTCTCGCTAGTGGGCTCTATCTCCATAAGGTCCGATTCACCTGACAACATTCTAAAGAAAGAAGAAAAGAAATGTCGTCAGTGAACAATCGCCCGATAAGTCCCAAAGATAAGGAGAGACAGAATAGACATAAGGAGAATGTAACTTTTAAAGTTGTATTATATTGTTAATGCTGTTGTTTGTAGCTTGGTACAGAAAAGGCCAGTGTATACGAGGGGAGTCTCACTATTCCGAAGACTAAGGTATACGGAGCACAAGGAACCGTTCAGCCACGGTACAACGGCAATGGAGATTCAGGTTAGGTGTATTATGGTTACAGTCTCGTACCACTTTTAATACCTTCCATACCAATCTACCCCTTATAAACCCCGCGAGGACTTGATTGTATTGTTTGTATTGTCTTTTCTTGTATTGTAAATTGTTTATGGATGGCTTGCCAAAACCATGATATCAGTAAAAGAACGGATATAATGGATGAACATGTAAATGGAGTATATCCATGGTTCGGTTCGGTCGATATAGATTGAATAGATAGATTCATATTGAATTATGGTTTTATACTTGAATTACATTCAAGTCAGATTGATTATATTTAGACTCAGTCTGAGTCAGACAAGTAGAAAAGAAATTGAAGTCCTGAATTAGGTTTTGATGTTATCAGTAACTGCTGCATATGGACGGCAGGATTTGTGTCTTTTTCCAAGACAATTAACGTATTGATAACACCGTTTGTTAGGTTGTCTAACTTAGATAGGCAAGCACCCATATCTCCGACTCCCTGAGACTCAAGAGACCGGTCCCACTTAAACCTATGTTTACTACGGTTTTTATTGTAATTTAATATTACTTGAGGGGTTTTATATAAAATAGTTTTGGCATAATTTTAAAATACACCTCAAGCTTTTAATTATCGTTTTTAGGGTTTTCATTGATATATATTTTTTTATAAATGTGAGATTTCTAGTGAATATAACCTAGTTTCATAGTATATGGTATTTTCTTGAAATATCGTACTTGCGTTGTATTTGGATGATATTTTCATGTAATAGTGATCCTTTTGATTTAGAAAACTGTGAATATTTATATAATTAAAATAAATATTTTGATAATAGATATATATATTTAATGAAAATAATTTATTTATTTTCTTGTAGAAATCTCATTTTCTTAAATAAAAATGTATTAAAATTCCATCGAGATCGAATGCTCCTTTCGGAGGTCTACACCTCACTCTACTAGGTCCGAGAATGTGCGATAATCTGCACCATCCCGAACGGGGTCCCCAAAATGGGTTGTAGAAGCGTAATTGTATGGAAATGTTAAATACATTTTTTATAGAAAACAGTTTTGTAAGTTTAGGGTATTTATTTGTAAAGTCGTATTTCCTGTATTCTATTGTCCCAAAATTTATCGTGTTATGATAGAGATGTGTGTTGTGATGAGGTAGGTCATTACCTCTCGAACTATCTAAAGGAAAAATAGGTATTATGGTGATTATGTCGGAAACTAAAATATGTGGTATTTTACTGTAAAACTACAATTGAAGTTGCCTATAATAATATTTTGTGATGAAACTTGTTTAAAATGTTTGTTAATGTTTATTGAATATGATGTGAGAGTTTGGTATATTCTTGTTTGATAAAAATGGATTTTTAAAGAAAACCGAATCGGAAGTCGGATTAACTCCGCTTCCTTCGGGTTTTAGTTTTCAAAGTTTTTAGAATAGAGAAAGGAAGGGGGAGGGGACTTACTGGTTTGTTGGATTAGAGGAGAGAGAGGAGTTCTAAAGAAAGTTTTGGGGTATCGTTTCGTCGCCGGAATCTTCTCGGAAGTTCGTCGGAGCTTCGCCCTTCACAAACTCCATTTGTACACTGAAAGACTTGGGAATTTGATATAGTTTTTGTAATAGAATTCTGAGTGAGAGGGGTGTAAAATGGAGTGGGTATTTATAGGGAAAATTAGGGTTTAATGGGTGATGAATTTGAGAATTAAAATGCATTTAAAAGGAATTAAATGTGTGATTTAAGTTCTTTGTGTGAATGCAGAGAAAACAAGCAGTGTGAAAGGAGTGGGGTAGCTGAAAGGTTGCAGGGGTTTAAATATGGGTGCATTAGGGACGAGGGAGATCGGCAGCGCCGGGCTTTTTGCCAATGTCGCCGGGCCAACACCGACGGGTGGGGTTGGTCTTCATGCCATGTATAGGTGTCGCCTCATATCCTTCAGTGCACGTGTTTAAATAATTTGTAACTCTTCAGTTTACGTGTTGTGCACGTATAGACCACTGGGCTTCTGAAAATATTAAAAGAAATTTAACTAAAAATATAATATGGCTGATGGGATTTGAACTCGGGTGCTTTGTCTCAGCAGTGCAAGCCTTTACTATGTTAGTGTATATGCCCTAAAGGCCATTACTGTATCATACTAGTTTGTATATTACTTGATGGAAGCATGGAATATTCACATTTGTATAGACAATCTTGCTCAAAATGGTAGTATGCTACTTGGTTTGTTTCTACTTCAATGTGTACATGTGTTTCTTTTTGCATATCACCTATACACATTAGTGGAGCCCTTAGGATCATTGCTTGATTACCAGCGTTGTGATGGCAGTCACACTCGTGGGGGCTGGGTAATCTACAAGCGCATCCTTATACAGGTCTCTAGTCGTAGGACTATCGAGACAGGGCATCGATACTCCGGAGTAGACTAGCGTATGCGCTTCTCATCCCAGCAGGGGAGACGGTCTGTCCCACAGCCGTCAGTACGCCGTACTTGAGATAGTATGCGGGTGTTCGTTAGATTACGAGTACACTGGACAGGACTCGTCGGGAACTGTTGGTTGGTACTATACCTATCGTCAGTTGTCAGTTCCCAGGTGATATGAGTACAGCTTGGTCCGCTGACTTGACACTGTCACTTCGCCTCGAGTGTGTTCCCACTGTACTTTGATTACTACCCTACCACGGCTCAAAGGAGTCGTGCAAACAGGTAGTAGTTAGGTGCAGTCCCGAAGCACTTGGAGACAGTGACGGTTAGACAGGATTCGTCTCTCCCGGTATTGGGAGTTGATATCGTGCTGTGTCAAGGAGAGCCATTACATATAGTCGTCCCTGGCCAGGGCAAATGAGATATACTGGTAGGTTTCCAGTGTTATCTCAGGGTGTTCTGGGATACACTCCGACACGACTTGTACCGCTATTAGGGGACTGACGTTTACCGCCTCCCTAGGCCCGCCATGCGATATTCTCAGACGAACAGACCAGACTGTACGGAGACTGTCACATTCAGGCTCAGTAGGAGTTCGGATGGGTTTCACCTCATCAGTCTTCTTATCGGCATCTACCTGGGGGCCGTTACGCACAGCTAGTGCTGCTTACGGTCTGTGGTTAAACCCACTGCCAGTGTAGTGTCGAGTTTTTAGAGTCCCACACAGAGAGCTATTCGCTTTTGGGCAAAACAGAGTAGAGGTCGCATGGTTTTGCGACAGGGTTCGTTCACATCTGTGCACTTGTGCACGTTTGGTGTCCGGGCAGTTATTACTAGCGGGCTTTGGTTTAAGCCAGATCCTAGTATACGTTTTGGGATTGGTTTTATCTCGTTTGTATTCGTGTTCCTCGGAACGCGGATGCGGGTGTGTGTGCACGGTTGACCGAGACAGAGGCAGAGGATTCTCATTAGGGTTGTTGACTGTTGACTTTTTCTAAACCCTATTGAGAATAAGAAATATGATTAATAATAATATTAATTAAGTATTATTGTGCCATGGTTGGGTTGAAAGTATGACTTTGTTGACTTGTTGACTTTGTTGACCGGTTGACTAGTTTGGACTTGTTGACCATCATCATTTCAATGGCTATCATTTCATGGCTATGATTTTTGCTTGCTTGTTTGTTTACAAAATGCATTAAATGCATGAAATGATAATGCCATTGACATGAACCATCATAAAATACTTAATTATTGTTATTATCATGATTATTTTTGTTTTTGAGAGCATGCTTGTAAAAGTCTATTCTCATTCTATCATTTCCACTCTCTCTCATCCAAGCTCTCCCTTTTTCTCTTGCTCATGGTTCTCTTGTCTCATGATTTGAGAAACAAGAACCATTGAGATAAAACCCTAAAACACTTCTCTATTCATCCTAGAGTACAAGGTCTAGCAAGCCAAGTATTTTAGTTTCCTCTTGATTGAGGTTGGAGCCAAAGATAGAAGCTTTCGGATGGATCCATCTTCGGCACAAGGAGACGACGAGGTGAGGCCGATCCGACCACTACAAGGAGTCGAAGAGAAGGAGTTCAAGATTAGGTATAACCCCTAACATAGTAGCTAAACTCTTAGTTAGGTTGTTAGATAGTTTGTTTAGCAAAGATCCGGTTTAGAGTCCATGTTACCCTTCACCGAAAAATCGTTTTTCACCATTTCCGCAACCCCGAAAGAACCGGGGACGGGTAACGCGGACTTACATACTAGTGAGCTACAAGCTCTTACTTGTTGTTCAAAAGCAAATCAAATTCTTATAGCATTCACAGGATTTGCAAATACCCCAATTGTACATTGACTTTAAATGAATTTTCTGTACATTGAAATTGGAGTTGTTATAGAGGATGAAAATGGAAGAGTAGATATTTATAGGGAAAAAATAGAGGAGTTTGGTGATTTAAAATGAATTAAAAAGTGGGGTTAATTGGTTGGATGAAAGGTTGCAGAGTCTCTGGGTAAATTCAAGGAAAATAAATAGGAAAAGGTAGTAGAGGGGAGTCAATGGGACGCACGGGCATGGCATGGAGACAATTGGCCAAGATTGAACCGCCGGTGGCGGCTAATGGGCAGCCCAGATTGAAGATGGGGTCTCAAGGTTTGTGCCATGTGATCTATTTCGTCTTAACTCCTCATTTCTCCAGTTTAATTTCTCTGAAGCTTTTCGTTTCTCTGTGTAATGCATGTGCGACTCTTGGGCATCCGAAAAATTAAAAAATAAAAATATTAAAAATAATTGGGGCTGATGGGATTCAAACTTGCAGACTAAAGAACAACAGTGGAGAGTATTAAACAGTGAGCTACAAATTGCTTTCTGTTTTTATTGAACAAATTTAACTTATAATTCCTAATCAGGCTGAAATACACCTCTCTGTATTGTGTATGAAATCTATATCCATTAACGACATAATCAGTAAGACGCTTAACTAGTGGATCTGCTTCAGAAGCAAGTATTTTTATATCTTCTGTTATGTTTGCATCTATGGCTGTATGAACCTAATAAGGCACGATAAATATTAGAAAAAATCGTATTTAGTTTAAGGGATGGGACATGAATTATATAGTTGAATATATTTTAGTAATAAACTTACAAAAAGGTTAAAGCATGTCGCAAATTCTTTATTTCGAATATTATCGATATATCTCGGTAGTGATTGACCCCTCGGTGGTCTGTACTGAGCTCTCCATAAACTAAGTATGAAACAATTAATGCAGTTAGGTAATTTCTTATTTATATGTTGAAAAAAATATCAGGCTATATACATACTTTTGAAATACGTTGACAATTTTTTCCCCCTAAACCACCCTTTGCTATTGTTGATTTCTCACTAAACTACCTTAAAATTTTTCCTAAGTAATCTATTTCTTTAATTTTACTAAATTACACTAAAATACCAATAACTATTGTTGTTTTTCACTAAACTACCTTTACAAATTTTAAGAAACAATTCATCTTCTTAAATTAACTAAACTATTATAAATTTCACTAAAACATCCTTAACTACCGTTGCAATTTCACTAAAATACCGTTAAATATTGTTGCTTTTCAATAAACTATTTAGAAAAATTGGTTGAATTACCCGGCCCCAAACCCTAACACTTAACCCTAATCCTAACCCTAACCTCCAACCCAAACCCTTCCTAACCCATCAACAATAGCAACACCATCGACATCGACAATATCGACATCAACAACAACATCATCAATATCAACATCACGACTTTTGGTCAAAACCAAAAAAATTAAAATTAAACCAAAAAAATTAAAATTAAACAAATTTTGTTTACCTTTTCTCATTGAGGACCACGGAGCATAGCGCGATCGGGGATAGGGTTTCGATCGACGGTGGCGGCGAGCTTCGACGAGCTCGATCTCGGAGGCTGGGGCTTCAATCGAAGGGGTCGGGCTCGAACAAGGAGGCGAGGCGACGAGGGATTTGACGGGGACGACGCGGCGGCGGTCTCGACGGCGGAGGCCGTAGTGCTTGAGAGATAGGGAGAGAGAGTGTATGAGTGAGAGTGAGAGAGGGAGTGGCGCAGAGAGAGAGAGAGAGAGAGAGAGAGAGAGAGAGAGAGAGGGGGGGGGCTTACCGATGGCGGCCTTAGTGGAGTTTCGGTCGCCGATGGCTGCGTGAAGAGGAGGAGGAGCGAAGAAGAGAA
Organism: Agapanthus africanus; assembly: GCA_030015575.1. NCBI lineage: Eukaryota > Viridiplantae > Streptophyta > Magnoliopsida > Asparagales > Amaryllidaceae > Agapanthus > Agapanthus africanus. Next base: position 574,213,462 of record JASDDO010000016.1, read on the forward strand.
GCTAAGTTTTTTTTTTTAAATTTGGAGGCGGTAGGGGATTGGGAATGTGAGGAAAGTTTCATCCCGGGCCCTCTTTTATTTATTGTGTTATTTGTTGGGTTATTCCTTCGGGTAATAGCCGACGGAATAACTCAATAAAATCATTAAACCTACTGAGGACCCCATTTGGCTTATTTGGGGTTTATTCCGTTGGTTTACAGGTTTGTTTCGTCGGCTATTAGTCGACGGAATAAATCATCCGGCAGAATAGGCCTTTTTTTCTTCTTGTAGTGTAATTTAAATTTTCTGTGGTTATTCCAAATATAAGAAGGTTCGAGCATGAACTTGCAACCCTTATTCACAACAATTTTTTTCTCTTAAATTATCTTAATGTAACTCTAGTTCACCCATAATGTAACCTAAACTACTGTTATGATGAAGATAAATAATTTTTAGATAAAAAAATTTGTCAAACACGATAATCATACGTGCCCCTAACAAATACCATATATATAATTCTTAGAAGCAATCCAACTCCTCATGATAATGATATAACCTAATCGTAAACACTATACTAATATGTCTTTATACTAAAAAATCAAAGGACCCATGTATAAATTTGACATGACATGACATGACATGATTGATTGAGCCATCTCACAGTCTTCAGTTGCAAAATGGATTTTGAAAATAGATTTTGGAGTTTGGACCGATCTTTCTATTGCTCACTATACTCCCTAGGTATTGACTTTGGTGTTTGATATATAGGGAGTATCTTCAACTAACTGTTTATCAAATTACAGGTGCCCATGTAACCATTCTTTGCACGCTAATCAGTTATTGCATGGCAGTATAGGCTGTTATTTTCACTCCGTCACGGAAAGACACTAAACAATAGTGAAATTGAGCCGGTTTGGTAATATACATGACATATTAACATGATAACAGTATGCTCCTGTAGTTCATTTATAACATTGTAGTAAAGCATTTAGTATGGTATTGAGTTTCGCTTTAACTTTGAAGTGAAAATATTTATTGAAGCATGCATGATGACAAGACCAGCTGCTACTAATTTAAACCATGGACCAAAGCAAGAACGAAGGAGTTGGTGGGGAACATCAAGGGGAAATTTAAAGATTTTTTAGGGTACCGATTCAAATTAAAGCAGCACCTGAAAATGGGACCCACAAAGCATGCAAAGTTTCTATTTCTTGGGTGATTAAAAATGAGACGCTCCATGATTTTCAAAATCACAAGGTGAATAATGTACTATATTTTTGCCTTTACATTGGGAGTTGAAGAGTGGGGCCAGGCCATTGTGTTGTAAGATCATGATGGCCAAGCCCAAAATGTTTTCATTGGGCTCTCAGTCCAAAATGATAGTTGTTGTCTTTATTCAGTCATTTGTACTATAATTTTGAACGCCCGCTGCCCCTGTGTATATAGATATTAGATATTAGGGTAAATTGTTAAAAAGCTCCCCACCCCCTTCAAACTTGTGCAACAACCCTGTGCTTTTTGCTCTTGTTAAAAAACCGGGCCCAATCATAACCCCCTTATACCTATTGCATGTAATATTTAAGCAGTTGCATGTAATATCTAAGCGGTTATCTGTAATATCCAAGCAGTGGCAGTTGAGTGAATACAAGGCATAAATGAATAGAGCCCAGTGGTTTTATTCACAAAGATTTTGAAAAATAGGCAATTTCCAACAATTTTGAAAATTACAGGGGTTTGTAGACAACTCCTGAGCAGGCCGAGGGCTTTTTGCGAATTTACCCTAGATATTATAAAAAAAATATTTCGAAAGATTCTAAGAGATTCATAGTAAAAATAGTAATATTTTGAAAAGTTTGCAATGTCGTTCTTAAAATTTTTCCATATCGTTTATCAATGAATTTTTTTTAATATTATATATTTTCAAAGTTATGAGAATTTTTTGCCACGTGTCATGCAAAAAAATTAATTTGAAATTTCAATTTGAATCCCTTTCACTAAAGAAGATAGAAATGGAAAGATTTTGGAGATGAGACTGCATCTCTAAAGCTAAGAAAAGAGCGATTAAATTATCAAACTTTTTCTTGACTTTTTTTGAAAAAAAATAAGAAAATATCATATGTCACCCCCACCCCATGAGTTCTAGGTATAATAGGAGCTGATAGTTTTCTCTTCGAAGATCAAAACCTCCAAAATGGCCTAAGGGTTTATGAAATAGCAGCGTGGCCCGGCCTAATCAAAAAAATATCTATGAAATTATCCTCTTCAAGGCTCGGCCCATCCTGCAACTGCCTATACTTGTGATGGCCCAGTTAGGGTAAATTGAAAAGAATGAAGGGCACATTAATATGAGATATATATCATAAAAATGTCATGAACGATTGGTTTATGTTCTTGTCTCTATGGTATCCGAATTCGATCTAAAGATCTTATTTTCTTCTTGCCTCAGTTCGATTCAATTAAGATAAAAATGGTATGTCCATCACGATCTGACTAAGCGCCTTATGTGTTTCACTTTCACATGCACGATATCTCTATCCATCCCAATTTTTATAAAGAAAAATCGAAATTGCGGCGGCATTCGCGTCAGACTTTTAGAAAACTGATACATTAAGTGGAAAATAAAAGCCCGTCTTGTAATGATGTAACGAGCTACATCTCGCACATGCTTGAAAACGGATTTATCTACCTCGAGTCCTAAACACTTTCGACAACAAGTTTTTCTTCGGATATTATTGTCACTTTCAAAGATAACGTGTCGTAATCCCAAGTTCCTTATCAAACATTTTTCTTTAGGCAAAAGAGTTTCTGTGCAGGGATTGTTAGGCAATCTTTTCTTTGTTTCCATCAAGCGAAGAAAATGGTAACTATGACTTACCTAAGGCTGTGTTCGTAAATGAGAAGAAAAACAGGAGGGTGCGTCTCAAGGGATTTGTTGCTTGACTACAACAATGGGGTTGCGGCCATTTTTATTTCTTTTGCCAAAGGTGAGTACGGGAAGCCCAATTATATTGAAAATAGAGCATGTATAAAATGAGTATGGTTTCGTTAGGACGGGTATGCATTTTTAAATTCACGAATTTGAATAACAACGTTGGATTTGCCCTTTCAATGATTCCGATTAAAAAAAAATTAATAAATGCATTAAATAATAAAATAAATATCCTCCTATCTAATTTTTGGGATACGCATCCCAAAAATTAGATAAGAGAATATTTACTTTGTAATATATATATATATATATATAGAGAGAGAGAGAGAGAGAGAGAGAGAGAGAGAGTGTAATGGAGGAAAGATGCGGTGGAATTTTCTCCTGTGGCGTCGAAAAAATACGCCATGTCTCATTTTTTCCGATGATCGGCATCCACCATCTTTATCGTTATCATTTGAGATGTGGATACACCAAATTTCATGTGATTCTACAACCATTTCACCGTTGATTTAGCAATGTAAAAAGTTCTATTGTCGGTAAACCGTTAATTTTTAACCCATCAAATCAACGGTGAAATGTTTGTAGATACACATGAAATTTGGTGTATCCACATCTTAAATGATAACGATGAAGATGGTGGGTGCCGATCGTCGGAAAAAATGAGGGAGGGTGTATTTTTTCCGACGATCGGCACCCACATTCTTCATCGTTATCATCTAAGACGTGGGTACACCAAATTTCATGTGATTCTACAACCTTTTCAAGGTTGAATTAGTGGGTTCAAAATTAACGGTTTACCGACAATAGAACTTTTTACATTGCTAAATCAACAGTGAAATGGTTGTAAAATCACATGAAATTTGGTGTACCAACATTTTAGATATATACATATATATAGTGAAAATGTTGATTGCAATTTTTCACTATATATTCTCTCTCTCTTATATATATATATAGAGAGAGAGAGAGGGATAATAGAAGGATGGTGCCATAAGAAGTAATTTCGTCCTGTGTCGTCGAAAAAATACATCTTCCATAATTATTTTCCGACGATCGGCACTGATCATCATTCTTCTCATTTAAGTTGTGGATACACCAAATTTCATATGATTCCATCACATTTTCATCCTTAATTTAGTGGGTGCAAAATTAATGGTTTATCGACAATAAATTTTTTTACATTGCTAATTCAAAGGCGAAAAAGTGGTGGAATCACAAAAATTTTGGTGTGCGGACAGTTTATATGATAAAGATGATGATAGGTGCCGATACCCTTTCTCTCTCCGCGCGCGTGTATCAACCTAACTTTTCTTTGAAATGATTTGATGTAAGCTCTATATATATCACATGATAATGAAAATAATAAGCCACTTGGACAATAGGGCCATCTTCATTATTGGCTTCCATAACTTTGGGAGAATCCCAGTCAAACTTACTCCATAAATGTTGATCTAGTCACATGTAGAACTTGTTACAAAATGATTGAGAGAGAGATTTCATACAAATCCGGAAAGTCATTTGAACGAGATCGAGATGAAACACATCAATTGTGGCGATATCTGAAGCATTTCTTATTTCTTTTTTTGCTTGAGAGTCGAGACTATTGTTGATTTGGATATTAACCGGATATGAGTGATAAATTCGGCAATTTACCAGCCTAATACAAAGGGTTGGTTGCATCAGCATGATGAGCCCAGTTTAGAAGTTCAACATATTCTTATCATGTGTGGACATCATATATGGACAATGTATATATCATATACACCGTCTGTGAAAAATACTGATGTAGTTATTATATTGATAAGCAGCATAAACAGATAAACACGAATTTACTAGCCCAAAGATCCCGGTATCACTTCATGTACACCCACCAAGTTTAATTTTTGTCTTTTACCATCACTCGATATTGAACCTATTCCAAATTCGAATGAACATTACAGAACAAGACATATATAAACATGCAATATTTGTAAGCACATGATAAAATCACAAAAATGCAGAAACAATACAGATTTGGACATATATGATAATCTAGTCAGGCATTCATGCAAGAAGGCAATTTTTAGCCTTGGATGTTTTTGTTTAGATCCTAAAGTAAATAAATGATCAGTAGCGTAACTTAATTTTATTGCAGGCTAATATTTTAAGTTTGACCTAAATCCTCTCGAAATAATTTATATAATTTCTTCATTTTCTTTCAAAATAACTGCATAAAAATATTTGTCCATCGGTGATTACATTTGAAATTAAGAAAAAATTTCTCCGGGGTCTTTATACCATCATCACCGATTGCTGTCAACTTTCGTCCTTCTCCAGTATAAATTACATTGCTTATTGACAGTCGATTTATAATATATGGATTTTCATTTTTTATAACTATTTATGTCCATATTTGCATCCGTCAATAACCACGTAATACGAATATTGTAACATCTACATACGATCCGTATGCGATCGATGAGAATGTATACAATATTATAGCGAAAATGTTGATTGCAATTTTTTAAAAGACATCTAAGGCTCATCTAATTTTTCATACATATACAAAGTAATAGTTGATGGGTTGATTGCAATTTCAGAAGATACCAAAGCTCCTCGTCTAATTTCCCTTATGTGTCCCCGGAGAAAATGTTTTTTTATAGATATGACACTACAATCTTGATTGAATAGTGATAATTCATATGCAAATAAATACAGATAATTCATCTGAAAATATATTGCGTATATCTGAAGATAAATTTAGAATGAGCCAAATACATATTAACGTAAATACATAGGGCAGAGGATCAATTGCTCATAAGAAGTTGAAAAACAGCTCACATGGATAAAATTGAAAAGGCTAAATGCAAAGTTCCTTAAGCCGGAGGGGTGAAATTTAATTTTCCATGTAAGAAAAAAAACTTGAAGCTGGAATCTTTTCTTGAGCAAATTTAATATCGTGTAATGGTGACTGTGTTTGATAAAAGTTTAATATGTCAAAAAATATTGCACATTAACATTTAACATTGCCATGTAAGAATGCACCAAATTTACAAAAATCTCAAAGTATAACAAATTCACAGGGTAATATAAGTAACAATCTATCACCTATAAAGTCAAAGATAAACGTTTTCAAATTAATTTAAGAAAAATCAATTGATACTTTGATTAAATTTTTTTTATGATTGCAACTTTGGATATAAACGGATATGGATAATTCGAATGGAATCCACATTCATATTCGATTTTTATCAAACATGGATATTGATTTTCATATCCAATGATTATATATACCCGAATTTGTATCAGATAATGATATCCCGATATGGATACGGTAACACATATATTTCTTCTGTATCTGTATCCTTTCCGATTTAATATACGATTTCTTATACTATGTATGAATATAGGTTATATGTTTTTAGATTGTAATTGTTTATTATTTATTTATATTATTTGATGATGAATTCCAAGAGAGACATGAAAACGCCTGCAATCGTATTTTTTTCATCCATGGCTTACTTGAGGATGTAGATGTGACACAATTTTCAGCCAATTTGTAATTTTTGCAAAGAAAACAGAGTCATTATTTTTTATTTTTCCAATCAACCAAATCATATTCTTGTTGTTGTGGTGAAAGAGAAGATTGCTATTTTCAAAGAAATTTAGGGCAGAGGATGAAATTTTGTGGGCAAATGAGGACAAAATAAGCTTGATGTGGGAATATTTTCCAATATACATATATATATATATATATATATATATATATATATATATATATGGTCTGGTTCGAGGAACAACACTGGTTGTATCTAACAAATCAGGATCATTCAACGTTAACCGTGTCTTTAAAATGCAGTTAAAAACCAACGGTCCATATTTTACCGCTACTTAAAGTAGCGGTTAATATCAAAAGATATTTTATCCAAAAATTTTGGACCATGCAAATTTAACCGCTACTTTAAAAAGATGTTAAGATCTAATAGGTCATATTTAACATCCTCTTAAAATAGCGGTTGAAAATGAATATCAAAGCGCTGCTTAAGTAGTTTTATTTCAAGCGGTTGAGAAATATATCACCTTTCGATTTTCGAGCTTAGTGAGCGCCAGAGCACTTTGCTTCTTCCTCAACGAAGTTGTTTACAGTGATCTATCGATTTTGGAACACCAGCTTCCGGCAAAACACGTCTACTTCTTCTTCTACAAAGTTTTTCAAAATGGTTATGGTAAATTTTTAATTTTTAAGTTTACATGTGCGAGCATGTCGATTAATATAGCCTATCAGTGGACTATCTCTAATTATGAAGAAGAAGATGAAGGATTAGCAGTAGAAATAGACGAAAATGAATATTTGAAAAAACCTTTTATAACTATAGACTTAGCAACTCCTGAAGGAAAAAATGTTGACTTTATATCGTCAAGTAGTAGAAGCAAATATACGAATATTTCATCTCCTAAAGTTGAGTTTATATCGTCAATTAATGGAAGCAAATGTAAGAATGTTCCGTCTTCTAAAGTTGAGTTTATCTTGCCAACGAATGGAAGCAAGTGTAAGAATGTGTTGTCTCCTAAAGTAAGTCCGGATAAGAATAACGAGCGAGATGAAACAAGTGATTTGATAGAACCTGAAACTGGCATGATATTCAATTAACTAGATGATGCTTATGAATGTTATTTGGCTTATGCTCGAAACATGGGATTTGCTATCAGAGTTCGTTCTACTCGTCGTGCAGTTCGCAATATTGAACCTATCTCCAGACTATATGAATGTAATAAGGCCGCAATACCTAAACATTTCAAGCCCGATGTAAAACGTAAAATATTTTTTTTGACGTTCCGGAGAAATAATTATATTAGATCTGAAAGTGTGTCTTAGCATCTCTACTGGGTTTCCATATGCATCAAGTATGCAATTTTAAAAATCTAGAGGTCTAAACTACACTAATCTAGAATCGAACTAAAGAATTAGGGTTTGTAAGCATGCAAACAAGTTTTACACTAAGTAAATAGAGAATAAAACTTTTGTAGACCGGTCCTTCACTTCTAAAGCTCCAAGTAGTAATCCTTTAGCTCCAAGTAGTGGTCCCTAGAACTCTTCTTAGGCTCCACTTGGTGAAAGGAATAAGCTTACTTCGTCGTCTTCGTTTCGAGGCCGAAAATGATCCACCTTGAAGTTACTCTAACTCAAGCTATCTTTTCACTAATCAAGAATTAGTGAAGCAAACAACCTAATCTTATGGGCTAGATGAGAGTAGGTTGATGAAATATGGATTTTGCTCACTTAAGAAATTTCTCTCTTTTTCTTTCTTCCACTCAAGAAAACCTAGAGAACTCTTGAGAGAAGAAGATGAACTAGTGTGAGGAAAAATATCTCAAGTGATCAAGAGAGAGAATGAACCATGGTTTATAGATAAGAGTTGGATGAGAAAATATTTAGAGTAAAACAAAATTAGTGGGATGAGTCATGTCTTCTACATGCTTTTACAAGTATCTAAGCCATGCTTATTTCCAACCAATTTTGATTTTTCTCTTAATAAATAATCACTGAATTATCTTTAGGTCATGGTGTGAATCTCATACACCCATGTTTTATGTATCATCTACCATGACACAATAATATTATTTATATATATATATATATATATATATATAGAGAGAGAGAGAGAGAGAGAGAGAGAGAGAGAATAATGGAGGAAAGATGCCACGGGAGGGAATTTCCTCCTATGGCGTCGAGAAAATACACGCTCTCTCATTTTTCCCGCCGATCAGCATCCACCATCTTCATCGTTATCATCTAAGATGTGGGTACACCAAATTTCTTGTGATTCTACAACCTTTTTACCATTGATTTAGCAATGTAAAAAGTTCTATTGTCGGTAAACCGTTGATTTTGAACCCACTAAATCAACGGTGAAAAAGTTGTAGAATCCCATGAAATTTGGTGTACCCACATCTTAGATGATAACGATGAAGATGGTGGGTGCCGATCGTCGGAAAAAATGAGCGAGCGTGTATTTTTTCGACGTCATAGGAGGAAATTCCATCATATGGCCTCTTTCCTCCATTAACCATATATATATATATATATATATATATAACATTATATATAATCAGGAGAAGAAAATCATTAGTGAGCAAAAATATTAGTTAATATATAAATATATGAAATATAAATATATATCAAATATATTAAATCAACACTTGATTCAATAATCTGGTTATATTATAAATAACCGACTAATTTCATTTATATGTATATCAAATTATTAAATCAACACTTGATTCAATAACCTGGTCATATCATATAACCCGGTCATATCACATATAACCTATCATTGACACTTGATTCAACAATTCGATTATATCACATATAACCTAACCGATATCACATATCGCGAGATTAGAATACGGTATCACATACTCGTATTTAATTAAGCTCCCGCATATATCGCCATTTGTGCCCTACTTCGTTTTGCTTGAGCGAGGAAACCTCTGTGTGAGACTCTAAATACTCGTCAATACGCCAGCAGTAGGTAATGATCACATCAGTCACTCACAAGTCGTCAGCGGTACTATCTGTAAGTAACGGCTACCCAGGTATTGAACGAATAGAAGATCAACAAGTATGGTTGTCCAAACTCCCGCAAAGCCTATAAGAAGCATTTACCGTACAGTCCGGTCTCTTCGTATGATATGTCGCATATCGAGTTTAGGGATGAAATCGTCAGACCCCAGTAATTTGATAAGTCATGCCGATGTGTGGCCTACAACCGTTCGAGAAACTACTGATAACACTTATTAGTAAATCTCATCATCCATGGCCAGGGACTTGCTGTTATAGATAATCAAGCATAGCGCAACATCTACTCCCTATACCGGGAGAGACGAAACCCTTCCTATCGCTCATTGCCTCCATGTGACTCAAGACTGTATCCAAAGTCCACCTGTTTGCACGACTCCTTTGAGCCGTGGTAGGGAGGAAATCAAAGCACAGTGGGAACCACATAAGACTCTATGACGATCTCGGGTCTACCGACTAACCTGTATAAGTGTCACCAGAGAACTACTATCTGACGATAGGTATGGTACCATCTAAGAGTTCTCGGCGAGTCATGTTCGGTGTACCTATTCTCTAATGAGCACTTGTGTACAATTTTTGATGTCAAACACCAATGGTTGTGGGATCAACCATCGCCCCTATAAAGGGTCAAGAAACATATACACCGGTCTACTCTGGAATATCGATGCCCTGCCTCGATACTCCCTCGACTAGGAACGGCTAAAGGATGTGCTTGCGGACTACACAAGCCCCACTAGTATGATCTGCATCATAGTCCTGGTAGTCAAGCTAACATCCTAAGGGCTTTATCAACATGTATCAGAGAGACAGAATAATATAAGTGTACATGTTAAGATAAAGTGCAACTAGATAGCATATTATTATGTCGAGCAAGAAAGTCCTATATATATATATATGTCCAAGTATCCACTATAATATACAATAATGGCCTCTAGGGCATACATATGACTAACAATCTCCCACTTGTACTAAGGCCAGTTGTTGTAGTATCGCATACCCAATATCCCAAAAAGTCTCTCGAATTGCATCTGGGGGAGGGCCTTCGTGAGTGGATTCGCTATGTTGTCCTTCGTGTCAACTCTCCTGATCTCGATCTCCCAGCGATCAACTATCTCCCGAATCAGATGATATCGCCTAAGAATATGTCTGGATCGCTGATGAAACCGGGGTTCCTTGGACAAAGCCACTGCTCCATTGTTATCACAATACATGGGTATTGGATCCTCAACGGATGGAACCACACCATGTTCAGTTATGAACTTCTTCATCCAGACAGCCTGTTTGGCAGCATCATTGGCAGCGATGTATTCAGCCTTCGTCGTCGAGTCTGCCACGGTATCTTGCTTGGAACTCTTCTAACATACCGCCCCTCCATTGAGGGTAAAAAAAAAACCCGAGACCGACTTACTGTCGTCCTTATCACCCTGGAAGCTCAAATCGGTAAAAGATTCCACTTGGAGTTCTCCGTTACCATACACCAAGAATATTTCTTTAGTCCTTCTCAAGTACTTAAGAATGTTCTTCACAGCTGTCCAGTGTTTCTCTCTAAGATCTGATTGATACCTACTTACCACACTAAGTGCGTAAACTATATCCGGTCTGGTGCATAACATCACGTACATGATCGACCCAACTACAGAAGCATAGGGTATTGCTTGCATGCGAGCCTTCTCCAAATCAGTCTTGGGAGACATCTCTTTGGAGAGAGTGATTCCTGAGCAAGCGGGTAAATTACCACGCTTAGAATCTTCCATACTAAACCTCTTTACTATGGTGTCAATGTACCTAGATTGGGACAATCCCAACATCTGTTTAGATCTATCTCTATAGATCTTAATCCTCAGGATGTAGGAGGTATCGCCTAGATTTTTCATGGAGAAATTTTGTGATAAGAAGAGCTTGACCGAGTGTAGCATAGGAACATCATTTCCAATCAAGAATATGTCATCCACATATAATACGAGGAAGACAAGCTTACTTTCTACAACCTTCTTGTATATACAAGGTTTATCTATGTTTTTGATGAAGTCAAAATCTTTGAATGCCACATCAAAATAGATTTCCAGCTCTGCGATGCCTGCTTTAATCTGTAAATTGATTTAAGCAGCTTGCACGCCTTTCCGTTGCTCCCACTATTTACGAAGCCCTCTGGTTGTATCATGTACACGCTCTCTTCTAAATCAAAATTTAGAAAAGCGGTCTTGACGTCCATCTGCCAGATTTCGTAGTCATAGTATGCAGCAATGGCAAGTAGGATCCTGATGGACTTAAGCATATCTACGGGAGAAAAGGTTTCATCATAATCGACACTGGTCGTTGATGAAAAGCTTTTGCTACAAGTCTTGCTTTGAAGGTCTCAATCTTTCCATCTACACCAAGTTTCTTCTTAAAGATCCATTTGCTCCCAATGGGTTTTACCCCTTCAGGAGCAAATTCCAAAATCCATACTTTGTTGGTGTACATAGATTCCATCTCAGATCGAATAGCATCCAGCCATTTCACAGAGTCCCTACTCGTGATGGCCTGCTTGAAACTAGTTGGGTCATCATCTTCCATGATGCAATCCTCACTCCCACCGTCTATGAGAAAACCGTAGTATCTCTTAGGTGGATGAGAAATCCTACTAGATCGGCGGAATGGTTGAGGTTTGTCGGGGACTATTGAATCCTCCGGTTCTACCAAATTACCAGCTGTAGTTTGTGTAGCTGGAACTTCTTCCAGTTCTACCTCATTGCTACTAATTTCTTTCATAAGAAATTCCTTTTCCAAAAAAGTGACATATTGAGAAACAAACATTTTTTGTTCCTCAGTGTGGTAGAAGATATACTCTCGCGAATGTTTTGGATATCCAACAAATTTACACAGAACAGACCTTGCCGGACAACCCCGCATTTTGAGTTTTTCCGGATTGTCCGGATTTTGCTTTGTTGGTGTCAATGTAGTTTGTGGCATATTGAGTTTGTCCGGATTTTGCTTTTTAACATAGGCCGGACAACCCCGCATCTTAATGAAATTAAGATATGGTCTCTTCCCCTCCCATATCTCATATGGAGTGGTAGGCATTGATTTGGTCGGAACCCTATTCAATAGGTATGCAGCTGTCTCAAGTGTATAACCCCAAAAGAAGATAGGTAACTCAGCAATACTCATCATAGAGCGCACCATGCAGCAATACTCATCATAGAGCGCACCATATCTAATAGGGTGTGATTCCTCCGCTCCGATATTCTATTGTGATGTGGTGTATACGGAGGAGTAAGTTGAGAGAAAATTCCATTCTCTTTTAATTAGTATCAGAATTCCGTGCTTAAGTATTCTCCTTCCCGATCAGATCGAAGTACTTTAATACTTTTATCCGTCTGGTTCTCAACTTCGTACTTATATTCCTTGAATTTATCAAAAACTTCAGATTTGTGTTTCAACAAGAACATATGTCCTAATCTTGAGAGATCATCGGTGAATGCAATAAAGTACGAGAAAACATTCCTGGTATGTGTAGACACAGGACCACATACATCACTATGTATCAGTCCCAAGAGTTCAGTAGCTCTTTCTCCATGTCCAGTAAATGGAGTTTTGGTCATCTTGCCTTTGAGACATGACTGGCAAGTTTCATAAGATGTAAATTCGAACGGATTCAAATATCCATTTTTGTGCAATTTCGCTAGTCTTGTCGTATTGATATGGCCAAGTCTATAATGCCACAAGAAGAATTCGTTCATTTCCGAACTTTTCCTCTTGTGTGTATTATGTATATTTAGAACTGTAGTTTAATTTAGAACGTATGTACCGTTATACAACATACCAAACCCAATCAACACTTGATTTAAGAAAATGTTCATAACATTTTTCTCTAGTACAAAATTATATCCTTCTTTATGTAATAAAGAAATTGATATTATATTATACATCATTTTTGGTATGAAATAACAGTCGTTCAGAATCAATGTATTACCATTTGGTAATACAAGGTGATATTCACCAACTGCTTTGGCTGCAACAATTGCACCATTCCCTACTATGAGAGACTTATCACCCTTTCCCAGCTCTCTACTTCTTCTTAACCCATGTAACATATTACAAACGTGGGATCCTGATCCGGTATCCAAGACTCAGGACGTAGAGCATACTGAGAAACAGTTCTCGGTAACGAACACACCCGAAGAAAATGCATCATCATGCTCTTTTTTCGTTCGGCTTGCGTGGGAATTCTGATATGCTCATATTCTTTGCTCAGATTTATGGCAGTCATAAGATAGAGCGGAATCAACATTCTCCAGCCCAGTATAATAAGCGGGTTCGGTCAATACATCCATATTATTATCTTGATTAAGGCATGCCATGGTCGCTACCTGGAGAAAGAGAAAAGAAAACACTTTAGCGTGCGCTCTTACAAGATTAGACTGGTTATTATCTTATCTAATCAGGATGGATCCTACTGTTTTTATCAAATCTTCCTTCAATCCCTAAAAGGTAAGATTAACCGGGATTAATTACACCCTACAAGTTCGCCAATCGGTCACCCAGGCAGGTATTGGTACTCTGAGGGAGTCTCCCCATACCTTCGCATGGAACTAATTAAATAATCTCGTTTCCGCAGGGGCATAACCCCGTTAACACTTTTCTTAGACACCTACTGGATTAGCTAATTGTAAAGTGCAAAACTCTCCCATGAGTAACATTTACTCGCAGTGGGTATCGGGATCCAACAATCTCTTAGAAGGTATGCAATCTCATTTCAAAATTCAACACTTGAAATTCCGAATATCTGTTTTTACCCCTAACGTTCTATGACCTTGACGGAGACCAACAAACCATAGGCCGCTAGTCAAGTTCAACCCGTTCATTTCATGATTGAATTAAACCCACCCGCACGATCCTTGACGGATGCCAACAAAGTCATATGACTACCCTAATCCAATCGCATCATATGCTGCAGATAAATACTAATTAGCTACCGCACACTACGCCTTGACGGAGGCTAAAAAACGTAGCACGAATACTAAATAGTCCTTATCTAAAATGATGGAGGGTTATGACAGGTTTTTAAGAAAACTTTTAGCTTAATGAACTTGATATCGTTGTAGAATCGAGTGATTTGAAAATGAGTGGTTTAAGCCCCTCTTTTAAAATCGAGTAGTTTTCAAAACAAACCGAGTGGGTTGTAGCATTTGCTAGTTTTGCTAAAGATGTCACTCCCAGTGAAGAGATCTAGGCTCTTTCCTCATCGAATGAGGTGTTGGATATTCATAAAGGAATACCGCTATGCAAAGCAAAAACTAGAGCTACCTTTTTGAAAAATTTAATTCTACAACATCTTTTAAGTTTCTTTTTTTTCAGTAATTTCATTAATGACGTCTCATCATTTGCATTTCCTAAATATCACAGAAGAAACAAAAATAGAACGTACGCTTATGCCATCCGCATTCATTACGGGGCCCCGTCATGCACCGTTAGGTTACTTAACTAACGGCAGAATGGGGGCAGGACTAGCGCGGGTGCAAAACATAAGCAACGTTTATTATATATATCATATATATAGCATTCATCTCACGCAGTTATATGATCACATCACATAACACAGACAGCAGAAAATAAACATATGAAATAAAAGATATACTAGGAGATCCGTGTTTTAAATTAAGCCAGTAATGAAAAACACGGATTCCACGGTCGTGATGAATAGCCAAACCCACATCCCTAGACCTCTACGATAGCAGCAAGTAACCCTGCCAATTCTAGAGTTTGGCGACCCAGTCTCGACTCCTCGAGATGGTCTTCCACTGGACTCTAGAACCCGGTTACTTGTGCTCCCCACCTTGGGTCTATCCTAATGCGGAAAAGTAAATAATATACATCAATGGTGACATCATCCTCAACCCGGAAATGTCCCAATAAAAGAATATTACATAATATTTTACATGAATGAAAATAGAAAAACTCTCATCTCATGCAAAAAAAACCGGCTATTCAGTCACGATGATCCAATATAACATATCACAAGCAACGCATAACATCACATGTCATCAACGTAAGTAAATATGCGTATCCCGAATGTCGTTGATGTATAGTAACGAGATCGGAGATACACCACATATTACACTTATGGTCCCAGAAAAGAAATGAAAAACTATAATAATTAGAATCCACACCAAACTTTAGACATCATAAACCCGGAATATCTTATATCTCGAATTTCATGCCTAACCCAATAAATCTTGCATTTAAGTCTCGAATTGAAAACACTTTTCAATAGTCAGTCGGGTAATTCAACAAGATTCCCAATATAATGATCAAATGCTCGTCGGGAACTTTAGTAGATTGTTGCACCACTGATACCGTCAACGAAGTGCACTTGGGCGGAACACCGCGGCCGCGAGCACCCGAGTGGATGCTTTTTGCAACGGGGTTCTTCTATAGTCACTTGGTCGGGGTTATGGGGCGTGGCTATCTAGTAGTGTTTTCCGGCGACTATTCGCGTACAATACGAGATTGCGACGGAGTTTTGATCCGAATCGAAACTCCGTGGCAATCGATCAAATAAGACTAAAATGCGAGATTTATAAAGTACAAACTAGTTTTCACAAAATTAATTATTGTAGATTCCAAATATTGTATCACATATCATATAAATCTAGACAATATTAAACATTTCGATCGATATCTCAAACACCCACAAATCACAGAGATCTCAACAACTTGAGCCTCACTAAAAATACCAAGAAAGTGCCAAATATCACTACGGAGCAGTACAAGAAAATGGAGTCTCACCAAACTTGCCACAGAACCGTGGCAAACCTTAGGTTTTTGTCACGGTTACGCGACCATTTACTTGAGTTGGGCCCTCGTATTTCTTGGGCTTCCATTAAATACCCTGCAAAATTTTTTGTATATCTTTAATCTGTAAAATATCAACTTTTGAAAAAATGGACAGAAACTTATAAAAAGCGGGTATTTGAACTTCGATCGAACACTTTAACATTCTCAAGACCATACCTAATGCACTAGCTTGGCTCTGATACCATGAAAGTGTGTCTTAGCACCTCTACTAGGTTTCCACATGCATCAAGTATGCAATTTTAAAAAATCTAGAGGTCTAAGCTACACTAACCTAGAATCGAACTAGAGAATTAGGGTTTGTAAGCATGCAAACAAGTTTTACACTAAGTGAATAAAGAATACAACCTTTGTAGACCGGTCCTTCACTTCTAAAACTCCAAGCAGTAGTCCCTTAGCTCCAAGTAGTGGTCCCTAGAACTCTTCTTAGGCTCCACTTGGTGAAAGGAACGAGTTTGTTTCACCGTCTTCGATTCGAGGCCGAAGATGATCCACCTTGAAGTTACTCTAACTCAAGCTACCTCTTCAATAATCAAGAATTAGTGAAGCAAACAACCTAATCTTATGGGCTGGATGAGAGTAGGTTGATGAAGTATGAATTTTGCTTACTTTAGGAATCTCTTTCTTTTTTTCTTTCTTCCACTCAAGAAAACGTAGAGAGCTCTTAAGAGAAGAAGATGAACTAGGGTGAGAAAAAAATATCTCAAGTGATCAAGAGAGAGAATGAACCATGGTTTAAAGATAAGAGTTGGGTGAGAAAATATTTTGAGTAAAACAAAATTAGTGGGATGAGTTATGGCTTCTACATGCTTCTACAAGTATCTAAGCCATGCTCATTTCTAACTAATTTTGATTTTTCTCTTAATAAATAATCACCTAATTATCTTTAGGTCATGGTGTGAGTCTCATACACCCATATTCTATGTATCATCTACCACGACACAATAATGTTTTATATATAAATAAATAAATATATATCATATATATATAACATTATATATAATCAAGAGAAGAAATTATTAGTGAGCAACAATATTAGTTAATATATAAATATATCAAATATAATATATATCAAATTATTAAATCAACACTTAATTCAATAATCCGGCTATATCATATATAACCGATGAATATCATTTATATGTATATCAAATTATTAAATCAACACTTGATTCAATAATCTGGTCATATCACATATAACCTATCATTGAATTAACACTTGATTCAACAATTCGGTTATATCACATATAACCTAACCGATATCCCATATCGCGAGATTGGAATACAGTATCACATACTCGTATTTAATCAAGCTCCTGCACATATCACCATATGTGCCCTACTTCGTTTCGCTTGAGCTAGGAAACCTCTGTATGGGACTCTAAAGACTCATCAATACGCCAGCAGTAGGTAATGATCGCATCAGTCACCCACAAACTGTCAGCGGTACTAGCTGTACGTAACGGCTACTCAGGTATTGAGTGAATAGAAGATAAACAAGCAAGCTTGTCCAAACTAGGGGTGTAAACGAGCCAAGCTTGAGAGAGCCAAGCTCGGCTCGAGTTCGGCTTAGTGTTCTTTTTGTCTGCCCAAGTCTGGCTCGAATCCGAATCGAGCTAGAGATGCTCTGCTCAAGTCCAGTTCGATTAAACATGCCCAGCTCGTGTTCGGTTCATTTGTGGCCCATTAACTAAACAAGCCGAGTTCACGAGCCGAGCTCAATTGAGCTCGTTTAGAGCTCGTTTGTGAGCTTGGCTCGTTTTCAGCTCATTTACTCATATTAATAGTATCTTCCAAGAAAAAAAACATAATTAACAATAATGCCTAAAACTCAGGGTTTTGAGATATGGAAAAATTAAAAAATATTAACATCTAGAGCATTGAATGGGTCTAAGTACTGGGTTTTATATTTATCTCAGTACACTTTATATACTGTCATTTAGTTGAATTAAGTGTTCTGAGAGTTGTATAGAATCTGCTATTTATTACATATTACTATTTTTTTTCAAACTGTGTAACCCAGACGAACCCGACTCAATACCGAACGAGCCTGGCTGAGCTCAAGTCCGGCTCATTTAATAAACGAGCCAAGCTTTCTGGCTCATGTCCGGCTCATTAATAAATGAACCGAATTTGAACGAGCTGATACCGAGCTGAACCTTAATCGAACCCGAGCTGGCTCGTTCAATTACCACCCCTAGTCCAAACTCCCGCAAAGCCTATAAGCAACTGATTGATCGTGAAAGAAAGTTTTTGTAGTTAACCGCAATTAATAACGGTGTCGCGTATAACTAGCCGAGATGAGTACGGGTCATTCGCAGGGATGCGTGAAAATTTCTAATCTTGCTTTAGACGAGTTGAAAAAAATAAAAAAGAGTGGAGAATAGATTTTGGATCTATGTTAAACACAGATGTAGAATATATATATATATATACAAAGAAGGCTTGTAGGGTTCATCGGATTTAGTAGCCATGGATGAATACAAAAGATGACTCCTTTTACCTTTTAATAGATTTAAAACTAGATCGATAGCGATGAATGCAGATTAGAGTTTTTGGAGGGAATAGGGTTCTCACTCTTAACCCTTAGCTTTTCACTGACCTCTATTCATGTCTAGCCTTTACCAAAACCATTGTTAATCTAGTCTCAAATCGCGGTCGTGATCATCAATGATTTGATAGCGCGCCCGATTAGAATGTTAACAATTGCTTTGCTAAAATTTATAAACTTTAGAAGGCGTAAAAGGAGTTAAGAAATTTTCATCATCTATTGATCTACCCTAATCCTACGAACTTTATCAAGCGGAGAATTACTCGCGCATGTTTTGAGAAGAAGAAGAAAGGATAGAGAAGGAGATCATATTGTAAAATGCTGAAAGTAAAATGCGATAAGAATAAAACAGCTACCTTTATTAATCAACTAGATCAATTACACTTTTTGTTCCTTTAGAAGGTTGAATACAAAACTCTAGTTTGCTTCTCGATCTCTCTTGAAAGAGGTAGATGAATAGCTGATTGATCAACCTAGATGCGTAGATCGTCTATGACCTCGTGATCTCTTCGGTTTGATGCCTTTCTAAGTGAAGCTCTCGATCTTATTTACAGTTATAGAAGACATAATGCATAGATGCCATATGTGAGGGTTTGTTGAGAAGATCGTACCCACAAAATCCCAAACCGTAATTCCCTATATCGGCCGCGGATCCGCCGTGTTTAGGGGGTATATGCCGCGGTTGGACGGTGGGTTAGTGGGAACAGTTGATGAAAATTCCTCTGTAGTATCATATTGACACATAGAGATTGTTGTGATATCTGGAATCTTCATATCTTCTCCGAATCTCTGGCTTTATTAATTTTGCGATTTTATTTAACTTTATCGGCAGATTTTTGATTCTAACATCTCGATATCCCGATCCCCTGACCTGAGATAAATCTGCACAATATCTCCAAGAATAATATTAGTAATATTTGTTAAATTAGAGATATTATTCTAACCATTTGTATGATATTATATCTTTTAAGAATTTTGATTAGAATATTTGATATGATATGCATATTTTAATTGCCAAAATATTATATGCATATATTTTCCTTCATAATATTAATTATAATATATAAACATATGATAATAGATATTTTACAGATAAACCCTTATATGTTTCATATTTATAATAAACACATTTAAATATTTAACAAAAGTAAGGAAAATGTTATATCAAAAGTGCGATATTTTCGACTGAACAAATACCCCCAAACTTAACTTTGATCGTCCTGAGCAAACTAGTTATTCAAGAGAGGGATAAAAAGAAAAAGAAAAAGCTAAGTAGCACACTTTTGTAGGCAACATGATTGCACTGAGCACGTGTAATAAGCCGTTAAACTTCTTGGTGTCCCTAGTAGGAAGAGTGTTGTCTCCTGAGAGTTTTCAGCGGATTACACTCACAAAATCCCATAATAAAAGAAAGAAGATGAAAGTTATAATAAGAACTATAAAAGAAAGAACTTGAAAATAAGAGTTTTAAACCACACCAGCTTTTCAGTTGCCATGATCCCTATCTTAATAGTCGTGAAAAGATATTAGAAATCACATCATCCCTTAATAAAATATCGTCTTTAGTCTTCCTCACTACATTTCTTCCAAACATCTATCATATACCCTTACGTGTGTGTAAAAAACATCTCTACACTTAGAGAAGCCAATTCAAACTATCATACTCTTGTCCATCATCCTTAGTACTTTTTAGTCGGTGAATATTTTAGATGAAATTGCTCACGCATCCTTCATGCGTACGTTAATACTTCTTGAGCTACTAACCGACCGATTACGAAATCTGCTCGCTTATTTAGGCATAATTCATCATCTTGCAACACCTAAGGCTTAGCAGTGACTCCCAAACCAGTTGGTCCAAGGCACTACGTGATAAAGCACCCTTGCTATATTTTTTTATGCCGCCTTAAGTAATTACAAAACCAGTGTTCATTTTTTTAATTTTTTTTATTTTTCATACTAAGGCTTTTAGTCAAGAGCATTTCAAGGTATACTCTACTATCTCAAGTTTCAAGATGTGTGTAAGTGCGTATAATAGGATATCAACGTTCAAATGTTTGGCCTCAAGAATAGAGACTATTTTTCAGACTTATTTTTATTCTCAGATTGGTAATTTCCTTCATCATACTAACCTTTGGAACAATGGCTCATAACTACTTATTACTAGTTTCGTTTAAGAAAATATCTAATTTTCTTGCTTTTCTCAAACTATTCCTATCTTTCATATGTAATTTTTCACTTTATAACTTTCATTATCAAATTTTTTTATAATGCTTAGTTCCAAAAGATAATTCAGTAAATACAACCCCCCAAACCTGTTTTCAGCATTGTCCTCACTGATATTGTTCTTTGAGTGCATAGACCTGTAGATATGGGAAGAGAAAATAATAGGGGTAAAATAATAGTTAAATGAAAACTACCCCTAAACTTCTACTTTGACACGCACGGATATTCAGTTAAGTCCTTTTTCACTCATCTCTATTCTTAAGACGAGACAATGTTACCGAAATATGGAGGTGAGGCAGAGGAAATTTAGTTATGATAAAGCGGCTCCTGTAAAAACAGGAGCTCCTCCGCTGGGTCAGCGGAAAAATATGGTTTTAATCTATGCCCATTTACTTTAAAAATAGAACCGTTTTTAATATTTTCAACTTCTACTGTCCCCTGCGGGTACACATACCGCACTACAAAAATTCCTTTCCAACGAGATTTTAGCTTATCCGGATGAAGATGGAGACGGGAATCGTAAAGAAGAACTTGTTGTCCCGGTGTGAAGGTTTTTCTAAAAAGATTTTTATCGTGGAACACTTTAGTCCGGTTCTTTACTATAACCGCATTATCGTAAGCTTCATCGCGGAGTTCGCTTAGCTCATTTAATTATAGTTTCCGATAGCTGCTGGCCTGATCAAAATCGAAGTTAAGCTCTTTAATAACCCACATTGCTTTATGTTCGATCTCGACAGGAAGGTGGAAAGCCTTCCCAAACACAAGTCGGTATGGAAATATACCAAGGTCGGTCTTATAAGCGGTACGAAATGCCCAAAGAGCATCCGCCAATTTGGTTGGCCAATCTTTACGGTTTGTTGAAACCGTCTTCTCCAAAAAAATTTTGATCTGTCTATTAGAAATCTTAGCTTGCCCACTCGTTTGGGGATGATAGGGTGTAGAAAGTTTGTGGTTGATTGAATATTTTCGCATCAAAGTCTCGAAAGACCGATTACAGAAATGCGTCGTTTGGGGATGATACCGTGTCGCTAATTATAACGCGAGGGTGTCCAAATCACGAAAAGATATTTTCTTTAAGGAACTTAATAGCAACCTTGTTGTCATTAGTGCGACACGGTATTGCTTCCACCCATTTAGAGACATAATCAACCGCAAGTAAGATATATAAATTCCCAAAAGAGTTGGGAAAAGGGCCCATAAAATCAATTCCCCAAACGTCAAATACCTCCACAATCAAGATAGGTTGGAGCGGCATTTCATTTCTTCGTGAAATCCGACCCATGTGTTGACACCGATGACAAGTTTTACAATGATCATATACATCTTTAAATAATGTTGGCCAATGAAAGCTATATTGCAAAACTTTCTCCGTCGTTTTACGTGGACCAAAGTGACCGCCACATGCCTGATCATGACAAAAGGACAATACACTCTTGAATTCATCATTAGGGACACATCTGCGAATGATTTGATCGGGACAATACTTAAACAAATAAGGTTCATCCCAGTAAAAGTGTTTTACTTAAGATAGAAATCGATGATTGTCTTGTTTTGACCAATCGCTGGGAATAAGTCATGTCATTAGATAATTCACAATATCCACGAACCAAGGTTCGTGGGATACAGTCAAGAGCTGTTCGTCAGGAAAGGAGTCGTTTATTGGTAAGGTCAACGTTGGTGAAGAAGAGATGCGTGAAAGATGGTCGGCTATTACATTTTCACATCCACTCTTGTCTTGTATGACAAGATCAAACTCTTGTAACAACATGATCCAACGTATAAGCCTGGCTTTAGCATCCTTCTTCGATAAAAGATGTTGTAGGACGGAATGATCGGTGTAAACTACTATAGGCGAGCCTATCAAGTAGGGCCTGAATTTTTTTAATGCAAACACAACTGCCAAGAGTTCTTTCTCGGTAGTTGTATAATTAATTTGGGCATCGTTCAAGGTCCTACTTGCATAGTAAATTACATGTGGCATTTTACTAATGTGTTGTCTTAAGACTGCACCAATAGCAAAATCTGATGCATCACACATAAGCTCGAAAAGGTGGTTCCAATCCGGAGATGACAGAACAGGGGATGTAGTGAGGAAACTTTTAAGTGATTCAAAAGCAGCTTCGCAATCCGAATCGAAGTGAAATATTTTATCCTTGGCCATAAAGGTCTAGCAATTTTGCTAAAGTCCTTAATGAATCTTATATAAAATCCTGCATGATCAAGCAAAGATCGTATATCTTTGACGTATTTAGGAGGAGAAAGGTTATGGATCACATCTATTTTAGCTCTGTCTACTTCAATACGTTTTCGTGAAATGATATGTCCAAGGACAATACCTTCTTGGACCATGAAATGGAATTTTTCTCAATTTAAAGTTAAGTTCTTATTCTTACAACGGATAAGAACCACGTCAAGATGACGTAGGCATTCCTCAAAGGAGTCCCCAAATATGGAGAAATCGTCCATAAATATCTCCAGAAAATTCTCGACCATGTTTGAGAATATCCCCATCATACACCGCTGAAATGTAGCGGGAGCGTTGCATAACCTAAAGGGCATGCGTCTATAAGCAAAAGTTCCGAAAGGACAAGTAAATATTGTTTTATCTTAATCTTTTTAGGCAATGGGACCTGGTTATAGCTAGAGTATCCATCCAAGAAGCAATAGTATTCATGTCCAGCTAATCATTCCAACATCTGGTCAATGAAAGGTAGAGGGAAGTGATCTTTCCTCGTTGCGGCATTGAGTTTCCTATAATCAATATATACGCGCCACCCAGTTTGGGTGCGTGTTTGGATCAACTCAATAGCCTCATTAGTTATGATCGTGATGCCAGACTTTTTAGGGACTACATGAATATGACTTACTCATTGGCTAGCAGATATTGGGTAAATTATACCGCTGTCTAGGCATTTGACGATTTCATTGTTTACCGCCTCCTTCATAACGGGATTTAACCGTATTTGTGGGTCTCAGGCTGGTTTGGCTTCATCCATCAAATGTATATGATGTTCAGCAATCAAGGGACTAATCCCTTTGATGTCCGCTATTGTCTAACCAAATACTTGCCGATTTGATCTCAAGACCGTCAAAAGAGCGTTCTCTTGCTCTAAAGCTAGAGAAGCGGATATGATCATAGACAAAAACTCATTCTCACCTAAATATGCATATTTAATATGAAAAGATAGCGGTTTGAGATATAGTGTCGACGGAGAGACGATAGAAGATGGGGTAAGGGAATGATACTCGGACTCCCTAAGAGGTTCACAACTTGCGTAGGATATTGACTCGGAAAGCCCTATTGACTTTTGCGACGAGTCAAAGGATTCAAATTCGGGGGTGGACTCATCAAAGCTGTCCTCCCTAGTATAATAATTTGCTAGATCAAACAATGATGCACTAGTGTCGTCGAGATCATTATAGCAATGTTCCACAACTTCGCAGTTGTCGGGAGCTATCTCGTTGACAGAACAGACATCGATTAGATGAGCAGAAGGTTCAGATGGTTGACTCCCTAACTTGTAAATATTAATCTCAATTGTTATCTTCCCGAAGGATAAGTTCATAGAACCATTACGACAATTAATTACAGCGTTGGAAGTTGCTAGAAAAGGCCCCTAGTATCACCGGGATTTGGTTTTGTGGGTTCGCCACAGGCTGTGTATTTAAAACAATAAAGTCTACAGGGAATATAAATTCCCCGACTTTGATTAACACGTCCTTTATCTCACCCCTAGGTTGGGTGATAGATCGACCTACCATTTAGAGAGTGCGATGTGCAGATTTCAACTCTCCAATACCTAGCTGCTCATAGACAAAATACGGGAGCAAGTTAACACTAGCGCCTAGGTCAAGTAGAGAACGATTGATACTTTTACCCATAATAGTTATAGATATTGTAGGACAACCGGGATCCTTACGTTTCTTAGGCAATTGTTGGGTAAAAGCCGTGCTCACTTGCTCGTTAAGATCTTTTTTGGCACTTGAGTTTTTCTCTTCCTAGTGCACAAGTCCTTAAGGATTTTTGCATAATACGGAACTTATTGAATATCATCTAGGAGAGGAATATTTATATTAACTTACTTAAACATTTCCACAATTTTCTCTATTTGTGCATTAGGTTTGTTAGGCCTCAACCTGTTGTGAAAAGGAGCTTTATCAATAAGGGTTGGGGTCCAACATTGGAGAAGAAGTTTGTGGGGATGGAACCGATCCCAGGTTTGGAGTTGCAATCGTTTTAGGTTGACTCAAGAGAATGGGCGGAGGGTTTGAGCCTAGTGGAAAATGGAAAATAGGCTCAGAAGAAAATGGTAGGCTAGACGAATTATGGTTAGAAGAAGAAGCCGGGGTTTATCTGATTCAACATCATCAACCTGTTCACCGACTTGATTGTTCGGCACTCTTCCCGATCTCAACATGGTTATGGCACTCATATTATGACTTTTTGAGTAGCCCGAACTCGGTAGAGGTTGAGATGGAAGTTTTCCTTTCTCTCTCTCACTCATCGCAACATTCAACTGTGCAAGTTGTGCTTCTATCGATTTTATGCTTTCACCGTGGGAAGCGGTGTGCTGCACTAATATTTGGAGAGAATATGTTAAATTAGCTGTCGTTTGCGTAGAATGTTTAATAAACGTTTCCAAGCTACGTTCAAGTGCAGAGGATTTTTCGGTACCGGCCGTTGGGAAAGAATTATTATAAAATGTAGAGTTATTGGCCGGATTTTGAAAAGTTTGCGGTTGAAAGGGGTGCTGACTCTGTTGTGGTGGTTGCTGCTGCTGTGGAGGAGGCCTTTGATAGTTATTTTGGCTTGGGAACGTATTTTGATTTTGAGTTTGGTTTTGCTTCCAAGCAAAATTAGGATGATTCCTCCTTCTCTGATTGTATGCGGAAGAATAAGGATCGTTTCTAGGTCGTAGCTGAAAAGCAGCATTAGTTTGTTCTTGACCTTGAAGCAGTGGACTTAAAAGGCATTCTTCCGTCAGATGTGATGGGCCGGAACAACAACCACACACGGTTTTGGGGAGCGTAATCTGGTTTAGGGAGGAAAATGAGAATTTGTTTTAGATAGCGTCGAGTTTATTTTGTATCGCGGCCATTTCGTCTTTTACTGCGATAGAAACGTCGAGCTGATGGATACCTCCCCTAGACGATGTTAGTCTGACACTTTCCCTCTGCAAAGTTTGTTCAGCGAGATCTTCCAGGAATTGCCAAGCTTTCCCATCGTCTTTAGACATGAAATGGCATTGACAAATGGTTTCAATCATCTTCTTTGTCGCTGGATTAACACCCTCATATATAATTCGGCACAGATCCCATCTATTGATTCTGTGATGAGGACATTGGACAAGCAGATCTTTAAACCGTTCAAAGCATTTCGAAAATGGTTCGTTGGGAAGCTGGGTAAACTGGTTGATCTCGCTCCGAACACGGGTAGTCTTATGATTGGGATAAAATTTCTTAAGGAATGCTATAACGAATTCATCCCAATTGGAAATAGAGTGTGTAGCAGTGTTATAAAGCCATTTTTCTGCTAGATCGCACAAAGTAAAAGGGAGAAAACGTAGTCTCATAATATCTACTGAAAGTTGTGAAGTGCTCATCATTGCGCATATATTTTTGAATTTGGTAATAAAAACGTATGTGTTTTCATACTCAAGCCCATGAAATTTGGGCAAAAGGTTAATGAAGTGGGCTTTAATTTCAAATTATCTCCATTGGCTGGTGGAAGGGATAGACAAATAGGAAGGGGGCCGTATATCGGGTAGCATCTCTCTTGGAGAGAGATGCGCGGTGAGTTCTGCGCACCTGCGGGTGGTGGCAGAGGTGTGTTGGTAAAATCTGATGGAGAACCGTCCATCTCGGATGTGGTGGGTGGAAGGGAAAAAGAAGATGAAGAAGTACCGACTTCGGAGTCGATAGCAGAAACGCGGACAAGACGGGCACTAGAATCCCATGTCCAGCCGAGCATGCACTAAACGTGTTTAGCGCAAGTGGCAACTATTAGTTATATGTATGCCCTAAAGGCCATTACTGTACATACGATGTATATTGTAGTGGATGCTTGGACATATATAGGAAGGACTTTCTTGCTCGACATGATAGTATGCTATCAGGTTGCTGTTTATCTTAACATGTACACTAATTGTCTCTATGTTACATGTTGATAAAGCCCTTAGAATGAGTACTTGACTACCAGAATTATGATGCAGATAATACTAGTGGGGACAGTGTAGTCGGTAAGTACATCCTTTAAATGTTCCTAGTCAGTGGAGACTGGGTACACTGGACGGACTCGTCGAGAACTCCCAGATGGTATTATACCTAACGTCAGATGGCAGTTCTCTGGTGACACTGGTACATGTTAGTCTGTAGACCCGAGATCGTCATAGAGACTTGTGTGATTCCCACTGTGCTTTGATTTCCACCTTACCACGTTCAAGAGAACGTGCAAAACGGTAGCTTTTGGGTATAGTCTCGAGTCACATGGAGGCAATGAGCGATAGGAAGGGTTTCGTCTCTCCCGGTATTGGGGGTTGATGTTGCGCTGTGCTCGATTGGCTATAACAAGAAGTCCCTAGCCAGGGCTGCTTCAGAGATATACTGGTAAGTGTTATCAGTAGTTTCTTGACCCGTTATGAGCCTCATATCGGCACGACTTATCGAGTTACTGGGGTCTGACGTTTACGTTTACCATCCCTAGACGAGATATGCGACATATTAGACGAAGAGACCGGACTGTACGGTAGTGTTACTGATTGGATTCGCAGGAGCGTGAACAGGCTTGCTTGTTGATCTTCTGATCGCTCAATACCCGTGTGGCCGTTACGTTTGGCAGACCGCTTGCGGCTTATGGGTGTTTGATATGATCATCATCTACTACCGGCGTATTGACGAGTCTTTAGAATCCTACACAGAGATTTCCTGGCTCAAGCGAAACGGAGTAGGAGCACATATGGGATATGTGCGGGACCGAGATTAATACGATATGTGATACCGTATTCTATTTTTGCGATATGTCATATCGGTCGGTTATATATGATATAGCCGGGTTATCGGATCAAGTGTTGATTCGATAAGTTGTTACATTTGATATTAGTCGGTTATATGTGATATAGCCGGATTATTAAATCAAGTGTTGATTTAATGATTTAATGTATAATTATATATTTGATATATTAAATTATATTAACTAATATTAATTCACTTAAGATTTCTTTTCTCGCTTGGTTTGTGCACGTTGTATATATATGATATATGTAAGAGTACATTATTTTGTGTCATGCTGATGATACATGGACATGGGTGTGTGTATGACTTACACCATGCTAGGGATTATCTAGGGTTTTATTTATTTAAAGTTATTCTAAAATTAGTTGGATTTTGTCATGACACAAAGCTTGTAGAAGCTTATGGATGCTTTGACTTAATCTTCTATTTTTGTTTAGCTTAAGATATTTATAAACTCAACCATCATGGCTAGCCATTGTTAACTCTTTACAAGGGTTAGTGTGTGTCATATACTCACCATGGTTTATTTTCTCACCTCATGAGTTCATTCTCTCTTACTCATTATTCATCTTCTTCTTCATTGAGAAAAGCTTGCTAGCTTTTTGATAAGTGAGAAAATAATGTGAGAAAATGATTTCTAAAGTGAACAAAATTCCTACTTCATCCTCCTCTACTACTTGCCATTTAGTATAGGGTGTTTGCTTCACTAATTCTACATTTAGTGAAGGGATAGCTTGGGTTAGTGTCTCCTCGACGTAGATCATTTTCGGTCTCGAAGACTTTGAAGAAAGCTTGTTTTATTCTTCTTGTGGAGCATCTCTAGAGCCCGGAGTTCATGATCGCAGTGAAGGGACAACTACAAGGAGCTAATGAAGTGAAGGACCGGTCTATAAAGGTTGTATATCTTGTTCACTTCTTATGCAAAGTTGTTTGCTTTTCGATTCGTCACTTTTTCAAGTAAACGATTCTATGTTAGGATTAGCTAGAACGGCTAAAATTTTAATATGGCATGAAAGATACCTCCCGAAACCTTGCTGCCGTGCTAGGTAACCCTTCAGTGGTATCAGAGCCATGATAGAAAATTAGACGGATTTTGTTAAGATTACGAAACCGAAATACTCCGAAAATTGAATCACGGAAACTCACTTTCTGTCGATTTTAAAAGGTCCTATAAATTTTTTTTAGACAAGTGCAGAATTTTGTATGTGATGTATCATGAACACATAAGAAAATTGAGCCCCTCACCTCGGAAAATGGCCGGCCACATGCACACAAAGTCCGGCCTGCTCGGCCACTTAGTGCATTCTGGGGTTGAATTTTTTTTGTGTTCCAGAGACTGGGTTTTGGTATTTCAGATGTTATTTGTTTTTGCTAAGTTTGCATGTGATGTGACCTTACACTATAAGCAATTAGGAGTGTTTCGTATTCGTAGTTTTAACATTGTTTCGGCTAGTCGCATGTTGTCTAGGCGAAATTAAAAAGTTCGATCGAACGTCAAAAACCTATTTTTCCAAGTTTAACGTATTCGGAAAAACATGCAAGTAATTCTGTGGACCCTCTAGAAGAATGAAACTCTAACTCGACTTTTTGGATCGCGGAACCGCGGTCATACCCTAGGGTTTGCCGCAGTTCCGTGGCGACATGAGTGAGGCTTGGGTTTGCCCTTCTACGGCTAGTGCATAGGTACTATGGCATATTCTGGGTATTATTAAACTGAGCTCAAGTGTTGAGCTCTCGGAGAATTGTGGGACTTTGATGATTCGATCGAAAAGTTTAACGCCGTCCGGGTATCATGTGATGGGATACAATACTTGGAATCAAAACTAATTTGAATTTTGTAAATCTAGCAATTTAGTCTCAATTGATCAGTTGCGACGGGATTTTGATGTGATCAAAAGTCCGTCGCAATCACGTAGCGTACGCGGATACTCGCCGGATAACCTTATTAGATAGCTATGCCCCATAGCCCCGACCAAGTGACTGTAGGAGAACCCCGTCGCCAAAAGCATCCGTTCGGGTGCTTGCGGCAGCGGTGTTCCGCCTTAGTGCACTTCGTCGACGGCATCGGGGGGTGCGGCCGTCTGCTAAAGTTTCCGACGAGCATTCGATCTGGTTATCGGGAATCTTGTTGAATAACCCGACAAGTTATTGGAAAGTGTTTTCAATATCGAGACTAAAATGCGGGGTTATAATTGTTAGGCATGTAATGTCTAAGGAATTCATTTGGTTAGGCATGGAATCTAATATATGTGATACATTGGGTTAATGATGTCTAAGGTGGTTGCGGATTCCAATTGTTGTAGTTTTTTACTTTCTTTTCTGCGACCGTAAGTGTAATATGTGGAGTATCGCCTGTTTCATTGCTATATGTCAACGACAATTGGGATACGCATATTTACTTATGTTGATGACATGTAATGTTATGTGTTGCTGTGATATGTTATATTGGATCGTCGTGTTTTGAATAGCCGGGGGTTTTATGTGAGATGAGAGTTTTTCATTTTCATTCATGTAAAATTTATTTTATATAATATTCTTTTATCGGGGCACTTCCGGGTTGAGGATGATGTCACCATTGTATATTATTTACTTTTCCGCATTAGGATAGACCCAAGGCGGGGAGCACAAGTGACCGATTTCTAGGGTACAGTGGGAGACCATCTCGTAGAGTCGAGACCGGGTCTCCTAACTCTAGAATTGGTAGGGTTGCTTGCTACTCTCGTAGGGGTCTAGGGATGTGGGTTTGTCTATTCATCGCGACCGTGGAATCCGTGTCTTCTACTGGCTTGATATAAAACACGGAAATCCTAGTATATCCAATATTTCATATGTTATCTTCTGCTGCTCTGTGATGTGATCACTTTGATATATTCAGACGAATGCCTATATTATATATATATATGATATATTGTTGCTTTCGTTTCATATATGATGCTTAGAAAGCATATTATGATGGGACTTCATTAATGAGATTAATGAAATAAAAGAAACCTAAAAGATGTTGTAGAAACTTATTTCAAAAACAGGTAGCTCTAGTTGTTGCTTTGCATAGCGGTATTTCTTGTAGAATATCCAGCACCTTATTCGATAAGGAAAGAGTCGAGATCCTTTCACCGGGAGTGACCTCTTTAGCGAAACTAGCAGATGCTACAACCCACTCGGTTTGTCTTTTGATTGCTTCTATAGTTTTTTCTTTGCATAGTAGTATTTGTGAAATATTCTGCACCTTATTTGATAAGGAAAGAGCCGAGATCTCTTCACCAGGAGTGACCTCTTTAGCAAAAGTAGTAAAAGCCTCAAAAACACACCTTTACAAAATCACTCGATTCAACAACGATATCAAATTCATTACACAAAAGGTTTTCTTAAAAACCTATCGTAGCCCTCCGTCATTTCAGATAAGTACTTCATAGTATTCGTACTACGTTTGTTGGCCTTCATCAAGGCGTAGTGTGCGGTAGCTATTTATGCTTATATGTTTAAGCATATGATGCGATTGGATTAGGGTAGTCGTACGACTTTGTTGGCCTTCGTCAAGGGTTGTGCGGGTGGGTTTAATTTAATAATGAAATGTACGGGTTGAACTTGACTAGCGGCCTATGCTTTGTTGGCCTTCGTCAAGGTCATAGGAAGATAGGGGCAAAATATTATCGGGAATTTTAAGTATTGAAATTCGCAATGAGATTGCATACCTTCTATGACATAGTTGGATCTCGATACCCACTGCGAGTAAGAGTTAGTCCTGGGAGAGTTTTACACATTACAATTAGCCAATCAAGTAGGTGTCTAGAAAGGTGTTAACGGGGTTACGCCCCTGGGAAAACAAGGTTTATTTTAATTAGGTCCGTGCGAAAGCACGAGGAACCTCCCTCAAAGTACCGGCACTGGCCTGGCTGAAAGATTGGCGAACTTGTAGGGTGTAATTAATCCCGGCTAGTCTTTCCTTATAGGGTTTGAAGCAAAATTTGATTAAAACAGTGGAAGTCATCCTGATTAGATAAAATAATAACTAATCTAATCTTGCAAGAGCATACACTGAGTGTTTTCTTCTCTCTCTCTCCAGGTAGCGACCATGTCACGTCTTAATCAAGATAATAATATGGATGTATTGACCGAACCCGCTTGTTATACTGGGCTGGGGAACGTTAGTCCTGCTCCAACTTATAATTGTTATAAGACCGAGCAGGAAATAGGGGATTACCAGGATTCCCGTGCCGCCCAAACGAGAAAAGTGCATGACGATGCATCTTCTTCGGGTATGTTCATTACCGAGAACTGTTTCTCAGTATTCTCTACGTCCTGGGTATGAGATACAGGATCAGGATCCCATATATGTAATCTGTTACATGGGCTGCAGATAGGTAGAGAACTGGAAATGGGTGATAAGTTTTAAGAGTTGGAAACGGTGCAAGTATTGCAGCCAAGTTTGTTGGCAGTTATCACCCTGTATTACCAAATACATTGATTCTGAACGAATGTTATTAGATACCGAACCTGATATACAATATCATATCAGTCTCTTTATTTAGTAAAGAATGATATAATTTTGTATTGTTGGATAATGTTTTGAACATTTCCTATATCAAGAGTTGATCGGTTCAGGCATGTTATCTAAAAGCATATACGTTCTAAATCAAACCACAGTTATTAACGTATAGAACACACACAAGAGGAAGAGTTCAGAAATGAACGAAATCTTCTTGAGGCATTGTAGACTAGGTCATATCAATGCGACCCGACTAGCCAAGTTACATAAAGATGCATATTTAAATCAGTTTGGTTTTACATCTTGTAAAACTTGCCAGTAATGTCACAAAGATAAGATGACCATAGCTCCGTTTATTGGAAACAGAGAAAGAGTTAGTGAACTCTTGGGATTGATACATGTTGATGTATGTAAGCCCCCTGTCTACAAATGCCAGGACTGGTTCTTTATACTTCATTACATTCATTGATGATCTCTCAAGATTCGCACATGTGTTCCTGTTGAAACACAAGTCTGAAGCTTTTAAGAAATTCAAAGAATATAAGTTAGAAGTAGAGAACCAAAACGGGTATAAGTATTATGTCCTTTGATGAGATCAGGGAGGAGGATACTTGAGCACGGAATTCCTGGACTATTCTAAAGGAGAATAAGATTCTCTCTCAGCATTACTCCTCCGTATACACCACAACACGTAGGTGTATCGGGGCGGAGCAATCGCACCCTATTAGATATGGTGTGCTCTATGATGAGTATTACTGAGTTGCCTATTTAATTTTGGGAGTTATGCGCTTGAGAAGCTGCACACCTATTGAATAGGGTTCCAACCAAATCAGGTGCCTACCACTCCGTATATAATATAGTATGGGAAGAGCCCATCTCTTAAGAAAGTTAAGATTTGGGGTTGTCCGGCCTATGTCAAAAGCAAAATCCGGACAAGTTCGAGGCAAGGTCAGTTCTGTGGAAGTTTGTTGGATATCCCAAACATTAGCGAGGGAATATCTTCTACCACACTGAGGAGCAAAAGGTGTTTTGTTTCTCAGCATACCACCTATTTAGAAAAGGAATTTCTTGTGAAGAAATTAGTGGTCATGAGGTAGAACTTGAAGAAGTTCCAGCTATACAAACTGCAGCTGATGATTTGGTAGAACCGGAGGATTCAATAGCTTCCAATGAACCTCAGCCTCTCGCCGATCTAGTAGGGTTCCTCATCCGCCTGAGAGATACTTCGGTTTTCTCAATAACAGTGGGAGAGAGGATTGCATCATGAGATGATGACCTAACTAGTTTCGAGCAGGCCATCAAGAGTGGGGACTCTGTAAGAATGGCTGGATGCTAAGCGATCTGAGATGGAATCTATATACACCAACAAAGTATGAACTTTGGTTGCTTTATCTGAAGGGTTAAATCCCTATCAGGAGCAAGTATATCTTGAGAAGATTACTTGGTGTACATGGAAAGGTTGAGACTTTCAAAACTAAGACTTGTTGCAAAAGGTTCTTGTCATCGACCAACTGTGGATAATGATGAAACCTTTTCTAGTGCCTATGCTTAAGTCCATCCGGATCCTGGTTGCCATTGCTACATACCATGACTACGATATCTGGCGGTTGGGTGTCATGACTGCTTTTCTAAATAGTGATTTAGAAGAGAACGTCTATAAGTACACAGCTAGAGGGCTTCGTAGACAGTGAGAGCAATGGAAACGTGTGCAAGTTGCTTTACAGGTTAAAGCAGACATCGCAGAGTTGGAACATCTGTTTTGATATGGTAGTTAAAGCGTTTGACTTCATCAAAATAATAGGTGAACCTTGTATATATAAAAAGGTAGTAGGGAGTATGGTGGTGATCCTCGTATCGTACGCGGATGACATACTCTTGATAGGAAAGGTGTTTCTTATGCTACACTCGGTCAATCTCCTCTTATCACAAGGATTCTCTATATAGGATCAAGGTGATACCTCCTAAATCCTGGGTTTTGGATCTATGAGATAGATTTAAGTGGATGTTAGGATTCTCACTATGTGTAGTGAGATGGTATCAATTGATCCTGGGGAGAATCACTGGATAGCTTCCAGGGTGATAAAATCGACTGAATGTCAGTCACAGGCATTGTCTTTACCCTCGATGGAGGGACGGTATGTTGGAAGAGTTCCAAGCTAGATACCGTGACAAACTAGACGATAAAGGCCGGATACATCACTACCAACGATGCTACCAAAGAGGCGGTCTGGATGTATAAAAGTTCATGAGATGAACTTCGTTACTACCATTGTGTGATAATGGAGTTGTGGCTTAGGCCTAGGAACCCCCATCCCATCAGTGATCCAGACATATTCTTAGGAAGTATCACCTGATCATGGAGATGGATGATCTGCAGGGAGATCGAGATTAGGAGAGTAGACACAGAGGTCAACACGGCGGATCCACTCACAAATGCCTTTTCCCAAAAGAGACTTTTATGGGATGGTTGTGTATGAGATACTACAACCACTGCTGATTGTTGGGTATTGGATACTACGATAAATGGCCCTAGTGCAAGTGGGAGATTGTTAGTTATATGTATGCCCTAGAGGCCATTACTGTACATACGATGTATATTGTAGTGGATGCTTGGACATATATAGGGAGGACTTTCTTGCTCGACATGATAGTATGCGATCAGGTTGCTCTATATCTTAACATGTACACTGATTGTCTCTATGTTACATGTCGATAAAGCCCTTAGGATGAGTACTTGACTACCAGGATTATGATGCAGATCATACTAGTGGGGACAGTGTAGTCGATAAGTACATCCTTCAAATGTTCCTAGTCGTGGGTGTATCGAGACAGGGCATCGATATACCAGAGTAAACTAGCGTATAGCTTCTCGACCCATGTAGATGGGCGATGGATGATCCCATATCCATTTGTGTTTGACATCAGAGATAGTATACAGGTGCTCAGTGGAGATTGGGTACACCGGACGGACTCACCGAGAACTCCCAGATGGTATTATACCTAACGTCAGATGGCAGTTCTCTGGTGACACTGGTACAGGTTAGTCTGTAGACCCGAGATCGTCATAGAGTCTTGTATGATTCCCACTGTGCTTTGATTTCCACCTTACCACGTTCAAGAGAACATGCAAAACGGTGGCTTTTGGGTACAGTCCCGAGTCACATGGAGGCAATGAGCGATAGGAGGGGTTTCGTCTCTCCCGGTATTGGAGGTTGATGTTGCGCTGTGCTCGATTGGCTTTGTAACAACTCCATTTTTAAAGTACAAAGAATTGATTTTAAAATTCAATGTATACTTGGAGTATTTATTACAGCTGATATCACCTTAAGTATCTATTTTCCTACAATAATTATAAGAAGGAGCTTGTAGCTCATTGGTAATACCTTGCACTGCTGAACCAAGCCACCAGAGTTCGAATCCCATGCCCCACATTATTTTTATATTGTTTTGTTTTAATTTTTTTGGAAAGTCAACAGTCAAACAGCCATAACTCTCAAAATTTATACTGCACATAAAAAGTTAAATATACCAAAATTCCCCCCATGTGAAACCCCACCCAACGAGCCCCCGACTCGGCCGAGTCGTCAACACGGAATTTCTCTGTGTTGACCTGGTCATACCCCCTGCATACTCTAAAATTTTTGATCGGTTACCGGATTCACAATAAACCTCTTTTACTCCCAAATTTAATGATATTTTAATGAATTTTTATATATTTTTATATTTTTTTTAATTAAAACCCTAACCCTAGCCTAGCCCTATATAAACACCTCTACCCTCTACCATTTCACCCTACATTCCTAAGTCCACTCTCTAAAAATTTCAAGAGAACTCGGTACGTTAGAAAAAGAGCTAAAGGCGAAGCGCTGCCGAAATCGACGACGAATTCCGGCGATCATATTAGGACCCTTCGCGACGTTTCGACGCCCGACAACCCACTACCTTCCTAGCACTCTCTAACGTGTCCAAACCCGTAAGTCCCCCTCTTTCTATCTTTCTTTTCTTTTAAGAAAAATACGACTTTGTAAAACCCGACAGAAATTGGAACAAACCGATTTCCGATTTGGTTTTCTCTTAAAACTCACTTGTCACAAATTACATAATGCTTAAACATATTCATGTTGACTGTTAATCACTTAAAAATCAATTTGGATAAAGTTTTTCACATGAAATGATAACGTTTTCATTTATCGTATTTCTTTCACTTAAATACCACAATGTTTAGTTACCACATTTAACCCTTAACAATTGCTATACCTTAACGTAAATCACGAGGTAATGACCTACCTCCACACACACGCAATTACAACCCTAACTGATATCATCAAAACTTAAAATACGATAATACAAGACTTTGCATTAAAATACCATTTTCTTTATAAACCATTTCTAAAAGTTCTAAGTTGTTTACAATTTTAAAACAAAATCTTTTAATAGGAAAATACGATATGTCATGGACATCGATCGTTTATCTAAACTGACTTTGTGGTGTCTAGGCTAGGCAAGTGAGCTTGGGTAACTTTAAAAGGCCCACCTCACGATTCGTGAGCGGATCCCTCCCTCCTCACTTGTACTTACCTGGCCGCAATTGACGGTGAAGAGGAGATTTGAGGCTTCTAATGACTTATCGTTTAGACCTTTAGTAATAGACTAGTTGACTTAGGAAATCCTAGAAACTAAAATACGGAAATTTATACCCTTTTACAAATAAATACCTTATTTTTATAAAACCGTTTTCTAAATGATTAGTATTTATAAAATCTTTGCAAAGCGCCACTACAACCCATATTTGGGGAACTCGTTAGGGATTGTACGGTTTATCGTGCACCCTCGGGCTTAGTAGTGCGAGATTTAGACCTCCGCAAGGAGCATTCGGTCTCGAAAGGTTTAAAATACGACATTTAAGAAAAATGAGATTTTTGGAAAATAAAATATTTATTTAAAATTATTCTTGTATCAACATATATAAAATTATCATTTAAACACCTATTTTATTATAAAATAAAGTTTCCACCTTTTCCTAAAAAAAAAAATTACAAGATTAAGAGTTACATTAAAATACCATGAATTTTCAAATAAATCAATGTTATAATTTAATACTTTTATTAGGATATAATCACTAGAATAACACAAATAAAATTTACATTCATTATAACAATAAAGACGAATAATAAATACTTGGGGTGTATCTTGAAAACTATATAAAAGCACTTTTTACATAAAACCCCCTCAAGTTTTATAAATTACAATAAGGACCCTAACAATTATAGAACTTCAAAATTACTTTTCTTTTAGTTTGACTCGGGTTTGAGTCTGACTATTTCTGACTTGAATATGATTCAAGTCAATCTATATTCCTTAATATTCCAACTTAATATAAATACATGAATCCCAGAATCCAGTTAACAATCTATACAACTTGACTGAATCAAACCATGGATATACATCCATTATTCCGTTATTCCATTTACCTGATTATGCAGTTACAACATGTTTACTGATATCATGGTTTTGGTCGGTCATCCAACTTACACAATACAATATAACAATACTGTCAAAACACTACGGGGTTTAAGGGGTAGATTGGTACGGAAGGTGTTAAAGGTGGCACGAGATGGTCAGATTAAGACACCTAACCTATATTCCGTTGCTGTTGTACCGTGGCTTAACGGTTCCTTGTACTTTCCGTTTGCCCTGGTCTCTAACATATAGAGACCCCTCTCGTATACACTGGCATCCTTCTGTACCAAGCTACAAACAACAGCGTTAACACAATATTTCATAATATTCTACAACATGATACTTTAGCAAATTACTCTTATTCTTATTTATATATTTGGGACTTACCGAGCGACCTGTTCGCTGACGACATTCTATTTCTTTCTTCTTTGAATGTCGTCAGGTGCTTTGGACCCAGCAGAGACCGAGCCCACCGGTGAAGACTTGGAGCATTTCCACGAAGACCCCGAGCTCTAGATATTGTACCTTGTTCTATTCAGTATTTTCATTTCCTGTTATGCCACTGTTTAGGCATCGCTTTTCATTTCAGTTGTATTTACTTTTCATGCATTGTACAAAAGAATGTTATTAATAAAGTTGCTGTTATTTCTATATTTCCTGTCTCTTGTGATATACTTTTATATTGCTTAGATACGCTTAGCGTATGTACTTCTAAGTATATACGTAGCGGACCTCGTCGCGTCCACTTCACCGTACACCGGGAAGCGGGGCGTGACAGGCTTGGCCAGGGCTGCTTCAGAGATATATTGGTAAGTATTATCAGTAGTTTCTCGACCCGTTATAAGCCTCATATCGGCATGACTTATCGAGTTACTGGGGTTTGACGTTTACCATCCATAGACGAGATATGCGACATATCAGACGAAGAGACCGGACTGTACGGTAATGTTACTGATTGGATTCACAGGAGTGTGAACAGGCTTGCTTGTTGATCTTCTGATCGCTCAATACCCGGATGGCCGTTACGTTTGGCAGACCGCTTGCGGCTTATGGGTGTTTGATATGACCATCACCTACTGTCGGTGTATTGACGAGTCTTTAGAGTCCTACACAGAGGTTTCCTGGCTCAAGCGAAACGGAGTAGGAGCACATATGGGATATGTGCGGGACCAAGATTAATACGATATGTGATACCGTATTCTATTCTTGCGATATGTGATATCGGTTGGTTATATATGATATAGCCGGGTTATCGGATCAAGTGTTGATTCGATAAGTCGTTGCATTTGATATTAGTCGGTTATATGTGATATAGTCGGATTATTAAATCAAGTGTTGATTTAATGATTTAATGTATAATTATATATTTGATATATTAAATTACATTAACTAATATTAATTCACTTAAGATTTCTTTTCTTACTTGGATTGTGCACATTGTATATATGTGATATATGCAAGTGTACATTATTTTGTGTCATGCTTGATGATACATAGACATGGGTGTGTGTATGACTTACACCATGCTAGAGATTATCTAGGGTTTTATTTATTTAAAGTTATTCTAAAATTAGTTGTACTTTGTCATGACACAAAGCTTGTAGAAGTTTATGGATGCTTTGACTTAGTCTTCTATTTTTGTTTAGCTTAAGATATTTATAAACCCAACCATCATAGCTAGCCACGATTAACTCTCTACAAGGGTTAGTGTGTGTCATATACTCACCATGGTATATTTTCTCATCTCATGAATTCACTCTCTCTTGCTCATTATTTATCTTCTTCATTGAGAAAAGCTTGCTAGCTTTTAGATAGGTGAGAAAATAATGTGAGAAAATGATTTCTAAAGTGAACAAAATTCCTATTTCATCATCCTCTACTACTTGCCATTTAGTATAAGGTGTTTTCTTCACTAATTCTACATTTAGTGAAGGGGTATCTTGGGTTAGTGTCTCCTCGACGTAGATCATCTCCGGCCTCGAAGACTTTGAAACAAGCTTGTTCTATTCTTCTTATGGAGCCTCTCTAGAGCCCGGAGTTCATGATCGCAGCGAATGGACGACTACACGGAGCTAATGAAGTGAAGGACCGGTCTACAAAGGTTCTATATTTTTTCACTTCTTATGCAAACTTGTTTGCTTTTCGATTCGTCGCTTTTTCAAGTAAACGATTGTATATTAGGGTTAGCTAGAACGACTAAAATTTTAATATGGCATGAAAGATGCCTCCCGAAATCTTGCTGCCATGCTAGGCAACCCTTCAGCAACGTGTGTGAATGATTTTAAAATGGTTTGTTTTGAAAAGTGTCGGACATGAGACAAATCACACAAAAATGCACAATCAACCCTAAAACTAAGGCCCCCAGGTCAAGCCACTAGACCGCTCCTAGACTTCCAAAGGAAAAGCCGCAGGATCAATCCTCTACCACCTCTTTATCACTCTTGTTGTCAGGTAAGTGCCAGGTAAGTGGGAGGTATCCGCTATACGAATCACCAAAAATAGCGGGCCTAATTAAGTAACCACTTGCCTTAGTTACGCTTGCCTAGACACCACAAAAGAAATAGGGATAAGCGATAGATTACCCACAACCCTCCTATGTCCTAATTGAGCGCGACGGTCCATATAGTCTTAGTCTAGATATTTTTTTAATTAATGTAGGATGATGCGGATGCTTGTTTTATGATTTGTGAGTCCTAGGAAGGGTGATGAAAATCACCTAATCTGAATTTTCGTCTTTGCCCCTTAATGTACGGTTAAAAATATGCAAAAACAAACCAATAACAAAACACGCAAAAGATTTTTGAGCGGCGATATTTTGCAAAGAATCC
The DNA here is from genome assembly GCA_030015575.1 of Agapanthus africanus. Lineage (NCBI taxonomy): Eukaryota > Viridiplantae > Streptophyta > Magnoliopsida > Asparagales > Amaryllidaceae > Agapanthus > Agapanthus africanus. Next base: position 574,254,325 of record JASDDO010000016.1, read on the forward strand.
TGCAGAAAAATCAAATTATTGGATCTTAGAGAAGAGAGAAAGATATGAAGAAGATACCAGAGAAATTTGGGACACAACTCCCCAAGTCCGCCGCGGTTCCGCTTCAGAATACGCCTTATTGCCGCTGTTCCGCCGCTTGTTTAAGGGATCTTCTGTTAAGTTTTTTGACAGTGCCCCTCTATACTCCTCTGGTCTTTGATGATAGTTCTGTATCTCTATTTTCTCATTCCAGTTGCTCTAGATTTCTTGCGAAAATCCGCACAATAATCGTTAAATATGCAAGTTGCGGTTTTGGTTTTTTTTTATGATATGGATCGAATAAGATTTCAACCCGAATAGCAAGAAAAAAAATTACGCACGTATCCCCGGCAACGACGCCATTTGATTGATCGTGAAAGAAAGTTTTTGTAGTTAAGCACAATCAATAACGGTGTCGCGTGTAGCTAGCCGAGATGAGTACGGGTCATCCGCAGGGATGCGTGGAACTTTCTAATCTTCCTTTAGACGAGTTGAATAAAATAAAAGAAGAGTGGAGAATAGATTCTAGATCTATGTTAAACACGGATGTAGAATATATATATAAAGAAGGCTTGTAGGGTTCATCGGATTTATTAGCCATGGATGAATACAAAAGATGACTCCTTTTATCTTTTAATAGATTTAAAACTAGATCAATAGTGATAAATGCAGATTAGGATTTTTGGAGAGAATAGGGTTCCCACTCTTAACCCTTATCTTTTCATTGACCTCTATTCATGTCTAGCCTTTACCAAAACCATTGTTAATCTAGTCTCAAATCGCGGTCGTGACTATCAATGATTTGATAGCGTGCTCGATTAGGATGTTAACAATTGCTTTGCTAAAGTTTATAAACTTTATAAGACGTAAAAGGAGTTAAGAAATTTTCATCAGCCATTGATCTACCATAATCCTACGAACCCTATCAAGCGGAGAATTACTCGCGCATGTTTTGAGAAGAAGAAGAAAGGATAGAGAAGGAGATCATATTGTAAAATACAGAAAGTAAAATGCGATAAGAATAAAATAGCTATCTTTATTAATCAACTAAATCAATTACACTTTTTGTTCCTTTTGAAAATTGAATACAAAACTCTAGTTTGCTTCTCGATTGTTTACCGCCAAAAACAGAGACGAAACCGCGTAGGTCGTCTTGCCGGAATTTAGGGGTAGATGCTATTTGGTTTTATCTGTCTACCTCTTCGAAAATGCCAAGTTGATTTATGGCACCGTGTATCGAAGGTTTAAACAGATGCGGCCGTTGTAGCAGACTTTGTCAGACCCCCTCCTTTGCGAGGGTTTTTTGATTGTGGAGACGCTTTTCGCTGCAGGCGCAAGCCCCTACAGTTAATTACGTTACCACGTAGGGATAACCACTTTCTCCTGCTCCAGAAGGTCACTTCATGTCGTGTGTGTTTGTTTTCTTTTTGGTTGCCCGTGAATTGTATACGGAGACTAATTTATGTTGTCGCTCGTAGGGCGGAGATTAGTCAAAATCCGTATTTTCTTAGATTTGGGTTTGGTTTGATTTAAAGATCGTTAAGCTCGTTTGAGATTAAGATCAACTTAAATATTTTTTAAGGATACGTTAGTCTAATTTTAGACTAAGATCTACTCAATAAGGTTTTAGGATCATTTAGATCCAACGAAAGAGCATTTAGGCTCCATCGTTTTAGTTTAAGGACATTACGGTCCATAAGTTTAAGGATATCATAGTCCGTGTTTAAGGACATCATAGTCCATAGAGTTTAGTTTAGAGTCGTTGTGGTCCATAAGTTTAAGGACATCATAGTCCGTGGAGTTTAGTTTAGGGACGTTACGGTCCTTAAGTTTAAGGACATCAAAATCCGTAGAGTTTTGACTCATCAGTTTGAGGGTGCGCCAAGAGTTATTGGTTATTGGGACCCTCCACCTCTCTGAAGACGTTGAAGAATTACAACGACATGTATCAGAGGTGTGGAGAGATGTAACCTTGAACCAAAGAATTCTCATCAGGGACTTGGTAGTCCCGTTTGGCAATAAGGCCAATTTAATAGAAGACCTATGGGCTCGGTCGATTTGGGGTTTGGCCAACCTTGGGCTCAGTCCACCTGATTACTTATTTGGGCATAATCCCCTTTGTTCAATAATGCTAAGTATTGATATGAGCCTTGAAGCTCACCCCTTTCTTTGTTTTTTTATTGAGTGTTAAACACTCTTTATGGCGCTGGACTCTATTTACGGAGTGCTTTATGTTAAACAGCGCCCACGTGAGAAGCATATGGAGCGCTCGGTGCTGAGCGCCAACTATTGAGTGCAGAGCACTCTTTAATCTATTAGCGCCCACGTGAGGGGTATGTGGAGCGCTTTGGCGCTGAGCGCCAGACTTTAAGTGTTAAGCGTTTTATTATTAAATAGCGCCCACGTGAGGAGCACGTGGAGCGCTTGGCGCTGAGCGTCAGACTTTAAGTGCTAAGCGCTTCATATAAGATAGCGCCTACGTGAGAAGCACGTGAAGCGCTCGGCGCTGAGCGCCAGATTTAGAGTGTTAAGCACTGAATTTTCTGTTCTGCTCGATTCAATTCTCTGAGAATTAGATTCTCACCTATGAAAGACTTTGTCTTATAGATCTGAGATCTGGAAAAAGAACTAAGTTCTTCTAGTGTGAGAGTTAAACTCTTAAATATGGAGGAGATGCTGTGATCTCTCTTATTTTTATTTAACGTGAGAAGAAATTGCTCTCGTCTTTCAAGTTTGAAGTTTATGTAGGGGGGGGGGAGGCTTCTATACAAGACTGGAAGTCTTGGGTCCTTTATATAGTGGAGACTGATTTGTTGATTCAGTTAAGGAAATCTCTTTTTGAGGGATTTCTTAATTGATGTGGGGAATTTATCCACCGTCGAATTTTTGATCCAAAGACTTCTGTTATTGTAACAACTCCAATTTTAGTGTACAAAAATTTGTTTAAAAATTAATGTATACTTGGGGTATTTGCATTTACTGTGATTAGTATAAGTAATTGTTTTGCTTTTTAATAGCAAGAAAGAGCTTGTAACTCATTGGTAAGACCTTGCACTGCTGAACCAAAGCACCAGAGTTCAAATCCCATACCCCACATTATTTTTTATATTATTTTCTTTTAAATTTTTTAGAATTCTAAGGGTTTACACGTGCATAACTCGTAAAAACCTCACTACACAAATAAAACTAACTGACCCAGGGGCTACACCAAGAGACGGGGAACACTTTGCATCCCGGACTCGGTCGGACTCGGCCGAATCGGCCGGCGACTCTGCCGACTCGGGCCGCCGCCGCCAGCCGGACTCGGCCGGACCGCCGAGTCCTCAACATGAAAGTCGTGGCTTTTGGTCTTCCCAGTACCCCTGTATACTTTAATTGTCCTGCACAGTAACAGAGCCCCTTTAAAACCCTATTTACTCCATTTTAATACATTTTTAATACATTTTAATACAATTTTCAATTCACCTTTTCACCCACCCTAAACCCTAGCCTTACCCTATAAATACAACCCCTAAACACACACCCCTCACTCTAAAATTCTGATCAAAACTTTCAAGAAATCCCTAGAAATTTTAGTGTGCAATTGAAGTTAGCAAAAGGGCGAAATTCCGGCGATCTTCCGACGACGACCCTAGGAGCTCCCGGCGACGAAATAACGCACTGACGCCTCCTACCGTTCCCTCTTCCTCTCCTCTAATCTGAAAACCCATAAGTCCCACCTCTCTCTTCTATTCTCTAGTCTTAAAACTTCTTTTAATAAAACCCGACGGAATCGGAGTTAATCCGATTTCCGATTCGGTTCTTCCTAAAAATTCAACATTTTCTTAAATACAGTCATACTAAACTCTTACATGTTGACTATTAAATATTAACAAATCATATTGAACAAGTTCCATATCAAAAGGATTTCTATTTCAATTTTTATCGTACTTTTTCACTAAAATACCATGTAGTTAAATTTCGACATTTAATCTTGCTATACCTTTAAGTAGATCATGAGGTAATGACCTACCTCCTCACATACTCATATGCAACATAGCACAATACCTTTCGGGAACATAGAATACGGGAAAACGAAACTTTACATATAAATACCACTAACTATTAAAACCGTTTTCTATAAGAATTCGTATTTTTATAAATCTTTGCAAAGTGCCGCTACAATCCATTTTGGGGAACCCGATTGGGATGGTGCGGATTATCGCACATCCCTGGGCTTAGTAGTGCGAGATGCAGACCTCCGCAAGGAGCATACGGTCTCGAGAGATTTAAAATACGAAAAGCTTAAGAAAATGAGATTTTTAGAAATATAATATATAGTAAAATTATTTTTATATAAATATATATATGTATCATTAAAATATCTATTTTGTGATAATATAAATATTCCAATTTTTTTCTAAAAATCACATGAATCACTTTACATTAAAATACCATGAAATTTCTCGACATTCCTTCTCTTTTTTCTTTGGAATGTTGTCAGGTGATCTGGACACCCAGGAGATCGAGCCTACCAGCGAGAACTTGGATTAACTTGCCTACAACCCAGAGCTCTAGCTTCATTGTACACATTTTTATTTTCAGCACTTTTCATTTCTGTTATGCCACTGTTTAGGCATTGCTTTTATTCAGTTGTATTTACTTTTCCATGTATTGTAAAAAAGAACATGAATAAATAAAGTTGATATTTTATTATATCTTGTCTCTTGTGCATTTACATTTATATTGCTTAGATACGCTTAGCATATTTACTTCAGAGTAAATACGTAGCGGCCTCATCGCGTTCCCTTCACCGTACACCGGGAGGCGGGGCGTGACAGGTTTTGTTGGTGACCCATACAGGTCAAAGCTGTATGGAAAACTATCATGCAGTTCTGTTCTGCGTGAACAACCTAAGCAATATAACACAAGAACAAGCAACTAAAACATTCTTTACAATTCATGTTCCCTGAATCTCGTCATTTCATATACTTTGAATCTGTCCTAACCTAAATTTTCTTTCAAGATTATGGATTCTCCAAACAACACCAGCACCAATGTCAACAACACACCTCCACCTCCACCACTCACACCTGCCGTCCCTGCTCCGCTCAACGAGCAAACGGTTTTGCTTGAGGCAATCCGCAGCCTCCTCGAGGGACAGCAACAGCAGATTGCTCTTTTAATGAACCGTCCCGAGGCAGAAGTACCTGGGGTGAAGCAATTCAGGGCTTCGCACCCCAAACAATTCTCAGGAAAGGAGAGCCCACTAGAAGCTGAGGAATGGGCTCAAAGTATCGAAGATGATCTGGCCGCAGCACAAGTGCCAGAAATAACTTAGGTTCGTGTAGCAAAGCTGCAGCTCACGGACAATGCACGGAACTGGTGGAAGGCGGAAGAAAGCCATCTTGAACAACCCATCGAATGGAAGACTTTCCGCGACATGTTCGACGCTAAGTACTTCCCTGAGACTACCAGGTTCGGCATGGAACAACAGTTCATCCATCTGCAACAAGGTTCAATGTGGACCAAGTCTGTAGATGAATATGACGCTGAGTTCACCATGCTTAGTCGGTAAGATATGTCTCAATAATTTGATTTTTTCAATATATCACATACAACACAGCTAACACAATATTTTAACAGATTTACGTCATACCTAATAGCGATGGATGAGATCAGAGCCCGTCGATTTCAACAAGGTTTAGATTCGGAGATCCAGGATGCACTGGCCACAAGAGATTTTCCGACTCATGAATCAGATCTGAAAGCTGCCCGCCATTATGAGGCAGTGGTAAAGGCGAGGGGCAGACCTCAGTCTGCAGGAGTTAAGCGCCCTGTCAACCAGATGGTAGGAGAAGCCTCGTCAAGGCCACCTTTTGTGCCAAGGTGACCGGGAGTACCGAACAACGGCCCAGCCCAGCCTTTTGTACCTACTGCAAGAGAACTGGACATATGATGAAAGACTATCGCCAAGCCAACCGTCTTTGCTTAGTTTGCAAATCAGGTGCTCATGATATTGGGTCTTATCCCCAAAGACAAAACCCAGTTGCAGCACTCAGGCCAGCGATCAATTACCAGCAGCGACCAGCCCTTCAGGCACCTGCTCTAAGACTTGCACTACTTGCTCCACCACCTTGAGGACCACAAGCTGCACCTCCTCCTCGTCAGTTCCATCAAGCTCAAAGGAACGTTCCGAGGAATGCTCCTCAGGCCAGGAGGAATGTACCACGGCGCCAGCCTTTCACGATTACCGTGGAAGAAGCTGAGGCCACTGGCCAAGTTATCACTGGTAACATTTTCTTCTCAAACCTTTCTTTCAGTCTTGCTATTTATCTACATACTTTTATCTATACCTAAAACATATCCCACATACCTTAGCTACAATCTTAGTAGCCTCACTTCCTGCACTAGTACTGTTCGATACTGGAGCATTTCACTGCTTTATGTCGCAACGGTTCGTCCGAACCCATGCGATTCCAGTCACACCGCTTGTATCTAGCTGGAATGTCAGTTCAGGAAATGGCGTTCTAAAGGCAACAATGGGATACAGCTTGTGTCTAGTAGTCATCTGCAGCAAAGAATTCTATACTGACTTCAAAGTACTGGACATACCGAACTTCGATGTGGTTCTAGGTATAGATTAGCTCGGAACCTTTTATGCTACTATCGACTGTCGTCAAAGGAAGGTAGTATTTGAGATTCCAGATCATCCGGTCTTCTATTTCAAAAGTGGAGACCGTACCCTGAAGCCAAGTACATACAAAGCGAAGCCAAGGGAAGCAGTGATTGCAGCAACTCAAGCAGAGGAAGAATCAAGGCCAGAAGTGGTTCGAGAGTTCGACGATGTGTTTCCTGATGATATATCAGGTTTGCCTCCCGATCGAGCTCTTGAATTCAGCATTGATTTAGTACCAGGAGCATAACCGGTGATCAAAGCATCTTATCGATTAAGTCCGGAAGGTTTGAAGGAATTCCAAACACGGTTGGACGAATTATTGGCGAAAGGATAGATTCGTCCCAGCACTTCAAGTTGGGGATCACCAGTACTGCTTGTAGAGAAGAAGGAAGGTTCATACAGAATGTGCATTGATTACAGATCCTTGAACAAAGTCACGATACAGAACAAGTATCCACTCCCGCGCATCGACAATTTATTCGATCAGCTAAGTGGATCTTGTGTTTTCTCTAAATTAGATCTTCATTCAGGTTATCATCATGTGAAGGTCAAGAAAGCTGATATTCATAAAACGACTTTTAGAACTCGCTATGGTCATTACGAATTTCTAGTGATGCCATTTGGAGTGACCAACGCACCAGCAATATTCATGAACATGATGAATCAAGTTTTCCGGGAGTACTTAGACATGTTTATTGTCATCTTCATTGACGACATCCTGGTGTATTCAAAGAGTTGGAAAGAACATGCCGAGCACCTACGAATTGTCCTGGAAACTCTACGACAACATCAATTATACGCCAAGTACAGCAAGTGCGAGTTTTGGCTAGATCAAGTTGGTTTTCTTGGAAATATCGTATCAGGCGAAGGAATCTCTGTGGATCCAGCGAAAGTTTCAGTAGTAAGCGAATGGCCGACACCAAAGTCAGTGAAGGACATTCGAAGTTTGTTGGGTTTTGCTGGATATTACAGAAGGTTCGTTGAAGGCTTTTCTAAGATAGCAACACCCCTGACCAAGCTCACACGTAAAGATAAAAACTTTGTGTGGTCAGAAGAATGCGAACAACCTTTCGTAGAACTCAAGTCAAGGTTGACATCAGCGCCTATCCTGGTCATACCGGACCAATCTGGAGGTTTCGAAGTGCATTGCGATGCATCCGGTAAGGGATTAGGATGTGTTCTACATTAGCGCGGTAAGGTTGTGGCTTATACTTCAAGACAGTTGAAGACTCATGAGCGCAATTATCCGACGCATGATTTTGAGTTGGCAGCCGTAATCTTTGCTCTCAAGATTTGGCGTCATTATCTACTTGGTGAACGAGTGAACATATACATAGATCACAAGAGTCTGAAATATGTGTTTACTCAGAAGGAGTTGAATATGCGGCAGAGATGATGGTTAGAACTCATGACGGACTTTGACATCAACCTGCAATATCACCCAGGGAAGGTGAATGTGGTTCCAGATGCTCTTAGTCGCCAACCATTAGCAATGCATCTCACCGCTCAGTGGAAGCTTCAACAAGACTTGCATCATATGGAGATTGAAGTAGCCATGCCAGATAACGCTTCAAGTTTGATGAATTTACAAGTTCACTCAACAATTGTCAATCAGATCAAAGCAGTTAAAGCAAGTGATGCTAAGTTGCAAAAGATCAGAGAACAAGTAGAGAATGGACTCAGAACAGACTTAATCATCCATGAAGACGGATCTTTGAGATACGGCAACAGATTATGTGTACCAAAAGGTTTTCTTCGGGAAGAGTTAATGAAAGAAGCTCACAGCTCTCCCTACTCAGTACACCCTGGAGGTACAAAGATGTACAAAGATCTACGTCAGAATTACTGGTGGTATGGAATGAAGCGTGAAGTAGCCAGAAGTATCGCTAAATGCTTGGTGTGTCAGCAAGTAAAGGCTGAATATCACAGGACCGCTGGATTACTTCAACCGTTACCAATCCCAGAATGAAAGTAGCAACACATCACGATGGATTTTTTGACTGCTCTTCCTCGCAGCTCAAAAGGTAACGATGCGGTATAGGTCATTGTGGATCGACTCACAAAGTCGGCTCACTTCATCCCATTTCGAGTTGGCCAATCAACTGAGACATTAGCAAAGAAATACATGGAGGTAATAATCTACTTAAGATTTAAACTCTTCAAATATGTACTATCTCTGATACCAATGAACTCATACAGGAAATTGTGCGACTTCTTATGGAGTTTTCATACAACAACAGCTACCACGCAAGTATAGGAATGGCACTTTTTGCAGCAATATATGGAAGGAAGTGTCGACCGCCATTAAGTTGGGACGACATCAGAGATAGGGAACTCCTTGGACCTGAGATGATAGTAGCCACTGTTGATGTGGTTCATACTATCAGAGAAAAGATGCGCATAGCCCAAGATCGACAGAAGTACTGGGCTGATGCAAAGAGACGACGCTTGGAGTTCCAGCCAGGAGATCACGTATTCTTAAAGATATCTCCGAACCACGGAGTGATCCAATTTGGAAGACGGGGTAAGCTAAGTCCAAGATATATTGGACCGTTCGACATACTCGAACGAGTCGGTGAAGTGGCATACCGCTTAGCATTTCCACCTTCATTGGAAGGAGTGCATAATGTGTTCCACATATCCTAACTCAGAAGGTATGTGAGTGACCCCGGCCATATTCTCGATCATTCAGAGCTCACTGTACAGCCCGACTTATCATGTGAGTAACAACCTGTGGAGATCCTGGACAGGAAAGTGAAGTCAATTCGGAACAAGAAAGTCAACTTGGTTCGAGTGATGTGGAGAAAAGACACTCCAGGAGAATCAACATGGGAAAGGGAAGATGAGATGCGTGCAAGATATCCTCACCTCTTTGTAAACTAGTCTTTAAAATAAAAGTTGTAAATTTCGAGGACGAAATTTTTGTAAGGAGGGTAAACTGTAACAACTCCAATTTTAGTGTACAAAAATTTGTTTAAAAATTAATGTATACTTGGGGTATTTACATTTACTATGATTACTATAAGTAATTGTTTTGCTTTTTAATAACAAGAAGGAGCTTGTAGCTCATTGGTAAGACTTTGCACTGCTGAACCAAACCACCAGAGTTCAAATCCCATACCCCACATTATTTTTTATATTATTTTCAGAATCCCAAGGGTTTACACGTTCATAACTCGTAAAAACCCCACTACACAAATAAATCTAACTGACCCAGGGGCTACACCAAGCGACTCGGCCGGAATCGGCCGAAATCGGCCGGCGACTCGGCCGACTCGGGCCGCCGCTGCCGGCTGGACCGCCGCTGCCGGTCGGACCGCCGAGTCCCCAACATGAAAGTCGTGGGTTTTGGTCTTCCCAGTATCCCTGTATACTTTAATTGTCCTGCACAGTAACAGAGCCCTTTTAAAACCCTATTTACTCCATTTTAATACATTTTTAATACATTTTAATACAATTTTCAATTCACCCTTTCACTTATCCTAAACCCTAGCCTTACCCTATAAATACAACCCCTAAACACATACCCTTCATTCCAAAATTCTGATCAAAAATCTCAAGAAATCCCGAGAAATTTTAGTGTGCAATTGAAGTTAGCAAAGGGGCGAAATTTCGGCGATCTTCCGACGACGACCCTAGAAGCTCCCGGCGACGAAAAAACGCACCGGCGCCTCCTACCATTCCCTCTTCCTCGCCTCTAATCTAAAAACCCGTAAGTCCCACCTCCCTCTTCTATTCTCTAGTCTTAAAACTTCTTTTAATAAAACCCGACGGAATCGGAGTTAATCCGATTTCCGATTCGGTTCTCCCTAAAAATTCAACATTTTCTTAAATACAATCATACTAAACTCTTACATGTTGACTATTAAATATTAAAAAAGTCATATTGAACAAGTTCCATATCAAAAGGATTTCTATTTCAATTTTTATCGTACTTTTTCACTAAAATACCATGTAGTTTAATTTCGACATTTAATCTTGCTATACCTTTAAGCAGATCACAAGGTAATGACCTACCTCCTCACACACTCATATGCAACATAGCACAATACCTTTCGGGAATATAGAATACGAGAAAACGAAACTTTACATATAAATACCACTAACTATTAAAACCGTTTTCTATAAGAATTCGTATTTTTATAAATCTTTGCAAAGTGCCGGTACAACCCATTTTGGGAAACCCGATTGGGATGGTGCGGATTATCACACATCCCTGAGCTTAGTAGTACAAGATGCAGACCTCCGCAAGGAGCATACGGTCTCGAGAGATTTAAAATACGAAAATCTTAAGAAAATGAGATTTCTAGAAATATAATATATAGTAAAATTATTTTTATATAAATATACATATGTATCATTAAAATATCTATTTTTTGATAATATAAATATTCCAATTTTTTTCTAAAAATCACAAGAATCACTTTACATTAAAATATCATGAAATTCCATACAAGTCTAATACTTACAATTAAATATCCTATATTATGAAATTATGTTATTTTCACTAGAAATATCACAAATATAAAATCTACATCTATGACAACTCTAAAGACGAAAATTAAATACTTGGGGTGTATTTTGAAAATTATACAAAAGTATTTTTACATAAAACCCCCTCAAGTTCTATAAATTACCCTAAGGACCCTAGTAAATATAGGTTTAAGCGGGACCAGTCTCTTGAGCCTCAGGGAGCCGGATATATGGGTGCTTGCCTATCTAAGGTAGACAACTTAACAACAGTGTTATCAACATGGTAATCGTCTTTGAATAAGACACAAATCCTGCCGTTCATGTGCAGCGGTTACCGATAACATCAAAACCTAATTCAGGACTTCAATTTCTTTTCTAATTGTTCTGACTCAGACTGAGTCTCATTATAATAATCTGACTTGAATATGATTCAAGTATAATCTACAATCTACAATTCAACATGAATCCCTGAATATATATATTCAATCTATTCAATCCGTATTGACTGAACCGAACCATGGATATACATCCATTTGCATGATTCCCTAGTTACATCCATTTACTGATATCATGGTTTCGGCATGTCATACATCTGTACAATCTATAATACAATACAATACAATACAATACAAACAATACAAATAAGACATCGCGGGGTTTAAGGGGTAGATTGGTACAGAAGGTGTTAAAAGTGGCACGAGACTGCAAGATTAAGATACCTAACCTATATTCCGTTGCTGTTGTACCGTAGCATAATGGTTCCTTGTACTTCCATTTGCCCTAATCTCTAGCATATAGAGACTCCTCTCGTATACACTGGCATCCTTCTGTACCAAACTACAAACAACAACGTTAACACTAATTACAACTTTAAAAGTTATACTATCTCTCTTACTCTCTGTCTGTTATCCTTCTTCTTTATCTTTGGGACTTACCGAGCGATTATTCGCTGACGACATTCCTTCTCTTTCTTCTTTAGAATGTTGTCAGGTGATCTGGACATCCAGGAGATCGAGCCTACTAGCGAGGACTTGGATCAACTTGCCTACAACCCAGAGCTCTAGCTTCATTGTACACATTTTTATTTTCAGCACTTTTCATTTCTGTTATCCCACTGTTTAGGCATTGCTTTCATTCAGTTGTATTTACTTTCCATGTATTTTAAAAAAGAATGTGAATAAATAAAATTGCTGTTTTATTATATCTTGTCTCTTGTGTATTTACATTTATATTGCTTAGATACGCTTAGCGTATTTACTTCAGAGTAAATATGTAACGGTCTCGTCACGTTCCCTTCGTCGTACACCGGGAGGCGGGGCGTGATAGTTTTACAGAAGACATTTTTCTTGTTTTTAACAAGATTGGAAAATATTTTTCCATACAGAACTTATTCTGTGTCTTGGTGATTTTTTTAATCACCATTGGATCTTTGATCCAACGGTGCTTTGATTTACAGAGCACAATTTTTCTTGTTTAGAAAGATTTGAGGAGTATTTCCTCAATCAGAATTTAATTTTGTGTCTTGGTGATTTTTAATCACCATTGGATCATTGATCCAATGGTGATCTGATTTACAGAGCACATTCTTTCTTATTTAAAAAGATTTGCGGAGTATTTCCTCAATTAGAATTTAATTCTGTGTCTTGGTGATTTTTAATCACCACTGGATCATTGATCCAATGGTGCTCTGACTTACAGAGCACAATCTTTCTTGTTTAAAAAGATTTGAGGAGTATTTCCTCAATCAGAATTTAATTCTGTGCTTTGATGATTTATCATCTCCGTTGGATTTTTGATCCAAGGATATAGAACTTTTAGTTCTGGCGCTGCCTCAGAGTTTTTAACCCTGAGCGCTGGCGCTCTCGTGCTTTGCACGTGAGGCGCTGCCTCAGTGTTTTTAACTCTTGGCGGTGCCTCAGAGTTTTTTAACTTTGAGCGCTGGCGCTCTCGTTCTTTACACGTGAGGCGTTGCCTCAGAGTTTTTAACTTTGAGTGCTGGCGCTCTCGTGCTTTTCACGTGAGGCACTGCCTCAGAGTTTTTTAACTTTGAGCGCTGGCGCTCTCGTGTTTTGCACGTGAGGCGCTGCCTCAGAGTTTTTAACTCTTGGCGCTGCCTTAGGATTTTTAACTCTGAGCGCTGGCGCTTTCGTGCTTTGCACGTGAGGCGCTGCCTCAATTCAAATTTTGAACAGAGCCTTACTCTCTTATTGGGGGGAAACAAATGTCCCCCCACCGTTGCGCTCACGTGGCTCACACATGAGTACAGCAGTGGCAACCTTTCCACTGTTGGATTATCTTGGAAGTTGGATCGTCTTCCAGCGCTTATAAGTAGGGCCTTTGGCCCTTGAGATGAATTATGTTCATCTTCTTGCTTTCTTGTTTCTGAGAATTCAATTCTCCCCTTCATGGCTAAGATCTCTGTCTAAGGAAATTCCTTTTAGAGTTAGAACTCTGTCCAAATTTGGTAAGGATCATAATCGAACCCCCTTTAAACAGAACTTTGCTCTTATTAGATCATAGATCTAAAAAATGGATTTTTAGGGTTACATAACCCATTAATTAGAACGTTGTTCATCTCTATGAAGAACTCTTAGAGTTTATTTTATAGATCTTAAAGATCTTAGAGTTCTTACTCTGTAAAAAGCTTTGCTTTTTCAGGGTTCTGATGGATTACTCCATCGTTTTCACAGAGCATGGCTCTTAGAAATTTTGGGAAATTTTTATTCCCTTCATGATTAAATTTGACAGATGTCATTTCTGTGTGCAGAGCACTACTCTCGAGGGAGTTTAACTCCTTGGCCCAATGAGCTTCTCATTAAATGAGAATCTTCTTAGGATTTTCTCCTTAATGATTGACCGTCTCATCAATGATGAGCCGTCACTTTGATTTCGTGGGCCCCCCTTGGTCCCCTTTTTCCTGTATTGCAGGGTGGTACAAATTTAAAGTACCGGATGTCAGAATTTGTAATGTAGATTTGACATCTAACCCTCGTTCCTTTTCGCGCAAGTACTATGTCTTTCGAACACTTCTTTCCCATTTGCTCGCCCTGAGAGTGCATATGCCGACGCGCCCGTAGATCGGGAAGTTTTTGCATTGATCAAAGACCATGACCCAGAGCAGAAGTCTCTTCACTTATGGGGGTTGTGGTACAACCAAATTATCCAAGGTCGGTGCAGCTTCTCTTGTGAGACACCTTCAGAGCCGAGTTCAGCCATTCACTACGTCGACTCACCCCCGGTGAATTATGCTGTGGAGGAGGTTAACTGGATTACGGATGGACGCCTCCAGCCCTCTATGGGGTCAATACGCGTACAGCCGCCGATGGCTTAGATATTCTGGGGTGGCGCATATGTCAAGACGAGTCGCGTCCTTGGGGACAGGCATACATGATAGGCTTGACTCCTCGCCATTCAGTCGAATACTTGCAGTGAGTTCGATACATCTTGTCAGCCAAAAAGTCGCTGCTGCTGAAGCTTGGGTTGTACCCTGCTATCTATGCGTCTATTTTTCAGTATCCCGTGCCTCATGTATGGTGGGTCAAGGCTTTCTTGGAACAGCGGAACACGCCGACTCACACTTTCCTTTTATCGGACCGGGAGGTTTCGATTTCCTTAGAGGAATTCGCAGAAATTTCGGGCCTACCTGTTAGAGGGGAACATTACGAAGAAATACTTCCCCCTGACGAGTACATCTTCGCCACCAAATCAGTGGTGATGGGTCTCATCCCGGAGAATGCCATTCAACATCGATTTTCAAGTCTAATCAAGGTGTTGAGTATTTATGAGAGTCTATTTCTCGAGTCCGGAGGGTACGGAGTCAGCTTCGCAGATTTGATCGCCCGCTTTCTTCGTCCGGATGTCTTATCAAAATAAGCTGCAAAGTTCGCCAAGCTTGACGATCCTTTTGGTTTTGGCTTAGATAGCCAGCCGACAGCGGAAGAAGATCAAAGACATTTCTTCCTCCTAGATACCCCGGTCATCCCCTTTGCAGAGCTTGCAGCTTTAGATATTGACGAAGAGGCGTTCTTTTGGGGTTCCTCGGCCTATGGTTAAGCTGGTTTGTGCTCCCAATGCACCCGCAATACATGAGGCCATCCGTCTTCTATCCGGCTCACCGAATGGTTGTCGGGATGCGAGTGGCCGTTGGGATCGCTGGGCTGGCTCACCTGTACCATGGGCTCAGCTTAGCGACAGACACCACTCAGCCGGGGGTACAGCCCGTAAATCTCCCGCTGCATTATTTCACGTCGTGGATTAAGCTGCATATGCTCGGCGCTTTTGGAGTCCACAAACAGCCCCATTTCTACGACAGTTATAATTTCTCTTGGGTTATGTTCCTAGTTGACACTTCTACTTTATATCCGTCACAGCGAGAGGCTCGGGGTCTGGTCCTTCGCCTACGTACGGTCGGGGATAGCATGACCTTCATCGATAAGGTCCTAACTATCGGCAAGGAATCCACTAAAACAGTGCAGCCGCTGCGTGATACTTTCAAAGATGGGGCTCCTACATTGAAAGCTCGGGAGATTCTACATTTGTATTCAATCAGGCCGGGCTTTTTAGTGTTTAGACAGAACGACTCGGCGTTGTTCATGAGGTACAACCCGCACCGTTTCGCTCAACAGTCGAGCTACGATCAGGGTGTCCCACTAGAGGCTTTTTTAGCTGAGCCGGTTGTTACGGAAGAGGGTATCCGCAACGCGCTGCACCATTTCATGCAGCTAAACACCGGGTCTAACTTTTTTATCAATGAGCCGAGCTGCACTCCAAAAGCCTCAAACGCATACGTGGCGTGGTACCAGCATGCAACGGGTGCTGTTATTAGGGAAGAAATGCGGTTACTGCTCGATCGTAAGGGTGCAGTCCCTGCCGGTAATCCAGCTGTCCTTTTAAAGTGATGGACCACTGTTGGTCCTTTCTTAAGAGAAGCTGCCGCTGTTGCGGTCCCACGCGCCTTTCCTGAGAAGCCTCTACCCCGTGTTCTTGTAGAAATGGTAGCTGCAGCGTCCCCGGAGTCTAGCGTGGATATGGAGATCAGGACTCGTCGCACAAAAATTCCCGTCAAGTGCAAGCTCCTGTCATCGGCTGCCGGCGCTCGCTCACAAAAGAATAAGAAGTCGCTATTTTCTGCTGACATCATATTTGGCCAGGATCCACATACTCCTTATAGCGAGGGTTTGTGCGGGTATGGGACCAATGAGGCTTTATTCATCGCGCCTACAGATGATACTGATCTCCAGGCTGCCCTTGTGGCTTTCGAGCGACTGGCTCGCGATGAAGCGGTACTGATCACTATCGCGAAGTCAGGTATACTTCGGTTGCATTCTTTCACAGTTATCTTCTTTTATTATGCTTCTACTGACGCTTTCTTCTTCAGCAGGTATCTCTGCCGAAGAGGCTCTCGCGGCTTCCTTCAAAACATTTGAAGAGGAAGAGAGGCTCCGCGCTTCTTTGTGCCTTGGTAAAATTCCATTCATTATACATTTATCCCTTTCTTTATTCGTGCTCTGACCCTTTCTTTCATCTTGTTGTAGGGACTACCTTGACTCGGGTTATTCCAAGTGTAGTGCCGATCCTGAGCAGCGATGCGGAAAAACTTCCGGAGCCAGCTGTTGTGGCCCCGGCTCTCCCAACATCCCCGCAGGAGGCTTTGCTAAAGCAGCCGATGAAGGATGCCGTAACGGCTCCATAGGCAGAGCTTGGTTCGGAGGACGACGTCCCTTTGTCAAAGGTCTTGAGGAGGTCGGCACTTACGGCCCAAACTGAAAGGAAACGTAGGAAGCGCGCAGTGAAGGAACGTGATGCCGCCTTGGGTATAGGTGCAGGCTTAAGCACCACTCTATCTGTCACAATTCCTTCAGAGGGTGCTCCAGCTGCCCTATCTACCGTCCATAGACAGGTTGCGCGCTCAGCTCAGGATGCAACCGAGAATCTTTCACAAGGTAACGTAATGCCTATTTTTTTATTAGAACTTGATCTGCAAATTCTTATATACCATATCCTGCAGGGCCAAGTCCTGGTGATGAGATGGCAGGCGAGACGATGGCGACCACGGAGCCCGAAGTCGCTACTCTCTCTCGGGAGTCCGGGACTGCCCAAACCGCCGCTCTTTCCCCTTGTGGCTCCCTAGTATCAGTGGGCATCGCAAGCATCACGACGGCCCTTGTCGAATCAGGGGATGAAGCCATGGGCGTAGAAACTACCCCAGTGAAGGAGAGCGAAGAAGCCGCTATGCTTGGTGATGCTTCCGTCGCGGTTTTGGTCGATGACCCATTAGGTAAGTCTTGAGTCACTGTTTTATTTCTCAATCCCGTTCGGCTTCTTCTGACGATATTTTGTTTGTAGGTGAACCGAACACTGAGATTGTGCCATCTGAAGCACCTCCGGTTGCCGCTATGACGGTTGTTGTTCCCTCGCTTTCTCCTATGCCCTATGGAATGCTGGAAGGTATGGGTTTACGATTTATCGGTTTCATTGTGGGTATCATCCTCCTTGTATTGACAGTATATTGTCACAACTTTGCAGGAGTCCTTTTTGACCATCTGTATAAGGTGCTGAACCCGCATTTCTCCTTCCAGTCAGAAATCGTCCTACCCGCTGGTGTCGGTAAGTATAGCTTTTAACCGACATCCTTTTTCTTTCTTTTACGGGTAGACATGTAGTTGCTAATTCTTCTTCATATTGAATATAGCGTCACGAGTGGAAGGAGGAGGCGAAGGAATAGCCGTAGCTCCGACACTCCCCCTCCTGCCGCCTGTCACAGCTGGTATGGTAGACTCCGTTGCTCGTGTATTTTCTTTAGCTCTCGAGTCGATATTTGACCATAATTTGTTTTGCAGCAATCGTACCAGCTCCAGCTCCCTTTGAGTCTCGCATCCCAATACCTGCAGGGCCCTTTGCTAAACGCCCGTCTTCCAAGGGCGCTGCAACTAGCCTGTGAATGTTGAGCGAATTCATCAAGGATCTTGATGCCGAGGCCTTCGCATTCGCTGCAGATTTTGCTGCTGAGGTTAATCCTATGCTGGCGACGCTCGTGAACTTCCACGACGAATGTGTCGTCGAGTGTTGGGTTAATTACTGCAGAAAGATCGAGGCTTGCCTACATGAGATTGAGCTCAAGCGTCCCGCTCCTGAAGTATTTGCTCTGAACTCCCAGCGGGCTGCATGGGTCGAAAGTAGTGTTCTTTTCATCCGCCATTTTGAACAAGAGGCGACCCTGAAGTGAAAGGAACATGAAGCGGCTTCCAGCGAGTCCGTCCAATTGCGTGCCCAGGTCAAAATGAATGCTGCGCTGCTGAAAGCTATTTTTGAAGACCTCCAACAATATATTTCTGACTGGCTGGCGCTGAGGTAGAAGCTTGATTTCACTGAGCGGGTTACGCAGAGTTGCGAAGCTGCTCAGCAGGAAATCGATGAGAAGCTTTCATCCTGTTTGCAGCAACGGGCTCGAATTGAAGCGGAGTTGGCCGTGGTGGCTGACCATGAAAAGGAGTTGAGAGGAGTGCGCGAGCGGCTTGCTGACTTAGTAAAGATGCCTCTTTCTCAGTAATCACCTTTGTATCGACTGAAAATTTGTAATCTATGAATAACATGCATTCATTTTCATTCATCATTTCATTTTTTATTCTTTTATGTGATGTATCTTGTACTCAATTAAATTCATGAATAAAAGGCACATTTTATCTCATATTATCGCTTTCTTTACTTTGCTGCATTGTTGGCGTGTTACTTTAGTAAATGTGGCCCATAGATAGTAGACAACAGTCCATCTTAACCTCCTTATAGGGCAGCGATGGCTTAGCAAACAGGTTCAGGTCTGCTGCCTAAGACTTTTCAACTCTATGAGCCGTGAGGGTCTCATAAATACTTTTCTCCCTACGAGTCGAGAGGATCTCGTAGGTGTAATTTCTCCTTAGCGGTCGTAAAGACTCCTAAGTGCGTTTTCTCTCGAGAATCGTAAGGATCCTATAAGAGAATTTTCTTTATGCGCAGGGACACTAATTTTCCCGTAGGTCGAGACAAATCGAGGGATTCTCATAAAGACACTGATTTCCTTGTGGGCCGAAACGAATCGAGAGGTTCTCGCCAAGGATGCTGATTTCCCTGAATCGAGAGGTTTTTGCCAAGGACACTGATTTCCCTGGAGGTCGAGACGAATCGAGAGATTCCTGCAAAGACACTGATTTCCTTGTGGGTCGACACGAATCGAGAGGTTCTCGCCGAGGATACTGATTTCCCTGAATCGAGGGGTTTTTGCCAAGGACACTGAATTCCCTGGTGGTCGAGACGAATCGAGAGATTCCTGCAAAGGTACTGATTTTCCTGCGGGTCGACACGAATCGAGAGGTTCTCGCCAAGGACGCCGATTTCCCTGAATCGAGGTGTTTTTTCCAAGGACACTGATTTCTCTAGGGCCGAGACGATTCGAGAGATTCCTGCAAAGACACTGATTTCCCTGCGGGTCGACACGAATCGAGAGGTTCTCGCCCAAGGACGCTGATTTTCCTGAATCGAGAGATTTGTGCCAAGGACACTGATTTCCTTGGGGTCGAGATGAATCGAGAGATTCCTGCAAAGACACCGATTTCCCTGCGGGTCGACGTGAATCGAGAGGTTCTCGCCAAGGACGTTGATTTCCCTGAATCGAGAGGTTTTTGCCAAGGACACTGATTTCCCTAGGGTTGAGACAAATCAAGAGATTCCTGCAAAGACACTGATTTCCCTGCGGGTCGATGCGAATCGAGAGGTTCTCGCCCAAGGACGTCGATTTCCCTGAATCGAGAGGTTTGTGCTAAGGACACTGATTTCCCTGGGGTCGAGACGAATCGAGAGATTCCTGCAAAGACACTGATTTCCCTGCGGGTCGACACGAATCGAGAGGTTCTCTCTAAGGATACTGATTTCCCTGAATCGAGGGGTTTTTGCCAAGGACACTGATTTCCCTAGGGTCGAGATGAATCGAGAGATTCCTGCAAAGACACTAGGGGTTGACACGAATCGAGAGATTCTCGCTAAGGATGCTGCTTTCCCTGAATCGAGAAGTTTTTGAGTTAATTTGATTCCGAGACGGAGCATTGATCTAGCGGGGAGGTCATTAGCTGACTTGTTTCCGAGACGGCGCGTTGTTCTAACGGGGAGGTCATTGGCTGTCTTGCTCCACTTTCTGCGGTGTCAGGGTTGACTTGCTCTGCTTTCTGCAGTGTCAGGGTTGACTTGCTCCGCTTTCTGCAGTGTCTGGGTTGACTTGCTCCGCTTTCTGCGGTGTCAGGGTTGACTCTAGGTTGTCTGTGAACCGCGGAGTCTTAGAACTAGGGACTTTGCCGTGGTTTCGATTGGTGGTGTCGCGTCCGTATCTTGCTGGAATGAAGAGAAACACCATTGCTGATCTCTAGGCTGTAGATATGGCATTTGAGATCTGACTCTCCGTTTGAAAGAGCCCGGTGGGGAAATGTAATTCTCTTTTCATTTATGCCCATGAATTGTATACAGGGGTTAGTATAGACTCACCTGTACGGCAAAAATTTCATCTCTTATTTTTTGTTTCCTTCCGCGATGCTCTATCATTCCTGTTTTTTATATCGTGAAAGTCGCGATTGCCCAATCATTTCGGCTATTTTTCACGGTGCCCAATCATTTCGGCTATTTTTTCTTTTTACTCGTTGTTTTTTATTGCGAGTTGCCCAAACATTTCAGCTATTTCATATGCATTTTTGGTTCGCTGATTTTATCGCGAGTTTGGAACTTGAGATCTGATACCAATCTTAGCATCAGTCGCTGTGTCTGGAATATTGCCGGGAGCGAATCATCACTTGCCGCGAAAGGACTTGGAATTTGTTACCGATTTAGGCATCAATATCGCTACAACTGGGATATTGCCAAGATCGAATCATCATTTGCCTTCGCCGCTATCGAACAAAGGTGGCTTAGTACACAGGGTTAGGGACCTGACGACAAAGGCTTTTGACTTCGTGAGCCGTAAGGATCTCATAAAGGTATTTCTCCCTACGAGTCGTGAAGATCTCGTAGGTGTAATTTCTACTTAGGGGTCATGAGGACTTCTAAGTGCGTTTTCTCTTGAGAGTCGTAAGGATCTCACAAGAGCATTTTCTCCTTGCAAGTCGAGAGGAACTGCAAGTGTTGTTCACCAAATAGGGGAATTTCACATCATTGGTGGAACTGGGCGAGGGAACGCTTATTTATGCCCATGGATTGTATACAAGGGTCAATATTGACCTTCCGTAAGGCAGTTTAGGGGATATGATAGCTTAAGAACAGGTTCAGGTCCCTGTATTTTAAGACTTTTGAATCCTGTGAGCCGTGAGGGTCTCATAAGGGAATTCTCCTTACGAGTCATGAGGATTTCGTAAGTGTAATTTCTCCTTAGGAATCGTGGGGATCCCTAAGTGTGTTTCTCCCTTGTGAGTCGTAAGGATCTTACGCAGGTATTTTCTCCTTATAAGGTCGAGAGGACCTTGCAAGTATGCATGAATTTTTTTACGAGTCTGCACCCTTTCGGGTTTTCACAAACTCGCCGGTAGCCCTGCTGTTTTTACTCACGGAGCCCTTTCGAGTTTTCATCCATGCCCATTTCGCTTATGGACGTACCGTTTTTTTTTTGCCGCGTTAGCCTAAGGATGCTGCGGTCCGTAGTAGTTTAAAGACGTTTCGGTCCGTAGTTAGTTTCAGGACATTGCGGTCCACCGTTAGTTTAGGGACGTTTCGGTCTGTTGTTTTCCGTGTTCTGGACGGGGTATCGTTGGATACTACCTTTAGAGTCTTGACTCAAGAAGATAGCGAGCGGACATAGGCGTCGTCATCTATCATTGATCTGATTCGTGATTTGTCAGGTGTAGTACTTCTTAAGGAATCGACCGTTTATTGGCTGAAAGGGTCTTTCGCCATGTATATCCATGAGCAAGTAAGCCCCACCTTGGTAGACTTTGTCTATAATGTACGGGCCCTCATAGTTTGGCTCGAATTTCCTCCATTTGGCACGATTGGGAATCATAGGTCTCTTTACCACTAGCACGAGTTCGCCTTGGCGAAATGTTCTCGGCCCAGTTAATCTTTCGTATGAGCGTGTCATCTTTGCTTTGTAAGCCTCCAAGTTTTGCTGCGCCATGAGACGAGTTTCGTCGAGGGCGTCGAGCTCCTCAAGCCGAAGATGAACATTTTCTTCGTCTGTTAGTTCGTACCGAATCGCCACTCGTAGAGAGGGTAGCTCTATCTCTAAGGGAAGTACCGCTTCCGTGCCGAATACCAATGCAAATGGCGTTGTATTCGTAGCCGTTTTGAACGTGGTTCGATATGCCCAGAGAGCTTCATGGAGTCTCTCGTGCCAGTCCTTTTTATTTTTGGACACTGTCACGCCCCGCTTCCCAAAATACGGAATACGAGGGGTAGACAAGGCCAGCCATGCTCCTACGGTCAAGGAAATTTCCTGCCGTAGTCACACTTCGGCTTCTAGTTTATCATGGTAAACAGTAAATAATGCGCAGGTAATGAGAAATGCAGTAACTGAAAGGAACAAAGTAAAGAACTGACCTGAAGTGGAACAAACGAATGCAACTCGGAATGGCGAGTCAAGAAGACTGTGGTGCACTGGTCCAGACTAAATCTTCTCCTCACACTGAGCATGCATACTCAGGTCGTCAGAGCGACACAATAGCAATATAATATGTATAAAATCAGGTGACAGTTCTAACAGTGATAATAGGTATGTGAAGCAGTAAATAAATGACATCATGAATACGCATGTGCAGTAATCAATGCAGCGGAATAGTAAAGCAGTATAACAATATGTCACGCATGCCAACACAGTACAAAAGGAATATAAATGCCAGTATCCCTATCAGTCTCTAAGTCTCACTGTACAGGTCAATAAGCCTATCGTCAGTCCAAGTGTGAGAGTCAACCACTCGCGAGTGTCCTCCACCTAAGGGTAGAACCCAAGGGCAAGGGACCACGGGCCCAACATGTAACGAATGTATCACGGTGTATATATCACGTACCCTGTAAATCTCCATATAACTCCCTAAATATATAAGCCGGCATGGGACTCCCGAGATTCTGTTGAACTCACACTTAAACTACCCCACACCCCGTGGTCTACATCAAACGCTAACCATCACCCTAAATACTAATCGATCCGTGACAAGTCTGCGCGAGAACTGGAGGCAGGACCTCCATCAAGCACGTCCCGACTAATACCTAAGATAAATGGCAGTGTCGGATGCCTTATCTGTGACACCCGTGCAAGCGCTTCCATAAGTGTCCCATACCACTTATAGTCGCACGTACACGCATCCCACAGACGTCGACAATGCAATAGAACAATGAGGTCACTGATTGTGTACAAGTACTCATCACTTTCACTTAATCAAGAATACACGAACACTGACGTACTTGCCACAATCATCGCTAAAATCTAACACTGGGTGAATGCACGATATCACTAGGTTATCACTATAAGGATATATGTATGATATGATGCATGAACAGTATATAAGCACAATTAAGGTGTCATAAAAATAACAGTCTATCACTTGCACGATTTATCATGAAACATTTGTATATAATTTAGCGAAACGATAAACAGGTAGTAATTAATATGTTCGGTTATCCATCCATAAAATTTTGTTTCAAGCCAATCGGGTTCCAGGATCATTAGTTATAACTATTTCATTTTAAGCGCTCGCGGCTGGAAATCCAATTTCAGAATCAGAAGTCCGTTTCGCAACGCATTTTAATCCCAGTTGAGATCATATTTTAGCGACGCTACAGTTGAAAGAATTCTAGGGTTTTCAGTAAGGTTTTCAACGTAACAAACGGATCTTCACTCGCGTCTGTACGTCAGGAGATATACAATGTTTAACCCTAATATGTCAATTCTGATTCTGCTGGGACTGTTATGCGTCCCGATCTTTTAAATTACAGAATAACTAACAAATGGTAACGAAACAGTGTGAAATCAATTACGTTGTCTAGATAACAGGTTTATCTACAATAAACAGCAGAGTTCCGCAACCTAAGGGTTAAGAAAATCTTGAGGTATCCAATATGGTACAGCAACCAACAATTTGAGTAGCTCTGGACTGCAGTCCAGAGTCGCACTCCGATACAATTATCATCACGATTTAAGTACAGGAATGTCTGGAAACTAGCATAGGGTTAAAGTTCGTCGAGTTAGATTCGATTTGAGCCCTCGAACGCACCATTCTAATATGTATATGATTTATGGTGAATTTAACGATTTTCAGGTGCAACAGAATTACAGTTTTACGGTTAAACTTGGGGGCAGTTGTTCTAACCTTTAACGATCAAATCATAGAGCAAAATTCATACACTAAGTTCACAGTTATACGGGCCAACCAATACCGTTTAGTTCCGCCAAATTAGGGAAAGATTTACTTAGAGAACAAGTATCGAACAGTCGTGTTGTAATATTCAACATAAGGCAAACATGGGATATATATATGATATTGACTTGTAACATATAGAGAATAGCATGAAAGCAAGTAAAAACTTGCCTGGAGGCATTCCGGGGATGTATGGTGGCTGTGACGTCACGAACGCGCGACACACGCGCGGCACGGCAACTTGATTTGGCTCGGGCTCGTGTCTCGGCTTGAACTGGATGGCACGGGCTCGGTTGAGTTGGTTTTGCTAGGGGTTTTGAGATAGAGGGGGTGTTAGAGAGAGAGAGATACAGTGAGTGAGAGAGAGAGAGAGAGAGAGAGAAAACTGAGAGAGAGAGGGAGAGATTACAGAGTGAGAGAGAGAGAGAGAGAAAGAGAAAGAGAGAGACAGAGAGAAGGCACAGAGGAAGATGGAGAGGGAAAGAGAGAGAGAGAGCAGGAAAACTGTAAGATAGAGAGAGAGGGGGCAGTGTTAGAAAGAGAATGAGAGAACAGAGAGAGAGAGAGAATGAGAAAAAGCAGAGGTAAAGAGAGAGAGAGAAATTGCAGCGAGAGCGAGAGGGGAGGCAGATGAGGGTGCTCGGGGATGATGGTGGCGGTGGTGGCGATTGCAAGTGCGGGTCGAGAGGGTCGGAGCTCGAGTGAGGGGTGTGCAAGGGGGTCGGAGCTCGACGGCCGGGGTGTGAAAAGCTTGTATGGGTGCAGTGAGGAGCTCGACGAAGAGTGACGAGGGTGGTCGGATGCTGGCGTGCGAGGGAAGAGATGAGGGGGTACGAGGTTGGTGACGAGGCGATGGTGATGGTGATGGAGGGGGTGGCCGGTGATGGGTAGCGGGAGACGAGAGGGGGAAAGAGAACGAGGCGGGTCGATGGATTCTTGGGACTGTGGGCGAGAGAAGGAGGGGATGTGAATGGGATCCAAGAGACGAGGGGGCGCGTCGTGGGGAAAACGGCACGCGAGCGCGTGGGCGCGAGTCGCAGCGGAGAAGGCGGAGGAAGCGAAACGCGCGCGCATGGGAAGGAGGTAGCCGTTGGGAAAATTTAAGGAAGAAGAACAGGGAAAATGGGATCGGGTCGGGCCTAAGAACTAGAGTGGGCCGGCCAAGGGATGGGCTTGGGATTTCCCTTATAAAAATAAAACATGATTGGGCTGAGAAAAGGAGATTGGGCCGAAGGATATATAATTAAAATTGAATTTCCCTTATAATTTGACTTGGGCTGAGAAGCTGGGCCGACTTAAGAAATGGAAAATCAATGAGTAAATGAGAAAAGAATGGGCCGGGGAGCTGCTAAAATTTAAGTTTATGAAAATAAAGGATTAGCTGAGGATTTAAAGGAAATTTTAATGGGAAAATTAAAAGGGGTTGGAAATAAATAAGGATATGGAAAATTTGGGAGGAGGGGCCGGTCTGGAATTAGCAAATAAGAGAATCTGGGAAAATGTAAAATGGATAGATATTAGGGTTTTCAAAATAACTAAAATAATATTAAATATAAACTAACAAACTTGTAAGTGATAATTTATAAAATACGGACATAGACGTATAAAAGGAAACCGGGTATTACAGACACCATCTTCTTTATGATCTTTGTCAAGGTTTTGTTGAAAGCCTCAGCTAGACCGTTAGCTCGGGGATTATAGACCGAAGAGTATCTCCAGTCTACATGAATTGTATACAGGGGTTAGTATAGACTCACCTGTACGGCAAAAGTTTCATCTCTTATTTTTTGTTTCCTTCCGCGATGCTCTATCATTCCTGTTTTTTATATCGTGAAAGTCGAGATTGCCCAATCATTTCGGCTATTTTTCACGGTGCCCAATCATTTCGGCTATTTTTTCTTTTTACTCGCTGTTTTTTATTGCGAGTTGCCCAAACATTTCAGCTATTTCATATGCATTTTTGGTTCGCTGATTTTATCGCGAGTTTGGAACTTGAGATCTGATACCAATCTTAGCATCAGTCGCTGTGTCTGGAATATTGCCGGGAGCGAATCATCACTTGCCGCGAAAGGACTTGGAATTTGTTACCGATTTAGGCATCAATATCGCTACAACTGGGATATTGCCAAGATCGAATCATCATTTGCCTTCGCCGCTATCGAACAAAGGTGGCTTAGTACACAGGGTTAGGGACCTGACGACAAAGGCTTTTGACTTCGTGAGCCGTAAGGATCTCATAAAGGTATTTCTCCCTACGAGTCGTGAAGATCTCGTAGGTGTAATTTCTCCTTAGGGGTCATGAGGACTTCTAAGTGCGTTTTCTCTTGAGAGTCGTAAGGATCTCACAAGAGCATTTTCTCCTTGCAAGTCGAGAGGAACTGCAAGTGTTGTTCACCAAATAGGGGAATTTCACACCATTGGTGGAACTGGGCGAGGGAACGCTTATTTATGCCCATGGATTGTATACAAGGGTCAATATTGACCTTCTGTAAGGCAGTTTAGGGGATATGATAGCTTAAGAACAGGTTCAGGTCCCTGTATTTTAAGACTTTTGAATCCTGTGAGCCGTGAGGGTCTCATAAGGGAATTCTCCTTACGAGTCATGAGGATTTCGTAAGTGTAATTTCTCCTTAGGAATCGTGGGGATCCCTAAGTGTGTTTCTCCCTTGTGAGTCGTAAGGATCTTACGCAGGTATTTTCTCCTTATAAGGTCGAGAGGACCTTGCAAGTATGCATGAATTTTTTTACGAGTCTGCACCCTTTCGGGTTTTCACAAACTCGCCGGTAGCCCTGCTGTTTTTACTCACGGAGCCCTTTCGAGTTTTCATCCATGCCCATTTCGCTTATGGACGTACCGTTTTTTTTTTGCCGCGTTAGCCTAAGGATGCTGCGGTCCGTAGTAGTTTAAAGACATTTCGGTCCGTAGTTAGTTTCAGGACATTGCGGTCCACCGTTAGTTTAGGGACGTTTCGGTCTGTTGTTTTCCGTGTTCTGGACGGGGTATCGTTGGATACTACCTTTAGAGTCTTGACTCAAGAAGATAGCGAGCGGACATAGGCGTCGTCATCTATCATTGATCTGATTCGTGATTTGTCAGGTGTAGTACTTCTTAAGGAATCGACCGTTTATTGGCTGAAAGGGTCTTTCGCCATGTATATCCATGAGCAAGTAAGCCCCACCTTGGTAGACTTTGTCTATAATGTACGGGCCCTCATAGTTTGGCTCGAATTTCCCCCATTTGGCACGATTGGGAATCATAGGTCTCTTTACCACTAGCACGAGTTCGCCTTGGCGAAATTTTCTCGGCCCAGTTAATCTTTCGTATGAGCGTGTCATCTTTGCTTTGTAAGCCTCCAAGTTTTGCTGCGCCATGAGACGAGTTTCGTCGAGGGCGTCGAGCTCCTCAAGCCGAAGATGAACATTTTCTTCGTCTGTTAGTTCGTACCGAATCGCCACTCGTAGAGAGGGTAGCTCTATCTCTAAGGGAAGTACCGCTTCCGTGCCTAATACCAATGCAAATGGCGTTGTATTCGTAGCCGTTTTGAACGTGGTTCGATATGCCCAGAGAGCTTCATGGAGTCTCTCGTGCCAGTCCTTTTTATTTTTGGACACCATCTTCTTTATGATCTTTGTCAAGGTTTTGTTGAAAGCCTCAGCTAGACCGTTAGCTCGGGGATTATAGACCGAAGAGTATCTCCAGTCTATGATATGCTGCTGTGCGAAGCGGCTGATTCTGTGACTTCTGTAGACCGGCCCGTTATCGGAGATAATCCATCGTGGAGTGCCGAATCGATAGATGACGCGTGTTTTGAAGAAATGGAGAATATTCTCCATCTTCACTTCTCTTAGCGGTACCGCGTCTGCCCACTTAGAGAAGTAATCAGTTGTCGCCAATATGAATCGATATCCTTTGGATGACGCTGCTTCGATGGGCCCAATTATGTTGGTTCCCCATATTTCAAACGGCCGGCTAGCCACTGTTCGCGTATTTGATGCAGTCCTGAATCATCGTGGGCCAATAGTAGCCCATTCTTTTGATCTTCATCTTTATCTTTGGCCCAGCTTGATGAGAACCGCAGAGTCCGTCGTGAGTTTCTTGGACGACTCTCCTTGCTTCTTCCGATCCCAGGTATCTCAGCCACAGAAAGTTGAACGGCCTCTTATATAGAGTATCATTGATGAAGGCGAAAGACAGAGCTCGTTTCATGAGCTGATGTCTTGAGAATGCATCTTCAGGTGTTCAACGGGATTTGAAGTAGTTTATAAAGACTTGTCTCCAATCCTTAGCCCTTTCTTGGTCCTCTACTGGTAGGGATGTTTGCTTGGTCGCTTCTTTTTCTTCAGACGACTCCTGAGATGTTTCTGCTGGTGCAAGAACCCGACGGCTTTGTACAATAATACTCACGTCATCGAGGTTTTCGTCAGCCAGTTTTTTAGCGAGTTTGGCTAATGCGTCCGCTTTACTATTTTCTGTACGCGGTATTCTTTTCAAAATGTAGGAGGGAATTTGAGTCAGCAGTTGTTGTACTCTTTCGCCGTACTTTACCAACTCTGGTTTGCACGTTTGATAGTCGCCGTTTACTTGACTAATGACCAGCTGGGAGTCTCCGTATATGAGGAGGTTTTTGATTTCCATGTCGACAGCGATCTCAAGACCTTCTATCAAAGTCTCATATTCTGCTTCATTATTTGTCCTCAGCTCTGTTAGGGAAAAGGCAAAGCGTATTATTCCTCCTCGTGGAGTCACGAAGATGAGGCCTACCCTAGATTTGATTATGGAGGAGCTGTGCTTTCGCTTTTTCATGGAAGATGCCCCATCGAAATAGAGTTCCCATCGGGTATCACTCTCTCCTCTCTCCCTGTCGATCGTGTCAAACGTATGCTCGTCTGGCAATTCACAATTTAGGGGTGAATCGGCAGGTATCGGATGCTTAGCGAGAAAGTCAGCGATGGCCTGGCCTTTCACTGCTTTGAAGGGTCGGTATGTTATCGAGAATTCCATTAAGAGTAGAGCCCATTTAGCGAGCCGTCCCGTTAGTATGGCTCTTGACATCAAATATTTGAGAGGATCCACTTTTGATATGAGATGGACCTCATGCGCCAAAGTATAATGCCGAAGCTTCGTTATAGCGAAAATTAACGCCAGGCAGTGTTTTTCAATAGGAGAGTAGTTTTTTTCTGCCCCCAGTAGAACTCGACTCAAATAGTAGAGGGCTCTTTCCTTCCCTTGGTCATTTTCTTGTGCCCATAGTGGGCCTAAGGAACCTTCAAGGGCGGTTTTGTATAGGATGAGGGGCTTTCCCTTGACTGGAGCGGTCGGTACCAGTGGATTCTGCAGGTATTGCTTGATTTCGTCCAGTGCACTTTGGCATTTACGATCCCAAACGAACGAGGTTCACTTCTTCATCAGGTGAATGTAGGGACGGCATTTTCCGGAGAGGTTGGCTATGAACCGCCGGATATACACGAGCTTTCCTTATAGAGACCGCAATTGTTTTAAAGTTCTTGGAGTGGGCATTTCCATAATCGCCTTGATCTTCGATGGATCTATTTCGATGCCCTGGTGTCATATGATGAATCCTAGGAACTTGCCCGAGAAAACTCCAAATGCGCATTTCAGAGGGTTCATTTTCAGGTTATACTTACGAAGACGTTGGAACACTATTTTCAAATGCTCCCAGTGTTCCTCGTACGATTTTCTTTTCACTACGAGATCATCGATATAGCATTCGACGATTTCATGGATGAGGTCATTGAAAATCTTCGTCATGGCTCTTTGGTAGGTAGCGCCAGCGTTCTTTAGACCGCAAGGTATCACTTTGTAGCAGAATATGCCCAGAGGAATTCGGAAAGCAGTATGCTTCTGGTCTTCGGGATGCATCTTTATTTGATTGTACCCTGATGAGCTGTCCATGAAGGAGAAGACTTCGTGAGTGGACGTGTTGTCTATCATCTGCTCGGTAACCGGTACGGGGAAATCATCCTTCGGACAGGCTTTGTTGAGGTCCCGAAAGTCCACGCAGATGCGCACTGTCCCATTTTTCTTCATCACTGGGACAATGTTGGTGATCCAGTCGAGGTATTGAACTTCCTGGATGAAGCCGGAGTCGATTAGATTCTTGACTTCGGCGTTGATACTCATCTCAAGTTTGAGCCGCATTCTTCTTGGTGCTTGTTTGACTGGCTTGACATCCGGAGATATCGCCAGTTTATGCACAGCCATTCCTAGATCTATCCCCGGCATCTCGGAATAGTTCCATGCGAAGCAGTCTTTATACTGCATGAGCACGTCCTTTAACGTGACCGCCTGTTTCTCAGACAGCAGCTCACTGACAAGCGTTGGCCTTGGCTCGTTTGCCGTCCCCAAGTCGATTTTTCTCAGGTTGTTTGCTATTGTGGTATTCCATCTTCCAGCTCTTTTGGCGCCAGTGGAAATTCTGAGATCATCTCGTCCCCATCTTCATTTGCGAAGTACTGGGAGAGATTGTCCACATTCTTATGCTCTTATTTTTCCGCCAGCATTATCACGTGCCAGGTACGAGATCGTTTCCAAGACCGATGTTGATCTGGTTATACTTTCGCTATATACGTTGCCTTTGGCACATGCTTTTGTGGTGAGGTTACCCTGCAATTGTTGGATAAAGTGAATTTGCCGAGTTGATATTGGTTTTCGACCCAGTTTTTGAAGGTGAAGTAGTCTTCAAGAGTATGTCCTATCGCTCGGTGATAGGAGCAATAATCCGGGTGATGAATCTCGTTTGCTTGATCGGGGTGCCGAGACTCCGGGAGTGTCAACATCTGATGTTTCATGACAAGGTCAAAGATTCTCCTTGTCTTGTCTCGAGGGAAAGAATATGCTCGACTCATCTTTTTCATAAGAGACGGATTCCGGCTGACCTTCTCTCGATCGCGTGGCCTTTTGGATCCGTTTTGCCGCTGTCGAACGTTTTTTCCGTTCTTTAACTTGTTTTTGCCTTCGCGTCGGGCCTTTTTATTATCTTGGGAGTGCATGGCGGGCTGATGGTGGAAGGCATTGTCATCCTCCGTGTCCTGCTGAAGGAGGCGCTGCGTCTTGGCTTTTTCGTAAATGATCATTTCGCGGCTGTGGTCGTTCCGAACCTTTTGACTCGCTTCCCTTACTAGCTTGTCCATTTGTTCTTCAAACGACGGACTCGGCAATTTTATGACAGGACCTCATTCTGGTTCAACGTCAGCGTCTTTTAAAAGAACATCCCCTTCTTCATCGAGGTCATTTATGACATGGCAATCATGGAATTGCTCCCGTTTCTTGGACTGTACATATCCAAGCCCAATCGTTTCCATTTTCCCGTCGGGCAATTTTCGCTGAGTTCCGGGGACGTTCCAAATCCTGTTGTAGAACTGAGCTTGTCGAGCGGTCTGTTTGAAAGGTACACCTTGACATCTTAATAACCTTCTCAATCCCTCCGTGTAGTATCTGAGCAGACGGATGGGTTAGAGCCTATCGAGCGCAAAATCGGCACAATGCCAGACTTATCTTTTGACTTTAGTCTCCCAGGATCGATAGAATAGGATCGCTTTTTTACCTTTTCGCCTGGAAGGGATGTAGAATGTTTGCAGCTCTTACACTCTATATGTCTCATGCGCATCAAGCTCTCTGTAATACTGCCACGGAACCATGGCGATTTGCAAATTCTGATCATCTCCAGTGAGAGCCTGCATTGATGGACGGACCGAAAACACCGAGTTGACTTCGTCTTCAGAGTCGCTACCAAAGACCAGAATAGGGGTCGATGGTCCCGGCCTGTTGTATTGGGGCGGCCCCAAATAGACTATCTCTTCTTCCTCCTCAGTATCGCTCCCGAAGACCGGGATAGTGGCGATAGCTTTTTGTTTGTTCTCCGGTTTATGACATCTTTCCGTGTCTTCGAAGTCTGGTAGGAAGTACTTGGCATCTTTGTATTTGCGGACTTCATTTACGGAGAATGGGTTTAGTTCCCTCGTCACGGTGTACTCGAGACCATCTTTGAAATACTTCATACACTGATGTTGTCTTGGCGTCAATGACATGAAATTTGATGTCAGTGACGAGCAGCCCAAAGCGTAACGTCAATATTACAGACCCGAGCGTCCGTGATGACTGGGAGTCGAACCCGAAGATGGTGATTTTATCCCGAGCGAGATGCTGAACGCTCATGCAGATTTCTTTTATCACCCTCATATTTAGGAGGTTGACAGAGGACCCGCTGTCAACTGAGATTTTCCCTATCTTGATGTCATGGCAATACTCGGTGACATATAGGGGACGGTTGTGCTCGCACGTCCCGAGGAGGAGGTCTTCATCGCTGACGGTGATGTCAGCTGTGTGCACTTCTTCCAGCTCGTCCTTCATCTTTTCTTCGGCAAGGAAAGCTTGAAACTGCTCGGGTTCTTGTAAGGCCCTGATCAGAGAATCTCGTGCCTCTTTAGACAACAGAAGGACATCCAAAATGCTTAGCTGTGAGGGTATCTTCCTCAGGTGTGCTAAGACATTGTAATCCACTTTGCTTTTCTTAGGCGGGTCCTTGGCTGCCAGCACTTCGACGACTCGGTCATCGAGGGCGATATCCTCAGGGACTTTTTCTTTCGCCTTATCCTTTTTATTCGATCCCTTGTTTGTAGGTCCGAGATTCTTTTCGGGCAACGTACGACTACGTAGTTGAATGTTTTCGCAGTTCTTTATCTTTTTCTCTTTTCCTGAGGTGGATTCCTTGAAGAGAAGGCCGAGGGCTATTTCTTCATCAGAATCGCTTTCGAAGATGAGAACTTGTGATCCCCCGGAATGAACCATGTGACAGTTGCCGGCAGTTCTTTTGTGCTCATCTGTCGTGCTTCTCTGCTCCCGACGAGTCTTGTTCTTCATCCTCTTGAAATGTTGTCGGTAAGCAACGTATCCCTGCCACCACTTTTTAAATGTCGTGCATTCTTCAGTAGGGTGTGCAATCCTCTGATGGTATAAGCAGTAGTTAGGATGTGCATCCGCTTCGTCAAGGTGTATACCGCCAGGAGTATTTCCTTTGAAAGATGACAGCTTCATTCCTATTGACAGGGTTTTAGCGAACCGTTTTCTTTTTTTAAGCCTGTTTTTGTCTGTTGCAAGCATGTTTCGATCGGGTTGGAGCACTTTGCGAATCATCCCTACCCTGATTTCTTCAACTTGACGCCGATACCTGGCCCTTTCAAATATGGCCATTTCACGCTCTTGATCAGCTTTGCTCTTCTGACGGGCTTCATTCAGCAACATGTCAATCATCTCGTCTGACGGTTCAAAGGATTTTGGCACCGATCCTGCCCCCAGCTCCTCTATATTATCTTCTGATGCCAAGTGA
Source organism: Agapanthus africanus (assembly GCA_030015575.1). NCBI lineage: Eukaryota > Viridiplantae > Streptophyta > Magnoliopsida > Asparagales > Amaryllidaceae > Agapanthus > Agapanthus africanus. The sequence continues at coordinate 574,288,179 of JASDDO010000016.1, forward strand.
GCTTCTTCGTCATTTATTGGTGAATGAGAGATCATATGACAACTTGCCACATAATTCTCGGGTTCTTCTGACGAGTCTTCTCCCTCATCATCGTCGTCATCTCCGCCCTCAAGGATATGGTTGTGAAACTCTTGGAGTGTGACCGGGGTTCGCGCCTTCTGGTTATATTCTTCCAACACGTCAATATGGTTTTGCAGGTCCGTGCGCTTGTCATCAGACTGCGTAGGCTTTTTGGTCTTCTTCTTTTTCTTTGAAGACTTTGACGGCTGGGCCTGGGTATTTTTCCCAGTGCTACCAACTCTCGGCATTGGGTGCGGTTTCAGCATCCCCTCAATGATCTCTGGCTCCAGTGGCCTCTTCCATCTAATTGCCGGACATGCTTGAAGATCCTTGAGTATTCTCTTTGTCTTGTCTGAAAGAACAACCTCCCATGGAGCTTGCTCTATAAATGAGCATAATGCTCCCAACATGTCCACCTTTTTAGGAGCGTGCGGTTGTGGCGGGTTCACCCTCCAGTTTTCAGACAGCGCGAATTTGCCTTGTTGATACTGGTCATCAATCCAGTTTTTGAAAATGTAGCAATCTTCTGTTGGGTGAACCATTACTCTATGGTAGGGACAGTAATTGGGATTGTTGACGTCGCCTGATTGCAGTGGGCGTCTCGGATCCGGCAAAATGATGAGCCTGTTGCGCACCGCCAGTTCGAACAGTCTTCTCATTTTATCCCGAGGGAATGTGTAAGGACGTCTCATCTTTTCTCCGAGTGATCGCTGTTTATCGTTTTAGCGAGCAGCTGGCTTTGGATCACTCGGCCGTTGCTGAGCGTTGGCGACGAAGGTCGCTTTCCCTTTATCCTTTTCATTTCGAGGCTCTGTTTTCGAGGAGGGCGGTCTATGGCCCATCTGGTCCATTTGGGCCAGCTTGTCGATCAAGGCTTGGAAAGTGGTCGGCTTGAAAAATATCATAAACCGGGAAATAGTTGCCTGCGGATCTAGGGTCCCTACGAACATGCCCACGACAGGAGCTTCTTCTATGAGTTGTTCGCATCTCGACCATAGGTTCCGCCACCGAATTGCATACTGAACCCATGTCTCTCCTGGTTTCACCCTGGCATTGATCAATACCGTGATCATGGTGCGCTCGCTTTCTGTGAATGTTTTGATGGAATCATTCGGAAGCTCCGAGTACCATTCAAAAGCTGTCTCTGCTACACTCCGACGAACTGGCGAAGTAGCAATTTTTCGTCACCTCCAGTATTGCCGCAGAGAGCCCTGAACTGAGCGACGTGCTGATGGAGGTTGCTTGTCCCCTTATACACGTGAAATTTAGGGATCGTATATCCCGGCGGGTACTTAATTTGATCGTACCAGCTTGGATAGGGTCGCCCAGTTCTGACGACCTGGCCAGCGGTTTCGCTTGCCTGAAGAGCTCGTATTTGTTGAGCTATGTAGTCATCAAGCACAGCTTTCGAGATCGTCTCCTCTCTGGCTGCTGATAAATCCGGAAGAGGGTTTGATATCTCCCCTTTGTCGTCTTCAATGATTATTGGGGGATCTTTGATTGGAGGGTCCAGCTGGATCATCATCCCCACCATATCTTAGAATAGGAGCGTCATTTGTTTTATGTTAGCCGCTTGTTCCGCGGCTTCTTTATCTTTCTTTTCGAGTATCCTTCGGAGGAACTCGGCATCGGTTTCCTGCTCCTGGCGTTGATCTGACGATACTTCCGGGCCTTCCTTCTGCCCAGTGAGTGTGGCCATTTTCGTCAGCATCTCCTGGAGTTTCTGTTATTGCTCTTGAGCCTTAGTTACTGATCGTGTAAGTGGTCGATGACCCCCAGAAGCACGGCTTTCCTCTTTTCCGGAAGCCATGTAAATGGTGTGCACTACCATGCCTCCAGACTTGGGGCGTTTAGGTTCAGTGCCTTTAAGATTTGTCGTAAGCACGGGGATCTTCTCCGGCCTTCTCCTTTTATGGGCGGTCGAAGTTGAGGGGGCTGCAATAGGCACCCTTGCAGACAACACCTTCTGTAGCATGGTGACGGGATGATCCTCTTCTTGCTGGCCCTTCATTTTCTTCTATTGGCGGGAATAGTCTTTATCGATCACAGAGTCTTGGACTCTTCGCCAAACCCTATGGATTTTGGAGGACAGCTGCTGAGAGGGATGTTCCGGGTTTTCCTTTGTAACGTTCTCCACAGGTGGAGGAGAATTTTTCAACACGGCAGTTGGAGAGTTCTTGCGCACCCTCCTAAGCGGCTCAAAACTGTTCCCAATTGGAACAGCAGCATTAACTTCCACCATTGGAGCTGGTGGGGTAAGTCTAGAAGGGGAATTGCCCTCAGCTTTCCTCTCTCGGCGTCAGTGACGACGTCGAGGATGTCGTGTAGCCGGGATCACCTTTATCGTTGGAGCAGCTTCGTCATGCCCCCTGCTTTGAGGAGAGGTTGTTATTGGCACCAACCTGTCAAGACTGACATCCGCTGGGAAGGAATGGTCAACCTATCGAAAGCCGACTTCCGAGTAGGGGAAGTAGTTTGGACGATCCCATCTGCAGCAGGTGTTGGGATAACCTTCTCTGGTACTGCGAGCCTCTTCGCTGGTCCCATTGAGCTTAGGCTCAGCCTGTCGAAGACTGAGGCAGTGGACTTGGACGACCCGTTGAGAGGGGTCGTGGTAGTTGCAAGCCGATCGAAGACTGACTTTTTCGGAGCTTCCTGTGATGGCACTGGGGTGTTGAAGCTCATTGGTGGGAGCATGGTCCTGAAGAACAATCCAGTTGTGGCCTGTGTCACCTGTTCCACCGGCATTGCATAGATAGAGGCCGCTTGGGGCCTATAAGTTACTCCTCCAGCAGGGACGGAGTGGCAGTTGTTGTTGCAATTTATGCAGTTAGAAGCCATTGACGTCATCTTCTTTTCTGCATGGAGCAAGACACCAAATCTTAGCACCTCGAATCCACAGGCAACCATAGCAGACCACGATTTGTTCGCAAAACACGACACACAAAGTGTGGAGTGGAAAAAGGAAAAGGTCCCACCGGGCTTGCCAGAATCTATTTACCGCCGAAAACAGAGACGAAACCGCGTAGGTCGTCTTGCCTGAATTTGGGGGCAGATACTATTTGGTTTTATCTGTCCACCTCTCCGAAAATGCCAAGTTGATTTATGGCACCGTGTATCGAAGGTTTAAAAAGATACGGCCGTTGTAGCAGACTTCGTCAGACTCCCCCTCGTTTGCGAGGGGTTTTTGATTGTGGGGATGCTTTTCCTTGCAGGTGCAAACCGTGCAGTTAATTACGTTACCGCGTAGCGATAACCATTTTCTCCTGCTCCAGAGGGCCACTTTGAGTCGTGTGTGTTTGTTTTATATTTTGTTGCCCGTGGATTATATACGAAGACTAATTTATGTTGTCGCCCGTAGGGCGGGAATTAGTCCAAATCCGTATTTTCTTAGATTTGGGTTTGGTTTGATTTAAGGATCGTTAACCTCGTTTGAGATTAAGATTAACTTAAATATTTGTTAAGGACACGTTAGTCTAATTTTAGACTAAGATCTACTCAACAAGCTTTTAGGATCATTTAGATCCAACGAAAGAGCATTTGGGCTCCATCGTTTTAGTTTAGGGACATTACGGTCCATAAGTTTAAGGACATCATAGTCCGTGATTAAAGACATCATAGTCCATAGATTTTTAGTTTAGGGACGTTATGGTCCATCAGTTTAAAGACAACATAGTCCATGGAGTTTAGTTTAGAGACGTTACGGTCCATAAGTTTAAGGATATTATAGTCCGTAGAGTTTTGACTCATCAGTTTGAGGGTGCGCCAAGAGTTATTGGTTATTGGGACCCTCCACCTCTCTGAAGACGTTGAAGAATTACAACGACATGTATCAGAGATGTGGAGAGATGTACCCTTGAACCAAAGAATGCTCATCAGGGACTTGGTAGTCCCGTTTGGCATAAGGCCAATTTAGTAGAAGACCTATGGGCTCGGTCGATTTGGGGTTTGGCCAACCTTGGGCTCAGCCCACCTGATTACTTATTTGGGCTTAATCCCTTTTGTTCAATAATGCTGAGCATTGATATGAGCTTTGATGCTCACCCCCTTCTTTGTTTTTTTATTGAGTGTTAAACACTCTTTATGGCGCTGAGCTCTCGGAGTGCTTTATGTTAAACAACGCCCACATGAGGAGTGCTCGGTGCTGAGCGCCGACTATTGAGTGCAGAGCACTCTTTAATCTATTAGCGCCCACATGAGGGGCACGTAGAGCGCTTTGGCGTCGAGTGCCAGACTTTAAATAGCGTCCACGTGAGGAGCACATGGAGCGCCAGACTTTAAGTGCTAAGTGCTTCTTATAAGAAAGCGCCTACGTGAGGAGCACGTGGAGCGCTCGGCGCTGAGCGCCAGACTTGGAGTGCTAAGCACTGAATTTTCTGTTCTGCTCGATTCAATTCTCTGAGAATTAGATTCTCACCTATGAAAGACTTTGTCTTATAGATCTAAGATCTGGAAAAAGAACTAAGTTCTTTTAGTGTGAGAGTTAAACTCTTAAATATGGAGGATATGCTGTGATCTTTCTTATTTTTATTTACCTTGAGAAGAAATTGCTCTCGTCTTTCAAGTTTGAAGTTTAGGGGGGGGTTCTTTTGTACAAGACTTGAAGTCTTGGGTCCTTTATATAGGAGAGGCTGATTTGTTGATTCAGTTAAGAAAATCTCTCATTGAGGGATTTCTTAATTGATGTGGGGAATTTATCCACCGTTGGATTTTTGATCCAAAAACTTCTGTTTTACAGAAGACATTTTTCTTATTTTTAATAAGATTGGAAAATATTTTTCCATACAGAACTTATTCTGTATCTTGGTGATTTTTTTAATCACCATTGCAGTTTTGATCCAACGGTGCTCTGATTTACAGAGCACAATCTTTCTTGTTTAGAAAAATTTGAGGAGTATTTCCTCAATCAGAATTTAATTTTGTGTCATTGGATCATTGATCCAACGGTACTCTGATTTACAGAGCACAGTCTTTCTTGTTTAGAAAGATTTGAGGAGTATTTCCTCAATCAGAATTTAATTCTGTGTCTTGGGGATTTTTAATCACCATTGGATCATTGATCCAATGGTTCTCTGATTTACAGAGCACAATCTTTCTTGTTTAGAAAGATTTGAGGAGTATTTCCTCAATAAGAATTTAATTCTGTGTCTTGGTGATTTTTAATCACCATTGGATCAATGATCCAACGGTGCTCTGACTTACAGAGCACAATCTTTCTTGTTTAGAAAGATTTGAGGAGTATTTCCTCAATAAGAATTTAATTCTGTACTCTGATAATTTATCATCTCCATTGGATCTTTAATCTAAGGGTGGAGAACTTTTAGTTCTGGTGCTGCCTCAGAGTTTTTAACCCTGAACGCTGGCGCTCTCGTACTTTGCACGTGAGGCGCTGCCTTAGAGTTCTTAACTCTTTGCGCTGCCTCAGAGTTTTTTAACTTTGAGCGCTGGCGCTCTCGTGCTTTGCACGTGAGGCGCTGCCTCAGAATTTTTAACTTTGAGCGATGGCGCTCTCATGCTTTGCACGTGAGACGCTACTTCAGAGTTTTTTTAACTTTGAGCGCTGGCGCTCTCGTGCTTTGCACGTGAGGCACTGCCTCAGAGTTTTTAACTCGTAGCGTTGCCTCAGGGTTTTTAACTCCGAGCGCTGGTGCTCTCGTGCTTTGCACGTGAGGCGCTGCCTCAGTTCAAATTTTGAACAGAGCCTTGCTCTCTTATTGGGGGGAAACATCGATCTCCCTTGAAGGAGGTAGATGGACAGCTGATTGATCAACCTGGATGCGTGGATCGTCTGTGACATCGTGATCTCTTCAGTTTGATGCCTTTCCAAGTGAAGCTCACGGTCTTATTTATATTCATAGAAAATACAAACCATAGATGTCATATGTGAGGGTTTGTTGAGAAGATCCTACTCACAAAATCCCAAACCCTAATTCCCCATATTGGCCGTGGATCTGCCGCGTTTAAGGGGTATATGCCGCGGTTGGGCGATGAGTTAGTGGGATCAATTGATGAAAATTCTTCTGTAGCATCATATTAACACATGGAGATTGTTGTGATATATGGAATCTTCATATCTTCTCCGAGTCTCTGCCTTTATTAATTTTGCTATTTTATTTAATTTCATCGGCAGATTTTTGATTCTAACATCTCGATATCCCGATCCTCTGACCTGAGATAAATCTGCACAATATCTCCAAGAATAATATTAGTAATATTTGTTAAATTAGATATATTATTCTAACCATTTGTATGATATTATATCTTTTAAGAATCTTGATTAGAATATTTGATATGATATGCATATTTTAATTACCAAAATATTATATAAATATTATATGCATATATTTTCCTTCATAATATTAATTATAATATATAAACATATGACAATAGATATTTTACAGATAAACCCTCATATGTTTCATATTAATAATAAACACATTTAAATATTTATCAAAAGTAAGGAAAATGTTATATTAAAAGTGCGATATTTTTGACTGAACAGTAACACTTACCGTACAGTCCAGTCTCTTCGTCTGATATGTCCCATATCGAATCTCGGGGTGGAATCGTCAGACCCCGGTAACTTGATAAGTCATGCCGATGTGTGGCCTATAACCGTTAGAGAAACTACTGATAACACGTATCAGTAAATCTCATCAGCCCTGGCCAGGGACTTATTGTTATAGCCAATCGAGCATAGCGCAACATCTACTCCCAATACCGGGAGAGGCGAAACCTCTCCTATCGCTCATTGCCTCCATGTGATTCGGGACTGTACCAAAAATCCACCTGTTTGTATGACTCCTTTGAGCCGTGGTAGGGAGGAAATCAAAGCACAGTGGGAACCACACAAGACTCTATTACGATCTCGGGTCTACAGACTAACCTGTACAAGTGTCATCAGAGAACTACTATCTGACGATAGGTATGGTACTATTTAGGAGTTCTCGGTGAGTCCTGTTTGGTGTACCCATTCTCTAATGAGCACCTGTGTGCAATCTTTGTTGTCAAACACAAATGGTTGTGGGATCAACCATCGCCCCATACAGAGTCAAGAAACGTATATACTAGTCCATTCTGGAATATCGATGCCCTGTCTCGATACTCTCTCTACTAGGAACGGTTAAAGTTGCAGACTATACAAGCCCCATTAGTATGATCTGCATCATAGTCCTGGTAGTCAAGCTAACATCCTAAGGGCTTTATCAACATGTATCAGAGAGACAGAATAATATAAGTGTACATGTTAAGATAAAGTGCAACCAGATAGCATACTATCATGTCGAGCAAGAAAGTCCTTTATGTGTGTGTGTGTGTGTGTGTGTGTGTGTGTCCAAGCATCCACTATAATATACAATAATGGCCTCTAGGGCATACATATGATTAACAGGATCCAAGTGCGAAGCTCGTATGTTTGTTGTTAATATGGACGATCGATAGAAAGTAACTTCTTACAAGAGAGATCACAACCATCTATTTGAACCGCAGTTAATGGTGTAATACCTATTTTGTCACAAAAGTATTTCCAAATTCGACAGAAGTCAAATTTGTAATTTGAAGGATAGTGGGGTTAGTCCAAGCAAAACATATACGATACCAGGACAAGGTCATGGTGGAATAGAGAATCTTGGTTACGGGCTAAACGATGTAAAGAATGAATTAAGAAAAATACGTCGACATCAATCTATGGACATATTTGATGCCCAAGCTATTTTAGCTTATTTGCAATTCATTAAAGTTGAGAAGCCTAATATTACTTACGTAGTAAAATATGACAAAGAAAATTATAACGAAACCCTCTTATTCGTCGATGTGTGCTCAAAACCTTCCTATACAACTTTTGGTGATGCAATTACTTTTGACACCACGTATCGAAAGAACAAATATCAAATGCCCTTCGCCCCATTCACCGGTATTAATCATCATTATAAATCATAAATATTTGATTTTGCGTTAAAGCGGAATGAGTCCGAAGAGTTTTCACCCGGTTGTTTCAGCAGTGGTTAATTACGATAAATAATAAGGCACCGTTATCTATAATCACCGATCAAGATCATGCCATGAAAAATGCTATTGCCAAGGTGTTTCTGAATACAAGATATCATTATTGCATATGGCACATTAGTCAGAAGTATCCGGAGAAATTGAAGAGTTTATATTATCAGGATACCGGTTTTCAAAACGACTACAAACGTTTCATAGATAAAAGTTTGACGGTTGAGGAATTTATAGACAAGTGGTCTGTGCTAGATGAAAAGTACCAAGTTAATGGGTATAAATGGCTTTCAATAATATACGGTTTACGGAAGAAATTGATATTGGTTTCTACATCAAGAAACTTTTCTGCAGAAATGTGAACAACCGGACGTAGTGGGAGCATGAATGCTTTTTTTTTTATGCCTTGCTTAATTGGAACTCCAAAATTAAAGAGTTTGTTATGAAAACGAAAAGTGCACTAAGGATACAATACGAGCACGAGAAAAGAATGGATTTTGATACGCTATTCAAGAATCGTATGTGTGCCAAATATGCCAATGGAATTAGACGCTTCCAAAGCTTACACCAAAAGTATATTTGAAAAGATTCAAGTACAGTTTCTGAAATCTCAATCATTTAATATAGAGAAAGTTTCAAAAGTTGACGGGACAAAAAGATATAATGTTTTCAACATGCTGTATGATCCGATGAAAGACAAGTGAAGAGTAAATTATATCCAATATACAACAAAAGGGCAATTTTCCAAGTGCATTTGCAATTATTTTAAATCAATCGGACTATTATGAAAGCATATATTCAGATTTTTTATCCAAAAATATGAATAGCATACCCTCTGAGTATATTTTGCCAAGATGAAAGAGAAATGATAATCAAAATATTGTCATGACGAGTGTCGTACCACTTTCTGTACAGATGAATGAAACGTCGCGGTATAGACATTTATTCAATGAGTTTGTAACACCTTAGTGCATTTATACTATATTTATTTAGGGTATTTCAAATTTTGCGGTAAATTTCTTTACTATGGTTGCTTTTGGGCTGCGGATAATGCAATTGGTAGTTGTGATGATTATCCGACCCGACCCGCATGTTTGAAACCCGTCATGGTTCAAGATTACATCTAATATTTGCTAGTATAGTGTATCCATGCAAATCTAGATTCTATATACATATATAATATATTTTATATAACTAATATAATATATAACTGTTATATATATAATATATTAATTAATTTAAACAAATATCCCTCTCTCTCTCGTCTCTGCCTTTCTCTCTCTCTCTCTCTCTCTCTTAATCACCCCGTCCCCACAATCTCTCTCTCTCTGTCTCTCTCTATATATATATACATATATATATACATACATATATATATATACATATATATATATATATAATAAAACCTATTATTAACAAAACACCTACTCTCTCTCTCCCTCGTTCTTCTTCTCCTCCCGCTACGAACCCTAACCCATCACCTCATCGCCACCCCTCGCCGTCGTTTGCCCTCTCGCCCTCCTCCTCACCTCCTCCTCTTCGCAGTCATCACCCCCTCCTTCTCCTCCACTTCCCGACAACCCCGAATACCACCCAACCTTCCCCGACCAAGAACCCATCTCGTCCAAACCATCCCCCATCGCCGGCAGCCCCTCGTCGTCGGGAAACCCATCATGCCGACCACCCTCTTCACCTCCTCGCCTCCCTGCAACCTCAGACCACCACCACCACCGACCCTACACCTTCCTCGATCACCCTCAAAGCTCACGGCCAGAACCCATACCCTCCTCGCCGACGACCTCGTCTCGTCGCCACCATCTCCTCCATCCCCAGAACTCCGCAAACTCCAACAACCTCTACTTCTTTCTCTTCTTCTCCTTCTTCTTCTTTCTTTTCCTTTTCTTTTCTTTTCTTGATTTCTGGCCATCTCGTCGGAGTTGCGCATGTCGCTGACGATCCAGACAACCCAGTCACCGTCATTTTCTAGCCCTATGACTACGTCACGCGGCTTCTCAGCCAGGTCCAGTCCCGCATGCGTAACTTTATTTCGACATAGGAACGTGACATCCGTATCTCGACATGAGATCCGATCAGGCAAGTTCTAAACTTGTAACATGCTATGTTATTATATCAATATCTATTTGATAAATTATAGTGCATGTGTTTAATATTCAGCAGAAATTACCGATTTACCGTTTTATAGCATCCGTTTGTATCCGTACTGAAAATAATTTATCTATTTGCATGCCGGAATGTCACGATATTATCATACTAATATACCAGTTCAATACGTTATCTAGATTGCATCCTACATGGTAATAGACGTATAACAGTTATTACAGATAGATACATATGCATCATGGCAGTAATTGTGTTTCGATATTGATTACAATTTTACATTGGTATCTATTTTGGTTAATATTCAGTACATGACATGTTCACGACACATTACCAGACTTGTTACTTGGATCTTATTGCTAATGCCAACAATCCTGATTGTTGTCCTGATGGACGTGACTTGTTGTCTGCATAGATAAGAACTGTACCTGCTTGATCCTATATTGACATTAGATTATATTGGTAATACCTGACTTGAACACAGAACCTTAAGGGAAAAGGAAAAATCAAGAATGTAACCGAAACGTAACTCAAGACGATATTATTATTGTTTGCCATGATTCCGGGCGTTACGGAATAAATCATTGTTTGCCGTGATTTTGGGCGTTACGGAATAATCATTGTACCGTGGTCTTGTGGGGGAATGAACGAGATATATTGTACCGTGGTCCCGTAAGGCATGAACGGGATATATACTGTTGAGTTACGATGAGAATTACATTAATTGATTTCGACTTCTAGAATAGATAATTTAGACACACAGACTTTACGATACACATCACATACATATAGCTCACTATTTATATCTGTATTATTTATTTATATTCTGGTTAATTATATCATCATATCCTTGTTATTACTATTGTTTTGATATTTATGACGCACTGATGTCTGGGTTTTGCATGGCCCAATTCCTCTACCTTTATTGCAGGCAGATTAATAGTACTTTAGCAATCAAGCCGAGCAATAACGAGCTAGCTATTTAGTTTAGAGACTCTTAGTTTATTTATTTCAGCAGTTTCATTTTTATTGATGTGAGTTCATATTGGGACGTGATTCAGATGCTGTTATTTATTGGATCTTGATTCGTTTCCGCTTTATGTATTTTCTTAATTTTATTTATGATGGCAGATGGACATGTGTTAGCTAGATTATATATTTTACTGTTCTTAATATCCGATAGACAACTGTAATATGACTGTGGAGGGATGATTCCTAACCATAGATAGTATGGTTGGCTCTGTCACATGCCGTATTTACGTATCTTGGGAATCACGGGCCCAAAATAGCTGGACTTCAATTGCTATTGAAGTATTCCAAACCCAACAGGCTATCATCCAGTGGCTTGGAAACACAGGCCCTCATTCGTGAATTCATGATTTGTACCGTTTCAGTCCGGTACCACAGCAACATGATTTGTACCGTTTCGGCCCGGTACCACGACAACATGATTTATATCGTTTCAGCCCGGTACCACAGCAATATAATTTGTATTAATGGGACTCATGAGATTCTATTGGATTCATATTCAAACCACCCCCAACATCCCGTGTATATTAGTCTATGATTAATGTTACAAGTCTTGATTGAATACATGATACAAAAGGTGATATGTGATATCAAGTTTTCAAGATTGTAGTCATGTCAAGTGCAAGTTATGCCAATTGTATTCAGGGTTCGGGTCAAATTGGTTCAAATATATATATCGGGTTCAAGTTTTCGTGATTGAGTCGTTTCAAGATCAAGTTAATTCTAGCATGTAATGTTTTAATCACAAGTCATATAGATAAAAATAAATAAGCAATCACAGAACATGATATGAGATAAGTATACGAGTAATATCCAAAAACAATATTGTAAATAAGTGTTGTGTATGACTAAGCAATCAAGTCAATTAATTTCATAATATAAACAGAAATATAGATCTAATTGTTGTGCACGCGTGAGTTCCAGTATCGCCTAAATACTACTGCCGGTTTGGGAGAAATACCTGTTTTCGTATCGTCGAGCAAAACATATCAAAATTTGTTCAGCACCGTCATATATTTTTAAAAAGCGGTTTAAATTAAATTTCATCAGATTTCAGGTTACAAAGATTAATAGAAAATTGTAGGTCTTTCGATATAATTATGCAAAACACCAAGATTCACGTGATTTGGATTTTTGATGCTCTAGTTATAATCATTTTAACATCAGCGTTTAAAACAGAAATTCAGAATTCTGGACAGCAACTATATATTGTATTGCAAAGCCTATATCAAGTTGTTTCATGCATTTTTAAGTAATCTAGTATACATACAATTATAGTTCTATCAATTGTGCATCTACACATTTAAAGTTTGTCACGAACGGACATCGGGAGTTCGAGTTATGTCCTATTTAAAAATAGTGTGCGAATCAGGACACATTCTGTCCAGATTCGTCACTAAATATTGTAACGCGGTTTTCTATATTTTATGTAGGTTTTCAGTAAAAATTTAAAACTAAGAAAATCTATATATTTCGATATAAATATTCAAAACATCTAAAAACACTTGATTTGGATCAACGATTATAGAGTTATGGTCTCTCGAAGAATACCCTTATTGGCAGTTTTCTGGTTTTAAAAACAGTGAATAAAAAACTACGTAACACATAAACCGTTATTCGGTTTGATATGAAATTTTTACTATCGACCTTAAATTCTATCTAATATATAATCTAATTTTCCTAGAATGTCCAAAAGTCAAGATTGATTTTCTAAAAATTATTTTGAAAGTAAAGGTATTTTTTCAAGGTGGTATTTGATATTGAAAAGGTCATTGTATTTATTTAAAATCTTGTTTTCTTTTAAAACTAAATATAAATAAAATAAGATAAAAATAGCGAGCAATAAATTATGAAAAGCATACGGACAAGCATACGAATCGGTCATGATATATATACTAAAATCGATATAAAAGATTAATAAAGATTCTACATAAAAATTATTAAGCTCTTTTCTTTTGTTTTGATTAAATGATCGTGTTATATGATGGTATGCAATATAGAATGATACGATTCACATATTTTCATAACTACTAAAACATGAAACAAGATAATCACTATTAGTTAAAAATGTATCCTATTCATGAAGTTAAATAAGTTTACAAAACAGCTAACTATTAGATTATCTATTTATTTTATGTGTATTTTTTAAACAAGAAGTTTACAGACGAAGTGAGTAAGTATGGAAATCAGTGGAGATATGACAGGATGATGATGATTCAATAAGAGGTGGAGGAGAAACGAAGGGGACTTACGGGTCTTGCAATACGGTATAACAATCGTATTGCCGATTGGTGAAAAAAGCCTCGACTTGATCGAGACTTCAAAGGCTTAAGAAAATTGATGCTTCTCCAACTCTCCAAAGGAAAAAAAATTAGAATTGATGAAGAGAGAATGGTTAAGGTTGGATGAAGAAGAGAGTATTATTTATATTAAAAGAGATATTAAAATAAATTTAATAGTGATAAAAACTCTTCATAATAATTTTAATTTATTATGGATTCATTTTGAGAGTAAAAAAGAAATTGAAAGGGTGCCCATTCATTTAGAAGTTAAAGAAAATGAAAAGTCTCATTTGTAGATTATGAGAGAGTTAAAAAAATAGATAAAAATAGTTGTAAGAATGGGAATTTGAACATGTGACCTATGAAATAACAATGCAAGGAATTAACCAATAAGCTACAAAATTGTTCATGCACATATTTAATTAGAACTAAATATATGCTATTGCATGAAAAGAAAGTGGGCTTTTAGGCTCATAGTTTTATAAAAGAAAATGAAAATGAGATTGGATTTGGGTTATGGACTGGGTCAGGTCTTGCATTTAATTTGAAATAGATTAAGATTTAGTTTAAAGAAATGGGTTTGGGAAAAATAGATGAAATAATAAAATAATATATTTAATAGAAAATAAAATATACGGAAAAATATTAAGAATAAATAAATACAATATTTTACTAAAGAAAGAAAACACGAAGATATAGCAATATTGGGGTCGTAACACATACACATCATTTAGTTGTTCCTTAGCAGTCATACACATCTAAAATTTATTACATCATTTAGGTATTTAGTTGTTCAACTCACAACCACACTTACCTCTTTTCACCTTCTAGATCCGACATGTAACACTCTCAGATGAAGACACCGCACTGTACGGAAATTGTCACTTTCTGGCTCAATAGAGATACGGACGAGTTTGCTTGTCGACTTTCCTTTCGTTCAATACCTGGGCAGCCGTTACGTAAAACCAGTGCCGCTGATGTTCTTATGGTTAAACCCACTGCCAGCGTATTTTCGAGTCTTTAGAGTCCCACACAGAGAGTTTTCCAGCTCAGACGAAACGATATAGTGTATATATTTTGATACGTATGGAGGTTCGATTAAATACGTGTTTTTGTATATATACTTTTAATCGAACATTTTGTTAATACTAGCCGGTTTGGAAAATATCCAGATTATCACATTTGGATAAAATGTGAGCTAGTATTATATATCTCTTTTTGGTATCTCTCTTTTTGGTATTTGTATTTTGCCAGAATACGGTATTTCTACGAATACGAGTATTTGTATAAATACGAATATTTGTGTCTTGATATAAATACGGGTATTTGTATCTTAATACAAATATGGGTATTCGTATTTTGATATGAATACGAGTGTATGTATTTGTAGCATATACTTGTATTAGTGTATGCGTGTGTGTATGTATGTATATATGTATGTATGTATATGTGTACAATTGATGCGGCATTTCTTCTATTTTTATCTCTTCTTAGATCATTTGAGAAGAGAGTGGGCTTGTGACTCACTCACATGAGTCACAATTCCACTCTTATCTTAAATGATAAGAGTGAGACAAAAAGAAAGAGATGGATTGTTTTTATTGAGAGCCATGCTTAGCTTCCTCCTCCTCTCTCCTCTAGTTTTTTCCAAGTTGAAAAGAAAAAGAAAAAGAGAGAAACACTAGAGATTAACCATCACTACATCCTTGTGATCAATTCCTAACAAGTCTTATTCACAAATTGCTTCATTTAGTTTTTAGTATGAAGCTAAAGCCTTAGGTAGGGTTCCTTTGGGCAGATCATCTTCGACGAGGAAGACTGGCTGCAAAGCTTGTTCCCTTCGGACTTGGAAGCTTAAGAAGTGGAAAGAAGACGAAGGACACGACTACAAAGATAGCTAACACTGTAACGACTCTGAAATTCTTATACAAAATTTACTGGTTTAATGTATAGAAAGGGTATTTCAGCCTGATTAGAAATTAGAAGTTATTTTTGTTCAATAAAAACAAGAAACAACTTGTAGCTCATTGGTAAAGCCTCTGCACTGCTGAGACATAGACTGTGTATTCGATTCCCATCAATCCCATTTATTTTTTTATTTTTTTCTTTTTAACTTTTCGGAAGCTCAAGAGGTGCACGTGTAATACACGGAGAATCGAAAAGTTTTAGAAAAATCAAACGGGATAAATGAGCAATAAAACAGAGTTAAACACGTGGCATGAATCTCGAGACAAACTACCAAGATCCGACGGTCCATTTTCTCCCTTTGCCCACCACCGATGATCGTGATTGCCCCAATCGCCTATGTGCTTTGCACACACACCTCTTTAGCTCCCCTCTACTCTCCTGCACTATTTGATTTTCATGCAATCAAACAGAGACATTTTAATTCTTACATTAATACTATTTAATCGATTTTTAATTCATTTTATTTCACTCCCTCTCTCATTTTTACCTTATAAATACCACCCCACCTTCTAGCTCTACCTATTCTGAAAATTCTATCAAAATTCCCAAAATTTTCTAAGTGCCAAGTGGAGTTAAGTAATCAAGTGGAGTAGCAGACCAATCTCGACGATCAGAGCTTTCCCGACGATACAATGATCTCCAAAGACTTCCCCTCACTCTTTTTTTCTCTTGCTAATGCTACACAACTTGTAAGTCCCTTTATCTCTCTTTCTTTTCACTTCAACATAATTTTTAAAATATATCGACAAAAAAACGCCGAAGTTAACATGAAATCTATTTTTTAAAACCAATTTTTGTCACCTTTGCCATATTAATAGTTTATTCAAATTCTCTAAACCCGCCTTAACATATCATTCACACCATTTATCTTTTAGTGTAATAAAATTTTCCATGAGAAATGATCATTTAACGATTTTTTTCAGAAAAATACCATGAACTTTAGTATAACCGTTATTTCAATAATTATCATATATACCTTTAGAAAAATTCACGGGGTAACGAGCTACCCCACATGCACACTTTTGGTTCATAGCACGAGTTTTAGATGTGTGGCTAATTTAAGAGAATAATTTTTTCATTAAAATACCACAGTTTTATAAAAGGATTTCTTTTAATCGATATTTTTGAATCCTTGGCAATTGCATCTATACAACCCTCGTTAGGAGACCCGCTAATAGATGGTGTGGATTATCGCATATCCTTGGAATAGTAGAGTAATTGATTGATCTATTTTATGTATAGTAGTTAACCGCAATCAATAACGGTGTCGCGTGTAATTAGACCGAGATGAGTACGGGTCGTCATCAGGGAAACGTTGAATCTTTTAATCTTATTTTAGACCTGTTGATTAGGAAAGGAGGAAGAATAAAGAATGGTGAATAATGGTTGTAGATTCTAGATCTACGTCAAACACGGATGCAGGATATAGATCTAAATTAACTACGGATGTAGGTTTTATATTAGAAGGGGGCTTGTAGGGGTCATTAAGATTTAGTAGTCATGGATGATTAATTAAAAATTACTCCTTTTATCCTTTAGTAGATTTAAAACTAGATTGACAGTGATGCATGCAGATTAGCGTTTCAGGAGGGAAAAGGGTTCCCACTCTTAACCCCTATCTTGACATGGATCTATGTTCATATCTAGCCTTTACCAAAACAATCGTTAATCTAATCTCTAATCACGGTCGAGACTAGCAATAAATTGGTAGCGCGCCAGATTAGGATGTTAATGATTCTTTTGGTAAAATTTATAAAATTTATAGGACGTAAAAAGAGTTTAAGTATCTTCATCATCCATTAATCTACCCTAATCCTACGAACCCTAACAAGCGAAGAATTACTCGCGCATGTTGGGAAAAGAAAAGATAGAAAGGAAAATCATATTGAAAACTACAAAAAATAAAATGATATAAGAAAACAACTACCTATATTAATCAATAAGATCAAGTACACTTTGTTCCTTTAGAAAATGATTACAAAACCCTAGTTTGCTTCTCGATCTCTTCTAAAGAGGTAGATGAACTGTCGATGATCAACCAGGATTCTTAAGCCGTCGTGGACTTCGTGATCGCGTCGGTTTGATAATTTTTCCAAGAGGATCTCGGTCCTTATTTATAGTCACAGAACCAGAATCTCTAGTTTCCTAATAAGGTAACTAGTTGTTAAGATCCTACCCAAAAAATCCAAAATCCCAACTCTCTCAACTTGCGGCGGAACCGCGGCCATTAGATAGGTTTAGTCGCGGATCCGCGGTTGGTTATAGGATTTAGAGCTTCATTTTTCTGGGGCTTCATCTCTGTAGTACTTGGTGATCTTTTGAGTATCTAGACTTTGAAAATCTTCTCTACGTTTCTTCCAGAATTGATTTCTTCAATTTACTTGAATATTTTCGGCAGATTTAATCTCGCCAACTTGGATTTCCTTGAAACTTCAGTCATGATATAATTCCTGCACAATTATCTCAATAAATGATATTAGTAGAATTTGTTTTTATTGAGATATTATCTTAACCATTTGTTATGATATTTTAGTTTTAAGAGAATTGGTCAAACATATTTAATAAGGTAAGCATATTTAAATAGACCAAATATTACATGAATATTATATGCTTACATTTCCCTTCATAATGTTAATTATAATATATAAACACATGAAAATAGTATTTTTACGGATAAACCCTTAAATGTGTCATATTTATAATAAACATCTTTTATTATATATAAATAGTAAGGAAAATGTCATATTAAAAGTGCAGTTTTATCAACTGAACAAATACCCCCAAACTTAAATTTGATCGTCCGAGCAAACTACTTATTCAAGAGAAGGAGAAAAAGAAAAGGAAAGACCTAAGCAGCATACTTTCGTAAGCAACACGATTGCACTGAGCACGTGCAATAATCCGTTAAACCTCTAGGTGTCCCTAATAAGAGGAGTGTTGTCTCCTGAGGGTTTTCAGCGGATTACACCCACAAAATCCTATAATAAAAGAAAGATGGTGAAAATTACATATAAAGATAGGAACTATAAAAGAAAGAACTTGAAAATAAGAGTTTCCAACTACACTAGTTTTTCGGTTGCCATGAACCCTATCTTAATGGTCGTGAAAAGATATTAGAAATCACACCATCCCTCAATAAAACATCGCCTTTATTCTTCCTCCCTATATTTTTTCCAAACATTGATCATATACCCCTACGTGTATGTAAAAGACATCCCTACAGACAGTTAGAGAATTCAATTCAAGCTATCATACTCTTGTCCATCTTCCAAAGTACTTTATAATTGGTGAATATTTTAGATAAAATTGCTCACACAATTTTCATACGACCGTTAATACTTCTTGAGGTACTAACCTACCGATTACAAAACGTGCTTGCACATTTAGGCGTAATTTCTAGTTTCGCAACACCTAAGGTTTAGCAGTGGCTCCCAAACCAGTTGGTCTAAGGCAATAGGTGATAAAGCACCCTCGCTATATTTTTTTATGCTGCCTTGGTAATTACAAAACCAGTGTTCATTTTTTTCTTCACCCTCGCCATATTTTTTTTATTTTCCTTCATACTAAGGCTTTTAGACAAGAGCATTTCAAGGTATCCTCTACTATCTCAAGTTTCAAGATGTGTGACAGTGCATATAGTAGGATATCAACGTTCAAAAGTTTGGCCTCAAGAATAGGGATTATTTTTCAGACTTATTTTTATCCTCAGATTAGCAATTTCCTTCATCTTACTAACCCTTGGGACAACAGCTCATAACTACTTATTACTAGTTTTATTTAAGAAAACATCTAACTTTCTTATTTTTCTTAAGCTATTCCTATCTTTCAAATGTAATTTGTCACTTTCTAACTTCCATTATCAAAAAAATTTGTGCTTATATATAGTATAATGCAAAGTAACGCGTAAATAAGCACAAACCTCCCCCAAATCTATTTGCAGCAGTATCCTTATTGTTGTCTCTTTTAAATCTCAAAAACCTATAAACTTGGGAGGAAAGGTTATTAACGGGGCAACAAAAATTGAAAGTGAAAATCCTCCCCCAAACTTATTTTTGGCTCACAATTTTGAGGACAAATTTTATTTTCAAGAGCCAAAAATATACATTTTAAGGGGGGTAAAGTTATTTGGTCAATATAAGACTTTACAAAGTCCAAAAGTTAATACCAACCATTCAAAGATTTTATCAATATAACGTATAGGTCGGTGGAAGAACATATTATATAGAGCCAAGAAGAATTGGGGAAGAGATAAGTGGTGGTATGGAAAGGGTTTGCGTGAACATGAATGTGAAGAGATAAGAGCTGATGATAAATAAAAACAAGAATGTGAATGATCAGAAATGAGTGGAGTATTGGCATTCTTATATTTTATAAGAAGAAATGGTGGTAGTTCAACTTCTATATGTGGAGGTTGATTAATTACAAAATCCGCGTTGTTTAGGAATGCAAGTTCGTCAGCAAAAAGTTCTTCAAAACTTTCATTGATGGTGTAATTGAACATTTTGCTGTCAGTAAGTTTTGTGCCAGAATTTATCATACTTGATTTGTTAAAAATTATGGAGATAGGAGACTCGAAAAACCCATCTACCTCATTTTCAAAAGTATCCAAATCAAGTTAGCTTTCTGGAATTATCAAACTTGAATTATCGGATTGTGATTCATCAACACTCACTGAAATTATACGAAGAATAGAAGAAGAACCTGAGAAAGTGGAAGGTGAAATGGGTAAACAAATTGGTGTGTCGAATATCGCTGAACCAGATGTGAGAGATGAAGGCTGAATTTTGGTCTGCTGTTCGGTTATACAATTATCATCAACTTCAAAACACATTTGGGGTTCGGGAAGAATAATTAATGGCTCGAGATGATGACCACAAGGAAGTGAAACGACCTGATGAATTGATGGGACAAACTCATCCAAATTTTCGGGTTCATCATTCAATATATCCTCAACGTCAATCTCCTCATTCAAGTGAAGGTTAGAATTCTCAAACACCTCATTAAAATTATGATTTTCAATCAATTTTGGTTCAAGAGTGGAGGCGTAGAGATCACAAGGGTTGGGTATGGTTTCACTTGAAATGGACCCTTCACAATCGGGTAAATCAAACACTACAAAGTCACACAACTTATCAGACATTCTATCTTCAATTGATGAATCTTTTGGTGTACTCGATGAATCTGTGAAACTGGAGTTGTGGATTTCAGTTTGGAATGGGGAGGTTTGTTTAGGAAGGGTGTACAGTTCTCTCTCACTGCCCAAATTCCCATTTTTTCCTATGGCCGTATCATACACTGAAAAATTTTGAGCTGGTTCAAAACTAGTTGCTCGTTTATACTCAGCCATGCTTTCTGCCAATTCCTTTCTGATGCGGCGCATCGATTCCACACCTTCTTCTAATTTTCGCTCAAGACTAGACTTGGGTCGATAAGGGGTTTCAGTATAAGATTGAAATTCTTGTGGATAATTAAAACTCCCAAATGACTGATGAGAATGACTATTTAGAGAAGGTGTAAAAGTCGGATAAGACTGATAGGAATAGAATGGTTGCGAAAATTGGGCAGGAGTAGGATCAATATTATGATAAGAAGAATATTGATATGGGTTGGTTGGCTGGCTATTTTCAATAGACATCATATATGCCACAAACCGATTATGAAATTCTTCTTTAGAAAGTGGTGGTGATGGTTGATGTTGGTCTGGATTGAAACTTTGGCCGTTAGCCCTTGCTATATGCTCAGCGATGGACATGCGTTCAGGAGTTCCTTCACTCGAAGTATTAACTGAAACAGATGTAGAATTAGGATACGGTTGATAAGACCTGTACTGAGGTGGCCAACTGTTTCTATCCGCTTGTTCTATCCGATCTCTTAAAGGCATGGGAGAGTCGGATGGTATACCGAAATGATTACGAAGATAAGAAATATCTGGTTGTGGATAGCAAAGCTCGGCAAGAGTTTGTCTGTTTGGATTACCCATTATAAGAAGAAAAGAGGGGGGGAAGGGTAAAAAGGAAAAAAATTGGATTGTTTTGCTTTAAAAGTGGACTTGGGAGTTGACTCACAAAATCACAAAAAATGCACAAACAGCCCTAGAACTATGATTACCTAGTACAAGCTCTAGACCGCTCCTAGACTTCTAAAGGACAAGCCGCAGGATCAATCCTTTATCACCTCTTTACTATTCTTGCGTCCAGGTAAGTGGGAGGTATCCGCTATACGAATCACCGAAAATAGAGGGCCTAATTAAATAACCACTTACCTTAGACACACTTTTCTAGGCACCACAAAAGTAATGTGGATAAGCGATAGATTACCCACGACCTTTCTCTATCCTTATTAAGCACGACAGTCCTTAGAGTCTTGGTCTAGATATTTTTTAAATTAATGTAGGGTTGATGCGGATGCTCGTTTTGTGATTTGTGGGGCCTAGGAAGGGTGATGAAATCCCCATCTAATCTGAATTTTGGTCTTGTCCCTTAAAATCCGTATTAAAATATGCAAAAACAAACCGCAAAACAAAACTCGTAAAAAGATTTTTGAGCAGCGATATTTTGCAAAGAATCCTGCAGAAAAGATATTTTATTAGATTTCAGAGGAGAGATAAGGATATAGAGAAGATATCATAGAATTTGGAAACCCTAAATCCCCTAATGAGCCGCGGTTCCGCCGCTAATAGGCTCTTTGCACCGCGGTTCCGCCGCCAACTAGGAAGATCTGATGAATATTTTTGCTACGTGGCCTCCTTTACTCCTCTGGATCTTGATGAATATCTTTGAATCTCTGTTTTCTCAAGTCTATGACTCCAGATTCCCTCGCAAAAATTCACACAATAATCGTTAAATATACAATTTGCAGTTTTGTTTATTTTTATGATATAGATCGAATAAGAATTCAACACAAATAGTAAGAATAAAAATTTACGCACGTATCCCCGGCAACGGCGCCATTTGATTGATTGATCTATTTTATGTGTAATAGTTAACCACAATCAATAACGGTGTCGCGTGTAGCTAGACCGAGATGAGTACGAGTCGTCCTCAGCGAAACATTGAATATTTTAATCTTACTTTAGACGTGTTGATTAGGAAAGGAGGAAGAATAAAGAATGGTGAAAAATGGTTGTAGGTTCTAGATTTACGTCAAACACGGATGCAGGATATAGATCTAGATTAACTACGGATATAGGTTTTATATTAGAAGGGGGCTTGTAGGTTCGTTAAGATTTAGTAGTCATGGATGATTAATTAAAAATTACTCATTTTATCCTTTAATAGATTTAAAACTACATTGACAGTGATACATGTAGATTAGGGTTTCTGGAAGGAAAAGGGTTCCCACTCTTAACCCCTAACTTGACATGGATATCTGTTCATGTCTAGCCTTTACCAAAACAATCGTTAATCTAATCTCTAATCGCGGTCGAGACTAGCAATAAATTGGTAGCGCGCCCGATTAGGATGTTAATAATTCTTTTGGTAAACTTTATAAACTTTATAGGACGTAAAAAGAGTTTAAGGATCTTCATTATCTATTAATCTACCCTAATCCTGCGAACCCTAACAAGCGAAGAATTACTCGCGCATGTTGGGAAAAGAAAAGATAAAAAGGGAAATCATATTGAAAACTACAGAAAATAAAATGATATAAGAAAACAACTACCTTTATTAATCAACAAGATCAAGTACACTTTGTTCTTTTAGAAAATGATTATAAAACCCTAGTTTGCTTCTCGATCTCTTCTAAGGAGGTAGATGAACTGTAGATGATCAACCAGGATTCTTGAGCCGTCGTGGATTTCGTGATCGCGTCGGTTTGATGATTTTTCCCAGAGGCTCTCGGTTCTTATTTATAGTCACAGAGCCAGAATCTCTAGTTTCCTAATAAGGCAACTAGTTGTTAAGATCCTACCCAAAAAATCCAAAATCCCAACTTTCTACGGCCATTAGATAGGTTTGGCCGCGGATCCGCGGTTGGTTAGGGGATTTAGGGCTTCATTTTTCTGGGGCTTCATCTCTGTAGTAATTGGTGATCTTTTGAGTATCTAGATTTTGAAAATTTTCTCTACGTTTCTGCCGGAATTGATTTCTTCAATTTACTTGAATATTTTCGATAGATTTGATCTCGCCAACTTGGATTTTCTTGAAATTTCAGTCATGATATAATTCCTGCACAATTATCTCAATTATTAGTAGAATTTGTTTTTATTGAGATATTATCTTAACCATTTGTCATGATATTTTAGTTTTAAGAGAATTGGTCAAAGATATTTAATAAGGTAAGCATATTTAAATAGACCAAATATTACATGAATATTATATGCTTACATTTCCCTTCATAATCTTAATTATAATATATAAAGACATGAAAATAGTATTTTTACGGATAAACCTTTATATGTGTCATATTTATAATAAACATCTTTTATTATATATAAATAGTAAGGAAAATGTCATATTAAAAGTGCAGTTTTATCAACTGAACATAGAGCAAGATGCAGAACTTCTCATGGAGTATTCAGTCTCGAAAAAAATAAAAATACGATTTTAAGAATATGACTTTTCTAAACAAAACTTGACTTTGGAAAATTATATAAAACTATGAATCCGTATTTTCAATAAAAATAAATTATGAAACTATATTTTTAAAATAAAAGATTAAAATATTTAATAAAATACCATCAAGTTTTCCAAAAGTAGTAATTTTCATAAAAGTGTCATAAACATTTAAAAGGTAGGTTTTATCGCTAAATTACCACAAAAATTAAAATACATATTCATAAAAACTCTAAATATCATAAATCACCCTCGAGATTATTTTTAAACAATATTAAAGTATTTTTCACAAAACCCACTCGAGAAATGCAAATAATATAAATATAATGTAGACAACAATAATAAATATTTAAGAACTCTGGATTAATATAGGTTTAAGCGGAATCAATTCTCTTGAGCCCTAGAGAGCCGGAGAAGTGAGTGTTTGCCTATTCAGGTTAGACAACTTAACTGAGTTATCAATGACGATTGTCTTGGAAAAAAACACAAATTCTACCGTTCATGTACAGCAGTTGTCCGATTTCTCCCGAACTTAAGATTTTAACAATTAAATCCATTCACAAGAAATATCTATAATTCGAATCCAAACTTGAATCTAAACTCGAATTCGAACCAAAATGCCACGCCCCGCTTCCCAGTATACGGGCAGAGGACGCGACGAGGCCGCTACGTATTTACTATGAAGTAAGTACGCTAAGCGTATCTAAGCAATATAAATATAAATGCACAAGAGACAAAATATAATAAAACAACAACTTTATTTATTCACATTCTTTTTACAATACATGGAAAAGTAAATACATGGAATAAAGCGATGCCTAAACAGTGGCATAACAGAAATGTAAAGTACTGAAAGGAAATGTGTACAATGAACTAAAGCTCGGGGTCTTCAGTAAACTGGTCCAAGTCTTCCGCGCTGGGCTCGATCTCTGGAAGACCCAAATCACCTGACGATATTCAAAGAAGAAGAAAGAGAATGTCGTCAGCGAATAAATCGCTCGGTAAGTCCCTAAGATAAGGGAGAAATAGAGTAGACAGAAAGAGAAGGTAGATTTTAAAGTTGTATTATATGATTAACGCTGTTGTTTGTTGTTTGGTACAAAAGGATGCCAGTGTATACGAGAGGAGTCTCTATATGCTAGAGACTAGGGCAAAAGGAAGTACAAGGAACCGTTATGCCACGGTACAACAGCAAAATGATTCTGGTTAGGTGTCTTAAATCTCACTGTCTCGTGCCACTTCTAACACCTTCCGTACCAATCTACCCCTTAAACCCCGCGAAGTATTGATTGTATTATTTGTGTCGTGTTGTAAATTGTATTGTCTTGTATATAAGGATGACTTGCCGAAACCATGACATCAGTAAATGGATGTAACTGGAGAATCATGTAAATGGAAGTATATCCATGGTTCAGTTCAGTCAATACAGATTGAATATATTGAATATATGGATTCATGGATTCATGTTGGATTGTAGATTGTAAATTGTACTTGAATCATATTCAAGTCAGATTATTAATGAGACTCGGTTTGAGTCAGAATAATTATAAAAGAAATTGAAGTCCTGATTGTTTTGATGTTATCGGTAACCGCTGCACATGGGCGGCAGGATTTGTGTCTTTTTCAAAGACGATTACCGTGTTGATAACACCGTTGTTAAGTTATCTACCTTAAATAGGCAAGCACCCACTTCTCCGGCTCCCTGAGGTTCAAGAGATTAGTCCCGCTTAATGTAAAAATACTTTTATATAACTTGTGGGGGTTTTATGTAAAAATACTTTTATATAATTTTCAAAATACACACCAAGTGTATAATTATCGTATTTAGAGTTGTTATAATTGTAGATTTTATATTTGTGACATTTCTAGTGAGAATAACCTAATTTTCATAATATATGGTATTAAATTGTAATATTGCATTTGTATGAAATTCATGGTATTTTAATGTAAACTGATTTTTTGATTTGGAAAAGTTGGAATATTTATATTATAAAAGAAATAGATATTTTGATATTACATATATATATTTTTTTATAAAAATAAATTTTAATATATATTATAATTCTAGAAATCTCATTTTCTTAAGATTTTCGTATTTTAAATCTTTCAAGACCGAATGCTTTTTGAGAAGGTCTGCATCTCGCACTACTAAGCCCAGGGACGTGCGATAATCCGCACCATCCCAATCGGCTTCCCCAAAATAGGTTGTAGCGGCGCTTTGCAAAGATTTGTTTAAAATATTAAATCTTATAAAAATGGTTTTAAAAGTAAAGGGTATTTATATGTAAAGGTTCGTTTCCCGTATTCTATGTTCCCAAAAAGTATTGTGCTGTATTTCATATGAGTGTTGTGAGAAGGTAGGTTATTACCTCGTGATCTAACTTAAAGGTATAGCAAGATTGTGATAATTTAATATCAAAATAAAACTACATGGTATTTTACTGAAAAAAGCGATAAAAGTTACAAAATGATATAGATTGTCATGAAACTTGTTCAACATATTTGTTAATGATTAATAGTCAACATGTAATGGTTTAATAGGGTTGTGTTTAAGAAAAGTGGGATTTTTAGAAAGAAACCGAATCGGAAATCGGTTTGACTCAGATTCCGTCGGGTTTTATTAAAAGATGTTTTTAGAGTAGCAAAGGAAAGAGGGAGGTGGGACTTACGGGTTTAGAGATCATAAGAGAGGAAGAGGGAACGGTAGGAGGTGCCAGTGCGTTGTTTCGTTGCCGGGAGCTGCTAGGGTCGTCGTCGGAATATCACCGAAGCTTTCTCCATTTGCTAGCTTAAATTGCACACAAATTCTCTATAGTTTTCTTGAGAGTTTTTGATCAGAATTTTGGAGTGAGGGGGTGTGTCTAGGGTTGTATTTATAGGGTAAGGCTAGGGTTAGGGTTAGTGAAGGGTTGTAAAGAAAAAAATGTATTAAATTGTAATAAAATGTATTAAAATAGAGTAATTAGGGTTTTAAAGAGTCTCTGGTACTGGTCTAAGTAATTAAACTATGTAGGTGTACAGGGAATGTGAAGAGGCATAAATTTCATTTTGGGGACTCGGCGGTCCGGCCAGCGGCGCCGGCCCGAGTCGACCGAGTCCGGTGCCCAGAAAACTCCCCGTCGCTTCACTAACCCCCTGACATAGTTTGTTTTATTAGTTTAGTGGGGTTTTATGAGTTATGCACGTGTAAACCCTTGGTATTCTAAAAATTCAAAATAAAACAATATAAAAAATAATGTGGGGTATGGGATTTGAACTCTGGTGGGTTGGTTCAGCAGTGTAAGGTATTACCAATGAGCTACAAGCTCCTTCTTGTTGTTAAAAAGAAAAACAAGTATTTATGGTACTCACAGAAATGTAATTACTCCAAATATATATCAACTTTTAAATAAATCTTTGTACACTAAGATTGGAGTTGTTACAGTCTACCCTCCTTACAAAAATTTCGTCCTCGAAATTTACAACTTTTATTTTAAGGACTAGTTTACAAAGAGGGGAGGATATCTTGCACGCGTCTCATCTTCCCTTTTCCAAGTTGATTCTCCTGGAGTGTTTTTTCTCCACATCACTCGAACCAAGTTGACTTCCTTGTTCCGAAGTGACTTCACTTTCCTATCCAGGATCTCCACAGGTTGTTGCTCACAAGATAAGTCGGGCTGTATAGTGAGCTCGGAATGATCAAGTACATGGCTGGGGTCACTTACATACCTTCTGAGTTGGGATATGTGGAACACATTATGCACTCATTCCAATGAAGATGGAAGTGCTAAGCGGTATGCCACTTCACCGACTCATTCGAGTATGTCGAACGGTACAATGTATCTCGGACTTAGCTTACCCCGTCTTCCAAATCGGATCACTCCGCGGTTCGAAGATATCTTTAAGAATACGTGATCTCCTGGTTGTAACTCCAAGTGCCGTCTTTTTGCATCAGCCCAGTGCTTCTGTCGATCTTGGGCTATGCGCATTCTTTCTCTGATAATACTAACCACGTCAACGGTCGCTACTATCATCTCATGTCCAAAAAGTTCTCTATCTCCGATATCGTCCCAACTTAATGGCGATCGACACTTCCTTCTGTTCCCCTCCGAATGGCGGCGCACAAGGCTGCGATGTCTTGGCACTAAGACTCGGGGCAGATGCTAATTGGTGCTATCCGTCCACCTCTCCGAAGATGCCAAGTTGATTTATGGCACCATGTATCGAAAGTTTAGACGGATGCGTCCGATGTAGCAGACTTCGTCAGATTCCCCCTCGTTTGAGGGGTTTTTGATTGTGGGGACGCTCTTCCCTGCAGGAGCAAGCCCCTGCAGTTAATTACGCTACCGCATTGCGGTAACAACTTTCTCCTTCTCCAGATGGTCACTTCGTGTCGTGGGTGTTTGTTTTGTGTTTTGTTGCCCGTGGATTGTTTACGGAGACTGAGTTATGTCGTCGCCCGTAGGGCGTGGACTAGTCCAAATCCGTATTATCTTAGATTTGGGTTTGGGGGTTTGGTTTGAGGATACGTCAGCCATACTTGAGGCTAAGATCAACTCAAACGTTTGTTAAGGATACGTTAGTCTAACTTTGAGACTAAGATCAACTTAACGGGATCGTTTAGATCCGACAAAAGAGCATGCGGGGCTCTATTGTTCTAGTTTAAGGACATTGCGGTCCATCGTATGTATGGCCATCGGGACCCGTCACCTCTCTGACGACATTGAAGGATTACAACGACGGATGTCAGAGGAGTTCAGGGATGTACCCTCGAGCCAGAGTTAATTGGGGGGATTCATAGTCCAGTCTGTTTGAAGGTTTAAGGATACGTTAGCCATCTTTAAGGCTAAGATCAACTTAAACGGAACCGTTTAGATCCGACAAAAGAGCATGCGGGGCTCTATTGTTCCAGTTTAAGGACATAGTGGTCCATTGCTAGTTTAAGGACATTGCGGTCCGTAGGTAGTTTAAGGACATTGCGGTCCATAGGTAGTTTAAGGACATTGCGGTCCATTGTTAGTTTTAAGACATCTCGGTCAAGGTTAAGGACGTCGTAGTCCATGGGTTTAAGGACCCCACAGTCCATTGTTAGTTTTAAGACATCTCGGTCGAGGTTAAGGACGTCGTAGTCCATGGGTTTAAGGACCCCACAGTCCGTTGTTAGTTTTAAGACATCTCGGTCAAGATTGAGGACGTCGTAGTCCATGGGTTTAAGGACCCCACAGTCCGTATCAATATGTGGTCATCGGGACCCGTCACCTTTTTGAAGACGTTGAGGGATTACAACGCCAAGTATCAAAGGAGTGAAGAGATGTACCCTGGAACCGGAGTGGATTAAATAGTCTTTGGCCCAATTTGGGATCAAGACCAATTGATTATGTTATGAGCCCATTAGCCCAGTTAATTACGAATTGATGACTTATGGCCATCTTGGGCTAAGTCCAATCATGTCTGGAATATTGACTTCCTGTTGGTCCCTTGAAGGAGAGGCTTTGCCTCTATCCATTCGGCCAATTGGGCCAGTGTCTAGTGTTAAACACTAAAGACGAATCAGTGTTGAACACTGGGAATAAGATTAATAAGTTAGTGTTTCAACACTAAAAGATAGTTGGTGTTAAACACCAGTAACCAGGCTTTCAAATTATCATAAACACTAAAACAGATCAGTGTTGAACACTGGCAATGGAGATCTCAGATTAGTGTTAAATACTAAGGTAATCAGTGTTGAACACTGCGAATAAAGTTCTTTGATTAGTGTTGAACACTAGGGCCCAACAGTGTTTCAATACTGGATTCGAGAGTTCCAATTTAGTGTTGAACACTAAGGCGAGAGGGGTCACGTGGAAACACGTGAGGGCGCCCTCCCTTCATTTATTCTGCTGAGATTATCGCATCACGTGCCCTCACGTGAAGGGCATTTAAATGCTTATATGTTAAAGCTTTTGCCGAGGGTCACGTAGGTCACGTGGGGTGCTGCCTCAAAGGGGCTTTCTGTAGATCTCTTGGGGGGGTCACGTGGTGACACGTGACCCTGCCTCTATGTATGTTGTTTAGAGGATCTGTTAATCTTTTCCAAGAATTAAATTCCTCGTAGGGTTAAACCCTGACAGTAATTTCAGAGGAATTAAATTCCTACTTCCTTTTGAAGATTTATATTCTGAATAGATTTGGACTCTGAATTTTCCGTAGGAATTCAATTCTTCATATATGTGAAGAACTGAATAGGGTTAAACCCTAATAAAAGCTTTTAAGGAATTAAATTCCCACTATCTGTTAAATTATGATCAAGGGAATTAAATCCCCGCTGTTCCAACAGAACTAGGTTTTTAATTAGGGTTAAACCCTGTTTCTTTTTGTTCTGAAGGAATTAAATTCCCATAACACAGGGTCAAGCCCTAGTTTTATTTTAAAGGAATTAAATTCCTATAGTTCTGTGAGAATTAAATTCTCGTGCTTCCATTCCCTCTCTATGTTTTGGATCTGCATGGCAGGATCTCAACCCATTGAGAATTAAATTCTCAGATTCAAGGGGAGATGTGCACTTTGCAGATCCTCTATCAAAGAGAGAAGAAATATATTCTTCCGTTTTATATATCAGAGTTAAATTCTGTTGAGAATTAAATTCTCCTTTCTTTCAAGGAGCCTTCCCTTTCTTACCTAGGGTTTTCTTTTGCAGAAGATCCAAGTTCCTCGAAGTATCAAGGCTCTCTCTCCCTTTCTTCCCTCTGCGTATATATATTTTTTTTGTGTCTCTTGGCTCCTATTTATAGGAGAAGCAGCCGAGTCAATTAGTTTTTTACGAATCTTCATTGAGAGATTTGATTTGCATCCATCATTCGTTCTGGACATTTGGATTATTAGGTGAATTTTATTCACCATTAGATTTCAAGTCCCGGGATTCTCCTTTGTTATTTCGGTTAGATTTAAAGGGGAAATCTTTCCAAACTCGAGATTTTCCCATAAATAGGTGATATTTAATCACCTCTGAACCTTTAATTTAATTGTTTCTAGATAGTCGCTTTCCTTTGGAAGGATTTGAATCTCCTTCAGAATTTAATTCTGTTAACAAAATGGGCTTTGAAAGCCGGTCACGTGTGACCACGTGACCCATGGTCACGTGTGGGCACGTGACCCTTTTGGAATGAGCCTTCTTCTTTCTTTCTGCGCTTTGCTTTCTGTTCTCTGTTTAGCTGTCACGTGCCACCACGTGACAACTGGTCACGTGTGAGCACGTGACCCTGGCATGGAGCCTTCTTCTCGATTTAACCGGAGAATGAGCCTGATGTTTTGAGTGTCACGTGCCAACACGTGACCCTGGTCACATGGGAGCACGTGACCTCTTCTGAAGCCTTTTTCTTGATTCGATCAGGGAACCGTTGTGTCTTTGCCGCTGCTTTTAAATGTCACGTGCCGACACGTGACCCAGGTCACGTGGGAGCACGTGACCCTTTCTGAAGCCCCTTTCTTTGACGTATTTGGGAAACTGAATTTGCCTTGTCGATACTTTTAGGTGTCGCGTGCCCACACGTGACTGCTGGTCACGTGTAAGCACGTGACCCTTTTCTGAAGCTTTTCCCATAAGCTTTTCTGATTTTAAATCAGGAAACACCTTCCATATAGTGCTGCAAAAGGTGTCATTCCTATACTTGCTTGGTAGCTGTTGTTGTACGAAAACTCCACAAGATGTAGGTGATCTTCCCACGATCCTTTGAAGTCTAACATACATGCTCTGAGCATATCCTCTAAGATCTGAATAGTTCGCTCAGACTGACCATCTGTTTGTGGATGATAAGTTTTGTTGAAGTTCAGACTTGTTTCCAGGCTCGCTTGCAGACCCTGCCAAAATTGCGATCTGAACCTGGTGTCACGATTGGAGATAATGAAGACCGGTACTCTATGAAGTCTCACAATTTCCTGTATGAGTTCATGGGTATCAGGGATAGTACATATTTAAAGAGTTTAAATCTTAAGTAGATTATTACCTCTATGTACTTCTTTGCTAATGTCTCAGATGATTGGCCAACTCGGAATAGGATGAAGTGAGCCGACTTTGTGAATCGATCCACTATGACCCATACCGCATCGTTACCCTTTGTGCTGTGAGGAAGAGCAGTCACAAAATCCATCGTGATGTGTTGCTACTTCATTCTGGGATTGGTAACGGTTGAAGTAGTCCAGCTGTCCTGTGATGTTCAGCCTTTATTTGCTGACACACCAAGCATTTAGCGACGCTTCTGGCTACTTCACGCTTCATTCCATGCCACCAGTAATTCTGACGTAGATCTTTGTACATCTTTGTACCTCCAGGGTGTAATGAGTAGGGAGAGCTGTGGGCTTCTTTCATTAACTCTTCCCGAACAGGACCTTTTGGTACACACAATTTGCTGCCGTATCTCAAAGATCCTTCTTCATGGATGATGAAATCTGTTCTGAGTTCATTCTCCGCTTGTTCTCTGATCTTTTGCAACTTAGCATCACTTGCTTGAGCTGCTTTGATCTGATTGACAATGGTTGATTGAACTTGTAAATTCATCAAACTTGAAGTGTTACCTGGCATGACTACTTCAATCTCCATCTGATGTTAGTCTTGTTGAAGCTTCCACTGAGCGGTGAGATGCATTGCTAATGGTTGACGACTAAGAGCATCTGGAACCACATTCACCTTCCCTGGGTGATATTGCAGGTTGATGTCAAAGTCCGCCATGAGTTCTAACCATCGCTTCTGCCGCATATTCAACTCTTTCTGAGTAAACACATATTTCAGACTCTTATGATCTGTGTATATGTTCACTCGTTCACCAAGAAGAAAATGGCGCCGAATCTTGAGAGAAAAGATGACGGCTGCCAATTCCAAATCATGCGTCGGATAATTGCGCTCATGAGTCTTCAGCTGTCTTGAAGTATAAGCCACAACCTTACCGTGCTGATGTAGAACACATCTTAATCCCTTACCGGATGCATCACAATGCACTTCGAAACCTCCAGATTGGTCCTGTATAACGAGAATAAGCGCTGATGTCAACCTTGACTTGAGTTCTACGAAAACTTGTTCGCATGCTTCTGACCACACAAATTCTTTATCTTTATGTGTGAGATTGGTCAGGGGTGTTGCTATCTTTGAAAAGCCTTCAATGAACGTTCTGTAATATCCAGCTAAACCCAAGAAACTCTGAATGTCCTTCACTGACTTTGGTGTCGGCCATTCGCTTACTGCTGAAACTTTTGCTGGATCTACAGAAATTCCTTCGCCTGATACGATAT
Source organism: Agapanthus africanus (assembly GCA_030015575.1). NCBI lineage: Eukaryota > Viridiplantae > Streptophyta > Magnoliopsida > Asparagales > Amaryllidaceae > Agapanthus > Agapanthus africanus. The sequence continues at coordinate 574,321,426 of JASDDO010000016.1, forward strand.
GCCTAAGAAAACCAACTTGCTTTAGCCAGAATTCGCACTTGTTGTACTTGGCATAGAGTTGATATTGTCGTAGAGTTTCCAGGACAATTCGTAGGTGCTCGACATGCTTTTTCTGACTCTTAGAATACACCAGGATGTCGTCGATGAAGATGACAACGAACCTGTCAAGTACTCCAGGAAAACTTGATTCATCAAGTTCATGAATATTGCTGGTACGTTGGTCACTCCAAATGGCATTACTAGAAATTCATAATGTCCATAACGAGTTCTGAAAGCCGTTTTATGAATATCAGCTTCCTTGACCTTCACTTGATGATAACCTGAATGAAGATCTAATTTAGAGAAAACACAAGATCCACTTAGCTGATCGAATAAATCGTCGATGCGCGGGAGTGGATACTTGTTCTTTATCGTTACTTCGTTCAAGGCTCTATAATCGTTGCACATTCTGTATAAACCTTCCTTCTTCTTCACAAGTAGTACTGGTGATCCCCAACTTGAAATGCTGGGACAAATCCATCTTTTCGCAAATAATTCGTCCAACTGAGTTCGTACTTCCTTCAAACCTTCCGAACTTAAACGATAAGGTGCTTTGATCACCGGTTGTGCTCCTGGTACTAAATCAATGCTGAATTCAAGAGCTCGATCGGGAGGCAAACCTGATATATCGTCAGGAAACACGTCGTCGAACTCTCAAACCACTTCTGGCCTTGATTCTTCCTCTGCTTGAGTTGCTGCAATTACTGCCTTCTTCGGCTTCGCCCTGTATGTACTTAGCTCCAGTGTACGGTCTCCACTTTTGAAATAGAAGACCGGATGGTCTGGAATCTTGAATACTATCTTCCTTTGACGACAGTCGATGGTAGCATAGAAGGTTTTAAGCCAATCCATACCTAGAACCACATCGAAGTTCGGTATGTCCAGCACTTTGAAGTCAGCATAAAATTCTCTGCTGCAAATGACTACTGGACACAAGCTGTATCCCATTGTTGCTTTCAGAACGCCATTCTCTGAACTGACATTCCAACTGGATACAAGCGGTGTGACTGGAATCGCATGGGTTCGGACGAACTGTTGCGACATAAAGCAGTCAGATGCTCCAGTATCGAACAGTGCTAGTGCAAGTAGTGAGGCTACTAAGATTGTACCTAAGGTATGTGGGATATGTTTAGGTATAGGGAAAAGTATGTAAATAAGTAGCAAGACTGAAAGAAAGGTTTGAGAAGAAAGGGTTACCAGTGATAACTTGGCCAGTGGCCTCGGCTTCTTCCACTGTCATCGTGAAATCCTGGCGCCGTAGTACATTCCTCCTGGCCTGAGGAGCATTCCTCGGAACGTTCCTTTGAGCTTGATGGAACTGACGAGGAAGAGGTGCAGCTTGTGGTCCTCTAGGTAGTGGAGCAGGTAGTGCAAGTCTTGGGGCAAGTGCTTGGATGGCTGGGCGCTGTGGGTAAATGATTGCTGGCCTGGGTGCAACATATGAATTTTGTCTTTTGGGACAAGACTCAATACCATGAGTAGCTGAGCCGCAGACTAAGCAAAGACGGTTGGCTCGCCAGCAGTCTTGCGTCATATGTCCAGTTCTCTTGCAGTAGGTACAAAAGGATGGGCTAGGACGGTTGTTCGGTACTCCGGGTCGCCTTGGCACAAAAGGTGGCCTTGACGAGACTCCTCCTGCCATCTGGTTGACAGGGCGCTTAACTCCTGTAGACTGAGGTCTGCCCCTCGTCTTTACCACTGCCTTATAATGGCGGGCAGCTTTCAGAGCCGATTCATGAGTCAGAAAATCTCCTGTGGCTAGTGCTGCCTGGATTTCCGAATCCAAACCTTGTTGAAATCGACGGGCTCTGATCTCATCCGTCGGTATCAGGTGTGCCGCAAATCTGTTTAAAATTTTGCGTTAGCTGTGTAATATGTGATATATTGAACAATTCAAATTATTGAGACATATCTTACCGACTAAGCATGGTGAACTCAGCGTCATATTCATCTACCGACTTGGTCCACATCGAACCTTGTTGCAGTTGAATGAACTGCTGTTCCATGTCGAACCAGGCAGTCTCAGGGAAGTACTTAGCGTCGAACATGTCGCGGAAAGTCTTCCATTCAATGGGTTGTTCAAGACGGCTTTCTTCCGCCTTCCACCAGTTCCGTGCGTTGTCCGTGAGCTGTAATTTTGCAACACGAACCCAAGCAATTTCTGGCACTTGTGCCGCTGCCAGATCATCTTCGATGCTCTGAGCTCATTTCTCCGCATCCAGTGGGCTCTCTTTTCCTGAGAACTGTTTAGGGTGCAAAACCCTGAATTGCTTCACCCCATGTGTTTCTGCCTCGGGACAGTTCATTAAAAGAGCAGTCTGCTGCTGCTGTCCCTCGAGGATGCGGCAGATTGCCCCAAGCAGAACCGTCTGCTCGTTGAGTGGAGCAGGGACGGCAGGTGTGATTGGTAGTGGAGGTGGAGTGTTGTTGAAATTGGTGCCGGTGTTGTTTGCGGAATCCATAGCTTTGAATGAAAAATTTGGGTTAGGACAGATTCAAAGTATATGAAATGATATGATTCAAGAAGTATGAATTGTAAAGAATATTTTAGTTGCTGGTTCTTGTGTTATATTGCTTAGATTGTTTACGCAGAACATAACTGCATGGTAGGGTTCCATACAGCTCTGACCTGCATAGGCCACCAACAAAACCTGTCGCGCTCCGCTTCCCAGTATACAGGCAGAGGGCGCGATGAGGCCGCTACGTATTTACTGTGAAGTAAATACGCTAAGCGTATCTAAGCAATATAAATATAAATACACAAGAGACAAGATATAATAAAACAACAACTTTATTTATTCACATTCTTTTTACAATACATGGAAAAGTAAATACATGGAATAAAGCGATGCCTAAACAGTGGCATAACAGAAATGTAAAGTACTGAAAGGAAATGTGTACAATGAACTAAAGCTCGGGGTCTTCAATAAACTGGTCCAAATCTTCAGCGCTGGGCTCGATCTCTGAAAGATCCAAATCACCTGACGACATTCAAAGAAGAAGAAAGAGAATGTCGTCAGCGAACAAATCGCTCGGTAAGTCCCAAAGATAAGGGAGAAATAGAGTAGACAGAAAGAGAAGGTAGATTTTAAAGTTGTATTATATGATTAACGCTGTTGTTTGTAGTTTGGAACAAAAGGATACCAGTGTATACGAGAGAAGTCTCTATATGCTAGAGACTTGGGCAAAAGGAAGTACAAGGAACCGTTATGCCATGGTACAACAGCAAAAGGATTCTGGTTAGGTGTTTTAAATCTTACTGTCTCGTGCTACTTCTAACACCTTCCGTACCATTCTACCCCTGGAAACCCGCAAAGTATTGATTGTATTATTTGTGTCGTGTTGTAAATTGTATTGTCTTGTATATAAGGATGACTTGCCGAAACCATGATATCAGTAAATGGATGTAACTGGAGAATCATGTAAATGGAAGTATATCCATGGTTCGGTTCGGTCAATACAGATTGAATATATTGAATATATGGATTCATGTTGGATTGTAAATTGTACTTGAATCATATTCAAGTCAGATTATTAATGAGACTCGGTCTGAGTCAGAATAATTATAAAAGAAATTGAAGTCCTGATTGTTTTGATATTATCGGTAACCGCTGCACATGGGCGCCAGGATTTGTGTCTTTTTCAAAGACGATTACCGTGTTGATAACACCGTTGTTAAGTTATCTACCTTAAATAGGCAAGCACCCACTTCTCCGGCTCCCTGAGGCTCAAGAGATTGGTCCCGCTTAAACCTATGTTTACTAAGGTCCTTAGGATAATTTATAGAACTTGAGGGGGTTTTATGTAAAAATACTTTTATATAATTTTCAAAATACACCGCAAGTGTTTAATTATTGTCTTTAAAGTTGTAATAATTGTAGATTTTATATTTGTGACATTTCTAGTGAGAATAACCTAATTTTCATAATGTATGGTATTAAATTATAATATTGCATTTGTATGGAATTCATGGTATTTTAATGTAAAGTGATTCTTTGATTTGGAAAAGTTGGAATATTTATATTATAAAAAAATAGATATTTTGATATTACACACACACACACACATATATTTTTAAAAATAAATTTTAATATATATTATAATTCTAGAAATCTCATTTTCTTAAGATTTTCGTATTTTAAATCTTTCGAGACCGAATGCTCCTTGCGGAGATCTGCATCTCGCACTACTAAACCCAGGGACGTGTGATAATCCACACCATCCCAGTCGGGTTCCCCAAAATGGGTTGTAGCGGCACTTTGCAAAGATTTGTTTAAAAATACTAAATCTTGTAAAAATAGTTTTGTTAGTAAAGAGTATTTATATGTAAAGGTTCGTTTCCCATATTCTATATTCCCAAAAAATATTGTGCTATATTTCATATGAGTGTTGTGAGGAGCTAGGTCATTACCTCATGATCTAACTTAAAGGTATAACAAGATTGTGATGATTTAATATCAAAATAAAACTACATGGTATTTTACTGAAAAAGAGCGATAAAATTATAAAATGATATAGATTGTCATGAAACTTATTCAACATGTTTGTTAATGATTAATAGTCAACATGTATTGGTTTGATAGGGTTGTGTTTAAGAAAAATGGGATTTTTAGAAAGAAACTGAATCGGAAATCGGTTTGACTCCGATTCCGTCGGGTTTTATTAAAAGATGTTTTTAGAGTAGTAAAGGAGAGAGGGAGGTGGTACTTACGGGTTTAGAGATCAAAAGAGTGGAAGAGGGAACGGTAGGAGGCGCCGGTGCATTGTCTCGTCGCCGAGAGCTCTTAGGGTCGTCGTCGGAATATCGCCGAAGCTTTCGCCTTTTGCTAGCTTAAATTGCACACAAATTCTCTATAGTTTTTTTGAAAGTTTTTTATCAGAATTTTGGAGTGAGGGGGTGTGTCTAGGGTTGTATTTATAGCGTAAGGCTAGGGTTAGGGTCAGGTGAAGGGTTGTAAAGAAAAAATGTATTAAATTTATAATAAAATGTATTAAAATAGAGTAATTAGGGTTTTAAAGAGTCTCTGGTACTGTTCTAAGTAATTAAACTATGCAGGTGTATAGGGAATGTGAAGAGGCACAAATTTCATTTTGGGGACTCGGCGGTCCGGCCGAGTCCGGCCGGCGGCGCCGGCCCGAGTCGGCCGAGTCGCCGGTCGACTCGGCCGAGTTCGGTGCCCAGAGAACTCCCCGTCGCTTCACGACCCCCCTGACACAGTTTGTTTTATTAGTGTAGTGGTATTTTTACGAGTTATGCACGTGTAAACCCTTGATATTCTAAAAATTCAAAATAAAACAATATAAAAAATAATGTGGGGTATGGGATTTGAACTCTGGTGGGTTGGTTCAGCAGTGCAAGGTATTACCAATGAGCTACAAGCTCCTTCTTGTTATTAAAAAGCAAAACAAGTATTTATGGTACTCACAGAAATGTAATTACTCCAAATATGCATCAACTTTCAAATAAATCTTTGTACACTAAAATTGGAGTTGTTACACCAAATTCGAACCTTAACCCAACTCGAATCTAAACTTAAATGTGAACTCAAACTCAATCTACTTGACTAACTTGACTCGACCCAAGATTTGCAATTGACATGACTCGCAATTTACTCGACTCACTCGACTTTATTATTCACTTTTTACAATTTATGGTTCCGATCAAGTCATATTATAATCAACCAATCAAATCAACTAAGGATGTCTAACAATTATAATCTATTATACTTGGGGTGTTTAGGATAGTTTCTTGTGTGAATCCAACGGAGTTTCAGAAGTCCCGTATTAATCTATTTTTTACTTTTACTCAAATCTTAGTCGGGTCGACTCCTCCAAAGGTAGGAGTCTCGATATTAACACATGAAATGAGCCCATGTTTCCTTACTCTTTGGGCTCCGCTCTTGAGCTTGTGAATACTTCTACGGCTGCGTTGACATTCACATTTGGAACTTAACCTTAACGTAATAACCATATAAAGATTTATAGATACATATACCCATATTCAGATCTACACACTTTTACTGGTCATTTATATTATTTAATTTATTATATACTTGTCACTTTTCACTCTTATTTTACCTTTGGTACTTACCGAGCGCTAGTTCACTGACGGACATTCCACTCATCTTTGTTTTCTTGGAATGTTCGTTAATAGATACGGTAGAGACGGAGGAAGTGGAGGCTACCGAGGAGAATTACGACCAGATCACTACTCAGGATTAGATTAACTTTCATTTTTTTCAGCATATGTATGCCACATGTTTAGACATTTCCTTTATTGTATTTACTTTCCAGTTGAAACACATTGTACCTGTAAATATTTCAAATTGAATGTAAATAAAGATACTTGTCGAAAATTTACGGTCTCCTTTTATTCTTGCATTGTGTAATATTGTTTCAATACGCTTAGTATATTTATTTAGGGAATGACATTTTCTGAATAAATATGCCGCGGGCTTGTCACATCATCGTTTCCATCTACTGGGTAGTAGGGCGTGACAGGTTTACTACCTAACCCGGTAGTTAAATTCCTTCTAGTTTACTAGTTTAGTGTTTGGATTCGATTCTAGGTAGTAATAGTTCGTGCTCTTATTCGTAAAAATTTTGGTTTGTATTCCGTCTTGGCCGCAGGCTAGCGGCACGAGCACGAGCGTCTACTTACAGGATTGAGTACATTTTTCTTTGATTGGATTTTCCTTCTTTTGCTACGTTCTTCGAAAAGTTCTTTATGAATATTTTTTGGCGACGGATGCGAAAAAGTCGGTTTAGCCCTCTTTTGTGTAGGTTCCTTCGATGTAGGCCTCTTGGATGTATGTTTGCGTTTAGCGGCCATTATTACTGCATAATAAACTCAGAATCCTAAATTTATTAACAAAAACCCTATCATAATCTAAAGTGAGAGAGAAGCACTTAACAGCCATTTGCATAAGACAATACATGACAATCTAAGGTTCCAAAATCGATCCACGAAACATGATTTCATCCATAGAAAAAGCCCCAAATTATATAACAAATATCGCATAAATATTAATAAATCCTATACTAATTAAAGTAAATTAATTACTTGATGAGATCGATACACCAATGAAGAGAATTCTAGCAAGAGCGCAATTGAAATCACAGTAAAAATCGCCTTTGATTTGGATCTCTAACCCTTTAACCGCTGAAACAGTGCTGAAGCTGTTCGAGCGATGCCTCTTTTTATTTAAAGGTAATCACTAGTTAAAGTAGTAGTTTAATCTAAGCAGTTCTATTTTAACCGCTAGTTAAAGTAGTGGTTCTAGTTAACGGTTCAGATTTGTTGGATAAGTCGATTTTATCCAACGTTGGGTATTGTTCTGCCCTGATATATATATATATATATATATATATATATATATATATATATATATATATAAGTTTGGAATCTTTGAGCTAGGTAATATAATAGTATGCACAAGTTGACCTTGCAATAACACTACACACATTACATTGTGATCTCTAACCATCCTTGTAATTTGAGAGGAAACCAAAGGGTAGTAGCTTAGCTGCGCTTTTCAAATTGATCCCATCATTTTCCTTCATCACTGAAAAAGCAAAGCTAATTGACCCTTGACCCTTGTTTAGATGTATGCTATCCCTTGGATAAAATCCGACGGTCATAAATTTGCACTGGATTCTCCAGTGCTTTAAAGCACCGGAGAGGATCCAAATCCTTGACTTATATATATATATATAAAAGTTGATAACACCTTGCTCTTGCTCTTTCTCTTTCCTCTCCTCTTTCTCTCTCATGACAGGTGGCATCCAACCCCTCTCCAATCTCTCTCTCTCTCTGTCTCTCTCTCTATATAAAGCTTCACACCCTCTGCTCAAAGACCGCATCACAATTCACGACTAGCCTCTCTCTCTCTCTCTCGCTCGCAAATTCCTCTGTTTTTCAAAAACATGGTGGTGTTAACAAAGGAAGCTCTAGAGAAAATCTCTCTCCCAAGAGTTCACAAAGCCAACAACAACAACTCCCATTTCTGTGTTCCAATCATAGACCTCTCCTTGCCCAACTCAGATGCCAAGCTTGTGAGAGCTTGCGAGGAGCTTGGTTTCTTCAAGCTCATCAACCATGGCATCTCAAAAGAGCTCATCGAGAAGCTAGAAGCAGAGGCTGTGAGCTTCTTCAAGCTCTCACAGGATGAGAAGGAGAGCTCAGGGCCTGCCAATCCTTTTGGCTATGGGAGCAAGAGCATTGGCCTTAATGGTGACTTTGGTTGGTTGGAATATCTCTTGTTTGATGCCACCACCTCTAATAAGCCCATGTCTCATTCTTCACTCTCCACTTCATTTTGGTAATTAAGCAATTGATAGATTTTCTTGAAAAGATTTCATTAATTGATAGATTATTAAAATAGAGCTTAACAGGACGACTGTGAACCTTCAGAACAATAGACACAGCCTTGGGTCCTCCCTGTTTAAGCTGCAGAGAGGCTTTGTCTGTTGTTCACGTACTCCATGGAGCCGTGAACGACTACAACCCCAATTTTCCCATAAAAATATCCGTCAACCCTCAAAATATATAAAAGAGTGTTGGCATGGTGTGCTAGTAATATTTAGATAGATTCAGATCAATCCGGATTCAAATCCTAATGATGGTATTGTAAAGTAAACTAATTTGCCAAAAAGGCAAAGGTCTCATCAGCACATGAGAAAGTATGCTCAACTTGCAGGGACGTCTAAACACTCTCGTTCATAACTTTAGAGTTTCAACGTAACGACAGCGGTATTCCTTTCAATTCAAATTTGTTGTATGCAGCTCTGCTTTGAATGAGTACACAAGGGCAGTGAGGAAGCTAGCATGTGAAGTGTTGGAGCTGATAGCACAAGGGTTGGGGATCCAAGCAAGGGACATATTGAGCAAGTTGTTGATGGATGAAGAGAGTGATTCAATGATGAGGCTCAATCACTACCCTTTTTGCCCATTCCTTCAAGACCTCAGCTGCAGCTTGGCTGGGTTTGGAGAGCACACAGACCCACAGATCATCTCTGTTTTGAGATCAAACAACACCTCTGGCTTTCAAATCTCTTTGAAGGATGGGAGTTGGGTCCCTGTTCCTCCTGACGAGCACTCTTTCTTCATCAATGTTGGTGATTCCTTGCAGGTATTTTTTGAATTTTTTTTTTAATTATTGGTTAAGTTTGTAAATACGATTTTAAAAAGATCAAACAACACCTCGAACGCATTTTTTTTAAACCAAGTCTAAGTAGGCTGAAAGTTCATAGTTAGCATTTCCAAGCGACTACATTCATGGTGTTTATTTGCAATTTATAATGTTTAATGGTAATTTAGTGAATGAAGGGTAATGAATGATATGATGAAGGATGACTCCCTCAATGATCTTATATTACCATTTTCGATGCTCCTATCAAGTATTAAGTCTTCTAGACACTTCTGTATCGTGTGTAATGTTTTCACGTCTATTCATTCTGAGATATTTTTTTCAACAATCATCAATAAGGAGATTGAAAAAACGCAATGCATCACATCCAAACCGCCCAGAGCCGTCACGCGGCGGGCCAACAATGCAAGTAATGTTGACACATCAACCGACTGATGTGACATTGAAATTGACAACATGAATTAATTTTCTTTAAATGACAGTGGATAAGATTTGACCTGCTTGTTCCCCCAGTGTGGTACATAAATTTACAATAACTCAATATATATATATATTTTTTGCAGGTATTAACAAATGGGAGATTCAGGAGTGTGAGGCACAGGGTGATAGCCGATGGTTTCAAGCCTAGGGTCTCGATGATATATTTTGGAGCTCCACCAGCAAAAGAGAAGCTGGCACCATTGCCATTGCTCATGGCAAAAGGAGAGCAGAGCCTTTACAGGGAGTTCACATGGCTTGAATACAAGAGATCTGCTTACAAATCTAGGCTCTCTGATGACAGGCTCTGCCTGTTTGAGAAACCCATGATTGCTGCTAACATTTGATACACTTGAATCATTGTAAACCAAAGTTTTAAAAGGATATATAGTGATAGGTGTCATATAATGTTGTCACGGTTTCTTTTTTCTTTTCTTTCTTTTTAAGATTTGTTTTCTTAATTATTTTGATATATATGAAAATAGTTGTTGATTCTCTGAGATAGAAGATGGATAAGGTTTAATGTGCAAGTTTGACAAATGGCGATGGGATGCTTGTTTGCTTATTTAAGTTTTAATTAATGAGTTTTGACTTTGAGTGTAGATTGGTTGCTCATTGTTTGACTTCGAGTAAGTTCGTTGAGATTATCCTTTTCTTTTTCTTTGTTTGAATGAGCCTAGGTATTATAGCTACGTGACAGCTGGCCACAGAATAACTCGTTCACAGTATAAAACTATAATTCCGAAATATTAACAGGCCTGTAAGGCTTTGATGAAATAAAAGAAACCTTACGTGGTAAGGGGCTGTTTGGTTGCTGGATTACAAAGGATTTTGCACTGTTTGAATTCAAGAATCCAAAAAAGAGTGAGAATTAGCTAATTCTAGTTTGGCCGTAGGATTTTGGGTTTTTTTGGATTTGCTTGTTTTTTTGAGCGGCCCGCCATTTTTTTGGATTCAGGAATCCTAAAAAAAATATGGATTACAAAGGATTTGACACTGTTCACATGGGGCCCGTGTACTCTGGTTACTAAAAAATCCCCTCTCTATCTCTATCTTTAATCCTCAAATCTAATTCCCACTAACCTTTTCAGAACCAAACAAAAATTACAAAGAACTACAAATCCAACACAAGGAATCCAATACCAACCAAACACAAAATTAGATAATCAAATTTTTTTCAATTATACTGTTTGGAAATCCAAATTTCACAATCCTGCGACCAAACAGCCCATAACGAAGCAATTGTCTTCAGATGCTATTAATGCATGATATTATAAAGGAAGCTGCAAATAGTTCGGTTCATGAAGATTGTCCCCGATCTGCATGCATGAGGTATTAAATTATGACATTATAGTTCTAAAATTTTCATTATGGCTTTTAATTTTTACATACAACATTGAGTGACATAATATAACATGTAGAATATAATAAGCTAAGATTAGAGAGATTGAAGATAAGAAAGGGGTGCAATGCAAATGGGTGACATCAATCTTCTTTTGGCTAATTCTGCTTTACAACCTCACAAACCTTTAATTGTACTGTAGAGGCCAACTGTAGACCACAAATCATGGACACTTTCTCCTTTCTATTCCTCCCTCCTCTCTTTTCCACCCCTTGTATTCTATTCCCCACCTTAAAAAAACAGTGGGAGGAGGAAAAAAAATGCACAACACAATGCTCATGATATTATAGTTTGAGAAGAAATTATCACACTCCAAAGAATTGAGCCGATTAAACATACTCCATCAATGGCGCATGCTAAGTCTTTTTTCGGTTGCACTCTTTCTAATGAATCCCTTAATTTAATCCTACGATAGTCTTCAATGAGTACATTTTCAGAGCAGAATTAGGAACTCGATATTTAAAATGCATCGGTAATAGACACGGAAGGTAAAATATATTTCATGATATTTAAAGAGAAATGATTTGAGAAGTAAACGAGGAAAAAAAAGGACTAGGATTATGAAAGGCAGGGAGTATTAGATTTTTTTTTAAAAATGCAACTAGGTTCATCCCGGTTATTTTATTAAAAGAGAAGGAAAATATCCTCGAGCCACACCCAATACATCAAAGCCCAAGAAAGGTTTTTTTTTGAAATAGGGTAATTTTTATTTAAAATTATTAAAATAGGGTAGTTTTATTTTAATTTAGAAGAATAGAACGGTTTGTAGACCACACCACCCTCCCCAGTTTAGAAAGCGGGTTCCTCGAACTCGCTCCCTATATAGTATAGGAGAGGGCGGGTTTTAGGAACCCGCCCTCTCTATTAATATAAAGAGGACGGGTTCTGGGAACCCGCCCTATTAATTAAAAAAATTAAAAAAATAAACGAAAATGCGGAATAAAATAATAAAATTGTATTATATGAATGTAGTGTACAAAATGAATCAGTCAAATTTACAATAAAAAAAAATCCTATCTGTTTGTAAAATGTAAATTCTATCTCGACGGTCAAATTTATAATATCAAAATGAATCCGTCAAATTTATAATACAAAAAAATCCTATCTGTTTGTAAAATGTAAACTCTATCTCGACGGTCAAATTTATAATATCAAAATGAATCCGTCAAATTTATAATACAAAAATATCCTATCTGTTTGTAAAATGTATATAACTATCGTTTTCCCTTTCCTTTTCCCTTATGAAATCCGAGAAGGCTTGCACATAAGCCTATGCCTCTTGGGATGAATGGAGGACCCATCCGTTTCTTGGGTAGATGGCGGCGGCGGCGGCGGCGTTTGCTCTTCTGATTCGGCTTCAGCTTTAGCTTCGACTTCAGCAGCATCTTGGACAGGCTGTTGTTCCGCAAATCCTGAATGTGGGACAGGTGTCGGATATGTGCTACCTCCCAACAACTGTACGTAGGACGATAAATCCGTCTTCCAACTGGGCAGTTGTAGCAAAGAACCTGTCTCGGTTTCATGCGGCTGCTGTTGCACAAAACCTGGGCCCCATGGCTGCGCAAATCCTGACCCCCAAGGTTGCTGTTGTTGCGCAAAACCTGACCCCCAAGACGGCTGTTCTGCAAAACCTGACCCCCAAGACTGGTGTTGTTGCGCAAACCGGTCCGCCAAAACTGTTGTTCCTCCGATTGTTGCGCTTGTCCGGTATGCCAGGGTTGCTGCTGACGGTATGGTGATCTAAACCACTGATCCTGCTGCGTTGGATCTCCGTGATGCTGTGGCTTTGGTGCCGGCTCATACTGCTGCTCCGGTACCGGTTCATACTGCTGCTCCGGTACCGGCTCATACTGCTGCTCTGGTGCCGGCGATAAATATGGAAGCATATTATATGAACCGAATATATGTTCATATCAGAATTTTGCATTATTTTATTCCCCATTCTTAATCATATTGCAAATAAATAGGTGCTTTTGATCCATATCTGCTAAATAGTTGCAGGTTACAAGTTTTCAGAACAATACAGTGAAAAAGGTGAAAAGACACTACAAATGTGAGACTACGACCAACAAATAGATGAATCTGCAAGATACCGCCTACCAGTTTGTGGAACAAACGAAGATCAGCAAATAGTTCAATATACAAAATACAAGGGCAGCACAAGATTCAAGACTTCAACGCGAAACTAACGGTAAAAGTCCACAAATTCTGCACTGTTGGAAATCTGGAAGAAACTAGAAAATATTCTGAAGAACCAAGTGAAGAAAACAAAAGGAAAAAGCAACATGAAATAACCCTGGAAAGAAGAGACAGAGAGCCCCCAAGATGGCTGCGGATCCGCGGCCAAACATGGCATTCTACCACGGATCCGCGGCCGTGCTGTGCACGTATCGGTGCACATGTTGGTGGGTGTCGGTGCATTGACCCGACTTTCTTAGGGTAGTCTTGTAATTTTAAATGTGGATCAGATGTAAACCCTAGAGTTTCTCCTATCTATAAATAGGAAAGCCTACAGCCTCTTTTGGGGCATGCCTCTTTTAATTTCTAGATTAAATTTTAGTTTCATTGTAATCGTCAAGAGGTGTCAATAAAAGTAAGTTTTTTATCTTGAATTTTTCTTATCTGCAATTTAATTTCCGCAATTTTCGTATCTGTCTTTTATTATCTGCACGTTAATTAGGTAATTAAAAGAAAATTATAAAAATGAACTTCATCATAATATCCTTAATGGGTGAGTAGTTCCTCACTTATTAGGGTTAGGTTTGGGGTAGGTTTGAGAGATGGAAATCTCTCACTCCTTTCTTGCCCGTATAATACTTCAAATTAGGACTTTATATTAATCAAACACACACCGCTCACTACGGCATCCTATCCCACGAGATAGCGGTGATTCCCTAGTTAGACCGATTGTGGTTGATTTACATAGAGCTTAGGGCTAAGAGTTAAGAAAGGACGGACAAGGACCAAAAGGAAGAAACTATGTTTCTTTCTAGTCGTGCTAATCCCCTTTGTTAACTATTACCCTAACACCTAAGTTTTTAATTAGGGCAAAGGAAGCGGTGAGTATAATTAACTTTCCAAACTAACCTAATCCTAACCCTAGCAAGATTTTAATCCAAATCAAATTCAATCTTAGTTTTTATAAAAATCAAAACCTACCATAAATAGGACTTAACTCGTAAGAACAATAAGAAAAGAACACGTTTTCCCTGTGGACCGGCCCGTACTCAATCGGCTAGCTACCAAGCGACACCGTTATTCTTAACTTTGATTTTAAAACGCACACGCAAAAGAACGCTCAATCAAATGGCGCCGTTACCAGGGATCACGGTAGTTATTTTCTTTTTGTAATTTCGGGTTAATTAAAATTAAAAAAATCATAAAAACTGAAAAAATATAAATACATAAAAAAATATCATCTTGTTATTTTTTGAAGGGTTTTTGTGTGAGTTGTGTTCATCACAGAATACTGCATTTTATACCGCCCATTCTTACGCTCGGTTGTTTATAGGTAGGTGCTTTTAATCCGTGTTTGTTACATATTTGCAGGATACAGGTTCTCGGTTCGAAAACGGTGAAATTCATGGAAAACACGACAAAATCCGGGTTCCTGCCAACCACTGAGAAAACACGGTCTCCGCTCGTCATCCGTATGTTACCAGATACCAGTTTAGGAAGACAAAATGTCAAATCAATGTCACCTTCATGCACAAGGCTCAATGGCAACAACAAGTTCCAAGAAATCTACGCGGAGCTCGAGGCAATCATGACAAAAGCATCCACAAAAGTCCACCTTTCCTCAACAGAAATTCTGGAAGAAATGTGAAAGTATTTTCAGAAAATACATATACCAGACAAGAGGGGACAGAAGACCAGGGAAGCACCCAAAGTACGACGACTCAACTCATCAATAAGGCCGCTGATCCGCGGCCAAAGGGGGGTATTGGCCGCGGATCCGCGGCCATGTAGACCCCTCTCACTGTCAACTTTTGGGGGCTTTTTGGTAATCTTATTAGGTGGCAGATTGTTGCCCTAGGTTTCCATTTCTCTGCCTATAAATACTCCAGATTTGAGCAAAGCCAAGGGTCACTCTTTGTTCTCCATTCTTTTGTAGTTTTAGTTCTTTTTCTTCTTCTTCTTCATTCTTTTTTCATGAAAATTGTAGTGAGAGCTTTTTGAGTGGGAGATTAATGAAGATGAGGTTTTTGTATCATTCTCTTGTGTTTCTTCTTCCCCTTGAGATTCTTGCTTTCTCTTGATCATTCAACCTCTTCATTGAGCTTGAATGGTTAAGGGTTAGTTATTGATCTCAAGGGTCGTATTTTCTTGTGGAATTGGTTCTTCACTTCACATGAGTTCTTTACCCTTCTCTTGATCTTGCAACCTCTTGATTGAGCTTGCAAGTTTAAGGGTTGGCTATCGATCCCATGCTTGTCTTGAGTTCTAGTTTCAATTTCTTTTTATTGCTTATTTATTACTTGCTTTTTATTACCTTGTTTTACTTTCTTGCAATTTATATTTCATGCACTTTAATTACTTGTAATCTTTTCTTTTCTCTTTTCTTTGTTCTTTTCTTTTGTTCTTTGTTGTTCATTTTGTGAATGTTGTAATTATCATTGTTAAGAAGAAATACGATATTATAAGTTAAAGATTTTCTTTCCTCATTTCCTTTTCCCGTTATTTTCCATTGAACTCCGCCCAAACCATACGCAAGCGCTCCGTTAGGCACCCTACCCTAACAAGGTAACGGTGATTCCTAACCGCGACCGGTTGCGTTCGGTTTGGCCGGAGGCGAAAGCAAGAGACAAGAACGGAAGGACAAGGGTAAACAAGCCGGATTCCACGAATACCGCGCTTAAATCCCCTAATCCACGTTGTTGCCGATTGCTCTAGCTTCAATTGGTCAAGACTCGGCTCAAAGGTTTTGAGTACGGATTTCTTTAGCTTACAATTTCGTATCTCTTTCTTAACAACTTCATACTTGCAAATAAATACACATAGGTTAGTCTCGAACAAACACATACAGATTCTTTATTGACTCGTCTAAGACAAGAAGGTAAAATACCACCATCTCCCTGTGGACCGACCCGTGCTCAACCGGCTAGCTGCATAGCGACACCGTCCTGATCGCGGTTATACTTTAATTCTTTGAACATCCGACACGCCAAAAGCGTGCGATCAAGTTGCGCAGGAAAGGAAGAAGGACAGATTCAGATCTGGAGCAAGCTCGGTGAACAAATCCAGAAACAGAAGATCTGAACAGACAGAGAAGAGTCACAACAGAGAACAGAAAAATTTTGGAGATCTGTACCAATTGTTCCACCGCGGAACCGCGGCAGAAAGAGGCTTTTGACCGCGGATCAGCGGTCAATTGCTGACGTCAGCAATCTGGTTTCTCTGTAAGTATTCCTTATCTTCTCTGTAACCCCCTGAACTCTACTGAAAAATTTTCCTGCAGGGTTCTTTGCGCAAAACTTCTTCCCCCTCTCCAATAAATCAATCTTGTGCAGGATTCTTTGCGCCGCAAATAAAAAGAAAAATATATTTTGGCAAGTGTTTTAGATTTTTGTGTGTTTACTGCTTTGCATTTTTAAAACGGACTTTTAAGGGGAAATAACACCAATCCAGATTGGGTGGGGATTTCATTACCCTTCCTAGGACCCCAAAAATCACAAAAAGCATATGCATCAACCCTTGAGTTAATTAAAAAATATTTAAACTCAACCAATAAGGACTGTCGCGCTCATTAGGACAAAGGAAGGTTGCGGACAATCGGTCGTTTATCTACACCTGATTTTGTGGTGCCTAGGCTAAACAAGTGGGAAATGTAATTTTAAAAGGCCCGTCTCACGGTGATTCATGAGCGGATCTCTCCTTTCTTTACTTGTGCTTACCTGGCCACAATTGGCGATGAAGAGGCGATTCGAGGGATATCTCACAACTTGCCCTTTGGACCAGTTAGGAGCAGTCTAGTTGACTTAGGAGCTCTAGGCTTGATTGTGCATGTTCAAATTGTGATTGCTTGAAAGTGTGTCGTAGTTCCGTATAAAATCTTTTGCAAAAATCTTTATAAAAAAACCACAAAACAAAAATCTTTACAAAAACTTGCCATTTTGTCGCTAGAAATCCATTGCACCAAACTTTCACCCACATTCTCTCATTGACGTTTTCTTACCCCCACCTTCTACTTTTTGATTACACTACACCTCATTTAGTGTATGTCCGGTTGGACTAGGGACACTAGCGCCCGTTTAGTCCGTGTCTCGTTAGTGCCTATTGACGACGCTTTCGACTCCGAAGTCGAAATTCCCTCCACTTCTTTACCTTCATCTTCAAATTCATTATCTTCTAAGGAGATGTCGGGATTCAATCCTAACAACCCCTTACCTACTTCGGGACTGATTCCACCTCAACTGGGTGCGAATAACCCACAACACCCTCCTGTTGAAGCGCCCCAACGAATCGCGCTTTAGGATCTTTTCTATCCAACCCGCACTGCACTTCCTACTTGTTTTTCACTTCCGCCGGCTAATGGGGATAACTTCGAAATTAAACCCCACTTCATCAGTATGTTGCCCAAATTTCACGGGCTGGAATCTGAAGATGCCTATATCTTTATTAACAAATTCCAGAATGTTTGCGCAATGATGAAGACCACCCAACTTTCCGATAATGCTATAAGGCTACATGTCATTCCATTCACTTTATGTGACCTAGCTGAAAAGTGGCTATATAATACAACATCGCACTCCATAAAAAGTTGGGAAGAGTTTGTTAAGACTTTTCTTAAAAAGTTTTACCCACACCACAAGACCACGAGAATTAGAAATGAAATTAATCAATTTTCCCAGCTTCCTTCCGAACCTTTTTGGAAGTGTTTTGAAAGATTTGAGGACCTTCTTGTTCAGTGCCCTCACCACGGTATCGAGAGATGGCAACTTTGCCAAACTTTATACGAAGGACTGAACCCAGCAACTAAGCAGTTGCTGGAAACCATTTGTCAAGATCACTTTCTTACAAAATCTGACGAGGAAGCTTGGCAATTTCTCGACGATCTTGCTGAACAAACGCTTCAGTGGGAAAGCACTAGACAAACCGCTTCATCCACTTCATCTACTTCATCCGGTTCGTCTAGGGTAGGTGTTCATCAACTTGACATATCAATTGCAATGAAAGCCGAAATGGCCGCAATTACACGTAAACTAGAAGCAATTGAGAGCAAATTCTTATCGTCTTCTCCTGTCCCCGCTTTACCCCCTCGCACTATTCGCGCTTGTTGTTCGAATCCGTCCCATTTGACCGAAGAGTGTCCTTACAACCCACCTACTCAAGGACAAGATTAAGTCAATGCTGCCTTTCAGTAGAGACAAAGAAATGATCCATACTCTTCAACTTATAATCCTGGTTGGAGGAACCACCCTAATTTTGCTTGGAATCAAAATCAACAACAATTCCAAGGCAATAACAATTTTCAAAGGCCTCCTCCACAACAACAAGCTCCTCAACAAATTCAATATCAGCAACCTTTCCAACCCCAACCGTACCAAAATCAAATGAACAATTTTGCACCAAACAACTCTTTTCTTCAAAACAATTTTGTTCAACCAAATAACGATAAGGTTTTCTCGCTAGAACGAAGTCTAGATGCGTTTTTAAAACAATCTACGCAATCCTCAGCCAACATCCAGTCTTCCATTCAGTCTTTGGTGCAACACACTGCATCACATGAGCAAAGCATCAAAAACTTTAAAGCTCAAATTGCACAACTGAATGCTGCTCTAAGCGAGCGAGAGAAGGGGAAACTTCCATCTCAACCACTGCCAAATCCTGGTCACACACAAAATGCACATGTTGCTCATGAACAACAAAATCATAATGTGAGTGCCATGACCTCATTGAGATCTGGAAAGGTATTGCGCAACAACGTTGGCACAAATAATGACACCCCGGCCGCTTCTTCTTCTTCTTCATCATCATCTTCATCTTCAGAGCCTGTTCTTCATTCTTTACAAGGCTCTACTTCTTCTACTAATTCGAACGGACCCACATCTCACTCCACGAAAATACCAACACTGGGATCCGTTCCAACTCCGCAATCTACTCCACAAACATTA
Source organism: Agapanthus africanus (assembly GCA_030015575.1). Lineage (NCBI taxonomy): Eukaryota > Viridiplantae > Streptophyta > Magnoliopsida > Asparagales > Amaryllidaceae > Agapanthus > Agapanthus africanus. The sequence goes on from JASDDO010000016.1 coordinate 574,340,607, forward strand.
GACTTAACAAATTTTCAAAATATTCCATTTCCAAACAGGTTGAGATCCAATAAACAAACTCCGCAAATGGAGAAAATTATGGAGTTATTTAAACAGGTTAGCATAAACATACCTCTCTTTGATACAATCCAACAAATCCCTTCTTACGCTAAAAACTTGAAGGACTTATGCACCAAGAAAAGGAAATCACAGGTACATAAGAAAGTTTTCTTGGCTAGTGCAGTAAGTGATGCTCTTACCTAACCTTTACCTTAAAAACGAAAGGACCCTGGCTGTCCTAGCATTTCAATAACTATTGGGGATAAGAACATCAACCGCGCACTTTTATATCTTGGTGCCAGTGTTAATTTGCTTCCCTATTCAGAATATGAACAATTAGGCGTTGGAGAGCTGAAACCCACACATTGTACTCTCCAAATGGCTGACCGATCCATCACCCATCCTAAAGGTGAGTTAGAGGATGTGTTGATTAAAGTAGGGGACTTCATTTTCCCCGTTGATTTCATTTTTATGGACACACAGCCTGTAGCTAACCCCCGGAGTCAAATTCCGGTGACACTCGGTCGACCATTCCTTGCAATTTCTAATGCGGTAATCAATTGTCGAAATGGTTCGATGAACCTATCTTTTGGAAACATGACAATTGAGCTCAACATTTTTAAGTTGGGGAATCAGCCCTCCGAGCCTAATGCTAATATACTTGATGTTTGCTCGATCCAAGAGATCACTCAGGAGGACTGTGGGCTCAAAAAATTTCTGTTCGATCACAGCAATTTTGACGCCAATAGTGCGTTCCTCCTTGATTCTGACACTGCTTTCACACCCGATAACGATTACGAGTGTTTCACTTTTTCGAACGATTTTGAAGAATCACCACCCGAGTTTGAGTCCTTTGAATTTTCGGATGAGTTAGCTGAACCATCTGACTCGGTTGCTTACACTCACTTCGAACCTCTATTGGAATCCTTCGAGTTTGAGACAGTTTCACCAATTTTACCTTCAATTGTTTCGTCTCCAAAACTCGAACTCAAGCTATTGCCGTCTCACTTTAAATGCGCTTACTTAGGTGAGAATGAGACCCTTCCTGTTATCATCTCGGCCTCTTTAGCCACCGAGCAAGAGAAAGCCCTTTTAACGGTCTTACAAAATAATCGGCAAGCTTTTGGCCGGACTATGGCGGACATCAAGGGGATTAGTCTCCTAATAGTTGAACATCATATTCATATGATGGATGATGCCAAGCCAGTAAGGGATCCACAGAGACGACTAAACCCTATCATGAAGGAGGCTGTTAAAAAGGAGATTGTAAAATGTCTTGATAGTGGTATCATTTATCTTATCTCTGATAGCCAGTGGGTTAACCCCATTCACGTTATCCCAAAGAAATCGGGCATAACGGTCATAACTAATGAGGCGAATGAGTTAATACCTACTCGCACCCAAACTGGGTGGCGAGTTTGCATCGATTATAGAAAACTCAACTCCGCGACACGAAAAGACCACTTTCCATTACCTTTTATTGACCAAATGCTAGAACGATTGGCCGGGCATGAATTTTACTACTTTTTTGGATGGCTACTCCGGCTATAATCAAGTTCTCATCGCCGAAAAGGACCAAGACAAGACCACATTTACTTGTCCTTTCGGTATGTTTTCTTACCGTCGCATGCCCTTTGGGTTATGCAATGCACCCGCTACTTTCCAGCGGTGTACGATGGGCATTTTTTCAGACTTGGTGGAAAAATTCTTAGAGATTTTTATGGATGATTTCTCCATTTTCGGCGACTCCTTTGACGAGTGTTTGCTACATTTAAACGCAGTTCTTTACCGGTGTAGGGATAAGAACCTCACTTTAAATTGAGAGAAATGCCACTTTATGGTACGAGAAGGTATTGTCTTAAGACATATCATCTCGCAAAATGGCATTGAGGTAGATAAAGTTATGATTGAAGTCATTTCCAATCTTCCCCCTCCCAAATGCGTCCGAAACATTCGAGCCTTCCTTGGCCATGCCGGTTTCTATAGACGGTTCATCAAGGATTTTAGCAAGATAGCTAGACCCTTGACTCTTTTGTTGACCAAGAACACCACTTTTGATTTCGACTCAAGCTGTATGAAAGCGTTCGAGTCATTGAAAAACTCGCTTATTTCTGCTCCCATTCTTTCATCTCCTGAGTGGACGCATCCATTTGAAATTATGTGCGATGCATCTGATTTCGTCATTGGTGTTGTCCTTGGACAGCACATAAATAAGATGCCTCATATAATTTATTACGCTAGCCGAACCTTGAACGAGGCCCAATTAAATTACACAACAACTGAAAAAGAATTCTTAGCTGTTGTGTTTGCACTATAAAAGTTCATGCCCTATTTAATCGGCTCTCCAGTCATCGTTTACACTGACCACTCAGCTCTTCGCCATTTTTTTGCGAAGAAGGATTCTAAATCTCGGCTGATATGTTGGATCTTCTTACTACAAGAGTTTGACCTTATCATCAGAGAGAAGAGAGGATGCGAAAACGTAGTCGCCGACCATCTTTCACGTCTCTCTTTTTCGCCTACACTTCAAATTCCTATTAAAGACGTTTTTCCAGATGAGCAGCTCTTAACTGTGTCATGCGAACCTTGGTTCGCAAATATTGTAAATTATTTGGCCACCGGACTTATACCAAATGAATGGTCAAATCAGGACAGACTCAGATTTCTATCTCAGGTAAAACATTTTTACTGGGATGAACCATATCTATTCAAATACTGTCCCGACCAAATTATTCGTCGGTGTGTCCCCGACAATGAGTTTAAAAGTGTGCTGTCATTCTGCCACGATCAAGCGTGTGGCGGGCATTTTGGCCCAAAAAGACAGCAGAAAAGATCTTGCAGTGTGGCTTCCACTGGCCACAACTTTTTAAAGATGCATATGAGTACTGCAAGACATGCTCCCGGTGCCAACACTTGGGCCGGATATCTCGGAGAAATGAAATGCCGCTCCAACCAATTTTGGTTGTTGAAATTTTTGATGTTTGGGGGATAGACTTTATGGGACCATTTCCCAACTCTTTTGGGAACATGTATATTCTACTTGGTGTTGACTATGTTTCAAAGTGGGTCGAGCCTGTGCCCAGCCGAACTAATGACAATAAGGTTGTCGTTAGATTTCTCAAAGAAAACATTTTTCTCGGTTTGGACATCCTCGCGCGATTATCGCTGATAATGGATCTCACTTTTGTAATAGGACTTTCGAGTTCTTAATGCGAAAATACTCCATTACTCACAATCTGTCAACGCCCTATCATCCCCAAATTTGTGAGCAAGCCGAGATTTCGAATCGACAGATTAAACAGATATTGGAGAAAACGGTTTCCAAAAACCGTAAAGATTGGTCGTCAAAACTTATTGATGCCCTTTGGACATTCCGTACTGCCTATAAGACCGATCTTGGCATGTCTCCATATAGGCTTATTTATGGAAATGCTTGCCACCTTTCAGTTGAAATAGAGCATAAGGCATATTGGGCAATAAAAGAGTTGAATATATCTCTGGGAGATGAGAGCAGCAATAGAAAGTTGCAGTTGAACGAATTGAACGAGCTTCGGGATGAAGCCTACGAGAACGCAGTAGTTGTTAAAAACCGAACGAAGGCATTTCACGATAAACACCTTATGTGCAAGACTTTCAAACCTGGTCAACAGGTTTCACTTTACGACACTCAGTTACATTTCTATCCCGGCAAGCTCAGATCTCGATGGAAATGGCCATTTTTGATACGCAGCGTATATCCGCACGGTGCGGTCGATCTAGAAAACCCGGAGGACGGTTTACTATTGTTTCCCCCAATCAGAGCAAAGCTCTGTTTGAAATTCAAATTTCAAAATTGAAGTAACGCTTCAGATGCAGCGCCAAGTGCGCTGCGCCCTAGGCAGCGTACCATATGTGCGCTAGCGCTAGGCGCGCTGCGCTCTAAGAAGCACGCCACGTGTCAAACACGGGTGCGCTGTGCTCCGAGCAGCGCACCACGTGTCAAACATAGGTGCGCTAGCGCAATGTGCGCTGCTCTCTAAGCAGTGAACCACGTGCAAAGCACGGGTGCGCTAACACTGGAATTAAAAAACTCCCCACCGTTAGATCAAAAGATCTAATAATAATAAATAATTAATTAATCAAAATTAAATTCTGTTATGGAAAGATTTTTCAATCTTGTTAAAAACAAGAAAATTGCCTTCTGTAAAACAGAAACCCTAGGATCGAAGAACTAATGGTGGGGAAACATTCCCAAATCAATCAGAGAAAGATCTCTTTAACTGATTCAACAAATCAGCTTGCCCTATATAAAGGCCCCAAGACTTCAAATCTTATAGAGAGAAACACCCCCCCGCCCCCACGCCATAAACTTTGAAAAAACTCAAAGATAAAGGGCAAGCTCTTGCAAGAAGATATTTCTTCAAGGTAAGGATGAAGGATGATGAACACAGAGATGAAATCATCTCATGATTAAGAAAGAAGAATTCTTTTTTTTTAAACAGATCATAGATCTACAAAACAAAAAGTCTTTCACAAAGAGATCAAAAGATCTCACCATAAAATAAAAGAAGAAGAACATAATTCTTCCCACAGATCATGGATCTATAAAGGCAAAGCCTTTTCATCAACATAAGAGATTGGAAATCTCTCCTGCAAAATAAGAACTGTTGTTCTTAGATCTTGAGACAAAGTCTCTTTTAAATGAACATAAATTTGTTCCCAGATCATAAAATTGATCAAATGCGTTTTGCGCTCTTGAACTGCGCTTCTGCGCTCTCTGGACTGGCGCTCAGCGACAAATGCGCCACGTGTCAATCACGTATGCGCCAATTGACAACTTGCGCTTTGCGCTTCTGAAATAGCGCACTGCGCTCATGGCTGGCGCTCAGCGCCAAGAGCACCACGTGTCACTCACGTGTGCGCCACTAAACTAAAAGCGCAACGCGCTCATGGACTAGCGCTCAGCGCTCATAAATTGACATCATGCGCTCATCATCTGGCGCCTAGCGCTGAGCACGACACGTATCCCTTACATGTGCGCCACGTGGCAGAAGCCTACTGCGCTCTTTGACTGGCGCAAAGCGCCTAGCGCGCCACGTGTTGCGCTGACAGAACGTAAATCGTTCTTTAATAAGCCCAGAGCTCTGATGAATGCTCAGCATTCAATAAAAGACAAAATATTGTCAGAATGCAAGTCAATGCTTAGCATTATTAAAAGGGCCAAGCCCAAATAAAGGCTCAACAGCCCAAAATTAAATGTTAAATATTTACTGGACTTAGCCTAAAATTGGCCATAAGTTCTCAACTCATATTAATTGAGCTCATCTGCTCACAAATATGTTAACAGACCTTAGCCCCAAATTGGACTACAGATCTTTCAACCAACTCACATCGGTTCGAGGGTACATCTCTTTACTCCTCTGATATTTGTCGTTGTAATTCTTCAACGTCTTCAGAGAGGTGACGGGTCCCGACAACCAAACATTCTACGGACTGTGGGGTCCTTTAAAACTCACGGACTATGATGTCCTTAACCTTGACTGTGAGGTCTTTAAACTCACGGATTATGATGTCCTTAATCTTGACTGTGAGGTCTTTAAACTCACGGATTATGATGTCCTTAGCCTTGACTATGGGGTCTTTAAACTCGCGGACTATGATGTCCTTAACCTGGACCGAGATGTCCTTAAACTAACATTGGACCACCATGTCCTTAAACTGGTAATCGACCGCAATGTCCCTAAACTAAACAATAGAGCCCAATTGCTCTCTTGTTGGATCTAAACGATCCTGTTAAGTTAATCTTAGTCTAAAAATTAGACTAACGTATCCTTAACAAACGTTTAAGTTGATCTTCTCAAATGGGACTAACGTATCCTTAAACCCAACCCCCAAACCCAAATCTAAGAAAATACGGATTTGGACTAATCCACGCCCTACGGGCGACAATATAAATTAGTCTCCGTATACAATCCACAGGCAACCAAAAAACAAAACAAACACCCACGACACGAAGTAACCATCTGGAGAAGGAGAAAGTGGTTACCGCGATACGGTAGCGTAATTAACTGCAGGGGCTTGCGCCTGCAGGGAAGAGCGTTCCCATAATCAAAAAGCCCTCAAATGAGGGGGAATCTGACGAAGTCTGCTATATCGACCGCATCCGTTTAAATTTTCGATATACGGTGCCATAAATCAACTTGGCATCTTCGGAGAGGTGGACAGATAGCACCAATTAGCATCTGCCCCTAAATTCAGGCAAGACGGACCCGCGCAGTCGCGTCCCCGTGTTCGGCGGAGAACAGATTCTGGCACGCCCGGTGAGACCTTTTCCTCTTTCCACTTCACACTTCGTGTGTCGCGTTCGCGAACGAATCGCGGTTTGATATGGTTGCCCTTGGATTTGAGGTATTAAGATTTGGTGTCTTGCTCGGTGCAGAAAACAAAAGATCAATGGCGTTTACCTACACAAAATGTTCCAGCTGCAACTGCAACGCCCGTTCCGCCCTATCTGGGGGTGTAATCTACGGCCCCCAAGCGGCCTCTCTTTTCATGATGCCGGCAGAACAGGTAATGCAGGCTACCACCGGGTTGTTCTTCGGGACCATGCTCCCACCAGTGAGTGTTAACATCCCGCTGCCGCAAGAAGCGCAGAAGAAGTCGGTCTTTGATCGGCTCACTACCACCATGGCCCCTCTCAACGGGTCATACAATGCCAAGCCGACAGCATCGGTCTTCGATAGGCTGAGCCTGAACTCCAATGGGCCCATCAAGAAGCCCGCAATACCTGAAGCGTCCATCCCAAAACGGATAGCCATTCCTGCTTTCGAGGTCACTAAAGAAACTTCTCCCGTCAAAAGATCAGTCTTTACAAGGCTGGCCACTCCGGCTCCCGTTCCTGCTCAAAGGTCTGTCTTTGACAGATTGGATACTGCTGCTCAACGGACGTCGGTCTTCAAGAGACTGGTACCAGCAGCGCCTGACCAGAATAGGGGGCATGACAAAGCCATCCCTACAGCTGAACCAACACCATCTGCGCGACATGCTCGCCGTCGTTACTGGCGCCGAGTAAGGAAGGCTAGGGGCAGCTCTTCTCTGGATTTACTCCACCAGCTCCAACGGTGGAGATCGATGCTGCTGTTCCAACCGGGAACAGCTTTGAACAGCTTAACAAGGTGCTCAGGAACTCTCCTACTGCAGTGCTAAAGAGATCTCCTCCACCTATGGAGATTACCACAGAAAAGAAGTCGGAGCGGCCCCCTCAGCGGCTGTCCTCCAAAATTTATAAAGTCTGGCGGCAGGTCCAGGAATCGGTGATTGATCAGGATTGCTCTCGCCGATCAAAGAAGCTTAAAGCTTGACAAGGAGAAAACCATCCTGTCAAGCCACAAAAGGCGACAGCCGTCTAGGTGCCCGCTGCAACAGCTCCCTCGACTTCAACTGTTCACAAGAGAAGGAGGCTAGAGAAAGCCCCTGTGTCCACGACGAACCGCAGAGACACCGAGCCTAAACGCCCCAAGTCTGGGGGCATGGTAGTGCATATCGTTTATATGGCTTCCGGAAAAGAGGAAAGCCGTGCTTCTACGCGTTATCGACCGCTTACCCGATCAATAACGAAGGCTCAGGAACAACAGCAGCAGAAACTTTAGGAGATGCTGACTGCAATGGCCACACTCACTGGGCCAAAAGAAAATCCAGAAACCTTGGAGCAACGTCGGGAACAAGAAACGGATACCGAGTTCCTCCGAAGAATGCTCGAGAGGAAAGAAAAAGAAGCTGCGGAGCAAGAGGCCAATATAAAACGAATGGATTTTTTGTTCCAAGACATGGCTGGGATGATGTTACAGCCAGAACCTCCAGCTGAAGACCCCCCGATCATCATTGAAGACGACAAAGGGGAAACGTCGAACCCTCCTCCGGCTATTTCAGCAGCCAAAGAGGAGACTATCTCCAAGGCCGCCCTGGATGATTACATTGCTCAGCAAATACAAGCTCACCAGGCGAATGAAGCGGCTGGGCAGATCGTTAAGACTGGACGACCTTATCCAGGCTGGTATGACCAAATAAGGTACCCGCCGGGATATACGATCCATAAATTTCATGTATATAAAGGGACGGGGAATCCACATCAGCATGTCGCTCAATTCAGAGCCTTATGCGGCAACACCGGGGGTGACGATAAATTTCTGCTCCGCCAGTTTGTTGGTAGCTTGTCGGAGACGGCATTCGAGTGGTATTCTGAACTTCCAAACAACTCTGTCAAGACGTTTGCGGAGATGGAGCTGCTGTTTACGCAGAGATTCGCGAGTGCTAGTGAACGCACCCCAATAACGGCATTGATTGATGCCAGAGTGAAGCCAGGTGAAACGTGGGTGCAGTATGCAATACGATGGCGGAATTTATGGTCGAAATGTGAGCAGCACATTGAAGAAGCGCCGGCGTTGGGCATGTTCGTGGGCACTCTTTACCTTCAAGCAATTATTTCCCAATTCATGATGTTCTTCAATCCGACCACGTTCTAGGCTTTGATCGACAAACGGCCCAAATGGACCAGATGGATCATAGAACGTCTCCTTCAAAGTCGGAGCCGCGAAACGAAAAGGGTAAAGGGAAGGCGACATTCGTTGCGAATACTCAACAGCAGCCCAGTGGTCCAAAATTAACGGATCGCCTAGAGGAAAGACGGCGATACTATAATGAGAAAATGAAGCGCCCTTATTCGTTTCCCCGGGACAAAACGAAGAGATTGTTCGAGCTAGCGGTGCGCAACAGGCTCATCAATCTGCCGAATCCAAAATGACCGTTGCAACCCGACAAGGCTAATAGTCCCAATTATTGCCCCTACCATCAAACGGTAAGCCATCCAATTGAAAATTGCTTCGTCTTCAAAGGCTGGATTGAAGATCAATACCAACAGGGCAAATTTGCCCTGTCCGAGAATTGGAAGGTGAACCCACCACAGCCACACGCTCCCAAGAAGACGGACACACCGGGGGCATCGTGTTCTTTCGTAGAAGAAATTCCATGGGAGGTTGCTCTTTCAACCAAAACAAAACAAAAAGAATGCTGAAGGATTGATTTAAATGATAGATGTCGTGATCAAAGAATTGTTAACCGCAATCAAGAACGGCATCGCTTGGTAGCTAGCCGGTGAGTACGGGTCAGTCCACAGGGATGTTGTGTATTTCCTAATTGGTCTAACGAGTTAATTCCAAACGGTGTGGATGGATTATCACTAAAAACTAAACTGATCTAGACTAGGATTAGAATCTTGCTAGGGTTAGCTTTAGGTTATGTTTGGAAATTAAAGATTTCTCACCGCTTTCAATGCCCTAATTTAGATCTCTTTAGGTGTTATGGTAACAATTAATAAAGGGGATTAGTACCATTGGGAAGAAACGAAGTTTCTTCCTCTAGGTTCATGTCCTTCCTTTCTTAATTCTTACCCTAACCTCCATGGAAAAACATACGCAACCGGTCGTTTATACTACGGTATCACCGTTACCTCGAGGGGTAAGGTGCCGTAGGGAACGGTGTGTGTATGTATGCATGGAGTCCTATGAATTATATGCGATGGGCAAGAAAGGGGTGAGAGATTTTCATCTCTCAAACCTTCCCTATTCCTAACCCTAACAAGTGAGGAATTACTCACTCATTAGGGAATTGATAAACATTTTCTAACTATCTAACTAGGGCAGATAATAAAATTATACTAAGGCAGAATGAAAATTAACTAGGGCAATGAAATAAAAACCTTACTTTATTTGATGGCTCTCTCCAAACATTTACACCGAATTTAGAATTCTGAATAGATGAAATAAAAAGAGGCATCAATTATTTGATGGCTCTCTCCATACATAGAATTCTGAATTTTTGATCAATGAAAAGAGGCATACCTCAAAGAGAGGTTTAGGGCTTCTATTTATAGATCATAGAAACCCTAGGATTACATTCGATTCACGTCTGCATTTATAATTTTACCCCCTAAGAAACCTAGTCAACGCACCGCCACGCCGCCACAGAAATTTCCATCGACCCGGGCTCAACACGGCCGCGGAACCGCGGCCAAGTGCCAAGTTTGGCCGCGGATCCGCGGCCAAAAAGGAGGCTTGTTGTCTGCTTTTTTGCTGTGCTGCTTCTGGTTGCATTTGTCTTCCTGTTTCTTCAGTTGGTTCTTCAGGATGTCTTCTAGTTTTCTTCCAGTTTTTCTCAGTGCATAATGTCCTGGACTTTTACCGTTTGCTTCGTGTCGAAGTCTTGAACCTTGCGCTGCCTTTGTGCTTTGTGAACTTGTTCATTGATCTTCATTATCCCTCAAAATGTAGGCTTGATCAAGATTCCACCATTTATCGGTCGTAGTCTCACTTTTGTGTCAATTTCCCTGTTTTTGTTTCGAAAACCTGTAACCTGCAACTATGTAGCAGACATGGATCAAAAGCACCTGTTTATTTGTAAAATGACTAAGAATGGGGAATATAATAATGCAAAATTATGATATGAACAAATATTCCCAAACTTATCTTTTGCTCGTCCTCGACCAAACCTAGTTTTATTCTCGAAAAAGACCTAAGCTCACTTTCGCAGGGAAACGCGATTGCACTGAGCTCGTGCAACAAGCCGTTAAACCTCTAGGTGTCCCTAGTAGGAGGAGTGTTGTCTTTTGAGGGTTTTCAGCGGATACTACCCACAAAATCGTATCAATTCGGCCTGTTGACTTTTATTCTCCAATTAGGTTTTTTAACAAGAAACTCTATTATCTTTGACTCAGAAATTATCCACCCGTATTTTTCACGCTTTCTTATTATTTAACTTAAGATTATATATGTTCCGTAGACTTACTTAGCTTTTAGCGTCTTTTAAGTTTTCCTTCTAGGGTCCATCTCAACTTAGGAATTTTTATCATCTCTATTAAAAATATAAGTTCTATTTTTCATTCATATCTCTTATCTAAACCCTAGTCGCATACCCCTACGTGTGTGTATATATCACCTCTACACTTGGAAATTCAAATCAAGCTATTATACTCTTGTCTATCGTCCAAAGTACTTTCAATTGGTGAGTTTTTAGATGAAATTGCTCACACATTCTTCATGCGACCGTTAATACTTCTTGAGGTGCCAACGATCGATTACAAAATGTGTTTGCACATTAAGGCGTAATTCCTAGTCTTGTAATCTCTAAGGCTTTTAGCAGTGACTCCCAAACCAGTTGGTCTAAGGCACTAGGTGATGAAGCACCCTCACTAAATATTTTTTCTATTAATGCAGCCTTAAGTAATTACAAAAACCAGTGTTCATTTTTTTTTAACTTTTTATTCACACTTGTATTTTTATTTTATTTTCTTCGTGCTACGGACTTTAGATAAGAGCATTTCAAGATCTCTTCTACTATTCCAAGTTTCAAGGTTCGTGTTTGTGCAATTTGTAGGGTATATATTTTCAAAATTTAGACTTAAGCTTAGGAATTATTTTTCAAACTTATACTTTAATAAAAATATCAATACTTTTCCCTTGTTTTAATTTAGCCCAAGAAGTCAACTCGAAATTTGCCTATTTCTAAATAAACTACAAAGACATATACTTTCTACCGTTAAATTTTAAGAAAGGTTATTTTTAGGGTTTTTAATTTACAAAATCTAAGATCTAGTTATTCCTAGCTAGTTAACATATTTGTCAAACTCAAGTCAATTAAGGCCAAAATTGAATGTTTTAATTTTTTTTAATTTTTGAAATTTTTCAAATTTTTATGGGTTTTAAAATAAGTATGCAAATGCAAAGATGTACATATGAATGCGAAGGAAGAAAGCTTACCGAGCACACCTCCAAACTTAAACTCGACAGTGTCCTCACTGTCAGGCTACACCAAGAGGGTCAAAATGTCGGCACTCCCCTGTTTATTTTTTTATAATTTTTCTATTATTAAAAGAAAAACAAAATATATATACAACAAGGTCCCCCTCAAACTTAAGTGAAACGGTGTTTCCACTGTTTTAAGCGTTTAAAGTTCAGAGTTAGGGAGGAGAAAAATCAAACTATACAAGGCCTTACACAGGCCAAAGGTTATTACCAACCATTCAAAAATTCTATCGTGATAGTGGCAGAGTTGGTGAAAGAATGGAGTGTAGAGAAAAGAAATAAGAAACACACGAGACTGTATGGAGATAGAAGCGGTATACGGTCTCGGTGGAGGAGTAGAATGGCGGAAAAGAGAAAGAAGTGTAGTACGAACTTGAGAGTGTAAATTGAGTGAATAAATTAGCACAAATTTTGATGACCGATGCGTTAAAAGCGATTGTGCTAAATTATCAACCCGTCGAGAAATGGGGTCAAATCCTTCAAGATTCGCAAGAAAACATGGGTACGTTGAACTTGGCAAACCATCCATTGAAAATGGAAGCGCGACGGATTCTTGTGCGGTCTAAACGATGGAAAGGATAAAGGGTAGTGATTTAGGGATATTCTTATTCTCACCTAAGTAATCTGTCTCGAACTCGAAGGATTCTATCAATGGTTCGAAATGACTGTAAGCAACCGAGTCTGATGGTTCAACTAACTCATCTGAAAATTCAAAGGACTCAAACTCGGGCGGTGAGTCTTCAAAATCGTCCGCAAAAGTGAAACACTCGTAATCAATATCGGTTGTGAGAACTGTGTCAGCTTCAAAGAGGAACGCACTAGTGGCGTCGAAACTGCTGTGCTCGAACAGAAATTTTTCAAGCTCACAGTCCTCCTGCGTGATCTTTTGCGTGGTCGGGATGATTGGAAGGATGAGGGGGGTGATTTAGGAAGTATAACAGTTAAAGGTTCAGGAGAATGAATTGGAAAATCCGACTCATCAAACAAAAATGGTTCATCCTCAATACTATCTTCAATACTCTCCTCAATACTATCCTCATAATTCTCCTCAAAAGTTAACTCATCCATGCAATTATCATCAAAATCAAGACGCATATGAAGTTCGGAAGAAACATTTAATGACTCGGGATGATGAATTGGAGATAAAATTTCAGTTAAATCTACGGGTTCATCATCCAAAATATTCCCGGCGTCAATATCCTCAATCAAGTGAAAATCAATTTTTTATACACCTCATCAAAGGCATGGATATTTATCAATTCAGGTTCTAGAGTGGAGGTGTAAAGGTCAAAAGGATTGGTGATGGTTTCACTCGAAAGGGACCCTTCACAATCTGCCAAATCAAGCACTACAAAGTCACACAACTCATTAAACGTTTTATCTTTAACTGGTGATTCATTTGGGACACTAGATAGACATTCAAAACCGGAGTTATGGGATTCAATTGGTGATGGGTAGGTTTGATTTGGAAGGGTGCACAGCTCACTCTCTTCACTCAAATTCTCAATCTGTCCAACCGCCTTATCATACATTGGAATTTTTGGAGCTAGTTGGAAACTAGCTACCGGTTCACTAGGTTGTCTTGATGAATTAAGGGAGACAATGGACGCATCTAGATTCCTCATCTGTTGGTTGGTCGCTACAATATAAGCTTCCAACGACTGTTCCAGACTAGACATGGGTTGTGAAAAGGTTTCAGTAAAGGATTCAAAGTTGTTTGGATCCGTGAAACTCCCAAATGGTTGTGTAGAAACAATGTCTAGGAAAGGTGCAACAGTTGGATAAGATGGATAGGAATTGAATGGTTGAACAGGAGTAGGATCAACATTTGGATGAAAAGGTGAATGGACTTGTTGATCCCAAGAACTGGAAGTGTTGAAAGGAGTGAAAGATCAGTTACGAGATTGTTCAATATGTTCAGCAATAGACATGGCTTTCGAAGTTACAACAGGACTCGAAAAAGGAGCATCAACGTACGAAGGTGGTGAAGGTTAAAATGGTTGATACAAAGTGGATCGCAGAGTCGAACTGTTTCTCCTAGACGCTTCTATTCGATCTTTCAAAGAAATTTTGGGCATGGAAGGGTCGTCCGTAATTCGACCAAAACAATTCGCGTAGGAAGCAATGTTTGGATGAGGGTACCAAAGTTCGGCAAGAGTTTTGGGAGGTGGGGTACCCATGATGTAAGAAAAAAAAGAATGTGGGTGCAAGTGGGGTGTAAGTGGGGTGAACGGATTTCTTAGCGACAAGTTGCAAGTTTTTGTAAAAATTTTTCCTTTTTTCTTTTTTTTTGTGTTTTTTTTATATGTGGATCTTTTTTGCAAAAAAGATTTTCGATAAAAGGCTTAGACACACGTTCAATCAATCACAAATGCACAATCAAGCCTAGATCTAGGGTCACCTAGGTCAGCTAGACAGCTCCTAACTGTTCCAAAGGGCAAAAAGTAGGACCTCAAACCGCCTCTTCACCGCCAATTGTGGCCAGGTAAGCACAAGTAGAGAAAGGAGGGATCCGCTCACGAATCACCGTGAGATAAGCCTTTTAAAGTTACCTTTCACTACCTGTCTAGCCTAGGCACCACAAAGTCAGGTTATGATCAACGGTCGATGCCTACAACTATTCCTTTGTCCTATTGAGCGCGAAGTCTTTAGGGCTGAGTCTAATCTCTTTTTTAATTAATTGATGGTCAATGCAATATGCCTTATGTGATTTTTGGGGTCCTGGGAAGGGTGATGAAATCCCCACCCAATCTGGATTGGTGTTCAAGCCCCTTAAAGTCAATTTAGATATGCAAAGCAGTAAACACAATCACTTGCAAACAATTTTTTTTTAGCGCGGTGCAAAGAATCCTGCACAAGATCAATTATTGGAAGGGGAGAGATTTTTAGCGCAAAGAATCCTGCAGGAAATTTTTACAGAGGAGATATCAGGGGGTTCAGAGAAGGAGAAAAGAAGCTCACAGAGAGTTTTTTAGATGATGATGTCACCACCCTGCGGCGGAAGCGCGGCCAAAAGGCGCTTTCAGCAGCGGAAACGCGGTGGAAGTTAGGGTTCAGTTCTCCAGATTTCTTCTACTCTTCTGTTGTTGTAATCCTCTGTTGTTCAGATCTTTAGTTTTCTGTTTGGCTCTCTGGATTTTTCCAGATCCGAACTCGTTCGTCGATCCTGCAAAATTCACATGGAACACCCTTCAAACAATAAAAAGATGATAAAATTTTATATTTTTTAATTTTTCAGTTTTTATGAGTTTTATGATTTATATTAACCCGAAATTGCAAAAAGAAAACACTACGCCATCCCCGGCAACGGCGCCATTTGATTTAAATGATAGATGTTGTGATCAAAGAATTGTTAACCGCAATCAAGAACGGCGTCGCTTGGTAGCTAGCCGGTGAGTACGGGTCGATCCACATGGATGTTGTGTATTTCCTAATTGGTCTAACGAGTTAATTCCAAACGGTATGGATGTATTATCACTAAAAACTAAACTGATCTAGACTAGGATTAGAATCTTGCTAGGGTTAGGTTTATGTTATGTTTGGAAATTAAAGATTTCCCACCGCTTTCAATGCCCTAATTTAGATCTCTTTAGGTGTTATGGTAACAATTAATAAAGAGAATTAGTACCATTGGGAAGAAATGAAGTTTCTTCCTCCAGGTTCTTGTCCTTCCTTTCTTAATTCTTACCCTAACCTCCATAGAAAAACATACGCAACCGGTCGTTTATACTACGGTATCATTGTTACCTCGAGGGGTAAGGTGCCGTAGGGAACGGTGTGTGTATGTATGCATGGAGTCCTATGAATTATATGTGATGGGCAAGAAAGGGGTGAGAGGTTTTCATCTCTCAAACCTTCCCTATTTCTAATCCTAACAAGTGAGGAATTACTCACTCATTAGGGAATTGATAAACATTTTCTAACTATCTAACTAGGGCAGATAATAAAATTATACTAAGGCAGAATGAAAATTAACTATGGCAATGAAATAAAAACCTTACTTTATTTGATGGCTCTCTCCAAACATTTACACCGAATTTAGAATTCTTAATAGATGAAATAAAAAGAGGCATCAGTTATTTGATGGCTCTCTCTATACATAGAATTCTGAATTTTTGATCAATTAAAAGAGGCATACCTCAAAGAGAGGTTTAAGGCTTCTATTTATAAATCATAGAAACCCTAGGATTACATTCGATTCACGTCTGCATTTACAATTTTACCCCCTGAGAAATCTAGTCAACGCACCGCCACGCCGCCACAGAAATTTCCACCAACCCAGGCTCAACACGGCCGCGGAACCGCGGCCAAGTGCCATGTTTGGCCGTGGATCCGCGGCCAAAAAGGAGGCTTGTTGTCTGCTTTTTTGCTGTGCTGCTTCTGGTTGCATTTGTCTTCCTGTTTCTTCAGTTGGTTCTTCAGAATGTCTTCTAGTTTTCTTCCAGTTTTTCTCAGCGCATAATGTCGTGGACTTTTACCGTTTGCTTCGTGTCGAAGTCTTGAAGCTTGCGCTGCCTTTGTGATTTGTGAACTTGTTCATTGATTTTCATTATCCCTCAAAATGTAGGCTTGATCAAGATTCCACAATTTATCGGCCGTAGTCTCACTTTTGTATCAATTTCACTGTTTTTGTTCCGAGAACCTGTAACCTGCAACTATGTAGCAGACATGGATCAAAAGCACCCGTTTATTTGTAAAATGACTAAGAATGGGGAATATAATAATGCAAAATTATGATATGAACAAGGATCTCCACACATGCCCGACGATCAGGTGGAAGAATCCACTGGAACCCGATATCATCGAGGGAATGCTGAAGTCGCGCCCAACTCCAAAGATTGGTGGTGATAACCAAAGCACTCGCACCCAGCCGTCAAAGTCTTCGAAGAAGAAGAAGAAGACCAAAAAGCCCGTGAAGCCTGGTGATAAGCGTACGGACCTGCAAAAACAGATTGACGCGCTAGAAGAATATAACTAGAAGGCGCGGACCCCAGTCACACTCAAAGAATTTCTCAGCCACGTCCTTGAGGACGGAAGCGATGACAATGGAGAAGACTCGTCGGATGAATCTGAAGGTTATGTAGCAAGCTGCCATGTGATCTCTTACTCGTCGATAGACAATGAAGAAGCTCCTTACACAGAGAAACTGGAGGCATATCCTAAGCCGGAACTTCTAGATCCATCAGACGAAATGATTGATGCATTCCTGGACGAGGCTCTTCTTAAAAGCAAAGCTGCTCGAGAGCGTGAGATGGCCATATTTGAAAAGGCCAAACGCCGGCGACTGGACGAAAGGGTTGAAACACTCCTGCCAGATTGAAGTACGTCCGCCGCAGATAAAAGCAGGTTCAAGACGATGAAGAGGTTCGCCAAAGCCATATCGATGGGAATGAAGCTGCCACCTTCCGAAGCGAACGCTCTTGGTGAAGCGGAAACACATCCTAGCTACTGCTTATATCATCGAAAGATTGCGCACCCCACTGAAGAGTGCAACGCCTTTAAAGATGGTGGCAGGGATATGTTACCCACCGACAACTTTTCAAGCGGATGAAACGCAAAGTTCGTCAGGAGCAAAGAAATACGACCGAGGAGCGCAAAAGAACCGCCAGCAACTGTCACATGGTCGACGCTGGGGGATCGCAAGTTCTCACCTTCGGGAGTGACTCTAACGAAGAAATGACTCTTGGCCCTCTCTTTAAAGAGTCCACCTCGGAAAAAGAGGAAGAACCGAAGACCTGTGAGAACATTTAGCTGTGCAATTGTACGCTGCCTGAAAAGAATCTTGGGCCCTCGAACACCGGGTCAAATAGAAGAGATAAGGGAAAAGAAAAGGTCTCTGAGCATATCATCCTTGATGACCAAGCCGTCAAAGAGCTGACAGCCAAGGACCCGCCAAAGAAAAATAAGGTGGATTACAACGTTCTGGCACACCTGAGAAAGATACCCTCACAGCTCAGCATTCTCGATGCCCTTTTGCTATCCAAAAAGGCAAGAGATTCATTGATCAAGTCATTACAAGAGCCAGAGCAATTCCAAGCTTTCCTCGCTGAAGAAAAGATGAAGGATGAGCTGGAAGAAGTGCACACAGCCGATATCACCTTCGGCGACGAAGATCTCCTCCTTGGGACGTGCGAGCACAACCGTCCCCTTTATATCTCCGGATATTGTCACGATATCAAGATAGGCAAAATCCTGGTTGACAATAGGTCTTCCGTCAATCTCCTCAACGTGAGAGTGTTGAAGGAAATCTGCATGAGCATTCAGCACCTCGCTCGCGATAAAATCACCATCTCCGGGTTTGACTCCCAGTCATCACGGACGCTTGGGTCTGTGATACTAACACTGCGCTTTGGGCTGCTTGTCACGGATATTAAGTTTCATGTCATTGACGCCAAGACATGCTACAATGCTTTGCTCGGCAGGCCTTGGTTACACGAGTACAACATTATCCCTTCTATACAACATCAGTGTATGAAGTATTTCAAGGATGGTCTCGAGTATACCGTGACAGGGAAGCTAAACCCATTCTCCATAAACGAAGTCCGAAAATACGAAGATGCAAAATACTTCTTACCAGATTTCGAGGACACGGAAAGATGTCACAAACCAAAGAACAAAGCCATCACTACTATTCCGGTCTTCGGGAGTGATACCGAGGAGGAAGAAGAGATAGTTTATTTAAGTCCGCCCCAGTGCAACAAGCCGCAACCGTCCGCTCTTATGTTGATCTTCTGCAGCGACTCGGAAGATGAGGTCAATGCCGTATTCTCTGCTCGGCCATCAGTACAAGCCTTCGCTGATGAAGATCAAAGTTTGCAAGTTGCCATGGTTCCGCCAAAGCATCATAAAGAGCTAGACGCGCTTAATACCTATAGTGTGCAAGAACTGCAGATATTCTATGTCCCTCCCAGGCGAAAACGTGAAAAGGCGATCCTATTCTACCGATCCGGGAAAACCAAAGGGGAGAAAGATATTTGGTATGGTGCGGATTCTACACTTGACAGGCTCCAGCCTATCCGTTTGCCCAGATATTACACAGAAGGACTAAAAAGACTCTTGAAACACCAAGGTGTACCCCTTAAGCAAACTGCTCGACAAGCACGGTTCTATAACAGGATCTGGAATATTCCCGGAACTCAACGAAAGTTGCCCAACAGGAGAATGGAAACGATCGAGCTTGGATATGTTCGATCCAAGAAAAGGGAGCTATTCCGCGACTGCTACGTCATACATGACTTTGATGAAGAAGGAGATGCTTTGCGGGAAGATGCTGACCCTGAACCAGAACGAGCTCCCGCCGTGAAAATGCCAAGTCCGTCGTTTGAAGAACAAATGGACAAGCTTATAAGGGAAGCAGGTCAAAAGGTTCGAGACGACCATAATCGCGAAATGGCTATCTACGAGAAAGCCAGGACGCAACGCCTCCTTCAACAGGCTGTGAAAAATAAAAATGCTCCTTCTTGTCAACCCGTTGTACAAAAGGCCCGACGCAAAGGCAGAAACAAACCAAAGAACGGGAAAGGCGTTCGACAGCGACAAAACGGGTCCAAGAAGCCGCACAATCAGGAATCAAGCAGGCCGGATTCGTCTTTTATAAAAAAGATGGGTCGAGCATATTCTTTTCCCCAAGACAAGACAAGGAAGATATTCGATCTTGTCATAAAACATCAGATGATGACACTCCTGGGGTCCAAACACCCCGAGCAAGCAGGCGAAGTCTCTCACCCGGAATATTGCTCCTATCACAGGGCAATAGGACATCCTATTGAAGACTGCTTCACATTCAAGAATTGGGTCGAAGACCAATATCAACAAGGCAGGTTCGCTCTATCCAGCAGTTGGAGAATAACTCCGCTGCAAAAGCAAGAACCAAAGACCACGAGAGCAGAACCAGATCAATATCGGTCTTGGAAGTGATCTCGCACTTGTCATATGATAACGCTGTCAGAAGAAGAACCCGAGAATATAAATGACCTCCCCTGGTGCTTCGAAAACGATGATGACAAGGTAATCTCAGAGTTTCTACCGGCGCCAAAAGAGCTGGAAGATGGAATACATACTAGTGCAGATAACCTCAAGAAAATTGATTTGGGGACAGCAAGTGACCCGCGGCCGACGTTCGTCAGTGAGCTGTTGTCTGAAGAAAGGGTGGCTACGCTTAAAGACGTGCTCATGCAGCATAAAGATTGCTTCACATGGAACTATTCTGAGATGCCAGGACTAGAGCCAGAGATTGTTGTACACAAATTGGCAATATCCCCGGACGTCAAGCCGATTAAACAAGCACCGAGAAGAATGCGGCTCGAGCTTGAGATGAGCATCAACGCCGAGGTCAAGAAGCTAATCGACTCTGGCTTCATCCAAGAGGTTCAGTATCCTAACTGGATCGCCAACATTGTCCCAGTAATGAAGGAAAATGGGAGGGTGCGCATATGTGTGGATTTTTGGGATCTCAATAAGGCTTGCCCGAAGGACGACTTTCCAGTACCAGTCACCAAGCTGATGATAGATAATACGTCCACTCATAAAGTTTTCTCCTTCATGGACGACTCATCAGGATACAATCAAATAAAGATGCATCCTGAGGACTAGAAGCATACTGGTTTTCGGACCCCTTTGGGCATATTTTGCTACAAGGTGATGCCCTTCGGTCTAAAGAACGCCGGTGCCACCTATCAGAGGGCCATGATGAAGATCTTCGATGACCTCATACATGAAATCGTCGAATGTTATATCGACGACCTCGTAGTTAAAAGAAAATCATACGAGAAACATCTAGAGCATCTGAAGATCGTATTTCGGCGCCTTCGGAAATATAACTTGAAGATGAACCCTCTTAAATGCGCGTTCGGAGTTTCCTCAGGCAAGTTCCTAGGATTCGTCGTCCGACACCGAGGCATCGAGATAGACCCGTCGATGATCAAGGCGATCATGGAAATGCCACCGCCAAGGACTCTCAAGCAACTGCGGTCTCTCCAAGGGAGGCTCGCGTATATCTGGCGATTTATAGCCAATCTCTCAGGCAAGTGCCGCCCCTACAGTCACTTAATGAAGAAGGGAACCCCACTCGTCTGGAATCACAAATTCCAAAGCGCACTGGAGGAAATCAAGCAATACCTACAGAATCCCCCAGTACTGGCCGCTCCCGTTAAAGGAAAACCTCTCGTCCTGTACACAACAGCCCTCGAAAGTTCTTTAGGCGCGCTGTGGGCACAAGAAAATGACCAAGGAAAAGAAAGAGCTCTCTACTATCTGAGTCGAGTTCTACTGAGGGCAGAAAGCAACTATTCCCCCATCGAAAAACACTGCCTGGCGTTGATCTTCGCGATAACGAAGCAAAGACACTATGCATTGGCACATGAGGTCCATCTCGTATCAAAGATAGATCCTCTCAAGTATTTGATGTCAAAGTCCATATTGACGGGGCGGCTCGCTAAATGGGCCCTGCTCTTAACGGAGTTCTCGATAACTTATCGACCTCTTAAGGCTGTGAAAGGCCAGGCCATCGCCGACTTCCTCGCTGAGCATCCGATACCTGCCGACCTTCCCTTGAACTTCGAATTGCCAGACAAACACGCGTTTGACACAATCGACGGGGAAAGAAGAGAGAATGATACCCGATGGGAACTCTATTTTGACGGAGCATCTTCCATGAAGAGGCGCAAACAAAGCATCCCCGTAATCAAATCAGGGGTAGGCCTCATCCTCATGACTCCACAAGGAGGGATAATGCGCTTTGCCTTCTTCTTAACGGAGCCGAGGACAAACAATGAAGCCGAATATGAAGCTTTTATAGCAGGTCTCGAGATCGCTATCGACATGGGAATTGAAAATCTTCTCATATACGGAGACTCCAACTGGTCGATAGTCAAGTAAATGGCGACTATCAGACGTGCAAGCCTGAGCTAGTGAAATACGGCGAGAGAGTGCAATAACTACTGACTCAAATCCCTGCCTATGCCCTGGAAAGCATACTGCGTGCGGAAAACAGCAAGGCGGATGCATTAGCCAAGCTCGCCAAAGAACTGGCCGACGAGAACCTCGATGACGTAAGGATCGTTGTGCAAAGCCGTCGGGTTCTTACACCGGCAGAAATATCTTCGGAGTCGTCTGAAGAGAAAGGAGCGACCGAGCAAACGACTCTACAAATAAAAGACCAGGAAAAGGTTACGGATTGTAGAGAAGTCTTTATAGACTACTTCAAATCCTGTCGAACACCTGAAGATGCGTCCTCATGACATCAGCTTATGAAACGAGCTCTGTCTTTTGCTTTCGTCAATGATACTCTGTATAAGAGATCATTTGATTCTCTGTGGTTAAGATGCCTGGGACCTGAAGAGGCAAAGAGAGTCGTCCAAGAAACTCACGACGAACTCTGCGGTTCTCACCAAGCCGGGCCGAAGATGAAGTTGAAGATCAAAAGGATGGGATACTATTGGCCCACGATGATTCACGATTGCCTCGAGTATGCGAAGCAATGCCACTCGTGCCAAATCCATGGGGACTTTATCCACCAGCATCCGAATCCACTACATCTGACAGTAGCTAGCTGGCCGTTCGAAATGTGGGCAACCGACATTATCGGGCCCATCGAGCCAGCATCGTCCAGAGGACATCGGTTCATTTTGGGGACAACTGATTACTCCTCCAAGTGGGCAGAAGCAGTACCGCTGAGGGAAGTGAAGATGGAGAATATCCTCCATTTCTTCAAGATACACGTCATTTTATCGGTTTGGAACTCCGCGACGGATCATCTCCAATAACGGGTCGGCCTATAGAAGTCACAAGATCAGCCGCTTCGCACAACGGCATAACATAGAATGGAGATACTCTTCGTTCTATAATCCCCGAGCTAACGGTCGAGCTGAGACTTTCAACAAGACCTTGACAAAGATCGTGAAAAAGACGGTGTCTCGAAATAAGAGGGACCGGCATGAGAGACTACATGAAGCTCTTTGGGCATATCGAACTACGTTCAAAACGGCTATGAACACAACGTCGTACGCATTGGTATTCGGCGCAAAAGCGGTACTCCCTCTTGAGATAGAGTTGCCCTCTCTACGAGTGGCGATTCATTACGAGCTAACGGACGAAGAGAATACTCACCTTCGGCTTGAGGAGCTCGATGCCCTTGATGAAACCCGGCTCATGGCGCAGCAGAATCTGGAGGCTTATAAAGCAAAGATGACGCGCTCATATGAAAAATTGACTAGGCCGAGAACATTCCGCCAAGGCGAACTCGTGCTAGTGGTCAAAAGACCTATGATCTCTAATCGTGCCAAACGGGGGAAATTCGAGCTGAACTATGAAAGCCCGTATATCATAAACAAAGTTTACCAGGGTGGAGCTTACCTACTCATGGACATGCATGGTGAAAGACCTTTCAGGCCAATAAACGGTCGCTTCCTACAGAAATACTACGCCTAACAAGTCACGGCCTAGGTCAACGATAGATAACGACGCCTATGTCCGCTCGCTATCTTCCTAACCCCAAACTCTATAAGTAGTAGCCGGTTTACAGACCGAAATGTTCTTAAACTAACAATGGACCACCATGTCCTAAAACTGGCGTCGGACCGAAACGTCCTTAAACTAACAACGGACCGAAACGTCCTTAAACTAACGATGGACCACTATGTCGTAAAAAATAGCTGTTGACCGAGACGTCGATAAACTACTGTAGACTGTAGCATTCCAAGGCCGACACAAAAAAAGAAAGAATAAAAAAAGAGAGAGAAAGAAAAAGAAAACGGTATGTCCATAAGCAAAATGGGCACGGATGAAAACCCGAAAGGGCTCCGTGAGTAAAAACAGTAGGGCTACCGGCGAGTTTTTGTGAAAACCCGAAAGTGCGCAACCTCGTTAAAAGACACTTGCAAGGTCCTCTCGACCTTGTGAGGAGAAACCACCTGCGTGAGATCCTTACGACTCACAAAGGACCAACACACTTAGGGATCCCCATGATTCCTAAGGAGAAATTACACTTGCGAGATCCTCACGACTCGTAAGGAGAACCCTCTTATGAGACCCTTACGGCTCGTAAGATTCAAAAGTCTTAAGCTACAGGGATCTGAACCTATTCTTAAGCGGCCACCACAACCTCTAATGTTGCCCTACAAGCGGCTCAATGCCGACCCTTGTATACAATCTACGGGCGCGAATAAACATTTCCCTTACAAAGTCCTATCCGTGACTAGGGATGTGTCTATACGGTAAACAGCCTTGGTAAGCCCTCTCGACTTATAAGGAGAAAGCACTCTTATAAGATCCTTACGATTTATAAGAGACCATACACTTAGGAATCTACACGATTCCTAAGGAGAAAACGCACCTACGAGATCCTCACGACTTGTAGGGAGAAATACCTTTACGAGACCTTTACGGCTCGTGAAGTCAAAAACCTTAGTCGACAGGATCTTAACCCTGTTTGCTGAGCCACCTTTGTTCGACATCGACAAAAGCAAATGATGATTCGATCCTGGCAATATCCCAGTTATAGCGGTGCTGATGCCGAAATCGGTGTATAATCCCAAGCTTGCAGCGAAAAAGCCAGCGAGCCACACATGCATACGAAACAGCCGAAATGATGGGGCAACTTGCAAACAAAATCAGCAAGTAAAAATGTATGCATGCAAAATAGCCGAAATGATTGGGCACCACGAGAAATAGCCGAAATGATTGGGCAATCGCGATTTTCGCGATATAAAAACTGAAATGATAGAGTATCGCGGAAAGAAATAAAAAATCTTGAAAGAATGAAATTTTTGCCCTACATGTGATATCACACAGATCCCTGCATACAATCCAGGGGCACAAACAAAGAGCGAATCACACCTTCCCTCCCCAGGCTCCATCAGAAGAAGAAGTCAAATCTCAACGGTTCACAAACAGCCTGGAGATCATCTCAACATGCGTCTCATTACAACAGACGCAACTTCAAGCAAAGCGGAACCGCGGCAATTCCTAGTTCCATGACTCGGCGGTGTGCAGATGACCGAGAGTCAAACCCCGACTCCGTGAAATGCGGATAAAGTCAACCCTTCCTGGTCACGTGGAACGCGGCTTATGTCAATCCTGACCCCGTGGGAAACGTCCAGAGTGGATCCTGGTCATCGCAGAACATGGCTATGACCCCATGGGAAGTATCCAGAATGGAGTCTGGTCCTCGCAGAACACGGCTATGACCCCGTGGGAAGCATCTAGAGCAAAATTTTTGGTCACGTGGAACGCGGCTTATGTCAATCCTGACCCTGTGGGAAATGTCCAGAGTGGATCCTGGTCCTCGCAGAATGTTCAGTTGATAAAACAGCACATTTGTATTACATTTTTCCTACTATTTTTATATTAAAAAAGGACTTTATTTTAATATATTATACATATGAGGGTTTATGTGTTAAAACACCATTTTCCATGTGTTAATATATTTTAATTATCATTTGGTAGGAAAATGTATGCAAATAAATCTATTGACTAAATCCTAATAGAATTAAGGCTACTAAATATTATTTGAGATTATTGTGCAGAATTTTCCAAGTTGTTATGCAGAATTTATCAAACAAATCAAGTTGTTGAAGAAATCTTGCCAAATTAAGAAGCAAGACTTGGAGACCAAGTCTGGAAGCAACCGAGAAAAGATTTTTGAATTCTGAAGGTGCCTAGGATTGCCACATGTCACAAGATGCAAGCACAAGAAAATTGATCAAGAGATCTCACCCATTGGCCGCGGATTCGCGGCCATACCCCCCCTTTGGCCGCGGATCCGCCGCAATATTATGGAGTTGGAAGGAAAGATTTTGGGACATGATTCTCTACTATATTTTACCAACTTTTGAAGCAAAAGATTCTGGTTTTGCACTATAAAAAGACACCGAGAGCCTCTTGGAAAAGCTATCAAGCCGAAGAGATCACGAAGCTCCCGACGCTCACGCATCCAGGCTGATCATCGACTGTTCGACTACCTCCTTAGGAAAGATCGAGAAGCAACTAGTTGTAATCATTTTCTATGGATTAAAAGTGTAGTTTGAAGAAGTCGATTAATAAAGGTAGTTATTTTATTTAATTGTTTTTTACATTATGTTTTCCCTCGATTTCTTTTCATCTTCTTCTCCCAACATGCGCGAGTAATTCTCCGCTTGTTAGGGTTCGTAGGATTATGGTAGGCTAATGGACGATGAAAATAATTAAACCCTTTTTAAGTCCTATAAAGTTTAGGAACTTTATCAAAAGAATCATTAACATCCTAATCGGGCGCGCTAGCAATTCTTTGCTAGTTCCGACCACGATTAGAGATTAGATTAATGATTGTTTTGGTAAAGGCTAGATATGAACGGAGTTCCGTGTCGAGATAAGGGTTAAGAGTGGGATTCCTTTTCCCTCCAGAAATCCTAATCTACACGCATCACCGTCATTCTAGTTTTAAATCTATTAATGGATAAAAAGGGTAACTTTTAATTAATCGTCCATAACTATTAAATCCTAACGAACCCTACAAGCCCTCTTATTATATTATCTACATCTCTAAAATAATCTAGATCTATATTTTACATTCTTGTTTAACGTAGATCTAGAAACCATTCTATAAAAATTATTTATCCCTCCTCTCTTTCTCAACACATCTAAAGTAAAACTAAAAGGTTCCATGTTTCCCAGAGGACGACCCGTACTCATCTCGGTCTAGCTACAAGCGACACCGTTATTGATTGCGGTTAAACTACAAACACACTCTCACGTGACAATCAAATGGCGCCGTTGCCGGGGATACGTGCGTAATTTTTTATTTTTATTATTTGTGTTGAATTCTTAGACGAGTCATATCATTATTAACACAAAACTGCAAATTGCATATTTAACGATTTGTGCGTGAATTTTTGCAAGGAGATCTGGAGTCACAGAATTAAGACGAACAGGAAACAGAGACATTTTTAGAGATCCAGAGGAGCACAGAAGGCTATACAAAAAATTTCATCAACTGTTCCTTCTGCCACGCAGCGGAACCGCGGCAAAAGCACCCCTTCTGCGGCGGAATCGCGGCAATTTGGAGGAATTAGGGAATCAATCTTCTCTGGTATCTTTCTCAACTCCTTCTCTCTCTCCTCAAATCCAATAAAATCTATTTTCTCCAGGATTCTTTGCAAAATTGCGCCGCTCAAAAATCTTTTTGCAAAAGTTTTGTGATTGGTTTTGTTTTGCATATTTAATACGGACTTTAAGGGGCAAAGACCAAATCAAGATTAGGTGGGGATTTCATCACCCTTCCTAAGCCCCACAAATCACAAACTGAGCATATAGATCAACCCTTCATTAATTTAAAAAATATCTAGACCGGACTTTAAGAACTGTCGCGCTCAATAAGGACAGAGGAAGGTCGTGGGTAATCTATCGTTTATCCGCATTACTTTTGTAGTGCCTAGGCAAGTGTGACAAAGGCTAGTGGTTTTTAATTAGGCCCACGACGTGGTTCCTTCCCACTTACCTGGCACTTATCTGGCTATAAGGGTAGTACGGAGGCGGTAGAGGATTGATCCTGCGGCTTGTCCTTTGGAAGTCTAGGAGCGGTCTAGAGACTGGACCTAGGTGACCTTAGTTCTAGGGTTGCTTGTGCATCTTAGGGAGATTTGTCTTGAGTCCCACATTTTTCAAAACAAGCCAATTTTAAATCACACACATGCTGCCACTTGCACTAAACCCGCTTAGTGCATGCTCGGCTGGACACGGGATCCTAGTGCCCGTCTTGTCCGCGTTCCTGCCATCGACGCCGAAGTCGGTACTTCTTCATCTTCTTTTCCCCCACCACACACCACATCGACCGTGATGGACGGCACTCCATCTAATTATAACACCACGCTGCCACCGCCCGAAGGTGCGCAGAACCACCGCGCATCTCTCTCCAAGAGAGATGCTATCCTATTCGTGGTCCTCTTCCTACTTGTCTATCTCTTCCACCACCTAATGGGGATAATTTCGAAATTAAACCCCACTACATCAACCTGCTGCCCAAATTTCACGGGCTTGAGTCGGAAGACGCGTACGTTTTCATCACCAAATTCGAAAACGTATGCGCAATGATGGGTACTTCACAATTGACTTTAGATGCTATGCGCTTACGTCTTCTCCCATTCACACTGTGCGACTTGGCAGAAAAATGGCTTTATAATACTTCCGCACACTCTATCACTAATTGGGATGAATTCGTCGTAGCATTTCTTAAGAAGTTTTACCCAAATCATAAGACTGCACATATTAGGAGCGAGATCAACCAGTTCACCCAGCTTCCCAATGAACCATTTTGGAAGTGCTTTGAACATTTCAAAGATCTGCTTGTCCAATGCCCCCATCACGGAATACAAAGATGGGATTTATGTCGGATTATATATGAGGGTATTAATCCAGCGACAAAGCAGATGCTTGAAACAATGTGTCAATGCAATTTCATGTCTAAAGATGATGGTGAAGCATGGAAATATCTGGAAGATCTCGCTGAACACACGTTGCAGTGGGAAAGCGTAAGACCACCTACAACTAAGGGATGTATTCACCAGCTCGACATTTCCATCGCAGTGAAAGCCGAAATGGCAGCGATACAAAAGAAACTCGACGCTATTGAAAACAAGTTCTCATCTTTCTCCCTAAATCAGGTCACGCTTCCTAAGACCGTCTGTGGTTGCTGTTCGGATCCTTCACACTTAACGGAAGAATGTCCTATGAATGCATCGTTTCAAGCTAATGCTGCTTTTCAGCAGCGACCTAGAAACGACCCTTATTCTTCCACATACAATCAAGGATGGAGGAATCATCCTAACTTTGCTTGGAATCAAAACCAACAAAGCAATTATCAAAGACCTCCTCCACAGCAACCACAACCACAGAATCAGCCCCCCTTTCAGTCACAGAATTTCCAAAATCCGGCCAACATTTCTACACCACAAGTGGCCGGTATTGACAACTCACTTGCACAAACTTTGGATATGTTCATGAAACAATCCATGCAAAATTTGGCTGAGATGAGGTCTTCTATTGATGCCCTAACGAAAAACTCCTCCTCCCATGGTGAGAGTATCAAATCAATAGAAAACCAAATCGCACAGTTAAATGCCGCAATGAGTGCGAGAGAGAAAGGGAAACTCCCATCTCAACCCCTACCGAATCCTGGCCATTCACAAAGTCATAATGTGAATGCCGTCACTACGTTGAGATCGGGAAGAGTGCTGAACAACCAAGTGGGTGAGCAAGTTGATGATAGTGACACATTTGATACCCCTTCTTCTTCTTCTTCCCCTAACTCGTCTAGTCTTCCACCTTCGTCCGAGCCTATTCTCCGTTTTCCCCAAGGCTCAAACATTTCACCAAATCTATCTAAGTCGATTCCCACTCCAATTTTGGGATCGAATCCGTCGCCACAGTCTTCTCCACAAATGTTGGACCAAAAACTTATTGATCGAGCTCCATTTCCAAACCGATTAAGGGCCAACCGACCTAACCCGCAAATGGAGAAGATTGTGGAAATGTTTAAGCAAGTTAACGTGAATATTCCTCTCCTAGATGCCATTCAACAAGTCCCATCTTATGCAAGAATCCTTAAAGACTTGTGCACTAGGAAGAGAAAAACTCAAGTGCCTAAAAAGGTTTTCATGACGAGTAATGTTAGCACAGGTTTTATCCAACAAATACCAAAGAAACGTAAGGACCCCGGCTGTCCTACAATCTCTATTTCTATTGGGGGTAAAAATATAAATCGTGCTTTACTCGATCTAGGCGCTAGCGTCAACTTGCTTCCTTATTCAGTATACGAGCAGTTAGGAATTGGAGAGTTAAAACCCGCCCATTTTACTCTCCAAATGGCTGACCGATCTATCACCAAACCTCGGGGCGAACTAGAGGATGTGTTAATTAAAGTCGGGGAATTCATATTTCCCGTGGACTTTATTGTTTTAGATACACAACCTGTGGCAAACCCACGCAATCAAATCCCGGTGATACTTGGTCGACCCTTCCTAGCAACTTCTAACGCTGTAATTAATTGTCGTAACGGTTCTATGAACTTATCCTTCGGGAAAATGACAATTGAGCTTAATATTTACAAGCTAGGAAGTCAGCCATCAGAACCTTCTGCTCAATTGCTGGATGTTTGTTCCATCCACGAGATAGCTTCCGAAAGCTGCATGGATGAGGAGCTTTGCTTTGATGTTCTCGACAACATTAATGAGACATCGTTTGATCTTGCACCACTTTACAGTGAGGATATGTTCAATGAGTCCGACCTTGAGATTGAACCCGTTGACTCGTTGCAAAAGTCAGCAGCACTTTCCGATTCAATATCTTATGCAAGTTTTGAACCTCTTCGGGTGTCCGAATATCATTCACTTACCCCACCTTCTATTGTCTCTCCGCCAATTCTTGATCTCAAACCGCTACCTTCTCATCTTAAATATGCATATTTAGGAGAGAATGAGACTTTGCCAGTGATTATTTCCGCTTCTCTAGCCTTAGAGCAAGAGAATGCACTTTTGGCAGTGTTGAGATCGAATCGGGAAGCATTTGGTTGGACTATGGCTGACATCAAAGGGATTAGTCCCTTAATTGTTGAACATTACATACATCTGATGGATGAAGCCAAACCAACCCGAGACCCATAAAGACGGTTAAATCCCGTTATGAAGGAGGCGGTAAAGAAAGAAATCGTCAAGTGCCTTGATAGTGAAATAATTTACCCCATATCTGATAGCCAATGGGTAAGTCCAATTCATGTGGTCCCTAAAAAGTCTGGCATCACGGTCATCACTAATGAGGCTAATGAGTTAATCCAAACACGCACCCAAACTGGGTGGCGCGTATGTATCGATTACAGGAAACTCAATGCCGCGACGAGGAAAGATCACTTCCCTCTACCTTTCATTGACCAGATGTTAGAACGATTAGCGGGACACGAATACTACTGTTTCTTGGACAGATACTCTGGCTATAACCAGGTCCCCATCGCCGAAAAGGATCAAGATAAAACCACTTTTACTTGTCCTTTCGGAACTTTTGCTTATAGACGCATGCCCTTTGGGTTATGCAATGCTCCCGCTACATTTCAGCGGTGCATGATGGGGATATTTTCAGATATGGTGGAAAATTTTCTGGAAATTTTTATGGACGATTTCTCCATTTTTGGAGACTCCTTTGAGGACAGCCTTCGTAATCTTGACGCTGTTCTTACCCGCTGTAAGGATAAGAACTTGACTTTGAATTGGGAAAAATGTCATTTTATGGTCCAAGAAGGTATTGTACTTGGACATATAATTTCACATAAAGGCATTGAGGTTGACAGAGCTAAAATAGATGTCATTCAAAATCTCCCTCGTCCCAATTGCGTCAAAGATATACGATCCTTCCTTGGTCATGCAGGATTTTATAGGAGATTTATTAAGGACTTTAGCAAAATTGCTAGACCCTTAACCCTTCTATTGGCCAAGGACACTACTTTTCACTTCGATTCGGATTGTGAGGCTGCTTTTGAATCGCTTAAAGAATCACTCACTACAGCCCCCGTTTTATCATCTCCGGATTGGAACCACCCGTTCGAGCTTATGTGTGATGCATCAAATTTTGCTATTGGTGCGGTCTTAGGACAGCACATTGATAAGATGCCACATGTAATTTACTATGCAAGTAGGACCTTGAATGATGCACAAATAAATTACACAACTACCGAGAAAGAACTCTTGGCAGTTGTCTTTGCATTGGAGAAATTCAGGCCCTACTTGATTGGCTCGCCTATTGTGGTTTACACAGATCACTCAGCCCTACGACATCTTTTATCGAAGAAGGATGCGAAGGACAGGCTAATACGTTGGATCCTATTGTTACAAGAATTTGATCTTGTCATCAAAGACAAGAGTGGATGTGAAAACGTTGTAGCCGACCATCTTTCACGCATCACTTCTTCGCCAACGGTGACCGTGCCGATAAATGACTCATTTCCCGACGAACAGCTCTTGAATGTATCTTACGAACCTTGGTTCGTGGATATCGTGAACTATCTTGCGACGGGACTTATACCTAGCGATTGGTCGAAACAAGACAAACTTCGATTTTTATCCCAAGTAAAATATTTTTACTGGGATGAACCATATCTATTCAAGTATTGTTCCGATCAAATCATTCGCAGTTGTGTCCCTAACGATGAATTCAAGAGCGTGTTATCATTTTGTCATGATCAGGCATGCGGCGGTCACTTTGGACCTCGAAAAACGGCGGAGAAAGTTTTGCAATGTGGCTTTTATTGGCCAACATTATTTAAAGATGCATTTGAACATTGCAAAACTTGTCCGCAATGTCAGCATTTGGGTCGGATTTCATGAAGGAATGAGATGCCGCTCCAACCTATATTGGTTGTGGAAATATTTGATGTTTGGGGTATTGATTTTATGGACCCTTTTCCCAACTCCTTTGGGAATCTATATATCTTGTTAGCGGTTGATTATGTCTCGAAGTGGGTGGAAGCTGTACCGTGTCGCACTAATGACAACAAAGTTGTCATTAAGTTTCTTAAAGAAAATATCTTTTCGCGATTCGGACACCCTCACGCTATCATTAGCGACAACGGGACACATTTCTGCAATAGGTCTTTCGAGGCCTTGATGCGGAAATATTCAATCACTCACAAGCTTTCTACGCCCTATCACCCCCAAACAAGCGGGCAGGCTGAGATCTCAAATAGGCAGATCAAACAGATATTGGAGAAAACGGTTTCTAAGAACCGTAAAGATTGGTCAACCAAATTGACGGATGCTCTTTGGGCATTCCGCACCGCTTATAAGACCGATCTTGGTATGTCTCCATACCGTCTTGTGTTTGGGAAGGCATGCCACCTCCCTGTCGAGATTGAACATAAGGCAATGTGGGCTATTAAAGAGCTTAATTTTGATCTTGAGCATGCAGGCAGCTATCGGAAGCTGCAATTGAATGAGCTAAGCGAACTCCGCGATGAAGCTTACGATAATGCGGTGATAGTAAAGAACAGGACTAAAGTGTTCCACGATAAAAATCTTTCTAGAAAAACCTTCACATCGGGGCAACAAGTCCTTCTTTACGATTCCCGTCTCCATCTTCTTCCGGGTAAGCTTAAATCTCGTTGGAAAGGACCTTTTGTGGTGCGGTATGTACACCCGCACAGAGCAGTTGAAGTCGAAAATTTGAAAAACGGTTCGATTTTTAAAGTGAATGGGCATAGATTAAAACCGTATTTTTCTGCTGACCCCGCGGAGGAGCTCCTGTTTTTACAGGAGCCGCTTTATCAAAACTAAAATTCCTCCGCCTCACCTCCATGTTTTGATAACTTTTTCACATTTTAAGAATGGAGGTGAGTAAAAAAATGATTTGATTGAATATCTGTGCGTGTCAAAGAATAAGTTTGGGGGAATTTTTCATTTCACTATTATTTTACCCCTTGTATCTCTCCCTTAGTATACAGGTCCATGTTCTCAAAAGGCTACATCAGTGAGGACACTGCTGAAAACATGTTTGGGGGGGAGGTTTGTATTCACTAAATTATCTTTGACACCGGGCATTAAATTTTTTTTTATATATATAACAAAAGAGTAGAAAGTGAAAAATTACATCCAAAAGATTGGAATAGTTTAAGAAAACCAAGAAAATTAGAAGTTTTCTTACACGAACTAGTAATAAGTAGTTATGAGCTGTTGTCCTAAGGGTTAGTAAAATGAAGGAAGTCACTAATCTGAGGATAAAAATAAGTCTGAAAAATAGTTTCTATTCTGGAAGCCAAACATTTGAATGTTGATACCCTACTATATGCACTTACACACATCTTGAAACTCGGGATAGTAGAGGATACCTTGAAATGCTCTTGTCTAAAAGCCAAAGTATGAAGGAAATGAAAAAAAAATGAAGAAAATAAAAATGGTGAAAAGAAAAAAATGAACACTGGTTTTGTTATTGCCAAGGCAGCAATAAAAAAATATAGCGAGGGTGCCTCTTTACCTAGTGCCCTAAGGCCAACTGGTCTGGGAGTCACTGCTAAGCCTTAGGTGGTGCAAGACGAGGAAAATATTATCACCTAATTAGCAAGCACATGAGTAATCGGTTGGTTAGTACCTCAAGAAGTATTAACGGTCGCATGAAAATGTGTGAGCAAATCTTTAATATTCATTAAATTAAAAAGTACTAAGGTAGATGGACAAGAGTATGATAGCTTGAATTGAATTCTCCGAGTGTAGGAATGTCCATTTCACACACGTGGGGTTATATGATCAATGTTTGGAAGAAAGGTAGGAATGAAGAATAAAGACGATGTTTTATTGAGGGGTAATGTGATTTCTAACATTTTTTCATGACTATTAAGATAGGGCTCATGACAACTGAAAAGCTAGCATAGTTGGAAACTCTTCTTTTCAAAGTATTTCTTTTATGGTTCTTGTCTTTATATGTAAATTTCACCATCTTTCTTTTGTTATAGGATTTTGTGGGTGTAATCCGCTGAAAACCCTCAGGAGACAACACTCCTCCTACTAGGGACACCTAGAGGTTTAATGGCTTGTTGCACGTGCTCAGTGCAATCGTGTCTGCCTACGAAAGTGTGCTTAGTTTTCTCCTTTCTTTTTCTCCTCTTAAATAAACTAGTTTGCTCGGGACGATCAAAGATAAGTTTGGGGGTATTTGCTCAGTTGATAAAACTGCACATTTGTATTACATTTTTCCTACTATTTTTATACTAAAAAAGGACTTTATTTTAATATATTATACATATGAGGGTTTATGTGTTAAAACACCATTTTCCATGTGTTAATATATTTTAATTATCATTTGGTAGGAAAATGTATGCAAATAAATCTATTGACTAAATCCTAGTAGAATTAAGGCTACTAAATATTATTTGAGATTTTTGTGCAGAATTTTCTAAGTTGTTATGCAGAATTTATCAAACAAATCAAGTTGTTGAAGAAATCTTGCCAAATTAAGAAGCAAGACTTGGAGACCAAGTCTGGAAGCAACCGAGAAAAGATTTTTGAATTCTGAAGGTGCCTAGGATTGCCACATGTCACAAGATGCAAGCACAAGAAAATTGATCAAGAGATCTCACCCATTGGCCGCAGATCCGCGGCCATACTCCCCCTTTGGCCGCGGATCCGCCGCAATATTATGGAGTTGGAAGGAAAGATTTTGGGGCATGATTCTCTACTATATTTTACCAACTTTTGAAGCAAAAGATTCTAGCTTTGCACTATAAAAAGGCACCGAGAGCCTTTTGGAAAAGCTATCAAGCCGAAGAGATCACGAAGCTCCCGACGCTCACGCATCCAGGCTGATCATCGACTGTTCGACTACCTCCTTAGGAAAGATCGAGAAGCAACTAATTGTAATCATTTTCTATGGATTAAAAGTGTAGTTTGAAGAAGTCGATTAATAAAAGTAGTTATTTTATTTAATTGTTTTTTACATTATGTTTTCCCTCGATTTCTTTTCATCTTCTTCTCCCAACATGCCCGAGTAATTCTCCGCTTGTTAGGGTTCGTAGGATTAGGGTAGGCCAATGGACGATGAAAATAATTAAACCCTTTTTAAGTCCTATAAAGTTTAGGAATTTTATCAAAAGAATCATTAACATCCTAATCGGGCGCGCTAGCAATTCTTTGCTAGTTCCGATCACGATTAGAGATTAGATTAATGATTGTTTTGGTAAAGGCTAGATATGAACGGAGTTCCGTGTCGAGATAAGGGTTACGAGTGGGATTCCTTTTCCCTCCAGAAACCCTAATCTACACGCATCACCGTCATTCTAGTTTTAAATCTATTAATGGATAAAAAGGGTAACTTTTAATTAATCGTCCATAACTACTAAATCCTAACGAACCCTACAAGCCCTCTTATTATATTATCTACATCTCTAAAATAATCTAGATCTATATTTTACATTCTTGTTTAACGTAGATCTAGAAACCATTCTATAAAAATTATTTATCCCTCCTCTCTTTCTCAACACATCTAAAGTAAAACTAAAAGGTTCCATGTTTCCCAGAAGACGACCCGTACTCATCTCGGTCTAGCTACAAGCGACACCGTTATTGATTGCGGTTAAACTACAAACACACTCTTTCATGACAATCACAGAACACGGCTATGACCCCGTGGGATGTATCCAGAGCGGAGCCTGGTCCTCGCAGAACACGGCTATGACCCCGTGAGAAGCATCCAGAGCAAATTCCTGGTTACGTGGAATGCGGCTTATATCAATCCTGACCCCGTGGGAAACGTCCAGAGCGGAGCCTAGTCCTCGCAGAACACGGCTATGACCCCGTGGGAAGAATCCAGAGCAAAATTCCTGGTCACGTGGAACGCGGCTTATGTCAATCCTGACCCCGTAGGAAATGTCCAGAGCGGATCCTAGTCCTCGCAGAACACGGCTATGACCCTGTGGGAAGTATCCAGAGCGGAGCCTGGTCCTCGCAGAATACGGCTATGACCCCATAGGACGCATCCAGAGCAAATTCCTGGTTACGTGGAACGCGGCTTATGTCAATCCTGACCCCGTGGGAAATGTCCAGAGCGGAGCCTGGTCCTCGCAGAACACGGCTATGACCCCGTGGGAAGCATCCAGAGCAAAATTCCTGGTCATGTGGAACGCGGCTTATGTCAATGCTGACCCTGTAGGAAACGTCCAGAGCGGATCCTGGTCCTCGCAGAACACGGCTATGACCCCGTGGGAAGAATCCAGAGCAAATTCCTGGTCACGTGGAACGCGGCTTATGTCAATCCTGACCCCGTGGGAAACGTCCAGAGCGGAGCCTGGTCCTCACAGAATACGGCTATGACCCCGTGGGATGTATCCAGAGCAAATTCCTGGTCATGTGGAACGCGGCTTATATCAATCCTGACCCGTGGGAAACGTCCAGAGCGGATCCTGGTCCTCGCAGAACACGGCTATGACCCCGTGGGAAGCATCCAGAGCGGAGCCTGATCCTCACAGAACACGGCTATGACCCCGTGGAAAGCATCCAGCAAATTCCTGGTCATGTGGAACACGGCTTATGTCAATCCTGACCCCGTGGGAAACGTCCACAGCGGATCCTGGTCCTCGCAGAACACGGCTATGACCCCGTGGGAAGCATCCAGAGCGGAGCCTGGTCCTCGCAGAACACGGCTATGACCCTGTGGGAAGCATCCAGTGCAAATTCCTGGTCACGCAGAAGACGGCTATGACCCCGTGGGAAGCATCCAGAGCAAATCCTGGTCCCGTGGAACACAGCTAAAGTCAATCTTGACCCCGTGGGAAACGCCCAGAGCAACTCCTGACTCCGTGAAATGTGGATAATGGCAACACCATCAATCACTTATGGGTCCTCTCGACCTGTAAGGAAGAAAACTCTTTTGTAAGATCCTTACGACTTATAAGAGAAAATGCACTTAGGAATCCTCACGATTCCTACGGAGAAAATACACCTACGAGATCCTCTCGATTCGTAGGGAGAAAAGTCTTTATAAGACCCTCACGGCTCATAAAGTTAAAAAGCCTTAGGCAGCAGATCTTAACCTATTTCCTAAGCCATCGCTACCTCTCAAAGAGTTCAAGACGGAATGATTCTATCATCTGCAGGCTATGCTTACTAAAGTGACATGCTGACAACAAAGAAAAGAAGAAAGCAAAGAGATGACACAAGATATTGCGAAATAAATGTATCTTTTATTCATAAATTCAATTAGGTACAGAATACATCTTATGAAAGAATAAAAAATGGATACATTTTATTCAAAATTACAAATGGTACAAAACAATTATTGAGAGGGAAGCGCTTTCAATAGTCCAATCAGCCGCTCGCACACTTCCCTCAGCCCTTTTTCTCGGTCAGCTGCCGCGGCCAACTCTGCTTCGACCTGAGCTCGTTGCTGCAAGTAGGACGAAAATTGCTCTTCGACGGCCCACTGAGCTGCCCCACGATTCTGTGCATCCCGCTCGACGATATCGAGCTTCTGCCTCAGTGTTAGCCCGTCAGAGATGCATCGCAGAAGGCCTTCAAAGATAGCTTTCAACTGTGTAGCATTTGCATCAACCTGAGCGTGCAGCCGGGCAGACTCGCTTGAAGTCTCTTCGCACTCCTTACGTTTTAAGGCCGCCTCTTGTTCAAGATGACGAAAGTCGGGAGTGCTCTGCTCAACCCATGCAGCCCGTTGAGAGTTCACAGCTAAGACCTCAGGAGCAGGACGTCCGAATTCGAGCTCATGCAGGAAAGCCTCAATTTTCCTGCAGTGATTAACCCAAGACTCAACGACGCCTTCACTATGAAAGTTCACGAGCGTCGCCAACATAGGATTAACCTCCGCAGCAAAATCCGCAGCGAATGTGGGAGTCTCCACGTCAAGCTCCTCGATATAGTCGCTCAACATGCGCAGACTATTCACAGCGTCTTTGGAAGACGAACGTTGAGAAAATGGGCATGCGGGCATTATGACTTGAGACTCAAACGGAGCTGAAGTCGATATCACCGCTGCAAAACAAATCACAGTCAATTGACGGTTCGAGAAATAGAGGAGGTTCGAGAAATAGAGGAGGTTTACTATACCGGCTGCAGCAGGTGGCGAAGCCGGGAGTACCAGTGGCGCAACTATTCTTTTGTTTCCTCCTTCGATCTGTAGTGCCGCAATCAAAACAAAGAAGAATTAGAAATGATTTGGCTGCCCGTAAAAGAAGAGACATTAGCTGAAGCATGTACTCACCAGCGCCACTAGATGAGGCAATCTCTGACCGGAAAGAGAAGTGTGGGTGTAGCACCTGATACAGGTGATCAAAAAGGACTCCTGCAAGGATGTAATAATGCAATGTCAGTACATAAAGCATACAGCCTGCAATGAAACTGATGGGTCACAAATCCGCACCTTCCAGCATTTGAGATGGTACGAAAGAAGGTAGAAGAGCGGTCGCCGTTAAAGCAGCAACTGTAGATGCTTCCTCGGGTGGCACAACCCCAACGCTCATCACACCTGCATTAGAAATAAGAGAAACGTTGTCAAAAAGAAATTAAAAGGGATTGCAGAATAAAGGGGAAAGTAATGACCCAAAATCTACCTGGTGAGTCGCCGGTCGAGACCGCGACAAGGGCGTCACTAGAGGCAGCAAATGCTTCACCCTCCTCCATCGGAATGGTCTCGCCACCCGTAGCCTCATCCCCCGATTCCACGAGAATCGTCGTGACACTCGCAGTGCCCGGCAACGGCAAGGAGCCGCAAGGGGAAAGAGCGACGATTGGAGCAGTGCCTGTCTCTTGAGAAAGAGTGGCTACCTCGGGATCGGCGATTGTAGCCATCTCACCTACCGCCACCTCGGGTTCGGCGATTATGGCTGTCTCACCTGCCGCTACCTCGAGCTCGGCAATCGTGGATGTCTCACCTACCGCTACCCCAGGCTCGGTGGTTGCCGTCACGTCACCCGCCACTCCCTCGGCAAAACTAAGCCCTGCAAGATAGGATATATGAGAACCTGAGAATTAAAACTTTGACAAAAGAACCCAATGCCACGTTACCTTGGGTCGGTTTTTCGATTTCCTCCCGAGCCGCACGAGCTGCCTATCTGTGGGCGGTGGACAAGGCAGCCGAAGCATCCTCTGAAAGGGTGAGGGCAGGAGTAGCAACGCTCGGACCTGCACCCGCAGCCAAGGCAGCGTTACGCTCCCTTGCTGCGCGCACTCTACGCTTCCTTTCCACTCGGGCCGTGAGAGCGGATCTTCTAGAAGCCTCCATCAATAAGACGTCATCGTCCGCGCCAAGGGTTACCTCTGGAGCCGTTATGGCATCCGTCATCGGTTGTTTAAGTGAGGCTTCTTTCGGCAATACCGGCGGAACTAAAACTTCGACTGCCGACCTCGGGGGCATTTCTGCACCGCCCTGCGAAGTCAGTGCCACACATGGAATAACTTGAGTAGTGGTAGTTCCTGTAATAAGATGAAAAAGAAGGGTTAGATTACCCGTAAGAAACGGGAGTGGAGACACGGTGAACCGAAATGTACCGATGCCTAAAGATGCTCGAATCCTCTCCTCCTCCTCGAAAGTCTTGAGGGAAGCCGCTAGAGCCTCTTCAGTGGAAATGCCTGGTGGAGAACGAGTGTAAGTCAAAACATCATAACAAAAACGTAAAAAAGTAAGGGTACGATTGAAGCTTACTTAATTGTGCGAGGGTGGCTAGTCCCGCTTTATGGCTTGCTGATCGCTCAGAAGCGGCAATGGCAGCCGCCAAATCAGTATCGTCCGGTGCTATGAACAGACCCTCGTTGGTCCCATATTCACTCAGGCCCTCGCTATAAGAAGCATGAGGCTCCTGGCCGAGTACACCGTCGACAGAAAAGATCGACTTTTCTATCTCTTCTGTGAGCGAGCTCTGGTCGCAGCCAGCACTAGCTTACGATTGGTGGGCACTTTAGGACGACGAGTCCCGATATTTGAACCCACGCCAGACTCGGGGGAAGCTACATTCACCGTCTCCACGGGAGCACGGGGCACCAGTAGCTCGGGCCTATCATGCGGGACCTCGACCGCAGCGACTCCTCTTAGGGGAGGACGGACGATGGTCCGTCGCTTCAGAAGGATGCTTGGATTACCGGCAGGGGGTGCACCCTTGCGGTCGAGCAACAATTTCTTTTCCTCCCTGATAACGGTGCCCATTGCGTGCTGATACCACGCCATGTATATGTTTAGGGCCCTAGGAACACAACTTGGTTCACTAATGAAGAAAATGGACCCTGTGTTTAGGCGCATGAAGTGATGCAAAGCGCTCCGGATGCCCTCCTCAGTGCAAACTGGTTCTGCCAGGAATGCCTCGAGCGGGACGCTCTGATTATAACTTGATTACTGGGCAAAACGGTGAGGGTTATATCTCATGAACAGAGCCGAATCGTTCTGCCTGAACACCAAATATCCCGGCTTGAAGGAATATAGATGGAGAATTTCCCGAGCTTTCAGGGTAGAAGCCCTATCCTTAAAGGTGTACCGCAATAGCTGCGCCGTCTTAGCAGACTCCTTACCGATGGTCATAACCTTATCAGCAAAGGTCATGCCGTCCCCGACGGTATGTGGGCGAAGAATTACACCCCGAGCCTCTCGCTGGCTCGGCTCCACAATGGAAGTATTGACCAACCGCATGATCCATGGAAAATTGCAAGTTTCATAGAAATGAGGCCGCTTGTGCATTCCGAAGGCACCGAGCACATGCAATTCAAGACATGAAGTAAAATAATGCATCGGGAAGTTCACGGGCTGCACCCCCGGCTGAGTAGTATCAGCCGCCAAACTAAGGTCGTGAAATAAATGAGCTAGCCCGGTAATTCCAACAGCAACTTATCTCCCTTCAACCATCCGATGAGCTGGGTAGAAGACCAACGGCCTCATGTAGCGAGGGTGCATGGGAAGCGCGAACCAGCTTAACCACAAACCGAGGAACCCTAGAAAGAACGCTTCCTCGTCGATGCCCGGAGCAGCAATTTCTGAAAAAGGGACGATCGCGACGTTTGGAAGAAAGAATCCCTTTTGATCAGCTTCCAATATTGGCCGGCGATCCAAACCGAAGCCAAAAGGATCATCAAGTTTGGCAAACTTTTCACCCTGGCACAATAAAACTTCTGGGCGAAGAAAACGGGTGATGTAGTCCGCAAAGCTAACCTTACGGCTTCCAGATTCAAGAAATAAACCTTCGTAAATGTTTAGCACCTTGATCAAGCTAGGGAATCGGTGCTGAATGGCATTCTCTGGGTTTAGACCCGTCATCGCCAGTCGGGTAGCGAAAACATATTCATCTGGGGGCAAGATCTCCTCATAATGCTCCCCTCTGACAGGCAAACCGGAGATATCCGCAAACTCTTCCAAAGAGATGGAAACTTCCCAATCTAGCATAAGAAAGGTATGAGTTGGAACGTTCCATTGTTCCAAGAAGGCTTTGACCCACCACGCGGGAGGTGTGGAATACTGAAACAGAGAAGCATAAATCGCAGGATACAACCCAAGCTTCAGTAGTTCTGACTTCTTTGCCGATAGGATATATCGATCCCATTGCAGGTAGCCGGCTGAGTGAGGGGGAATCAGACCTATATTGTACGGCTGTCCCCAAGGGCGCGACTCACCTTGACATATACGTCGCCCTAGAATGTCCAAAGCCATCGGCGGTTGTACATGTATTGCAGTCATAGAGGGTTGAAGACAATCCTCTGAAGTCCAATTAACCACCTCCACGGCATAGTTCACTGGGGGTGGGTCAGCATAGTGAATCGCCGAAATGGCCTCTGAAGGTGTTGCGCAAGAGAAGCTGCGTCGACCCATAATGATCTGGTTATACCATGTTCCCCATAAATGAAGATTCTTGTGTTCCGGGTCATGGTCTCTGATCAACGCAAGAACCTCCCGGTCTACGGGCGCTTCAGGAAATCCACCTTCGGAGTGAATGAACAGAAAGGAAGTGTCGAAAAACATGTCGCCTGCGTGAAAAATGACAAAAGTCAATTGTCAATGCGATAATTTAATTTAAATTCTGACACTTGGTACCTTAGAATTTGTACCGCACTGCAATGCAGTAGAAAAGGACAAAAGGGGGCCCACAAAATCTAGATGACAATTCACCATTAACAAAACAGCCTCATCATTTGATGAGGCTGTCATTAAGTGAGGAAATCCTCAAAAAAAATTCTCATTAAATGAGAGATCTCTCGGGCAGAGGAGTAAATCTCCCTTTGAGAGCAGTGCTCTGTGACAGAGTGACACTTGTCAAATTCTGATCATGAAGGAATAAAAATTCCTCAAGAGCCTGGCTCTGTAAAGATGATAGAAAAACCCATCAGAAAAATTGAAATCAATTTTTTATATATGAATTAAAATTCTAAGATCTTCAAGATCCATGAACAAACTCTTAAGAGTTCTTCAAGATTTGAAGAGATCAAAAGCTCTGTTAATGAAGCCCTAAAAGGGTTTTCTTTAGATCAAAGATCTATGAAGAGTAAGGCTCCATTAATGGGTAAAACCCTAAATTATTAAAAGATTTAATCTTTACCTAAATTTTGATAAAGTTTTTGTCCTTAAGAAAATTCTTAAGATGGAGAGCTATACTCTGTGAGAGAATAAAAATCCTCAGAAAATAAGGAAGAAGATGAACAGAATCATCTAAAAGACCAAAGGTCATATTTATAGGCATTGAAATGCCTTTTCAACTTCTGAGTTGATCCAAGGACGCAGATGCTGTCACCGCTGCACTCACATGTGGGCCACGTAAGCGCAACGGTGGGGGGCATTTGTTTCCCCTAATCAGAGCAAACCTCTGTTTGAAATTCAAATTTCAAAATTGAAGCAACGCTTCAGATGCAGCGCCAAGTGCGCTGTGCCCTAGGCAGCGCACCATGTGTGCGCTAGCGCTAGGCGCGCTGCGTTCTAAGCAGCACGCCACGTGTCAAATACGGGGGCGCTAGCGCAGGGTGCGCTGCGCTCCGAGCAGCGTACCACGTGTCAAACACAGGTGCGCTAGCGCAATGTGCGCTGCGCTCTAAGCAGCGCACCATGTGCAAAGCACGGGTGCGCTAGCACTGGAATTAAAAAACTCCCCACCGTTAGATCAAAAGATCTAATAATGATAAATCATTAATTAATCAGAATTAAATTCTGTTATGGAAAGATTTTTCAATCTTGTTAAAAATAAGAAGATTGCCTCCTGTAAAACAGAAACCCTAGGATCGAAGATCTAATGGTGGGGAAACATCCCCAAATCAATAAGAGAAATATCTCTTTAACTGATTCAACAAATCAGAATGCCATATATAAAGGCCCAAAAACTTCAAGTCTTATAGAGAGAAAAAAAACCCCATAAACTTTGAAAAAACTCAAAGATAAAGAGCAAGCTCTTGCAAGAAGATATTTCTTCAAGGTAAGGATGAAGGATGATGAACACAGAGATGAAATCATCTCATGATTAAGAAAGAAGAATTCTTTTCTTTAAACAGATCATAGATCTACAAGACAAAAAGTCTTTCAAAAAGAGATCAAAATATCTCACCATAAAATAAAAGAAGAAGAACATAATTCTTTTCACAGATCATGGATCTATAAAGGCAAAGCCTTTTCATCAACATAAGAGATTGGAAATCTCTCCTGCAAAATAAGAACTGTTGTTCTTAGATCTTGAGACAAAGTCTCTTTTAAATGAACATAAATTTGTTCCCAGATCACAAAATTAATCAAATACGCTTTGCGCTCTTGAACTGCGCTTTGCGCTCTTGAGCTGCGCTTCTGCGCTCTCTGGACTAGCGCTCAGCGCCAAATGCGCCACGTGTCAATCACGTATGCACCAATTGACAACTTGCGCTTTGCGCTTCTGAAATAGCGCACTGCGCTCATGGACTGGCGCTCAGCACCAAGCGCACCACGTGT
This sequence comes from Agapanthus africanus, assembly GCA_030015575.1. NCBI lineage: Eukaryota > Viridiplantae > Streptophyta > Magnoliopsida > Asparagales > Amaryllidaceae > Agapanthus > Agapanthus africanus. The sequence continues at coordinate 574,384,868 of JASDDO010000016.1, forward strand.
CACTCACGTGTGCCACTAAACTGAAAGCGCAACGCGCTCATGGACTAGCGCTCAGCGCTCATAAATTGGCATCATGCGCTCATCATCTAGCGCTTAGCGCTGAACGTGACACGTGTCCCTTACATTTGCGCCACGTGGCAGAAGCGCACTGCGCTCTTTGACTGGCGCAAAGCGCCTAGCGCGCCACGTGTTGCGCTGACAGAACGTAAATCGTTCTTTAATAAGCCCAGAGCTCTGATGAATGCTCAGCATTCAATAAAAGACAAAATACTGTCAGAATGCAAGTCAATACTTAGCATTATTAAAGGGCCAAGCCCAAATAAAGGCTCAACAGCCCAAAATAAAATGTTAAACATTTACTGGATTTAGCTCAAAATTGGCCATAAGTTCTCAACTCATATTAATTGAGCTCATCTGCTCACAAATATATTAACGGATCTTAGCCCCAAATTGGACTACAGATCTTTCAACCAACTCACATCGGTTCGAGGGTACATCTATTTACTCCTCTGATATTTGTCGTTGTAATCCTTCAACGTCTTCAGAGAGGTGACGGGTCCCGACAACCAAACATTCTACGGACTGTGGGGTCCATTAAAACTCACGGACTATGATGTCCTTAACCTTGACTGTGAGGTCTTTAAACTCACGGACTATGATGTCCTTAACCTTGAATGTGGGGTCTTTAAACTCACGGACTATGATGTCCTTAACCTGGACCGAGATGTCCTTAAACTAACATTGGACCACCATGTCCTTAAACTGGTAATCGACCGCAATGTCCCTAAACTAAACAATAGAGCCCAATTACTCTCTTGTTGGATCTAAATGATCCTGTAAGTTAATCTTAGTCTAAAAATTAGATTAACGTATCCTTAACAAATGTTTAAGTTGATCTTAGTCTCAAATGGGACTAACGTATCCTTAAACCCAACCCCTAAACCCAAATCTAAGAAGATACGGATTTGAACTAATCCACGCCCTACGGGCGACATCATAACTTAGTCTCCGTATACAATCCACGGGCAACCAAAAAACAAAACAAACACCCACGACACGAAGTGACCATCTGGAGAAGGAGAAAGTGGTTACCGCGATGCGGTAGTGTAATTAACTGCAGGGGCTTGCGCCTGCAGGAAAGAGCATCCCCACAATCAAAAACCCCTCAAATGAGGGGGAATCTGACGAAGTCTGCTATATCGGCCGCATCCGTTTAAACCATCGATATACGGTGCCATAAATCAACTTGGAATCTTCGGAAAGGTGGTCGGATAGCACCAATTAGCATCTGCCCCCAAATTCAGGCAAGACGGACCCGCGCGGTCGCGTCCCCGTGTTCAGCGGAGAACAACTAGTTAAAGTGAACGGACATAGATTTAAACCGTTCCTCGATGCGGACCCTTCGGAGGAGCTCCTGTTTTTGCAGGAGCCGATCTACATTGACTGCCCTTCCACCATTTACCCCTAAATTTTGATTATCTAGCCAAAACACTATTTCAAACAAGTTTGGAGGTATGTATCATTTGTAATTATATAAGAACAAAATAAAAATAAAAAAATTTAAAAATAAAAAAAAATTGGTGTATTTTTGTAAATTTTCAGTTTTAATAAAAAAAATAAAAAAAATAAAATTTATTTACAAATAAATTCCTCTTTTTAAGAGGACTTTTTTGCAAATAACCAAAACACACTCCCCCCTATAAATAGAACCCGACCCCTCTCTGTTTTCATAACCCTAAAATTTTTCTCTCTGCAAACCCTAGCCGCCGCCGCAGCCAGAGCAAGCAGATCTCTCCAGAGCGCCGCGCAACTGCCGCCGAAACCCCCTTTCCGCCGCTGATCCGCTGCGCCTCTGCCTCTTCACCCTCTGATCTTTTTCAGAGGAGGTTTGCATCATCTCTCCCTCTCTGTTAAATTTTTTTATAAATTTGTGAACTTTCTGAATGGCACCAACCATGCAATTAGAACGGGATTTTTCACAAATCTTTGCACACACAATTTACGGAAGTTATTTTGCTGATAAAATCACACGGTGATGGTGGAACTTTTTAATTTACAATCATACCAATGCCTACGCTCTTCCAGATCTAGTTACTCGTTTTTACGAGTGCATGGAGGAAGGTTGCCTAGCACAATACGGTTTTATTAAATTATTTTAGGGCGATAGAGAAATAATCATTGATAGTGACTTTATCCATAAAGTCACTTTAACTCCTAGATTACCTGTGCACGACCAACCCCTTCAATTTGAAAACTACTTACCCTTAATGGGTAATGACTGTTCGAGAGAACCTAGGAAGGGCTTACAGGTTAGAACCCTCTTCGCCAATGTATTAACCGTGTGTCGTTGGGCACAAAACAACATTTTTGACAGTTCACATAACAAAACATTTTTCACCCTATCTCTTCATATTGTGCACACCTTAATGACTAGGAACACTAGATTTGACATGTGCACGGTTTTGCTTAATTTAATTGGTGCTGGCAAAAGGGCCGCAAATTACCCATGCCCTATGTTAGTGACACAACTGTGTCGCTATTTCCTCCCTGTGGAGGAATTTGAGTTTTACATGCATGAAGGTATACCCATTAGGCCTCTTATTGAGGGCGTATCCACGTCCTATACTCGCCTAATTGATGTATGGACGCGAAGAGAACCGACCGAACATGTACCCTCCAGAACACCCAGCTCAAGCTCGACCGCAAGCGAGGAAGTGCTTACCCACATAGAACATGCACGTCTTCTTAGAAGATCCATTAGGAGGATTGATAATTTGGTGGGGATGGTGACCAACTTGGATCACCGGGTGACAGAGATTGAACATGGCGTATCTACGCTGCTGGCGCGAGAGGAGCGTTCCCGTTCACGTTTAAGGGGACGACGAGGTCCTGAGCAGCGAGGGCACTGCTTTTGGTAAGTTTGGGGGAGGTGGTGGTTTGTAAATAGTTATCGTTGCATTGCATATTTTAATTTTTGTACATATTTTTTCTTCTTCTTTCTTTGCATGTTTAATTCTGCATTGCATCTGTTTAAAAAAATTATTAAAAAAAATGAAAATAAAAAAAATCTAAAAATAAAATCAAATAAAAAATTGAAAATTTTTAAAAATTATAAAAATTGAAAAATTCAATTTTGGCCATATTTGACTTAAGTTTGACAAGACGGTTAACTAGCTAAGAAAAACTAGATCCTAAACTTAGTAAATTAAAAACCCTAAAAATAACCTTTCTTAAAGTTTAACGGTAGAAAATATATGTCCTTATAGTTTATTTAGAAATAGGCAAATTTTGAGTTCGGTTCTTGGGCTAAGTCAAAATAAGGGAAGAGTATTGAAATTTTTATTGAAGTGTAAGTCTGAAAAATAATTTCGAACCTTGAGTCTAAATTCTTAAAGTATATACCCTACAACTCGCACATACACGCACCTTGAAACTTGGGATAGTAGAGGATACCTTGAATTGCTCTTGTCTAAAATCCTTAGTATGAGAAAAAAATAAATAAAAAGTATAAGTGTGAATAAAGAGATATAAAAAAATGAACACTGGTTTTGTAATTACTTAAGGCTGCGTAAAATAAAAATATATAGCGAGGGTGTTTTATCACCTAGTGCTTTAGACCAACTGGTTTGGGAGTCACTGCTAAAGCCTTAGGTATTACAAGACGAGAAATTACGCCTTAATACACAAACACATTTTGTAATCGATCGTTGGTACCTCAAGAAGTATTAACGGTCGCATGAAAGATGTGTGAGCAATTTCATATAAAATTCACCAACTAAAAATACTTTGGACAATGGATAAGAGTATGATAGCTTGAATTGAATTTCCAAGTGTAGGGATGATACATACACACACGTAGGGGTATATGATTGAGGTTTGGATAAGAGATATGAATGAAAAATAGGACTTATATCTTCAGTGGAGATGATAAAAATCCCTAAGTTAAGATAGAATCTTAGAAGGAAAATTCAAGAGATGCTAAAAGCTAAATAAATTTATAGAACATATACAGTCTTAAGTTAAATGATAAGTGAGTGTGAAAAATATGGGTTGATGATTTCTAAGTTGAAGATGATATAATTTCTTGCTAGAACACCCAATTGAAGAATGAAAGTCAACAGGCCAAATTGATCGGATTTTATGGGTAGTATCCGCTGAAAACCCTCAGGAGACAACACTCCTCCTACTAGGGACACCTAGAGGTTTAACGGCTTGTTGCACGAGCTCAGTGCAATCGCGATTCCCTGCGAAAGTGAGGTTAGGTTTTTTCGAGAATAAAAATAGTTTTGCTCGGGACGAGCAAAAGATAAGTTTGGGGGTATTTGTTCATATCAGAATTTTGTATTATTTTATTCCCCATTCTTAATCATATTGCAAATAAATAGACGCTTTTAATCCATGTCTGCTAAATAGTTGCAGGTTACAGGTTCTCAGAACAATATAATGAAAATGATGAAAAGACGCTAAAAATGTGAGACTATGACCAAAAAATAGATGAATCTGCAAGATGTCGCTGTTTACCCCAATCAGAGCAAAGCTCTGTTCAAATTCCAAGACGGGAAACGAAGCAACGCTTCTGTTTCCCCCAATCAGAGTAAGGCTCTGTTCTGAAAATTAAAATGAAAATTAAAAAAATTAAAGAAGCAACGCTTCAGCTGACTTGCGCTCTGCGCTGCGCGCCATGTGGCAGCGCTGTTGCGCTAGCGCAGTCGCGCTGCGCTCTGCGCTGCGCGACACATGGAAGCGCAGTTGCGCTAGCGCAGTCGTGCTGCGCTGCGCGCTGCGTGACACGTGTCAAGCGCTGGGGCGTTTACGCCAAACAGAATTAAATTTCAGTAAGATCTTTCTGTTCTTGTTAAAACAAGAAGATTGTCTTCTGTAAAACAGAAGCCCTTGGATCAAAAGATCCAACGGTGGGGAAAATTCCCCAAATCACTCAGAGAATGATCTCTTTAACAAATTTAACAAATTATTGGGCACTATATAAAGGCCCCTAGACCCCAATTCAAAGAGGATCAACACAGAGAGAAAAAGAGAGACATCAAGAACTTCAAAACAGAGAGAACTCTGAAGAATTAAGAAGAACTCAAGAACAAAAAGGTAAAAACCTTTATAAAAGAGAAGAATCTCTTCTGAATAGATCATTGATCTAAGAACAAGATCAATGATCTTCAATAAAAAATAAATAATAACAGTGCCTTGCACTTTTTTATGAACCACTGGTTCTTTGAAAACAAGAAAAACTTGTTTTCTTTGATCTAAAATTGATCAAAATATAAAAACAGTGCTCTGCATTTGCAAAAACTGCACTGTTGCGCTCCTGGGTTGGCGCAAGCCACCAGAGAGCGCCACATGTCAGCTCCAAAACCATTTGCGCTATGCGCTTTTAAGATAGAGCATTGCTCTCTGAAGTTGGCGCAACTTATCAGAGCGCGCCACGTGTCACAGCGCAACAGCGCAGCGCACTGGCGCAGCGCACTGCGCTAGCGTGACACGTGTCATCTCCACAAGCGCTTACGCTCATTAATTGGCGCAATACATCTGACAGGCCACTGTCAGATAATTAATGCACTGCATTATTGAAAAGAAGGGCCGAGCCTAATTAAAAAAGGCCTAACAGGCCTAATAAAATGCCATGCATTATTTTAAAAAGGGCAGAGCCTAAACAAAGGTTTGTCAGACCAAAACAGATGCTATGCATCATTTAAAGAAATAAGGGCAGAGCCCAAATAAAGGTCTAATAAACCAAACAAGAATGCCATGCATTATTAAACATGGGCAAAGCCCTAGCACAGGCCTAATAGGCCAAGGATAAAAACGTTGATTATTTTCAACTGGACCTAGCCCAGTTATGGCCGTAAGTCCTCAAATTAAATTGACTGAGCACGGCTGCTCTCTTAAATCAATTTACACTTGGTTCAAGGGTACATCTCTGAACTCCTCTGACACCTATCGTTGTAATCCTTCAACGACGTCAGAGAGGCGACGGGTCCCGACGACCATATGTGAAATGGACCCCATGTCCCTAAACTGGAACATGGACCACTACGTCTCTAAACTGGAACAATAGAGCCCCTAAATGTTCTTTCCGTTTAAGTTGATCTTAGCCTCAAATATGGCTAACATGTCTTTAAACTAGTATCCGTCCCCAAAATAGGAATGTTGGGCCCCCGTGTCCCTAAACTGGAACATGGACCACTACGTCTCTAAACTGGAACAATAGAGCCCCTAAATGCTCTTTCCGTTTAAGTTGATCTTAGCCTCAAATATGGCTAACATGTCCTTAAACTAATATCCGTCCCCAAAATGGGAATGTTGGACCCCCATGCCCCTAAACTGGAACATGGACTACTACGTATCTAAACTGGAACAATAGAGCCCCTAAATGCTCTTTCCGTTTAAGTTGATCTTAGCCTCAAATATGGCTAACGTGTCCTTAAACTAATATCCGTCCCCAAAATGGGAATGTTGGACCCCCATGTCCCTAAACTGGAACATGGACTACTACGTCTCTAAACTGGAACAAGAGAGCCCCTAAATACTCTTTCCGTTTAAGTTGATCTTAGCCTTAAATATGGCTAACGTGTCCTTAAACTAATATCCGTCCCTAAAATGGGAATGTTGGACCCCCATGTCCCTAAACTGGCACATGGACCACTACGTCCCTAAACTGGAATACTAGAGCCCCCAAACGCTCTTTTGTCGGATCTAAACGATCCCGTTTAAGTTGATCTTAGCCTCAAATTTAGCTAACGTATCCTTAAACTTTGAAACAGACTCTAGTCCCAAACTGGACTATAGATCCTCCAAACAACTTTGGCTCAAGGGTACATCTCTGAACTCCTCTGACACCTATCGTTGTAATCATTCAAGACGTCAGAGAGGCGACGGGTCCCGACGACCATATGTGAAATGGACCACTATGTCCCTAAACTGGAACAATCGAGCCCCCAAATGCTCTTTTGTCGGATCTAAACGATCCCGTTAAGTTGATCTTAGTCTCAATTTAGACTAACGTATTCTTAACAAACGTTTAAGTTGATCTTAGCCTCAAATATGGCTAACGTATTCTTAAACCAAAACCCCAAACCCAAATCTAAGAAAATACGGATTTGGACTAATCCACGTCCTACGGGCGACGACATAAATTAGTCTCCGTATACAATCCACGGGCAACCACAAACAAAACAAACACCCACGACACGAAGTGAAATTCTGGAGAAGGAGAAAGTTGTTACCGCGATGCGGTAGCGTAATTAACTGCAGGGGCTTGCGCCTGCAGGGAAGAGCGTCCCCACAATCAAAAACCCCTCAAGCGAGGGGGAATCTGACGAAGTCTGCTACATCAGCCGCATCCGCCTAAACCTCCGATACACGGTGTCATAAATCAACTTGGCATCTTTGGAGAGGTGGACGAATAAAACCAAATAGCATCTGCTCCGAATCTCAGGCAAGACGTTCAGTCTATGGCCGTCTTTCGGAGGGGAACAGATTCTGGAACGCCCGGTGGGACCTCTTCCTCTTTCCACTCCACACTTCGTGTGTCGTGTTCGCGAACAAATCGCGGTTTGCTGTGGTTGCCTGTAGATTCAAGGTACTTAGATTTGGTGTCTTACTCCGTGCAGAAAACAGAAGATCAATGGCTTCAAACTGCACTGCCTGCCACTGCAACTCTCACTCCGTCCTTGCTGGAGGAGTGACTTATGGGCCCCAAGCGGCCACCCTTTTCAAAATGCCAGTGGAGCAGGTAACTCAAGCCACCGCTGGACTATTCTTCGGGACCCTGCTCCCACCGATGAGCTTCAATGCCCCAATAACATCGCAAGAAGCTCTAAAGAAGTTGGTCTTTGATCGGCTTGCTACTGGCGCGGCCCCTCTCAACGGGTCGCCCAACTTCAATACCTCAGTTTCCAACAGACTGGGCCAGAACGTCTACGGGCCCGTGATACCCGAAGCCGCCATCCCAAAGCGGATAGCCATCCTGGCTCAAGCGGACGAAATCATTGGGAAGGCTCCTCCTTCCAAGAAGTCAGTTTTTATAAGGCTGGCCATTCCAGTTGCTGCTCCAGGCGAGATCCTCAAGGTTGCTTCCCCTGCCCAGAGGAGGCATGACGAAGTCGCCCTTAAAGCTGAAACAACTACATCCGCAAGACACACTCGACGTCGCCACTGGCGCCGAGTGAGGAAGGCTGGGGGCAACTCCCCATCCAGGATAACTCCGCCAGCTCCAACGGTGGAGATCGATGCTGCTGTTCCGACCGGGAACAGATTTAAATTGCTGAACACGGTGCACAGAAACTCTCATACTGCAATGTTGAAACGAATTCCTTCACCTGTGGAGAATACTCCAGAGAAGTAGCTAGACATCCCCCTCAACGGCTGTCCTCTAAAATTTACAAAGTCTGGCGACAGGTTTAAGAGTCGGCGATTGATGAAAATTATCTCCGCCGACAGAAAAAGATGAAGGTTCGGCAGGAGAAGGATTACTCCGTCAAGCCACAAAAAGCAACGGCTACTTGGGTGCCCACTGCAATGGCCCCCTCAACTCCAATCACTCAAAAGAAAAGGAGGCCGCAGAAAGCCCCTGTGAACATGGCAAACCGTAAAAGCGCTGAACACAGACGCCCCAAGTCTGGGGGTATGGTAGTGCATACTGTTTGTATGGATTCCAGAAAGGAGGAAAGCCGCGCTTCGACGGGTCACCGACCGCTCACCCGATCCGTGACGAAAGCTCAAGAACGGCAGCAGAAGCTTCAGGAGATGATGACTATAATGGCTGCACTTACCGGGCCAAAAGAAACCCCGGAGGCGTCATCAGAGCAACGCCATGAGCAGGAAACTGATGCCGAGTTTCTTCGGAGAATCCTCGAAAAGAAGGACAGAGAAGCTGCAGAATAAGCTGCCCACATAAAACAAATGGCGCTTCTCTTCCAAGATATGGTAGGGATGATGTTACAGCCGGACCCTCCAGCTGAAGACCCTCTAATCATTGTCGGAAACGACGGAGGGGAAACATCTAATCCTCCTCCAGCCCTGTCAGCAGCCAATGAAGAAACCATTTCCAAAGCCGTACTGGATGAATATATAGCTCAGCAGATACGGGTTCATCAGGTGGATGAAGCGGCTGGGTAAATTGTTAGAACCGGACGACCCTATCCAAGCTGGTATGACCAAATCAGTTACCCGCCAGGATATACGATCCCTAAGTTCCATGTATATAAGGGGACAGGGAATCCGCATCAGCATGTCGCTCAATTCAGGGCCTTATGTGGCAATACTGGAGGCAATGACAAATTGTTGCTTCGCCAATTCGTCGGCAACTTAGCAGAAACAACCTTTGAATGGTATTCGGAGCTACCTAACGACTCTGTCAAAACATTTGCGGAGATGGAGCTACTGTTTACACAAATATTCACGAGTGCTAGCGAACGCACCCCGATAACAGCACTGATAAATGCCAGAATAAGGCCAGGCGAAACGTGGATCCAATACACAACACGATGGTGGAACCTATGGTCGAAATGCGAACAACGCATAGAAGAAGCACCTGCGGTAGGTATGTTCGTGGGCACTCTCGATCCGCAAGCGACCATCTCGCAATTCATGATGTTCTTCAGGCCGACCACCTTCCAGGCCATGATCGACAAATTAGCCCAAATGGACCAGATGGGCCATGGACCGTCTCCTCCAAAACCAGACTCTCGAAATGAGAAAGGAAAAGGGAAAGCGACCGTTGTCGCCAATGCTCAACAACAGCCGAGCAACTCAAAGCCGGTCGTTCGCCAAAATAACGTGCGTCCACGCCCATCCCTCGAGGAGAGACTGGGACGTCCTTACTCGTTTCCTCAGAATAAAACGAGAAGACTGTTCGAGCTGGCAGTGCGCAACAAACTCATCAATCTGCCGGATCCAAAATGCCCGTTGCAGCCAGGCAATGTCAACAATCCTAATTACTGTCCATACCACTAAACAGTAAGTCACCCGATCGAGGATTGTTTTGTCTTTAATGGATGGATCGAGAATCAATACCTACAAGGCAAGTTCGCGTTGTCTGAAAACTGGAAGGTAAACCCACCACAGCCGCACACTCCAAAGAAGACGGACACGATGGGGGCAGCTTATTCTTTTGTCAAGGACGAAAACGATGGAGAAGACTTATCAAATGAATCCGAAGACTATGTAGCGACTTGTCATATGATCTCTCACTCGTTTGCGAATGATAAAAAGGCTCCTTGCGCTGAGAAAGCAAGGGCAAACCCTGAACCAGAAATTCTGCGGCCGTCTGACGAGTTGATCGATGTCTTCCTGAATGAAATTCGTCTAAAAGTTAAAGCCAATCAAGAGCGTGAGATGGCCATACCAGAAGGAGCCAAGCACCGACTACTAGACCAAAGAGTTGAGGCACTTCCGTCGAATCAAAAGTCACCCGCTGCGGATAAAAACAAATTCAAGACGAGGAAAAGGTTCACCAAAGCCCTATCAGTGGGAATGAAGCTACCGCCCTCTGAAGAAAATACTCTCGGTGGAGTAGAGATACATCCTAACTTCTGCTTATATCATCAGAAGATCATACATCCTACCGAAGACTGCGACTCCTTTAAGTGTTGGTGGCAAGGATACATCGCTCAAAAGAAACACTTCAACAAGACAAAGTGTGAAGCTCGTAGACATCGGAAAAATGCGATAGATGAGCGCAAAAGAGTCGCCGACGACTGTCATAAAGCCGACTCCAAGAGATCGCAAATTATCACCTTTGGAAGTGACTCTGATGAAGACTTTGCCCTCAACCCTCTCCTCAAGGAATCCATTTCAAAAATAAGGAGTTGCGAGAACATTCAGCCGTGCAATCGCCCGCTACTCGAAAAAAATCTCGGCCCCGCAAACAAAGGATCGAGCAAAAAGGATAAAGGAAAGGGGAAAATGACCTCCGTTTCAAACACTCAACAACAGTTGAGTGGCCTTAGACCGGTTGTTCGTCAAAACAATATGCGTCCACGCATATCCCTCGAGGAGAGGCTAAGACGTCCTTACTCATTTTCCCAAGATGAAACAAGGAGGCTATTCGAAGTGGCAGTGCATAACAAGCTTATCACTCTACCGGAGCCGAAACACCAACTACAACTGGATGATATTAACAGTTTTAATTATTGCCCTTACCACCAAGTATTGGACCACCTAATCGAAAACTGTTACGTCTTCAAAAACTGGGTTGAAGACCAATACCAACAGGGCAAGTTCGTCATCTCCAAAAACTAGAGGGTGAACCCGCCACAACCGCACGCTCTGAAAAAGATGGATACGCTGGGGGCATCATGCTCATTCATAAGGAAAGCCTCATAGACCGAAAATTCAGTAAACTAGAGATTCGCCTCAAATACGGCGATGACGGACCGAAACGTCCTTAAACTAATGACGGACCCCTACGTCCTAAAACTATCTGTGGACCGAAACGTTCTTAAACTAACAACGGACCACTATGTCCTAAAACTGGATAATGACCGAAACGTCGTTAAACTACTACCAACCCGCGTCACCCCCAGGCTGACGTGGTAAAAAAAACAAAACAAAAAACAAAAAAAACAGTATGTCCATAAGCAAAATGGGCACGGATGAAAACCCGAAAGGGCTCCGTGAGTAAAAACGGCAGGGCTACCGGCGAGTCTTGTGAAAACCTGAAAGGGCGCAATCTCGTTAGAAAAAAGAATAAAAAGAATAAAAGAAAAAGAAAACGGTATGTCCATAAGCAAAATGGGCACGGATGAAAACCCAAAAGGGCTCCGTGAGTAAAAACAGCAGGGCTACCGGCGAGTGTTTGTGAAAACCCGAAAGGGCGCAACCTCGTTAAAAAACACTTACAGGGTCCTCTCGACCTTGTGAGGAGAAAACACCTGCGTGATATCCTTACGACTTACAAGGGAACAATACACTTAGGGATCCTCATGATTCCTAAGGAGAAATTACACTTGCGAGATCCTCACGACTCGTAAGGAGAACTCTCTTATGGGACCCTCACGGCCCATAAGATTTGAAAGTCTTAAGTTACAGCAACATGAACCTGTTCTTAAGCAAACCCCCCCAACCTTCGATATTGCCCTACAAGTGGCTCGATACTGACCCTTGTATACAATCCACGGGCGCGAATAGACATTTCCCTAACAAAGTCCCACCCGTGACTAGGGATATGTCCATATGGTGAACAAACCCTTGTAAGTTCTCTCGACTTATAAGGAGAAAACCCTCTTGTAGGATCCTTACGACTTATAAGAGAAAACGCACTTAGGAATCCTCACGATTCCTAAGGAGAAAACACACCTACGAGATCCTCACGACTTGTAGGGAGAAATACTTTTGTGAGACCCTTACGGCTCATGAAGTCAAAAGCCTTAGTCGACGGGATCCTAACCCTGTTTACTAAGCCACCTTTGTTCAACATCGACAAGGGCAAATGATGATTCGCTCCTGGCAATATCCCAGTTGTAGCGATGCTGATGCCTAAACCGGTATCAAATTCCAAGTCCTTTCATGGCAAATGATGATTCGCTCCTGGCAATATACCGATTGTAGCGATGCTGATGCTGAGATTGGCACCAGATTCCAAGTTCCATACTTGCGATAAAAAAAATCAGCGAGCTAAAAATGCATATGAAATAGTCGAAATGATGGGGCAACTTGCAACAAAATCAGCAAGTAAAAATGAATGCATGAAAAATAGCCGAAATGATTGGGCAACTCGCAATAAAAAGCAGCGAGTAAAAAAAACAGCCGAAATGATTGGGCAACTCGCAATAAAAAGCAGCGAGTAAAAAGAAAAATAGCCGAAATGATTGGGCGCCGCGAAAAATAGCGGAAAGGATTGGGCAATCGCGACCTTCGCGATATAAAAGCTGAAATGATAGAGCATCGCGGAAAGAAATAAAAAAAATGAATGAAATGAAATTTATGCCCTACAGGTGAGATCACATCGATCCCTGTATACAATACAGGGGCACAAACGAAGAGAGAACCATACTTGCCCAACAGGCTCCACCAGAAAGCGAAGCCAAATCTCGACGGTTCATAGACAACCTAGAGACAATCTCGACATTTGTCGCAATATTGCAGACACAATGTCAACAAACAAAGCAAAAGAAGATCCTTAGCTTCAGGATCTCGACGTCAACATCAACAACTTAGAGATCACCAACGACGTTTCTCCGCACTCCAACCAGATGCAGACGTGACGTCAACAATCGACCTCAGAGTCGCAACGAAACGGAACCATGGCAAAGTCCCTAGTTCTAAATCTCAATGGCCACATCTACAGCCTGGAGACCAACAACGGTGAGCCTCCTCATTCCAGCATGACACAGAGGTTACACCATCAAACGAAGCGACGGAAAAATCCTAGCTTCATCTCAACAATCGTCTCAATACATCAGACAAGATGTTAGCAACGGCATTCCTTCGCAGTCCATCAAGATGCAAATACAACGCCAATAAAAGACCTCACGGTCGAAACAAAGCGAAGCGACGGCAAAATCCCAGCTTCATCTCAACAATCGTCTCGATACAGCAAATGACATGTTAGCAACGGCGTTCCTTCGCAGTCTATCAAGATGCAAATACAACACCAACAAAAGACCTCGCGGTCGAAACAAAGCGAAGCGACGGCAAAATCCCAGCTTCATCTCAACAATCGTCTCGATACAGCAGACGAGATGTTAGCAACGGCGTTCCTTCGCAGTCCATCAAGATGCAAATACAACTGTTCCCCTCCGAACGGCGGCGCGACATGGACGTCTCGCCTGAGGTTCGGGGCAGATGCTAATTGGTGCTATCCGTCTACCTCTCCGAAAATGCCAAGTTGATTTATGGCACCGTGTATCGAAGGTTTAGACGGATGCGTCCAATGTAGCAGACTTCGTCAGATTCCCCCTCGCTTGAGGGGTTTTTGATTGTGGGGACGCTCTTCCCTGCAGGCGCAAGCCCCTGCAGTTAATTACGCTACCGCATCGCGGTAACCACTTTCTCCTTCTCCAGATGGTCACTTTGTGTCGTGTGTGTTTATTTTGTGTTTAGTTGCCCGTGGATTGTATACGGAGACTAAATTATGTCAACGCCCGTAGGGCGTGGACTAGTCCAAATCCGTATTATCTTAGATTTAGGTTTAGGGGTTTGGGTTTAAGGATTCGTTAGCCTCATTGGAGACTAAGATCGACTTAAACGTTTGTTAAGGACACATTAGTCTAGTTTTTAGACTAAGATCGACTTAACGGGATCGTTTAGATCCAACAATAGAGCCATTAAGGGAGCCATATTGTTTAGTTTAGTGACGTTGCGGTCAATAGGTAGTTTAAGGACATTGCGGTCCAATGTTAGTTTTAAGACGTTGCGGTCAAGGTTAAGGACGTCGTAGTCTGTGGATTTAAGAACTCCACAGTCCGATATTAGTTTTAAGACATCACGGTCAAGGTTAAGGACCTCATAGTCCGTGGATTTAAGGACTCCACAGTCCGGCGTTAGTTTTAAGACATCACGGTCAAGGTTAAAGACCTCATAGTCCATGAGTTTAAGAACCCCACAGTCCGTCGTTAGTTTTAAGACATCCCGGTCAAGGTTAAGGATCTCATAGTCCATGAGTTTAAGGACCCCACAGTCCGTATCAATATATGGTCATCGGGACCCGTCACCTCTTTGAAGACGTTGAGGAATTACAATGCCAAGTATCAAAGGAGTGAAGAGATGTACCCTTAAACCGAGGTAGATTAAATAATCTTTGGCCCAATTTGGAACCAAGACCAATTAATTATATTATGAGCCCATCGGCTCAGTTGAATTTGGATTGAGGACTTATGGCCAGCTTGGGCTAAGTCCAATCATGTTTAGGATATTGGCCCTCTGTTGGTCCATTAGAGGAGAGGCTTTGCCTCTAGACACTTAGCCAATGGGGCTAAAGTTGGTGTTAAACACTAAAGATCAATCAGTGTTGAACGCTGAGAATGAGATTGACAAGTTAGTGTTTAACACTAAAAGATAGTAAGTGTTAAACACCAGCAACAGGGCTTTCAAATTAGTGTTTATACACTAAAACAAATCAGTGTTAAACACTGGCAGTGGAGATTTCAAATTAGTGTTTAACACTAAGGCAGATCAATGTTAAATACTGGAAACATGGTCTTCCAGGTTGGTGTTCAACACTAAGAAAGTCAGTGTTAAACACTGTAAATAGATGTTTTCCAAATTAGTGTTTAAACACTAAGAAAATCAGTGTTGAACACTGGATATAGAGGTTTCAACTTTAGTGTTAAACACTAAGGCAAGAGGGGTCACGTGGTAGCACGTGAGAGCGCCCTCAATTCATTTTATTCTGCCAAAAGTATTGAATACTTTGGAGCATCACGTGCTGTCATGTGATGGGAATTCTGCTGTTTTTCCGTTAAAGCTTCAGCCAAGGGGTCACGTGGTAGCACGTTATAGCGCCCGATTTCCCTTTATTTTGTTCTGCAGATAAGTGTTTAACACTTTTAATTCTGAAAGCCATCACGTGTGGGCACGTGATGGGGGCCTGCGCTTCGATCTGTTAGAATGTTCATTAGGGGTCACGTGTCGACACGTGAGGGCGCCCTAAAGCTCTTTTCTGTTTCTTTTCAGGGGTCACGTGGTAGCACGTGACCCTATTCCTTTTCCTTTCTGAAGATGTGTTTATCTTTTTAAGAATAGAATTCTTCATAGGGTTAAACCCTAGCAATAACTTTAGAGGAATTAAATTCCTACTTTCTTTCAAAGAATTATATTCTTAAATAGGGTTAAACCCTCATTTCTTCTTTCTTAAGAGAATTAAATTCCTGTTATTTTGACAGAATTAAGCTCTTAATTGGGGTTAAACCCTGGTTCTGTCCATTTGAAGGAATTAAATCCCTACAACATAGGGTTAAACCCTAATTTTAATTCGAAGGAATTAAATTCCTATAATTCTATAAGAATTAAATTCTCAAACACCCATTCCCTCTCTATGCTTTGGATCTGCATGGCAGGATCTCAACCCAATGAGAATTAAATTCTCAATTCATGGGGAGATGTGCACTTTGCAGATCCTCTGCTAAAGAGAGAACTAAGTTCTGCTTTTTAATATAAGAGTTAAACTTTTTTGAGAATTAAATTCTCTTTTTAAAAGCCTCTCCTTTCTTACCTAAGGTTTTCATTTTGCAGAAGATCCAAATTCCTCCAAAGTCTCAAGGCTCTATTTCTCTCTCTCTCTGTGTGTGTCTCTCTATCTCTGTATATCCCTCTGTATCTCCTTCTGTATATCTGTTGGCTCCTATTTATAGGAGAAAGAGCAGAATCAATTCAGTCTTAGTGAATCTTTCATTGAGAGATTTGATTTGCATTCATTCAGAGATCTGATTTGCATTCATCATTCATCTGGTCCTTTGGATTATTAGGTGAATTTTATTCACCATTGGATTTTAAATCCAGAGATTTTCCTTTGTTATTTCGCTTAGATTTTAAGGGGAAATCTTTCCAAGTTCAAGATTTTTCTATAGATAGGTGATATTTAATCACCTTTAAATCTTTAATCCAATCGGTTCCAAATAATCGTTCTCCTTTGGAAAGATTTGAGAGATCTTTTCACAGAATTTAATTCTGTCATAAAAATAAGGCTCTTGAAGCTGGTCACGTGTGGCCACGTGACCGTTGGTCACGTGTGCGCACGTGACCCCTGGTCACGTGTAGGCACGTGACCCCCTGGAATGGGCTTCCCTTCCTTCTGCGCTTTGTTCTTTGCCGCTGCTTGGTCATCACGTGCCAACACGTGACCACTGGTCACGTGTGCACACGTGATGCCTTTTCTGGAGCTTTTTTCTTGATTTACTCAGGGAACGAATGTGCCTTGTGCTGCCGCTTTTACATGTCATGTGTCAACACGTGACCGCTGGTCACGTGCTAGCACGTGATGCCTTCTCCGTAGGTTTTCCTGATTTTAAATCAGGAAACAAATGCCCCCACAGCGTTGTTCTCACGTGTCAGCACGTGAGTGCAACGCTGTCACTTTTGTGACCGTTGGATCCATCTAGGGAATCAGGGAGATGAAGCGTTTCCATCACATCCTATAAATGCCCATGTCCTTTCAGAAGAGCCTCCACCTTGCTCATTTTCCTCCTTTGAGAACTTTTTCCTGAGAATTTAATTCTCTTTTTCAGAGCTTAGTTCTCCGTCTTGAACTTTTCAGAGTTTAACTCTGTTCAAGTGACCCTTCTTCCTCAGGTAATGGTGATCGAAGCACCTTCATTTTGACAAAACTCTCTGGATTTTAAATCCATATCAAGGGTTTCACAAAGAACCCATTTTTCTTCAAGTTTTTTAACCAAAATATGAGACCACTTAACCTTCAACAATAGATCTCTTAGGGTTTAGATGATCTTTAGGGAGATGATGATGGCGGTTAAAATCTATGGAATTTAATTCCATCCAAAAAAAAGTTTCTGGGAATTTAATTCCTTTTTCTTAATAAGGAATTTAATTCCTACGAAGAACTCAGTTTCTTCATATGGAGGCTTCTTAGGGTTTCCCTGCCCTCGGTTGTCCTTCTGTAACCAATGCAGCAGAAACTTTATAACAATTCTCATAACCTTTATTTCAGGTATTATGGATGCCCATATGTACGGTCTTGATGAAATCATTTCCTATGGGAACATTCGTGCACTGGGCCGCAGTCAGAACCAGGAGTTCACCAACGCTCAGTGTGCTGAGATTATGAGCCGCTTTGACGAGTGTAGGGTGTTTTTCGTCACCCCATTGAGATGGGAATACGCGCGCGCTTGTCAGGCGTACTACAGATTCCCCCTGCCTAGGGTAGGCCGGGGTTTATTGATTGTGGAGATCCGAATCTCCGGCAACCGCGGACTAAGCTGCCGTTAATTACCCCTCGCATTTGGAGCGAAGGAACCTCCGATTAACGGGTTAAACTGGTCATGCGAACTCAATGTGCAGTATCGTGTTTTGAAGGGGCTTTGGAAATATCGGGGGCCCCGCAGAGTTTTTACGGGGGTCCCGCTACCCGGATAGCGGGCTGGGGGTCAAGGGGGCTAGCAGCCCCCTTGCGGGGTGCGGGGCAGCGCCCCGTTAGAATTTTTTTTTCTAACGGAAGACAGTGTCGTGGAGTCTGTGTATGTTTTCCTTCCCCCCTTTTTTTTAAAAAAGTAGAGTTTAATTTCAAAAGGAATTTTATTGTGGAGTTAAACTCCAAAGAATTTTAAAAGGAGTTAAACTCCTAAAAGAATTTTAAAAGGAGTTAAACTCCTAAAAGAATTTTATTGTGGAGTTAAACTCCAAAGAATTTTTAAAAGGAGTTAAACTTCTAAAAGAATTTTTTGTGGAGTTAAACTCCTAAAATATGTATACATTTTTAACTCCAGAAGGGATTTTGTCGGGGAGTGCACGTAAAACGAGGGGGAAAAGAAAACAAAATGGCGTCTAAAGGACGCTCGCACAGCAGGTGGGCACCTTAAAGCCTGGGGTCACGTGCGCGCACGTGACCGATGGGCACTTTGGCGCCCCCCGGGGGTCACGTGGGCACACGTGACCGATGGGCGCCTTGGTGCCCATCGGGGTCACGTGGGCACACGTGACCGATGGGCGCTTTGGCGCCCCAGGGGTCACGTGCGCACACGTGACCGATGGGCGCTTTGGCGCCCCGGGGTCACGTGCTCACACGTGACCGATGGGCGCCTTAGCGCCCAGGGGTCACGTGGGCACACGTGACCGACGAGCGCCTTAGCGCCCCAGGGTCACGTGGGCACACGTGACCGCGGGAAAAACCCGCGGAAAGGGAAGCCTAGCCCCTAGGCTGGGGAGTTGAACTCCCAAGGGAATCTTTGGAGTTAAACTCCTGACAGAAGCAAATTTATAGAGTTAAACTCCAGCAGAAATTAATTTATGGAGTTAAACTCCAGCAACTTTAGAAAGGAGTTAAACTCCTGGAGATTTATTGCTCTTCTTTTGAGCCTTGGGCCCGTCCAAAGTTAGATTTTTGGAGATGGATCTCCTTCTTCTTGCTCTTGACCGACGGGATCTTGGAGAAAAGGGGATGAGCCTTAAAAGCCTCCCCTTTTCGAAATCTGGTTGGAGATCCAAGCTCCCCTTCGTAGGTTTTGTGGTGGAAATCTATTTATTTTGAGAAAAGGAAGAGTTAAACTCTTGATTTAGTTCAAAAGAAAAAGGAAGGTTTTAGAACCTTGAGGAAGGAGGAAGAGATCTCAGATCTAGAAAATTTCTGGAGAGAGAAAAAGTTGTGAGATATTTTCATTATCTTTGCCTTTATAGGCCATACATTTTACACATAGCCTCTTGGGCTTCACAAAATGGCATTTTGCCTATCCCATGGCTCATGTGCCATTTCTTTTTGCACATAAGCCATGGGCTTTACAAAAATTTGGCTTTATGCCTATTTTTCTTACATTTATCCAAAATAAAATAAATACAACAAAATTGTTTATTACAAAATTTTTATCTTGGCGTGGGGGGAGGCCGGCCGCTTCATGTTCGGGCTCGACCCGGGCATGGGCCCACTCGGTCTGGGCTTGGGTCCACTTGGCTTGGGGTTGACTTGGATTTTGACTCGGTCAACCGGGGTGTAAATTTTTACCCCAACAAATTGCCTCCCATCAATAAATGCACACCACACATGTGGGTCGTGTGCATGAAATTGATGGATCTTCTTTCACGTGGAGGCGACTTGATTTGGTTCCCGCTTTCTGGGAAGCTGGCACTGCCCTTTTTATGACATGGACGGTCGTTGCTTGACATGTCTCCGAGACGGAGTGTCCGTGATAGACGTTTTCCCTGGCCCGGAGTTATCTGGTTCCCGCTTTGTAGGAATCCTGCGCTGCCCTTTTTGCGACTTGGACGGTCGGTGCTGCCCTTTTTGCGACTGGGACGGTCGATGCTGTCCTTTTAGCGACGTGGACGGTCGATGCTGCCCTTTTTGCGACGTGGACGGTCGGAGCTGCCATTTTAGCGACGTGGACGGTCGGTTCTGCCCTTTTTGCGACTTGGACGGTCGGTGCTGCCCTTTTAGCGACTTGGACGGTCGGTGCTGCCATTTTAGTGACGTGGACGGTCGATGCTGTCCTTTTAGCGACTTGGACGGTCGGTGCTGCCATTTTAGCGACGTGGACGGTCGATTCTGCCCTTTTTGCGACTTGGACGGTCGATGCTGCCCTTTTAGCGACGTGGACGGTCGATGCTGCCATTTTAGCGACATGGACGGTCGATTCTGCCCTTTTTGCGACTTGGACGGTCGATGCTGCCCTTTTAGCGACGTGGACGGTCGATGCTGCCATTTTAGCGACGTGGACGGTCGATTCTTGATTTGACTCGCTCTGCTTCTTGCAGTGTCAGGGGTAGACTTGACTTGCTCCGCTTCTTGCGGTGTCGAGATTGGATTCTGACTTGCTCCGCTTTCTGCGGTGTCGGAGTGGAAGTTGACTTGTTGATTTTGATTTGGGTTGACATCAGTATCGCTATGCTGGAATATGGTACCAGGAGCGAATCATCATTTGTCATGACAGAGTTTGGGAATTGGTTTTTTTTTTGTTTGGCATCTGCATTGCTGCACTGGAATATGGTACCGGGAGCAACTCATCATTTGCCCCGAGGGGATTTGGGGATTTTTTTTTTTTGGCGGCATCTGCATTGCTGCACTGGAATGATGCCAGGAGCAACTCATCATTTGCCCCGGGAGGATTTGGGAGAGATTGGGATCGTTTTACGCCCGTGGATTGTATACGGTTTTGTAGGATGTATGATCCAGACCGTAGGGCCATAAAACTTTCGGGACTTTGTTGGCGTCTGCATCGCTGCACTGCAATATGGCACCAGGAGCGACTCATCATTCGCCATTGAGAGGACTTTGAATTTGGGTCTTGTCTGGCATCAGCATTGCTGCACTGGAATAATGCCAGGAGCAACTCATCATTTGCCTTGGGAGGACTTGGGATTTGGGTTTTTGGTCGGCATCAGCACCGCTAACACTGAAGCGAAATACCAGGAGCGACTCATCATTTGCCGTTGCCCGTCGGGGAAGGATGGCTTAGGAGACAGGTTTGGGTTTCTGTCACCTAAGGCTTTTCAATTTTATGGGCCGTGAGGGTCCCATAAAAGCATTTTCTCCCTACGAGTCGTAAGGATCCCGCAGGTGTATTTTCTCCTTAAGAATCGTGAGGATTCCTAAGTGTTTTGCTCCTTTGTGAGTCGTAAGGATCTCACGTAGGGTTTTCTCCTCACAAGGTCGAGGGGACTTTGCGAGGGTATTTCATCTCTTCTCACGAGTTTGCGCCCTTTCGGGTTTTCACAGACTCGCCGGTAGTCCTGCTGTTTTTACTCACGGAGCCCTTTCGGGTTTTCATCCGTGCCCGTTTTGCTTGTGGACATACCGTTTTGTTTTTTTTTTTTTTTTTTTTTTAGTCTGTCCGCTGGTGGGACTTTAAAGTAGTCTCACCGGCGGGATTTGGGAGAAATAGGGGTCTTTTACGCCCGTGGATTGTATACGGTTTTGCAGGATGTCTGATCCAGACCGTAGGGCTGATGTGCTCAATTCTCCTGCGACTTGGAGCATTCACGTGTAGTATTTCTTGAGATATCGGCCATTGATGGGTGGCATGGGCCTTTCTTCCTCGGCACTTATTAGTTGGTAGGATCCTCCGTCGAACACTTTCTCAATGACGTATGGTCCTTCCCAGTTTGGCTCGAATTTTCCCTTGGCATGTCGATTGAGGATGACCGGTCTTTTAAGGACCAACACCGATTCACCTTTCTTGAAAGCGCGGAGACGGGTTATCTTGTTATAGGCCCGTGACATCTGGGCTCGGTATAGTTCCAGACTTTGCTGCACCGCGAGCCTCTTTTCTTCAAGGGCATCCAGCTCTTCAAGTCGAAGGAGCACGTTTTCCTCTTCCGTCAACTCATGTTGAACGGCCATTCTTAAGCTTGGAACTTCGACTTCGAGGGGGAGGACCGCCTCCACTCCGAAGAGCAATGAGTATGGAGTGGACTGGGTTGGAGTACGGTGCGTGGTACGATATGCCCAAAGCGCCTCGTGAAGCTTGAGATTCCAGTCCCTCTTGTTGGCTGAAGCATTCTTCCTCAGGAGCTTGCATAGGGTCTTATTGAAGGCTTCAGCTAGCCCATGGGCTCTTGGATTATAGATGGAGGAATATCTCTAGTCTATCTTGTGCTGAGTAGCGAACCTTGAGACATTGAAGCTCTTGAAAGAAGGCCCGTTGTCAGAAATGATTCTTCTCGGAGTACCGAAGCGGTATAGAATATTATGCTGGAAGAATGTCAGAATTTCCTTTGTCTTAACTTCTTTTAGCGAGACAGCTTCAGCCCATCTGGAGAAGTAGTCTGTCGCGGCCAGTATAAACCGGTGGCCTTTAGATGACGGAGGATCAATTGGGCCAACAATGTCGGTGCCCTAAACTTCGAAGGGCCACGATGCCACCGTAGGATGCAATGGATTGGGATGCTTGTGAATAAAATCACCATGAATTTGGCAGATATAACATTTCTTTGCATGCTCTCCGCAATCTCGTATCATGGTGGGCCAGTAATACCCAAGCCGTTTGATTTGAAGTCGCATCTTGGGGCCAGATTGGTGAGCACCGCAAACGCCCGAGTGGACATCTTTCATGACCTTTTGGGCTTCGGCCAATGACAGACACCTGAGCCAGAGTTGGTCATATGACCTGCGGTATAACGTGTCATTTACAAACACGTATCGGAGAGCTCTTTTCTTCAGCTGAATCCTCGCAGATTTTTTTTCGGGCAGCTTGTCGTATCGGAGGTACTCTATGAAGGGTTTTCTCCAATCGGGCTCGTCTTGGATGATCGAAGCTTCTTCCGCAGGACTGCTCTTCTGTTCCGCGCTTTCCTCTTCTCGTAGAGAGACTGGGGGTAGAATTTGCCGGCTCCTGACTGTGATCAGAATTTCGTCCATGTCAGGATCAGCCAGCTCCTTGGCCAAGCGAGCGAGTACATCAGCCTTTCCGTTCAACGCTCTAGGGACTCTCGTTAGTTCAATATGAGTGAACCATTTCATGAGTTCCACCACTCGACCTCTGTACCGAGCTAACTCGGGTTTGTATATCTTATAGTCGCCGCTTACTTGGTTGACGACAAGCTGGGAGTCACCGTAAACCCGTAGCCGAAGGATTTCCATTTCTATGGCGAGCTCCAAACCAGCTATCAGAGCTTCATACTCAGCTTCATTGTTTGTCCGAGGCTCGGTGAGAGCGAAAGAACGCCGTAGGGTTCCCATTGATGGTGTGATGAACACCAATCCTACCCCTGCTTTTATCTCCGGGATGCTTGATTTACTGGAGGTCCTTATTGACGAGGCTCCATCGAAGTAGAGCTCCCAACATGGCTCCTCTTCCTCGAGGTGCAGCACTTGTTCATCGGGTAACTCACAATTTAGCGGCGACCCTTCTGGTATAGGATGAGCGGCGAGAAAGTCTGCAAGAGCTTTCCCTTTTACTGCTTTCTGAGGAGCATAAACTATGTCGAACTCAAGTAGCATGACAGCCCATCTTGCCATTCTGCCGGCTAGGCTTGCTTTGGTCATCAAGTGTTTGAGCGGGTCGACCTTAGAGATCAGCATAACCCGATGATCCAGCAGATAGTGCCTTAGCTTCTTCACAGCAAATATCAGAGCCAGGCATTGCTTTTCGATAGGGGAATAGTTGTGTTCCGCCCCGACTAGAGTTCGACTGAGGTAGTAGAGGGCATTTTCCTTTCCCTCCT
This sequence comes from Agapanthus africanus, assembly GCA_030015575.1. Taxonomy (NCBI): domain Eukaryota; kingdom Viridiplantae; phylum Streptophyta; class Magnoliopsida; order Asparagales; family Amaryllidaceae; genus Agapanthus; species Agapanthus africanus. The sequence goes on from JASDDO010000016.1 coordinate 574,408,649, forward strand.
CGTTATTCTGGGCGAGGAGCGCACCGAGTGACTCATCTAGCGCGGCAGTGTAGAGAATCAATGGTTTATTTGGAATGGGAGCGGCCAGCACTGGAGGGTGCAACAAGTATTGTTTGATGCTTTCGAACGCCGCTTGACATTCGGCATCCCAGGTAAAAGGAGCTCCTTTCTTCATGAGCTTTGAGAAGGGCCTACATCTCCCCGACAAATTTGAGATAAACCTCCGTATATAAGCAAGCTTGCCTTGGAAAGATCTCAGCTGCGTCAGACTCTTTGGAGGGGGCATCTCCATGATGGCCTTTATCTTTGATGGGTCAATTTCGATCCCTCGATGCCGGACTATAAAGCCCAGGAATTTTCCCGATGACACGCCAAAAGCGCACTTCAGGGGATTCATCTTCAGATCGTATTCCCTCAGTCTGGTGAGAACGGTCCTGAGATCTTGGATATGATCGGCCTTGGTTTCAGTCTTAACGACCAGATCATCAACATAGCATTCGACGACTTTATGGATTAGGTCATCAAAGATATTAGTCATTGCTCTTTGATATGTAGCACCTGCGTTCTTCAGTCCGAATGGCATTACCTTGTAGCAATATATTCCGATCGGGGTTCGAAATGCTGTGTGCTTCTCATCCTCAGGCGACATCTTGATCTGATTATATCCAGACGAGCCATCCATAAAGGTGAACAGTTCGTAATTTGAGGTGTCATCGACCATCATTTCCATGACCGGTAGCGGGAAGTCATCTTTAGGACATGCCTTGTTGAGGTCCCTGAAATCGACACAAACTCGGATCTGCCCATTTTTCTTCTTCACTGGGACTATGCATGCGATCCAGTCTGCATATTTCTCTTCCCTGATGAAGCCGGCATCGATGAGCTTCTTAGTTTCCTCGATGACCTTTTCTTCTAGTTCCTTTCTCATTCTTCGGGGAGCTTGTTTGATTGGCTTAGCATCAGGAGATATAGCCAACTTATGTACGGCCACTTCAGGGGAAAGGCCAGGCATTTCTTTGTATGTCCACGCGAAGCAGTCGACGAACTCATGCAGCAGGGCAATTATTTGCGCTTTCATTTCCTCTGACAAGAGCGAGCTGATGTAGGTCGGCCTTGGATTATCGGGCGTTCCTAAGTCAATCTCGGTTAGCTCGTCAAAGGTTGCTTGTCCGCCATCTTCGAGTTCTTGAGGAGCTTCTTCTGGCTCGGCTATCTCGTCGTCATCATTTGATCTTTCGCTGGCCTCACCAACATAGATCATGTAGCATGATTTAGAATCAGGTTGAATGTAGCCTATGCCCCGTCTATCTAGAATTCGTCCATCGATGAGTGCTCGGACCTGGGGTGGATGCCATAGCCCTTCGTAAAACTTTGCTTCGGACTCCGTTTGATATAACCGGCACCCGCACTTCTTAAAGTATTCCCGCATCTCGGGCGCATAGTATCTGGGATTGAGGACGGCTCTTATGCCTCTCTCATAGGGGAGGCATGTTTCCTGATTTAAAATCAGGAAAGCTTCTGGGAAAAGCTTCAAAAAGGGGTCACGTGTTGGCACGCGACACCTAAAAGGCATCATCAAGTCAAGTTCAGTTTCCTGACTACGCTGAAGAAAATGGGCTTCAGAAAGAGTCACGTGCTCCCACGTGACCAGGGTCACGTGGCGACACGTGACATTTAAACGCAAGCGTCAAAGGCACACAAGTTCTCTGATCAAGTCAAGAAAAGGCTTCAGAAGAGGTCACGTGTTCCCACGTGACCAGGGTCACGTGTTGGCACGTGACGTTCAAGACAGCAGACTCGTTCTCCAGACGAACCAAGGAAAGAGAGTTCAAACAAGGGTCACGTGCTCACACGTGACCAGGAGTCACGTGGTGGCACGTGACGCTTAAGCAACAATCAGAAGACAGAGCGCAAAAGAAAGGAAAAGGCTCATGCCAAAGGGGGTCACGTGCTCACACGTGACCATGGGTCACGTGGTCACACGTGACCGGCTTTCAAAGCCCATTGTGTTAACAGAATTAAATTCTGAAGGAAATTCAAATCTTGCCAAAGGAAAGCAACTATCTGGAACCAATCAAATTAAAGATTCAGAGGTGATGAAATATCATCTATCTATGGGAAAATCTCGGGTTTGGAAAGATTTCCCCTTTAAATCTAACCAAAATAACAAGGGAGAATCTCTGGATTTAAAATCCAATGGTGAATAAAATTCACCTAATAATCCAAAGGCCCAAAATGGATGCTGCATGCAAATCAAATCTCAATGAAGATTCGTCAAAAACTGATTGATTCGGCTGCTTCTCCTATAAATAGGAGCCAAGAGACACAGAGAAAAAGATACATACGCAGAAAAGAAAAAGAAAAAAAGAGGAGAGCTTTAATACTTTGAAAAGACTCGGATCCTCTGCAAAAAACCCTAGGTAAGAAAGGGAAGGCCTTTTGAAAGAAAGAGAATTTAATTCTCAACAGAGTTTAACTCTGATAATGTAAAAACAGAAGAACATATTTCTTCTCTCTTTGATGGAGGACCTGCAAAGTGCACATCTCCCCTTAAGGTTGAGAATTTAATTCTCAATGGGTTGAGATCCTGCCATGCAGATCCAAAACATGGAGAAGGAATACAAGCACGAGAATTTAATTCTCACAGAACTATAGGAATTTAATTCCTTTAAAATAAAAGTTAGGGCTTGACCCTATATCATGGGAATTTAATTCCTTCAGAACAAAAAAAGAAACAGGGTTTAACCCTAATTAAGAACCTAGTTCTGTCGAAACAGCGGGAATTTAATTCCCTTAATCATAATTTAACAGAGGATGGAAGTTTAAACTCCTTAAAAACTTTTATTAGGGTTTAACCCTATTCAGCCCTTCACGTATATGAGGAATTTAATTCCTACAGAAAATTCAGAGTTAAACTCTATTCCAGAAAACAAAGTCTTCGAAAGGAAGTAGGAATTTAATTCCTCTGAAATTTACAGTTCGAGGAATTTAATTCCTGAAAGAAGATTAACAAAGCCTCTAAACAAAATACATGGAGGCAGGGTCACGTGTCATCACGTGACCCCCCCAAGAGATCTACAGAAAGCCCCTTTGAGGCAGCACCCCACGTGACCCACGTGACCCTCGGCAGAAGCTCTAATACATAGGCATTTGAATACCCATCACGTGGTGGCACGTGATGCTCTGAAAGACACGATAATCTCAGAATAAATGAAGGGAGGGCGCTCTCACGTGCTGCCACGTGACCCCTCTTGCCTTAGTGTTTAACACTAAATTAAAACTCTCGAACCCAGTGTTAAAACACTGTTAGGCCTTAGTGTTCAACACTAAATAAAAAGCTTTATCTGCAGTGTTCAACACTGATCTGTTTTAGTGTTTAACACTAATTTGAAAAAGCCTTGTTGCTGGTGTTTAACACCAATTATCTCTTAGTGTTAAACACTAACTTGTCAACCTCATTCCCAGTGTTCAACACTGACTGCTCTATAGTGTTTAACACTAGGCTTTGGCCCAATTGGCTTAAACGGATAGAGGCAAAGCCTCTCCTGATTGGACTTAGCCCAAGATGGCCATAAGTCCTCAATTGGTGATTAACTGGTCCAATGGACTCATAACATAATTAATTCGTCTTGACCCCAAATTGGGCCAAGGACTATTTAATCCACTCCGGTTTTAGGGTACATCTCGTCACTCCTTTGATACTTGGCATTGTAATCCCTCAATGTCTTCAAAGAGGTAACGGGTCCCGACGACCATACATTGATATGGACTGTGGGGTCCTTAAACTCATGTCTAATGCAAATTCCTGGTTACGTGGAACGCGGATAATGTCACTCTTTGACCCCGTGGAAAATGTCCAGAGCGGAGCCTGGTCCTCGCCAAGCACGGCAGTGAACCCGTGTGAAGCATCCAGAGCACAGCGGACTGTGGAGTCCTTAAACCCATGGACTACGACGTCCTTAACCTTGACCGAGATGTCTTAAAACTAACAATGGACTGTGGGGTCCTTAAACCCATGGACTACGACGTCCTTAACCTTGACCGAGATGTTTTAAAACTAACAATGGACCGCAATGTCCTTAAACTACCCATGGACCGCAATGTCCTTAAACTACCCATGGACCGCAATGTCCTTAAACTACCCATGGACCGTAATGTCCTTAAACTAAAACAATAGAGCCCCGTATGCTCTTTTGTCGGATCTAAACGGTCCCGTTTAAGTTGATCTTAGCCTCAAAGATGGCTAACATATCCTTAAACCTTCAAACAGAGTGGACTATAAATCCCCCCAATTAACCCCGGCTTGAGGGTACATCTCTGAACTCCTCTGACATCCGTCGTTGTAATCCTTCAACGTCGTCAGAGAGGTGATGGGTCCCGACGGCCATGCATTCATGGACCACTATGTCCCTAAACTGGAACATTAGAGTCCAAACGCTCTTTTGTCGGATCTAAACGATCCCGTTAAGTTGATCTTAGTCACAAAGTTAGACTAACGTATCCTTAACAAACGTTTGAGTTGATCTTAGCCTCAAGTATGGCTGACGTATCCTCAAACCAAACCCCCCCAAACCAAAATCTAAGATAATACGGATTTGGACTAGTCCACGCCCTACGGGCGACGACATAACTCAGTCTCCGTAAACAATCCACGGGCAACAAAATACAAAACAGACACCCACGACACGAAGTGACCATCTGGAGAAAGAGAAAGTTGTTACCGCAATGCGGTAGCGTAATTAACTGCAGGGGCTTGCGCCTGCAGGGAAGAGCGTCCCCACAATCAAAAACCCCTCAAACGAGGGGGAATCTGACGAAGTCTGCTACATCGGACGCATAGATCAACTTGGCATCTTCGAAGAGGTGGACGGATAGCACCAATTAGCATCTGCCCCGAATCTCAGGCAAGACGCGGTGTCGCGCCGTCTTTCGGAGGGGAACAGATTCTGGCACGCCCGGTGGGACCTTTTCCTCTTTCCACTCCACACTTCGTGTGTCGTGACTTGCGAACCAATCGCGGTTCGCTAATGGTTGCCCTTGGGTTTCAAGATACTAAGGATGGGCGTCTTGCTTATTGCAGAAAGCAAAGGATCGATGGCTTCTACTTCCGTGAAATTCTCCAACTGCTCAGACTGCAATTGCAACCAACGCTCTGCCTCGCCAGGAGGTATAGCCTACGGACCCCAAGCTGCCTCGCTATTCACAATGCCCGTGGAACAGGTCACTCGCGCCACCACAGGATTGTTCTTTGGGACCATGGTCCCGCCGACAAACTTTACCGCTCCAGTGCTGACAACGGAGGCTCCCAAGAAATCGGTCTTTGATCGACTTACCCCTGCCGCGGCTCCTCTCAACGAGTCGCCCAGCGTCAACGCCTCGGTCTTCTCTAGATTGGGCCAGAAATCCTTCGAACCCATCACGGGACCTACAATCTCAGAGAAGGTTGCTTCTAAGAAAGTGGCCGCTCCTATCCCAGAAGTCGTCAAGGCAGCCTCTCCGGCCAAAAGGTCGGTCTTTACAAGATTAACGGCTTCAGCTCCCGCTCCTACTGCCCAAAGGACATCGGTCTTTGACAGGCTAACACCAACTGCAACCCCCCACCCAGACAGGGGGCAAGACGAAACCATTCTTACCGCTGACCCTACACCGTCCGCTCGACACGCTCGACGTCGCCATTGGCGCCGAGTGAGGAAGGCTGGGGGCAACTCCCCCTCCGGGTTGACTCCATCGGCCCCGGTGGCAGAAGTTAACGCTGCTGTTCCAACTGGGAACAGCATTGAAATGCTAAATAAGGTGCGAAGGAATTCTCCTACGGCAGTGCTGAAGAGGTCTCCTCCCTCATTAAAAGAGGTTGTCGAAATAAAACCCGAACAACCCCGATCTCCTCAACGGCTGTCTTCCAAAATCTATAAGGTTTGGCGGCAGGCACGGGACTCGATCATCGATCCAAACTTCTCCCGCCAGCACAAGAAGCTGAAAATCCAACCGGAAGCGTGTCACCAGGCTAAACCCCAAAAGGCTGTCTGGACGCGCACCTCAACGGCCCCCTCAACCTCCATGGCTCATAAAAGGAGGAGGCCAGAGAAGACCCCACAGCATGCAACGACGGCTAAAAGCACTGAGCCCAGACGCCCTAAGTCTGGGGGCATGGTGGTGCACACTGTTTACATGGCCTCTGGAAAAGAGGAAAGCCGCACTTCTACGGGCCACCGACCGCTAACCCGATCCGTGACGAAAGCCCAAGAACATCAACAAAAGCTGCAAGAAATGATGAATGCTATGGCCGCGCTCACCGGGCCAAAAGAAAACCCAGAAACGTCCTCAGACGCACGCCGAGAGGAAGAAACCGATGCTGAATTCCTTCGCCGTACACTGGAGAAAAGGGACAAAGAGGCTGCTGAACAAGCGGCCAACATACAACGGATGGGCCTTCTCTTCCAAGATGTGATAGGAATGATGATCCAGCAGGACTTACCCGCCGAGGATCCCCCGATCGTTCTTGAAGACGACCGAGGAGAAATGTCAAATCCACCACCAGCCCTCTCAACGGCCAAGGAGGATGCAATCTCTAAGGCTGACTTGGCTGACTACATAGCCCAGCAAATCCGGGTTCACCACGCGACTGAGGAAGCTGGTCAAGTCGTGAAAACGGGGCGGCCGTATCCGAGCTGGTACGACCAAATCAAATACCCTCAAGGCTATACGATACCAAAATTCCACGTGTATAAGGGGACCGGCAATCCCCATCAACATGTCGCCCAGTTTCGGGCCCTCTGCGGTAACACCGGCGGTGATGATAAATTGTTGCTCCGCCAGTTCGTGGGCAGCTTATCAGAAACAGCGTTCGAATGGTATTCGGAACTCCCGAACGATTCTATCAAAACGTTCGCTGAAATGGAGTTGTTGTTCACTCAGCGATTTGCAAGTGCCAGCGAACGCACTCCAATAACTGCACTTATTAACGCCAGGGTAAAACCGGGCGAAACCTGGGTCCAGTATGCCATACGCTGGCGGAACTTGTGGTCGAGATGTGAGCAACGCATTGAGGAAGCACCTGCGGTGGGCATGTTCGTGGGAACTCTAGACCCTCACGCAACTATCTCCCAGTTTATGATGTTCTTTAAGCCAACCACATTCCAGGCTCTGATCGACAAGTTAGCTCAGATGGACCAGATGGGTCATAGACCACCTACACCGAAGTCGGAACCTCGGAATGACAAGGGTAAAGGAAGGGCAACCTTTGTTGCGAATGCCCAACAGCAACCTAACGCCCCGAAACCGACAGATCAACTGGAGGAAAGACGTCGGTATTATAATGAGAAGATGAAGCGTCCCTACTCGTTCCCACGGGACAAGATGAAACGGCTATTCGAGCTGGCAGTACGCAACAGACTTATAACCCTGCCAAATCCAAGGCGACCGCCGCAACCCACCGAGGTGAATAACCCTAACTATTGCCCTTACCATCAGACGGTAGGCCATCCGATTGAAGATTGCTTCGTCTTCAAAGGATGGATTGAAGACCAGTACCTCCAGGGGAAGTTTGTACTGTCCGAAAAGTGGAAGGTGAACCCACCACAGCCGCATGCTCCTAGGAAAGCGGATACACCGGGGGCAACATGTTCTTTTATTGAAGAAGCTCCATGTGAGGTCGTGCTATCAACTAAAACCAAAAGAATGCTGAGAGACCTTCATGCGTGCCCTGCGATCGAATGGAAGGACCCTCTTGAACCTCAAATTATCAAAAGGATGTTGAAGCCCCGCCCAACTACGAAGACTCGCGATAATGGCCCAAATACTCACGCCCAGCCGTCAAAATCTTCGAAGAAAAAGAAGAAGAAATCCAAGAAGTCCGTGAAGCCTGGAAAAGAGCACACGAACTTGCAGAAGCAAATCGACGCATTGGAAGAGTACAACCAAAAGGCGCGAACTCCTGTCACACTGCAAGAGTTCCTCAACCACATCTTTCAAGAGGAAGATGATGGAGAAAGCTCGTCGGATGAATCCGAAGGATATGTGGCGAGTTGTAATGTAATCTCCCACTCGTTTACCGATGATGGGAAAACTCCTGGCATTAGGAAACTGGAGGCAGAGGTTGTACCAGAGCGTGCATGGCCAACAGACGAAATGATCGACGCTTTTCTAGGCGAGATTCGTCTAAAATGTAAAGCAGACCAGGAGCGTGAAATGACCACGTCGGAAAGAGCCAAATGCGGGCGACCGAACGGAAGAGTTGAACTACCTCCGCCAGAGCGAGAGGTATCCGAAGTAGACAAGAAGATATTCAAGACGAGAAAAAGGTTTGCCAAAGCCATGTCAATGGGAATGAAGCTACCACCCTCGGAAGGAAACACACACGATGGGGTGGAGAGGCACCCTGACTATTGCGCATATCACCGGAAAGTCTCACACCCCACGGAAGAGTGCGACGCCTTTAAGATATGGTGGCAAGGATATGTCGCTCGTCGGCAACATGTTAAGCGCATGAAACGCAAAATCCGTCGGGAGCAAAGAAGTACTGTCGATGGGCACGACAGAACGACTGGCAACTGTTGCATGGTTAACGCCAGGGGGTCACAAGTTCTCACCTTTGGGAGCGACTCTGATGAAGAAATGGCTCTGGCCCTCTCTTTAAAGAATCTGTTTTGGGAAAAGAGGAGGAATCGGAGATCTGCGAGAACATTCAGCTGCGCAATCGCACACTCCCAGAAAAGAATCTCGGGCCCGGGAATAGAAAGGATAAGGGAAAGGAAAAGGTCACTGAAGATATCACTTTAGATGACCAAGTCACGAAAGAGCTGGCTACCAAAGACCCTCCTAGGAAGAGTAAAGTGGACTATAACATCCTCGCGCACCTAAGGAAGCTACCTTCTCAGCTTAGCATTCTCGACGCCCTCCTATTATCGAAAGAAGCGCGAGACTCACTAATTAAGGCGTTACAAGAACCCGAGCAATTTCAAGCCTTCCTCGCCACTGAAAAGATGAAGGATGAACTGGAGGGAGTGCATACGGCCGACGTCACTTTCGGTGATGAAGACCTCCTTCTCGGGACGTGCGACCACAACCGGCCCCTATATGTCTCCGGATACTGCCATGATATCAAGATAGGCAAGATACTGGTGGATAATGGATCATCCGTCAACCTCCTTAATGTTCGGGTGTTGAAGGAAATCTGCATGAGTGTGCAACACCTCGCTCGTGACAAAATTACTATCTCCGGTTTCGATTCACAATCGTCACGGACTCTCGGATCCGTGATACTAACATTACGCTTCGGACTTCTCGTCACAGAAATCAAATTCCATGTCATTGACGCCAAGACCTGCTACAACGCCTTGCTCGGTCGTCCCTGGCTACACGAGTACAACATCATCCCCTCTACACAACATCAGTGTATGAAGTACTTCAAGGATGGTTTCGAGTATACCGTAACAGGTGAGTTAAACCCATTTTCCGTGAACGAAGTCCGTAAATACGAAGATGCGAAGTACTTTTTGCCAGATTTCGAGGATACAGAAAGGTGTCGCAAGCCGGAGAACAAAGCCGCCGCCACCATCCCCGTTTTCGGGAGCAATACCGAAGAAGAGGAAGAGATAGTTTATGCAGGGCCATCTCAACGCAACAACCTGAGGACACCCGCCCCCGTATTAGTCTTCGGAAGTGATTCAGAAGATGAAGTTAATGCTGTGTTCTCCAATCGGCTGCCGACACAAGCACCCCTTGGCGATGACCATAGTTTGCAAATCACCATGGTACCGCGAGAACACTACAAGGACCTCGACGCGCTTCAGGCTCACGATGTGCAGGACCTGCAAACATTTTACGTCCCTCCCAGGCGAAGGGGCGAGAAGGTGATCCTATTTTATCGATCCTCAGAGTCGAAAATAGAGAAAGAGATCTGGCATGGCGCAGATACTACGCTCGACAGGCTCCAACCCATCCGTCTGCCCAGATACTATACGGATGGATTAAAGAAGCTATTGAAGCGCCAAGGAGTACCCTTAAAACAGGCTGTTCGGCAGGCTCGGTTCTACAACAAGATTTGGGATGTCCCCGGGACTCAACGCAAGTTGCCCAACGGGAAGATGGAAACACTCGGGCTTGGATACGCAAGAGCTGGAAAACGGGAACGGACTCACAGCAGCTATCCTATATATACCTTTGATGAAGAAAAGGACGCCCTGTCAGGAGATGCCAACCCTTCATTAAAACTAGACCCTGCGATTGAAACATCGAGTCCGTCGTTTGAAGAACGAACGAACAAGCCTATCAGGAAAACGGGTCAGAGAGCTCAGGAAGACTACAACCGCGAAATGGCCATCTACAAGAAGGCCAGGACGCAACGTCTATCTCAACGTACCGGAAAAGACAAAGACGCTTATCCTCGTCAATCCGTTGTACGAAAGGCCCGACGCAGAGACGAAAATAAATCAAAAAGCGGCTCGGGTTTGTCCCTCGTGAAGAAGATGAGTCGAGCGTATTCCTTCCCCCGAGACAAGACGGAGAGATTACTCAACCTCGCTATAAAACATCAAATGATCACGCTTCCAGAGTCTAGACATCCTGAGCAAGCTAGCAAGGTCTCCCATCCGAGTTATTGCTCTTATCACCGAACCATAGGACATCCTACCGAAGACTGCTTCACCTTCAAGAGCTGGGTCGAGGACCAGTACCGACGGGGTAGATTCGCTTTATCCGACGGCTGGAAGGTAACGCCGCCGCGAAAGCATGAGCCCAAGGCCGCAAGAGCAGAACCGGGTCCACCTCAGTCCACGGAGCGGGTTCGCACTTGTTATACGATTACGATATTAGGGGAAGAGCCCGAGAACGTAGATGACCTTTACCGGTGCTTTGAGAACAGCGATGATGAGGTGATCTCGGAATTTCCGCCCGCTCCAAAAAAACTGGAAGATGGTATACATACTACTGCAGATAACCTCAAGAAGATTGAGTTGGGATCGGCAGACGACCCGCGACCGACATTTGTCAGCGAGCTATTATCCGAAGAAAAGGTGGCTGCGTTAAAGAACGTGCTTCTACGGCATAAAGACTGCTTCGCGTGGAACTACTCCGAGATGCCAGGATTGGATCCGGAGATTGCTGTGCATAGATTAGCAATATCCCCAGATATCAAGCCAGTCAAGCAGGCGCCAAGAAGGATGCGACTCGAGCTTGAAATGAGCATCAACGCCGAAGTCAAGAAGTTGATCGATTCTGGATTTATCCAAGAAGTCCAATATCCCGACTGGATTGCCAATATCGTCCCTGTAATGAAGAAGAATGGGACGGTACGCATATGCGTGGATTTCAGGGATCTCAATAAAGCCTGTCCAAAGGATGATTTCCCGGTGCCGGTAACCGAGCTAATGATAGATAACACGTCCACTCACGAGGTTTTCTCCTTTATGGACGGTTCATCAGGATACAATCAGATAAAGATGCATCCCGAAGACCAGAAGCATACCGCTTTCCGCACCCCTTTGGGTATATTTTGCTACAGGGTTATGCCCTTTAGCCTAAAGAACGCTGGCGCTACCTATCAAAGAGCCATGACAAAGATCTTCGACGATCTCATACATGACATCGTCGAGTGCTATATCGATGACCTCGTAGTAAAGAGCATGTCGTACGAGGAGCATTTAAAGCATCTGGAGACTGTATTTCAACGCCTTCGGCAATATAATTTGAAAATGAATCCCCTCAAGTGCGCGTTTGGAGTCTCCTCGGGCAAATTTCTGGGATTCATCATTCGACACCGAGGTATTGAAATAGATCCGTCAAAGATTAAAGCGATCATGGAAATGCCTCCGCCAAGAACGCTCAAGCAGCTGCGGTCTCTCCAAGGGAAGCTCGCATACATCCGGCGGTTTATCGCTAATCTTTCGGGCAAATGCCGTCCTTACGGCCACCTGATGAAAAAGGGAACCCCATTCGTTTGGGATCACAAATGTCAAGGTGCACTAGACGAGATCAAGCAGTACCTGCAGAGCCCTCCGGTGTTGGCCGCGCCGGTGAAGGGAAAGCCTCTCATTCTTTATACGACCGCCCTCGAAGGTTCTTTAGGCGCATTATGGGCACAAGAGAACGATCAGGGGAAAGAGAGAGCACTCTACTACTTAAGTCGAGTGCTGCTGGGGGCAGAAAGCAATTACTCTCCCATTGAAAAGCACTGCTTGGCATTGATCTTCGCAATAACAAAGCTTACATTACGCATTAGCACATGAAGTCCGTCTTATTTCGAAGGTGGACCCTCTCAAATATTTGATGTCGAAAGCCATATTGACGGGATGACTCGCTAAGTGGGCCCTGCTCTTGATGGAGTTCTCGATAACGTATCAACCTCTCAAGGCAGTGAAAGGCCAGGCCATTGCCGACTTCCTCGCCGAGCACCCGATACCGGCCAATTCTCCTCTGAATTGCGATTTGCCGGACGAGCATGCATTTGATGCGATTAGCGGCGGAAGCACCCGATGGGAACTCTATTTCGATGGAGCGTCCTCCATAAAGAAACAGAAACAAGGTATCCCAATGATCAAATCAGGGATAGGCCTCATCTTTGCAACTCCACAAGGAGGGATAATGCGCTTCGCCTTCTCCTTAACAGAGCCGAGGACAAACAATGAAGCCGAATACGAAGCCCTGATAGCAGGCCTCGAGATCGCCATCCACATGGGAATTGAGGACCTCCTCATATACGGGGATTCTCAGCTGGTCGTTAGTCAAGTAAATGGTGACTACCAAACGTGCAAGCCGGAGTTGGTGAAGTACGGCGAAAGGGTGCAACAACTATTGACCCAAATTCCCTCCTATACTTTGGAGAACATACCGCGCGCGGAAAACAGCAAAGCAGACGCGTTGGCTAAACTTGCTAAAGAACTGGCTGACGAGAACCTCGACGACGTCAGAATCGTGGTACAAAGCCGTCGAGTGCTCGCCCCGGCAGAAATATCTCCGGAATCATGCGAAAAAAAGGGAACGACTGAGCAGATGACCCTACAAATAAAAGACCATGAGAAGGCCGAAGACTGGAGGGAAGTCTTCATAGACTACTTCAAATCCCGCCGAATGCCCGAAGAAGCGTCCTCAAGGCATCAGCTCATGAAACGAGCTTTATCTTTCGCTTTTGTCAATGACATTCTATACAAGAGATCATTTGATTCTCTATGGCTGAGATGCTTAGGACCTGACGAGGCAGAAAGAGTCATTCAGGAAGTTCATGATGGACTTTGCGGTTCTCACCAAGCAGGCCCAAAGATGAAGTTAAAAATTAAACGGATGGGTTATTACTGGCCCACGATGATCCAGGACTGCCTCGAGTATGCGAAGCAATGCCACTCATGCCAGATCCATGGAGACTTCATCCACCAACATCCGAATCCACTGCACCCGACGCTGGCTAGTTGGCCATTCGAAATGTGGGGGACTGACATAGTCGGCCCCATTGAGCCAGCATCATCCCGGGGACACCGTTTTATTCTGGCGACAACTGATTACTTCTCCAAATGGGCAGAAGCAGTACCACTGAGGGAAGTGAAGACGGAGAATATCCTCCATTTCTTCAAGACGCACGTCATCTATCGGTTCGGAACTCCACGGCGGATTATCTCCGATAACGGGCCAGCCTACCGAAGCCATAAGATTAGCCTCTTCGCACAGCAGCACAATATAGACTGGAGATATTCTTCAGTTTACAATCCACGAGCTAACGGTCTGGCCGAGGCTTTCAATAAGACCTTGACGAAGATCATAAAAAAGACCGTCTCCAGGAATAAGAGAGACTGGCACGAAAGGCTACAAGAGGCCCTTTGGGCTTATCGAACTACATTCAAGACGGCCACAAACACAACGCCGTACGCGTTGGTATTTGGGACAGAAACAGTGCTCCCCCTCGAGATAGAGTTACCCTCCCTACGAGTAGCAGTCCACCACGAGCTGACGAACGAAGAAAATGCTCACCTTCGGCTTGAGGAGCTTGATGCCCTCGATGAAACCCGGCTCATAGCGCAACAACATCTAGAGGCCTACAAAGCAAAGATGACGCGCTTGTACGAAAGATTGACCAGGCCGAGGACATTCTGCCAAGGCGAACTCGTACTAGTGGTCAAAAGACCTATGATCCCCAATCGTGCCAAGCGGGGAAAATTTGAGCCAAACTATGAAGGCCCGTACATCATAGACAAGGTCTACCAGGGTGGAGCCTACCTACTCATGGACATGCACGGTGAAAGGCCTTTCAGGCCAATAAACGGCCGCTTCTTGAAGAAATACCACGCTTAATAAGCTGCAGCCTAGGTCAATGATGGATGACGACGACTATGTCCGCTCACTACCTTCCTAGGCTCAGACTTTACAAGCAGCAGCCGGCCTTCCTATAACGACGGACCGAAACGTCCTTAAACTATCGACGGACCGAAACGTCCTTAAACTATCGACGGACCGAAACGTCCTTAAACTATCGACGGACCGAAACGTCCCTAAAACTACTACCGCAGCATCCTTAGGCTGACGAGATGGATAAAAAAAAAGGAGATAAAAAAAATGATAAAAAAAAACGGTATGTCCATAAGCAAAATGGGCACGGATGAAAACCCGAAAAGGGCTCCGTGAGTAAAAACAGCAGGGCTGCCGGCAAGTGTTCGTGAAAACCCGAAAGGGCGCGACCTTGTAAAAAAAAAAGAGAAGAGTAAAAATGATATAAATAAAAAAAAACGGTATGTCTATAAGCAAAACGGGCACGGATGAAAACCCGAAAGGGCTCCGTGAGTAAAAACAGCAGGACTACCGGCGAGTGTTTGTGAAAACCCGAAAGGGCGCAACCTCGTTAAAGGACACTTACAGAGTCCTCTCGACCTTGTAAGGAGAAACCACCTGCGTGAGATCCTTACGACTCACAAAGGAGCAGCACACTTAGGGATCCTCACGATTCCTAAGGAGAAAATACACTTACGAGATCCTCACGACTCGTAAGGAGAATTCTCTTATGGGACCCTCACGGCTCATGAGATTTGAAAGTCTTAAGTTACAGAAACCTGAACCTGTTCTTAAGCAAATCCTCCACAACCTCCGATATTGCCCTACAAGAGGCTCAATACTGACCCTTGTATACAATCCACGGGCGCGAATAAACATTTCCCCAGCAAAGTCCAACCCTTGTAGGTCCTCTCGACCCATAAGGAGAAAACCCTCTTGTAGGATCCTTACGACTTACAGAGGAACATACACTTAGGAATCCTCACGATCCCTAAGGAGAAAATACACCTGCAAGATCCTCACGACTTGTAGGGAGAAATACCTTTGTGAGACCCTTACGGCTCATGAAGTCAAAAGCCTTAGTCGACAGGACCTTAACCCTGTTTGCTAAGCCACCTTTGTTCAACATCGACAGAGGCAAATGATGATTCGCTCCTGGCAACATCCCAGTTGCAGCGATGCTGATGCCGAAATCGGTGTCCAAAATCCGAGCTTGCGGCGAAAAAGCTAGCAAGCCACACATGCCTACGAAATAGCCGAAATGATGGGGCAACTTGCAATAAAAAGCAGCAAGTAAAAATGTATGCATGAAAAATAGCCGAAATGATGGGGCAACTCGCAATAAAAAAGCAGCGAGTAAAAATAAAACAAATAGCCGAAATGATTGGACACCGCGAAAAATAGCCGAAATGATTGGGCAATCGCGACCTTCGCAATATAAAAAGCTGAAATGATAGAGCATCGCGGAAAGAATAAAAGAAATGATGGAAAAATGAAACCTTTTTGCCCTACAGGTGATACTACAACAATCCCTGTACACAATCCAGGGGCGCAAACAAAGAAGGAGTCGTACTCCTTCCCCCAGGTTTCACCAAAGAAGAAGAAGCCAAATCTCGACGTGCCAAAGGAGACCTGGAGATCGTCTCAACACTCGTTTCGTAACGACGGACACAACTTCAAGCTAAACGAAACAGCGGCAACTCCCAGTTCCATGGCTCGGCGGTGTACATATCGCCAACAGTCAAACCTCCATTCCGTGAAATGCGGATACAATCGATAAAATTCCTGGTTACGTGGAACGCGGATAATGTCACTCTTTGACCCCGTGGAAAACGTCCAGAGCGGATCCTGGTCCTCGCAGAGCATGGCAGTGAACCCGTGCGAAGCATCCAGAGCGGAGCCTAGTCCTCGCCTAACGCGGCAGTGAACCCGTGTGAAGCATCTACTGCAAAATTCCTGGTTACGTGGAACGCGGATAATGTCACTCTTTGACCCCGTGGAAAACGTCCAGAGCGGATCCTGGTCCTCGCAGAGCATGGCAGTGAACCCATGCGAAGCATCCAGAGTGGAGCCTAGTCCTCGCCTAACGCGGCAGTGAACCCGTGTGAAGCATCTAGTGCAAAATTCCTGGTCACGTGGAACGCGGATAATGTCACTCTTTGACCCCGTGGAAAACGTCCAGAGCGGATCCTGGTCCTCGCAGAGCATGGCAGTGAACCCATGCGAAGCATCCAGAGCGGAGCCTAGTCCTCGCCTAACGCGGCAGTGAACCCGTGTGAAGCATCTAGTGCAAAATTCCTGGTTACGTGGAACGCGGATAATGTCACTCTTTGACCCCGTGGAAAACGTCCAGAGCGGATCCTGGTCCTCGCAGAGCATGGCAGTGAACCCATGCGAAGCATCCAGAGCGGAGCCTAGTCCTCGCCTAACGCGGCAGTGAACCCGTGTGAAGCATCTAGTGCAAAATTCCTGGTTACGTGGAACGCGGATAATGTCACTCTTTTACCCCGTGGAAAACGTCCAGAGCGGATCCTGGTCCTCGCAGAGCATGGCAGTGAACCCATGCGAAGCATCCAGAGCGGAGCCTAGTCCTCGCCTAACGCGGCAGTGAACCCGTGTGAAGCATCTAGTGCAAAATTCCTGGTTACGTGGAACGCGGATAATGTCACTCTTTGAACCCGTGGAAAACGTCCAGAGCGGATCCTGGTCCTCGCAGAGCATGGCAGTGAACCCGTGCGAAGCATCCAGAGCGGAGCCTAGTCCTCGCCTAACGCGGCAGTGAACCCGTGTGAAGCATCTAGTGCAAAATTCCTGGTTACGTGGAATGCGGATGATGTCACTCTTTGACCCCGTGGAAAACGTCCAGAGCGGATCCTGGTCCTCGCAGAGCATGGCAGTGAACCCATGCGAAGCATCCAGAGCGGAGCCTAGTCCTCGCCTAACGCGGCAGTGAACCCGTGTGAAGCATCTAGTGCGAAATTCCTGGTCACGTGGAACGCGGATAATGTCACTCTTTGACCCCGTGGAAAACGTCCAGAGCGGATCCTGGTCCTCGCAGAGCATGGCAGTGAACCCGTGCGAAGCATCCAGAGCGGAGCCTAGTCCTCGCCTAACGCGGCAGTGAACCCGTGTGAAGCATCTAGTGCAAAATTCCTGGTTACGTGGAACGCGGATGATGTCACTCTTTGACCCCGTGGAAAACATCCAGAGCGGAGCCTAGTCCTCGCCTAACGCGGCAGTGAACCCGTGTGAAGCATCTAGTGCAAAATTCCTGGTTACGTGGAACGCGGATGATGTCACTCTTTGACCCCGTGGAAAACGTCCAGAGCGAAGCCTGGTCCTCGCCAAGCACGGCAGTGAACCCGTGTAAAGCATCCAGAGCAAATACCGGACTGTGGAGTCCTTAAAACCCACGGACTATGATGTCCTTAACCTTGACCGTGATGTCTTAAAACTAACGATCAACCACCCTGATTCCCTACAGATTTTGCCTTGGTTTAAGGGTACATCTCTTCACTCCTTTGATGCCCGGCGTTGTAATTCCTCAACGTCTTCAAAGAGGTGACGGGTCCCTGCAACCAAACACCGGACTGTGGAGTCCCTAAATCCACGGACTATGAGGTCCTTAACCTTGACCGTGACGTCTTTAAACTACAATACCTTGAGAGATCCCTGATTCCGTGAAACGCGGATAAGGATGATCACATCCGGCACTTGCAGGCCCTCACGACCTGTAAGGAAGAAAAACTCTCTTGTGGGATCCTTACGACTCTCAAGGGAAAACCGTTTTAGGAATCCTCACGATTCTTAAGAAGAAATCGCACCTACGGGATCCTCTCGACCTGTAGGGAGAAAAATTCCGTATGAGACCCTCGTGGCTCATAAAAAGCAAAAGTCTTAGGGAGCAGATCTTAACCCTGAGTCCCGAGCCACTGCTGTCCTGCAAGGAGATCAAGATAGAATATCCACAGAATACATTCAATGAAAAGGAGACACACCATTTAGAAGAAAAATGTATCTTTTATTCATAAACCAAAATGAGTACAAAGTACAATTCATGAAAGAAACAAAAAGAAAATACTCTCATCCACGAGTATGTACAAAAAGGAAGAAAAAGATACAAATGTTTCAGGCCGGCGGGCGATTCAGCAACTTGGTCAGCTCATCCTGCTTTTGCTGAGCCACGGCTTCATGACGCAAGATCTCCAGAAGACGAGCCTCCGCTTGAGCTTGCTGAGCCTGATACGAAGCGAGCCGGGCTTCAAGCTCTTTCTCAGTGGCCTTATGAGCCTCGACCCTCTCACGAGTGAACATGGCAGCTTTGTCGAGAGCCACCACCTCTTTGATGGACTCCTGAAGCACCCGCCAGAGTTCATACGCTTTGTTGGCCCTGGCTGTGAGATTGGCTTGAAGCTCGCCCAGCGCCTTGGAGGCTAGCTCCCTCTCCGAGAACTTGCGACCGAGCCTCTTCTCACACGACGTCATGTTGGCCGCGCACCGTGCTATCAACCCTCGTAACTCCGCCTTTGCAGCCACGGCCTCCGAGGAAAGGCGAGAACACTCGAGAGTGTGCTGGCAAGCCTCCACTCGTCGGCAGAACTCCACCCAGACTCGCACCACCTCTTCGCTGTGGTAGGTGGCAAGAAAAGGAAGAGAGCCGTTAGCCTCGGCAGCGAATGCTTCATCCGTGGTCGTGCTGCCAGCACGAAGCTCCTCGATCAGAGACGACAAGGAGACGAGGCTTAATTAGGCCAAGCGTTCTGAAGCCCGCAAGGCATAAGGGCTGGGTGGCATCACGATGCGCGACTCCAACGCCGTGGAGACTGGCAGAGCTGTTTAAATTTAAAAGACGTCAACAAAATGCTTAAGCAAGGAACGAGTGAGAGTGCAATGAAATGTCACTCACCGACAGTCGCGCAAGTAGGAGCTGAAGGCTCCCCTGGCCCTTCGAGAATCTCGACCTCGTCGTCGGCTTCCAGAACTGCAGAAAACGTCAATGTCAGTACAAAAAAATAACGACGATGCTATGAGAAGGGATGGACGACACCAACCTTGCCCAGACGAGAGGACAATGCGCTGAGGGGAGATCGCCTGCGGAGCTGCCATCTCCAATAAACGCTGAAATGACTGTCGAGGCGACAGATCCGCGATCGTGGCCGCCAAACCGCGCAATTCTGAGAAAGATAAAAGAGTTCAGACTATGAAGGGGTTGCTAAATTAAAACGCGGAGGGATACCTTCAACACTCCTCCCATTTTGAGCCGGGGGGATAGCAGCTTCAACGGTCTCCGCCGTAACCTCAGGCTCCAACAAAGGGAGAATAGTCCCGACTACCTCACTCCCAGCCCTTGGGTTGCCCTCGGTAAGAGTCATTGGGGCGGCGGCCTCCAAAGGAGCCTCCCCCAGAGGGGCAGGCACTCCCTGGTCAAGAACCGCCGCTGGAAGTTCCACCGTGAGAAGAGCAGCCTCGTCAGCCCCCTCCACATCCAGCAAGGCCTTATTGAGAATTTTGGCGGGCTTTAGCTTTAATGGGCCCGTGGGGAGCTCCCCCAGCGTCGAAGACTCTGCACGATGCAAATAAGAATAATGATATATATATGCACAGGCATAAATAATCGGAGAGACTACAAAGGAAGCACAACGTACCTATACGCAAAGAAGCCCTCAATATGGCTTCTTCAAGCCGCTGCTCCTTCTCAAGGAGGTGGGCTCGCCGGGGTTCAAGCGTAGACTCATGACCGCCAGTCCACAAAGAGAGTGCATCAGCTGCGTCTTCTGAAGCGGCCTGCTTCAAAGCCCTTTCCCCCCATTCCTCCAAAGGGCCGATAAATCGCCGCCGAATCCACGAAGGGTCTTCGTAGAAAATTACAGCGGGGTAAGACTTCTTCGGAACCTTGGCGTTATGAGACGCGTCTTTTGAGCGCCGTATGGCCTCGGCCAACTGTGCAGCTTCCTCGTCAGCTGAACTCGGGAAGAGAAGTCCCGCGTCTGACCCTTGCAGGGCCAATGATTCGTCTTCAAGGATAGGCTCAGACTCCACCACAGAATCAAGCGGGGCAGTAGCCGCTTTCTTCCGCCGTTTAGACCCGGAGCCGGTCGCTGAGGATGACCGCTTCCTCCCTCGCGAAGCCTTAGGGCGGCGCTGGCCCACATCGCCCTCGGAGCCCTCATTCCTGTTACTCTCGCTCGGTGCCACAACCGAGGATGACATCGCCATTGTCGACGCTACAGAAGGCGGCGCCGCCACCGGCAGGGGTGCTACCACCGGAGCCCGCTTACCCCGTGAGCGAGAACCCAAAGGCATACCAGCTATCGGAGTAAGGTCTACCCCGGACTCCCCTGGAATGAGCGCGGTGCCAATCCTCCTCAAAGGAAAGCGGACTGGAACCCTCGGTCGTAACTCAGCCCCAGGAGCCAGAGGAGGGGCATCGTGGCCAAGAAGCACCCTCCTTTCCTCGAGAATGATTGGGTTGACCCGATGAAGATACCAACCCGTAAACGCGCCCACGCATCGAGGCATGTACTCAGCTTCAGGGACCATGAAATAAGAGCCAGTGTTCAGCCTCATAAAATGATGAGCAGCATCGCGAACAGCATCAAGCGAAGGGATCGGGGCGACCATAAAAGCCTCGAAAGGAACACCCTGGTCGTATCCGAGCTGCCGGGCAAATCGATGCGGATTGTACCGCATGAAAAGAGCCGCATTGTCCTGGCGAAACACCAAGTAACCCGGTCTGATTGCATACAAATGCGTGGCCTCCCGGGGCTTCAGAGAAGGTGCGTTGTCTTTCGACTGGTCCCAGAGTTGTTGGACGGGACCCGAAGGAGTAGACAAGACCCGATCAGTAAAAACCAACCCGCCAGCGGTGGCATGAGGAGAAATTAGCACCCGAATGGCCCCGAATTGAGTCGGGTCGGCGGCAGAAGCATCCACTAGCCGCATAAGTCGTGGAAAGGGGTAGGCATCGTAAAATGAGGGCCTCTGATGCATGGCGAAAGCCCCCAATACATAAATTTCGATCCAGGACGTGAAATAATGAAGCGAAAAGTTCACCACATCCACGCCAGGCGTAGAGGTATTAGCTGCGGTGCCCAATCCATTATAGAGGTGTGCCAAGGCCGGGATGCCGATGGCCAACCGCGTCCCCTCAGCAATACGATGAGCCGGGTAGATGACCGAGGCTCTCATGAAGCGGCGATGCATGGGGATAACGAACCAGCTAAGCCAAACACTGACAAACCCCACAAAGAATGTTTCCTCATCCATACCAGGTGCTGCAACGGACTCAAAAGACATCGGCGACACGATGGGAATATAATACTGTGGCAGGTCCGATTCAGCAGTCGGTAGCTTCTTTGGATCAAACCCAAAGGGGTCTCTGATGTTAGCAAACTTCGGAGCAGTCTTCGATATGATATCCTCACGAAGGAAGCAGGAAATGAAGCTTTTAAAAGGAACACCCTGCTCCTCAGACTCAGTGAACAATTGATCAAAAATACCCAGCGCCTTGATCAAGCTGGGGCGCTTATGGCGAACAGCATTCTCAGCGGATAGGCCGTCAATCGGTGCAGACTCGGGCTCGAAGACATACTCGTCAGAAGGCAACAACTCCTCATACAGTGCGCCCCTGATTGGCAATCCTGAGATTTCATAAAATTCTGCAAGAGAGATCGAGACCTCGCGATCCCCCAGAAGAAAAGTATTAGTGGGAAGATTCCACTGGTTCAAAAACGCCTTGACCCACCAGGCATGCGGGGACTTGTAATGGAACAGTGACGCATATATGGCCTGATAAAGCCCAACTTTCTGCAACCGCGCCCGATGGGCGGAAAGGATGTAGCGAGCCCAGAGAAGGTAGCCCGTAGGATGCCTGGGAGTGAGCCCTATCTTATAAATTTGCCCCCACGGGTGGGCCTCACCCTGGCAGATACGCCGCCCCAGGATGTCTATGGCCGGAATCGGATGGTTCGGAATACCGGTCGTCGAAGGCTCAAGCCTCCCCGTTGGAGTCCAGTTGGGCATTTCCACAGCAAAAGCTGTCCTTGGAGGATCCATCGGTAAAAAGGGAAAAGTAGGCTCCGTTGGCACCGCGCAGAGAAAACTCCGACGACCCTGAATAATCTGACTATACCAAGACCCCCACTGAAGAAGGTTGGTGCAGTTCGGGTCATGAGCCCGAATCATCGCCATCGCTTCCTCATCAGACGGTGACTGAGGAAAAGCCGCCTCCGAGCGAGAAAAGGGAAAGCGTGGAGCAGAAGCCATCGCACCTGAAATCCAATAAAAGAAAACCGTTAAAAGGAAAGTCAGAGATGTTTATTCATGCATGAACATGAAGACTAGTGGGAGAAAGCAACAGCAAAGTTTCCTGGGACCATTGGCTATAAAACACATGGGCCCCACAGAATCCGGATGACGGCTCATTAATAATGAGACCAAACAGTTACAATAAAACAAAAGGGAATATCCTCATTTAATAAAAAATGATGGCCATGCACATCCCCCCAACAGGATCTGTCTCGGGCTCTACAGTGGATCCAATAAAATCAAAGGAATTGATTTCACACAAAAAGACATCATTACAAGGCCCCCATTGCATTAACTGCAGGAAGAACAACCTCGGGCCAAGAGACCCCAGGAAGCCTCTGTGTGAAGAAATCGAGTTCTTCGTTGGAATTAAATTCCTTATTAAGAAAAGGGAATTAAATTCCCAAAAACATTTTTTGATGGAATTAAATTCCATGGGTTTGAACCGCCATCATCATCTCCCTAAGGGATCATCTGAACCCTAAGTGATCTACTGCGGGAAGTCAAGTGGTCTCATATTTTGGTTAAATTACTTGAAGAAAAATGGGTTCTTTGTGAAACCCTTAATCTGGATTTAAAATCCAGAGAGTTTTGTCAGAATGAAGGTGCTTCGATTACCATTACCTGAAGAAAAAGAATCCCTTTAGGGCAGAGTTAAACTCTGAAAATATTTTAAAACAGAGAACTAAGCTCTGGAAGAAGAGAATTAAATTCTCAGAAAAAGTTCTCAGAAGAAGAAGGTGAACAAAGTGAAGGCTCTTATGAAGAGACAGAGGTATTTATAGAAGACAATGAAAACTCTTCGTCTCCCCAGATTCCTAGAGGAATCCAACGGTCACAAGAGGTGACAGCGTTGCACTCACGTGCAGACACGTGAGAACAACGCTGTGGGGGCATTTGTTTCCTGATTTAAAATCAGGAAAGCTTCTGGGAAAAGCTTCAAAAAGGGGTCACGTGTTGGCACGTGACACCTAAAAGGCATCATCAAGTCAAGTTCAGTTTCCTGACTACGCTGAAGAAAATGGGCTTCAGAAAGAGTCACGTGCTCCCACGTGACCAGGGTCACGTGGCGACACGTGACATTTAAACGCAAGCGTCAAAGGCACACAAGTTCTCTGATCAAGTCAAGAAAAGGCTTCAGAAGAGGTCACGTGTTCCCACGTGACCAGGGTCACGTGTTGGCACTTGACGTTCAAGACAGCAGACTCGTTCTCCAGACGAACCAAGGAAAGAGAGTTCAAACAAGGGTCATGTGCTCACACGTGACCAGGAGTCACGTGGTGGCACGTGACGCTTAAGCAACAATCAGAAGACAGAGCGCAAAAGAAAGGAAAAGGCTCATGCCAAAGGGGGTCACGTGCTCACACGTGACCATGGGTCACGTGGTCACACGTGACCGGCTTTCAAAGCCCATTGTGTTAACAGAATTAAATTCTGAAGGAAATTCAAATCTTGCCAAAGGAAAGCAACTATCTGGAACCAATCAAATTAAAGATTCAGAGGTGATGAAATATCATCTATCTATGGGAAAATCTCGGGTTTGGAAAGATTTCCCCTTTAAATCTAACCAAAATAACAAGGGAGAATCTCTGGATTTAAAATCCAATGGTGAATAAAATTCACCTAATAATCCAAAGGCCCAAAATGGATGCTGCATGCAAATCAAATCTCAATGAAGATTCGTCAAAAACTGATTGATTCGGCTGCTTCTCCTATAAATAGGAGCCAAGAGACACAGAGAAAAAGATACATACGCAGAAAAGAAAAAGAAAAAAAGAGGAGAGCTTTGATACTTTGAAAAGACTCGGATCCTCTGCAAAAAACCCTAGGTAAGAAAGGGAAGGCCTTTTGAAAGAAAGAGAATTTAATTCTCAACAGAGTTTAACTCTGATAATGTAAAAACAGAAGAACATATTTCTTCTCTCTTTGATGGAGGACCTGCAAAGTGCACATCTCCCCTTAAGGTTGAGAATTTAATTCTCAATGGGTTGAGATCCTGCCATGCAGATCCAAAACATGGAGAAGGAATACAAGCACGAGAATTTAATTCTCACAGAACTATAGGAATTTAATTCCTTTAAAATAAAAGTTAGGGCTTGACCCTATATCATGGGAATTTAATTCCTTCAGAACAAAAAAAGAAACAGGGTTTAACCCTAATTAAGAACCTAGTTCTGTCGAAACAGCGGGAATTTAATTCCCTTAATCATAATTTAACAGAGGATGGAAGTTTAAACTCCTTAAAAACTTTTATTAGGGTTTAACCCTATTCAGCCCTTCACGTATATGAGGAATTTAATTCCTACAGAAAATTCAGAGTTAAACTCTATTCCAGAAAACAAAGTCTTCGAAAGGAAGTAGGAATTTAATTCCTCTGAAATTTACAGTTCGAGGAATTTAATTCCTGAAAGAAGATTAACAAAGCCTCTAAACAAAATACATGGAGGCAGGGTCACGTGTCATCACGTGACCCCCCCAAGAGATCTACAGAAAGCCCCTTTGAGGCAGCACCCCACGTGACCCACGTGACCCTCGGCAGAAGCTCTAATACATAGGCATTTGAATGCCCATCACGTGGTGGCACGTGATGCTCTGAAAGACACGATAATCTCAGAATAAATGAAGGGAGGGCGCTCTCACGTGCTGCCACGTGACCCCTCTTGCCTTAGTGTTTAACACTAAATTAAAACTCTCGAACCCAGTGTTAAAACACTGTTAGGCCTTAGTGTTCAACACTAAATAAAAAGCTTTATCTGCAGTGTTCAACACTGATCTGTTTTAGTGTTTAACACTAATTTGAAAAAGCCTTGTTGCTGGTGTTTAACACCAATTATCTCTTAGTGTTAAACACTAACTTGTCAACCTCATTCCCAGTGTTCAACACTGACTGCTCTATAGTGTTTAACACTAGGCTTTGGCCCAATTGGCTTAAACGGATAGAGGCAAAGCCTCTCCTGATTGGACTTAGCCCAAGATGGCCATAAGTCCTCAATTGGTGATTAACTGGTCCAATGGACTCATAACATAATTAATTCGTCTTGACCCCAAATTGGGCCAAGGACTATTTAATCCACTCCGGTTCTAGGGTACATCTCGTCACTCCTTTGATACTTGGCATTGTAATCCCTCAATGTCTTCAAAGAGGTAACGGGTCCCGACGACCACACATTGATATGGACTGTGGGGTCCTTAAACTCATGTCTAATGCAAATTCCTGGTTACGTGGAACGCGGATAATGTCACTCTTTGACCCCGTGGAAAATGTCCAGAGCGGAGCCTGGTCCTCGCCAAGCACGGCAGTGAACCCGTGTGAAGCATCCAGAGCACAGCGGACTGTGGAGTCCTTAAACCCATGGACTACGACGTCCTTAACCTTGACCGAGATGTCTTAAAACTAACAATGGACTGTGGGGTCCTTAAACCCATGGACTACGACGTCCTTAACCTTGACCGAGATGTTTTAAAACTAACAATGGACCGCAATGTCCTTAAACTACCCATGGACCGCAATGTCCTTAAACTACCCATGGACCGCAATGTCCTTAAACTACCCATGGACCGTAATGTCCTTAAACTAAAACAATAGAGCCCCGTATGCTCTTTTGTCGGATCTAAACGGTCCCGTTTAAGTTGATCTTAGCCTCAAAGATGGCTAACATATCCTTAAACCTTCAAACAGAGTGGACTATAAATCCCCCCAATTAACCCCGGCTTGAGGGTACATCTCTGAACTCCTCTGACATCCGTCGTTGTAATCCTTCAACGTCGTCAGAGAGGTGATGGGTCCCGACGGCCATGCATTCATGGACCACTATGTCCCTAAACTGGAACATTAGAGTCCAAACGCTCTTTTGTCGGATCTAAACGATCCCGTTAAGTTGATCTTAGTCACAAAGTTAGACTAACGTATCCTTAACAAACGTTTGAGTTGATCTTAGCCTCAAGTATGGCTGACGTATCCTCAAACCAAACCCCCCCAAACCCAAATCTAAGATAATACGGATTTGGACTAGTCCACGCCCTACGGACGACGACATAACTCAGTCTCCGTAAACAATCCACGGGCAACAAAATACAAAACAGACACCCACGACACGAAGTGACCATCTGGAGAAGGAGAAAGTTGTTACCGCAATGCGGTAGCGTAATTAACTGCAGGGGCTTGCGCTTGCAGGGAAGAGCGTCCCCACAATCAAAAACCCCTCAAACAAGGGGGAATCTGACGAAGTCTGCTACATCGGACGCATCCATCTAAACCTTCGATACGTGGTGCCATAAATCAACTTGGCATCTTCGAAGAGGTGGACGGATAGCACCAATTAGCATCTGCCCCGAATCTCAGGCAAGACGCGGTGTCGCGCCGTCTTTCGGAGGGGAACAAGGCACATGACAGAAAGATCGTCCGGGTGCACAACGGGGTTTGACCCGTAAAACAGGATGCCTTTCTGTCCATTTTTCCTTCCAGGGACGTAGAAAGTTGTCAGCTGGTCCACGGTGGAGACTGACAACGCATCGAGCTCTTTGCACATCTGCTCCGGCACCCTTGTGATGGCCAAGGACCCTTCTGCGACTTCGAAGGTCTCTCGTAGTTTTGCTTGTTGCATGGGGGGCCAATCTGCACAGCTGTTGCATGGCAGGTCCTCTTCTTCCGACTCTTCAGTGTCACTGCCAAGATGAGGGTGGGCTTTGCCGCTAGGTGGATCTTCAGTAACAGATTCATCCGTATCGCTGCCGAAACGAGGGCGAGTTTTACGGAAGGACGGGCTTCCAGCGTCGGACTCATCAGTGTCGCTGCCGAAATGCGGGCGCACTTGGGCGTTTTTGCTTTTGAAACTGACAGTCGGCGCAGATTTGCTTTTGAGTCTTGGGGCCGGTCTATCCTCAGCCAGTTGTGGCTTAGCATTTTGGTGGTTCATAAAGTACCGAGAATCTTCATAGCGGACTTCATGCACACCGAACGGCTGGATGTCTCCGTCAATGCGTCTTTCTTCGCCATTTTTAGTATACTTCATACATTGATGGAGAGTTGACGGAATGATGCCGTAATCGTGGAGCCACGGCCGTCCCAAGAGAATCTTATAAGACGTGTCTGCGTCGATCACGTATATCTTAGCTTCAGTTTGCAGATCCCCGAATTTGATTGGCAAAGCTATAGATCCCAGAACTTGCTGGAAATTTTGGTTGAAGCCTTGAATGACAATCCTTTCCCTTGACAGGTGTCGGACGTCCATTGACAAACTCTTCAGCGTTTGCAAGTTCATGATGTTCACTGAGGACCCCGGATCAATCAATATGCGATTAATTCAATCTCCGTCGCTGTACCCGGTCACGTAAAGCGGCCGATTGTGCTCAGCTGTTCCCAGTAGCAAGTCTTCCTCCTTAAATGTGACTGCGGCGGCATGCAAAGCGTGCTGGGCTTCTTTCATATTAATTTCCGCAAAGTGAGCCTGATACCGCTCGGGGTTTTGTAGAGCGTGAATGAGAACATCTCTAAGCTCCTTAGATAGGACCAAGGCGTCGTAGATGCTCAGGAGAGACGGAAGCTTCCGGAGATGCGCCAAGACATTATAGTCCACCGAGGAAGGACTTATGTTTTCATCAGTCGGTTCTCTGCCATCTTCTTCATTAGCAACATGTTTTTCTTTCCCTTTTGGGGCGTTGCCCTGATTTGGCGGTAGAGCCCTGCCACTCCTGAGCTGGATTTGATTGGCCTTTGTGGTGAGCTCCTCGTCCTCTTCGGGAAAACAGAGATCCTCTTCCGAGTCGCTGCCAAGATGGATGGCGTAGCAGGTCACTGCTGGGATCTCTTCATTGGAGTCTTCTTCTAACTCCTCCAGAATTTCAGCCGCTTGTACAGGGAAGAACTCATTCAATTGAATCAATGTTCTTTCCTTTTGTTCATATTCTTCAAGGGAATCGATATATTTTTGAATGGTCGATCTCCCTGCAGACTCTTTTTCGAGCCGAGCTGCACTTTTCTTCTTCTTGAGCTTCTTGGATTTTGAGCCTGATGGAGCCGCATTGGCAGCTGGGCTGGTAGGCCTCTTCTGTCCTTCCCATTCCATCCTGGGCTCTTTCTGAAGCATCTTTAGCATCTTCTTCGTCTTATTAGATATGTGCGTACTCCACGGAGGCCGCGATGAGTCAGTTTCGTTTGTCAGGGCAGCGGGTTCGGCTGTCTACCCCCAGAAGGCTTCAACTTCTGTCTGTATAAAGTTGGCGGTTGCAACTTGATTGTTCACCAACACGTTTTTGGACAGCTCGATCTCTCCAGCCTTGTACTGCTTCTCGACCCAGTCCTTGAAGATATAGCAATCCTCGATCGCATGGCTCACTACTCGGTGGTACGTGCAATACAGGGGATTGTCGGTCATTTTTGCTTCTTGGGGTCTTTTCGACTCCGGCAATTGTAGGCCGTTGTTCAAGGCATCTTTAAATATCTTGTGGACCTTGTCCCTTCTGAAAGAGTAAACCTTGTTCTTTTTCTCCTCTAGGGTGGGCCCATCTCCTCCCAGCAATGGCTTTCGAGACCGGTTAGTTTTGGATTCACCCGCCCTTCGCTTTTCTTCATTGTCGGACGCATTGAAGACACTGGTACTACTGGAACTCCCGCTTCTACGGCTGTCGTCCCGCTTGCTTTTCCAAGTTTTGTCTCTCTGAGAGTCCGGCGGGGACTCTTGCTTCGAGCGTTCCAGCATTTGGACTTTCTTGGTTAGCTCTTGAAACGTCTTGAGGCCTGCTGTACACAAGAATGGGACCATCCAATTGCTGAGGTTCCCAATGAGAAGGCTGACGGACTGGTCCTGCTCCAGCGGCGGTTCGCACTTGACCGTGAGATTACGCCATCGGGCAATAAAGTCGGTGTTGCTTTCATTCTTCCCCGGCTTGGTCCTCACAAGGTCGGCAATGGAGATTTTATCACTGACACTCATGAACCTTTGCCGAAACAGGGACTCCATTTGGGCAAAGGTAATGACGGACCCGTCCGGTATACTCGCATACCAGTCGAAGGCGACACCGGTCAGGCTATTGACAAACTGACGAAGAAGGAGCGCGTCATTGCCCCCTGTATTTCCGCACGATGCTTTGAAGTGGGCGACGTGCTGATTTGCATTCCCCGTTCCATCAAATCTTCCGAACTTAGGAATAACGTAGCCGCTTGGGAACTCAATCAGATCGTACTGCGCGGGATATGGCCTCCCGCTACTGCCGATTTCTTTCTGAGCTTCAGCTTCGGCCACCAATGTTTTAACCTTGCTGGTGACCAAATCCATTATCCGATCCTGTGTTAGAGGGATAGTATTATCTGGGGCCAAGGCGTCCCCAGAAGCGGAGTGTGGATGGCTCTCATGTGGCTCAACCAGTCTTGGACCCGAAGGAACAGGCATTGGCTGCCTCGGATTGTCATCACCCGGCTGATTAGTAGCGGCTTGTGCTTGATTGGGAGGCGCTCGAGCAATTTGAGCCGTAAGCTGCATCACCACGTTCGTTAAGTCGTCAATCTTCGAATAGAGCTTGGCCATCTCTTTATTTTTGCTCCTGAGCTGTTTTCGAAGCTCTTGAAGCAGCTCTTGCTCCGCAGTCCTGGGGCGGAAGGTCGGCTCTTCCTCGCTGTCCGAGCTTGACTCTGCATGGACCGAGGGGTCTTTCTGCCTATCATCCTCATCGATAGGGTTTTCTTCATCTAGCGGGGGCGGCTGTTCTTGGGCGGCGGCAACCACATTCAGGCTAGATTGGGCTTGGGATGTGGTGGCCCCGTCCTTGCTTTTGCTGCGAAGGTTGTCGCTGGGGCGCCCGCCCGCCATATAGACCGTATGGATGATATATCCGGCCGTCTTTCTATTATTGGCAGCTGATTTCACGGATTGCTGTCTTGACCCCCTTGTTTCGGTAACTGGTAGTCGATTGAAGGTGGCTGGCCTAACCAGCTCCTTGAATGGTATTGGCGCTTCTTTTCTGGATTTGCCCCGCTGCTTTCGTGCGGCACAGAGTGCTTGATAGACTCTTGAAGAGACAGTATCATACTTCTTCTGTTGGGGCCGGGACACGTCTTTTTGTGGCACTGTTCGGACCGCTGTCTTCTTGATTCTGGCGGTCATGGCATTTTTCTGAACCCACTTCAGAGGCTCGAAGGAATTGCTGATTCTTACGCCCGACTCAACCGTCGTCGCAGGTCAACCCTGCACTTGGAACTTCGCACGATTCCATTTGGCTGAAGCCCTGGCCCTCTTGTTGGCTCGATACCTGAGCCGCTTCTGCCTTAACTTTTCTGTTCT
Organism: Agapanthus africanus; assembly: GCA_030015575.1. Classification (NCBI taxonomy): domain Eukaryota; kingdom Viridiplantae; phylum Streptophyta; class Magnoliopsida; order Asparagales; family Amaryllidaceae; genus Agapanthus; species Agapanthus africanus. Next base: position 574,439,482 of record JASDDO010000016.1, read on the forward strand.
AAGCGCCTGGCAGACTTCGGCTCTTTGGGAAGACACCGCAAACCGGGCGATGAAAGGCCTTGGAGATACGCTTGATTGTGCATTTGTTGGAGTCACCGCCTGAGCCCGTCCGCGACGTTTGATGTTGCTCTTCGCACCGGAAGTCTTGCCCCCAGCTAGAGCGTCAGGGGATTGTTCAGACACCATCTTAAGTTTCGGTTGTGGTGCCTTAGCAATCACAACATTCGGCCTCTTGCCCCTTGGGACCGGCTTGACCACCTGTTCCGCCGGGATTTCCGCCAGATGAGCGCTTCCAGCAGGGTAGATAATGACGGAGCCAAACTGGCGGGGCGGTTCCTCCCACTGTCGACTGAGGCTTGCAGGGAGAACCACACGAGCGTTGATCTTGACCACGTATGGAATCGGGGTCACGTTGGAAGCTGAATTCGTCTGGAGAGACATTGTCGTCGAAAGTTGATTGCTGCATAGAAAAGAAAATATCATTTCAGTATAGACAATAGATATGTATATTAATTGAGTTCGCATGAACGTTTAACCCGAAATATGGGAGGAGAGAAAGGTCCCACCGGGCGTGCCAGAATCTGTAGGGTGTTTTTCGTCACCCTATTGAGATGGGAATACGCGCGCGCTTGTCAGGCGTACTACAGATTCCCCCTGCCTAGGGTAGGCCGGGGTTTATTGATTGTGGAGATCCGAATCTCCGGCAACCGCGGACTAAGCTGCCGTTAATTACCCCTCGCATTTGGAGCGAAGGAACCTCCGATTAACGGGTTAAACTGGTCATGCGAACTCAATGTGCAGTATCGTGTTTTGAAAGGGCTTTGGAAATATCGGGGGCCCCGCAGAGTTTTTACGGGGGTCCCGCTACCCGGATAGCGGGCTGGGGGTCAAGGGGGCTAGCAGCCCCCTTGCGGGGTGCGGGGCAGCGCCCCGTTAGAAATTTTTTTTCTAACGGAAGACAGTGTCGTGGAGTCTGTGTATGTTTTCCTTCCCCCCTTTTTTTTTTAAAAAGTAGAGTTTAATTTCAAAAGGAATTTTATTGTGGAGTTAAACTCCAAAGAATTTTAAAAGGAGTTAAACTCCTAAAAGAATTTTAAAAGGAGTTAAACTCCTAAAAGAATTTTATTGTGGAGTTAAACTCCAAAGAATTTTTAAAAGGAGTTAAACTCCTAAAAGAATTTTTTGTGGAGTTAAACTCCTGAAATATGTATACATTTTTAACTCCAGAAGGGATTTTGTCGGGGAGTGCACGTAAAACGAGGGGGAAAAGAAAACAAAATGGCGTCTAAAGGACGCTCGCACAGCAGGTGGGCACCTTAAAGCCTGGGGTCACGTGCGCGCACGTGACCGATGGGCACTTTGGCGCCCCCCGGGGGTCACGTGGGAACACGTGACCGATGGGCGCCTTGGCGCCCATCGGGGTCACGTGGGCACACGTGACCGATGGGCACTTTGGCGCCCCAGGGGTCACGTGCGCACACGTGACCGATGGGCGCTTTGGCGCCCCGGGGTCACGTGCTCACACGTGACCGATGGGCGCCTTAGCGCCCAGGGGTCACGTGGGCACACGTGACCGACGAGCGCCTTAGCGCCCCGGGGTCACGTGGGCACACGTGACCGCGGGAAAAACCCGCGGAAAGGGAAGCCTAGCCCCTAGGCTGGGGAGTTGAACTCCCAAGGGAATCTTTGGAGTTAAAATCCTAACAGAAGCAAATTTATGGAGTTAAACTCCAACAGAAATTAATTTATGGAGTTAAACTCCAGCAACTTTAGAAAGGAGTTAAACTCCTGGAGATTTATTGCTCTTCTTTTGAGCCTTGGGCCCGTCCAAAGTTAGATTTTTGGAGATGGGTCTCCTTCTTCTTGCTCTTGACCGACGGGATCTTGGAGAAAAGGGGATGAGCCTTAAAAGCCTCCCCTTTTCGAAATCTGATTGGAGATCCAAGCTCCCCTTCGTAGGTTTTGTGGTGGAAATCTATTTATTTTGAGAAAAGGAAGAGTTAAACTCTTGATTTAGTTCAAAAGAAAAAGGAAGGTTTTAGAACCTTGAGGAAGGAGGAAGAGATCTCAGATCTAGAAAATTTCTGGAGAGAGAAAAAGTTGTGAGATATTTTCATTATCTTTGCCTTTATAGGCCATACATTTTATACATAGCCCCTTGGGCTTCACAAAATGGCATTTTGCCTATCCCATGGCTCCTGTGCCATTTCTTTTTGCACATAAGCCATGGGCTTTACAAAAATTTGGCTTTATGCCTATTTTTCTTACATTTATCCAAAATAAAATAAATACAACAAAATTGTTTATTACAAAATTTTTATCTTGGCGTGGGGGGAGGCCGGCCGCTTCATGTTCGGGCTCGACCCGGGCATGGGCCCACTCGGTCTGGGCTTGGGTCCACTTGGCTTGGGGTTGACTTGGATTTTGACTCGGTCAACCGGGGTGTAAATTTTTACCCCAACAACGAGTACAACCATCGGCTACTCCCCCGTCGCTCTCCTCTTTTGAGACTCATCGTGCTGGCGACTTGGGAGGCGCTTCCTTTCTTCTGCGCCGGAGTACCGCTCAGGGCATTGGACGCTGCTGAGGACAAGATACATTCGGTGTATCTGATGAGTCTAATCTCGAAGAGAAGGCGCGACAACCTCATTGATCTCTTGCACCAGGCATTTCAGTAGTCGGCCGTACTTGCCGCCTATCGGAGGGTGGAGGACATTCGCGAGGACCCCGACGCTTGTGATCGTAAGAGAAAACATACTCGGGAGGTTCGAAATGCTTGGAGGATCTTGGACAAAGTTAAGCTTGAGTTTCTCAATCCGTGCCCCGCGTCTGAGGTCTTACCATTGTAAACGTGTTCTCTTTATTTTGTATGAACTTCTTAAAGCATGAGTGATAAGTTTTATTATGTCTTTCTATGTCTGCATGCCTCTCTGTGGGATTTTATTATTTTTCTATTGTTGTTGTTGATGCTTCTAGCATGCAGGGTGCCATTCCATTTTTTAGTGCACGTCAAGTTTGGGGCACACATGCTCCGCACGTGGGGTCCTTTGATGGGACTGTTCAAAAAATTTCCCATGCCATATTTTTAGCGCACAATATCAGATGCAGAAAAGGAGCCTTGGAAATAGTTCCATCCCCTTGATTTCTGATGCTTTTCCTTTTCTAGGCCTTGGAAATAGCTTCATCATGCAAGATTTTCTGTGCTCAACACTTAATGCACCTCTTTATATCTGAGGCCATAGCCTTCCTTCCTCTTCACAGATAAGTTTATTCTCATTTTGGTGTGATTTGTCTTGAGAGACAACTGAGCGCCATGGCCTGCGATCGCCCTCATGCTCGTCGACCGCCTTGGGAAGTTCCTATCGAGGAGATGATTCCACGCTTTGCCGCCCGATTGGTGGATCCCCTTCTTACCGACGATGAATGCGACTCAGCGGCGTATGAACTCTCGATCCGCAGAGAGTCTCCCCTCCTAATGGGTTCCCTCTGGCTCCGGATGATTCTTGTCGCCGTGCTTGCTGACATCCTTCCTCACCCGGCGGAGATGACCCTGGCGATGCTTGACGCGGCTGAAGAAAAGCTCGAGGGCTTTCACGAAGCGTGCCTAATTACTCAAGCTTTGAAAGATCGCTCGGTTCACCTTTTGAGCAAAATAAGAGCCCGTCGGGCCGTTATGTCTGCTTTTGCGGACGAACATGGCGCTAATCGGTGGGGAGCGACTCCTCACGAGAACCGGCGCTTTGACGTGTTGGAGAGAGCGGAGAGAGAGATGGAGAATTTTGTCTTTTGTTTTGTCAACCCTTGCGCTACCAATCCTTTGTTCGGCGACCTTTTCCCGCTAGTGTAGTATTTTCAAATTAGTCTTCGCCTGCTTTATGTTGAACTTTCATGTGTGCTGGGTATCCGCATGTATGTTTTTGCTTACATAAATGAACTTTGTGTTCTTCCCATGAGAACTTTCTTTAGTTGCAAATACTATTATCATTCTCATGCGTATCAGACCCTTTTTGGGCATTATGAATATTTATATGATTGCAAACGCTATTATTTTTTTTTTGAATACTCATATGATTGCGAATGCATGCTTGAAATACGTCGGAAATCTTTCTTGTTGCTTCCCATACCAGATGACGTGCACGTGTTTCAGACCGACTACTACTATCGACCGGGGCCTGTTTACATAATCTTGAGCGTACCCGTCCTGCTTCAGAGGCTGAAGCCGTGAAAGTGGGCCTGCGTAATCTGGTAGAGCGATGGTGTCATGCGAGAAGAGGCTCAGTCGCAAATTCTCGGAGAGGGAGCTAGCTTCCAAGGCGCTGAGCGAGCTTCACGCTAATCTTACCGCCAAGGCCAACAAAGCATATGAACTCTGGCGGGTGCTTCAGGAATCCATCAATGAGGTGATGGCTCTCGATAAAGCTTCCACGTTCACTCGTGAAAGGGTCGAGTCCCATAAAGCCACCGAGAAAGAGCTTGAAGTTCGGCTTGCTTCGTATCAGGCCCAGCAGGCTCAGGCGGAGGCTCGTCTTCAGGCGATCCTGAATCATGAAGCCGTGACTCAGCAACAGAAAGATGAGCTGGTAAAATTGCTACATCGCCCGCCGGCTTGAAGACTTGTATCTTTTCCTTTCTTTTCTGCTTTTGTACATACTCATAGATGAGAGTATCTTCTTTTTGTTCTTTCATGAATTGTACTTTGTATCCATTTTGGTTTATGAATAAAAGATACATTTTTCTTCTCAATGGTGTGTCTCCTTTCATTGAATGAGTTTTGCGGACAATTTATCTTGATCTCCTTGCAGGGCAGCGATGGCCTAGGATTCAGGGTTAAGATTTGCTTCCTAAGACTTTTGCGCTTTATGAGCCACGAGGGTCTCATAAAGAATTTTTCTCCCTACAGGTCGAGAGGATCCCATAGGCGTAAGTTCTTCTTAAGAATCGTGAGGATTCTTAAGCGGGTTTTCCCTTGAGAGTCGTAAGGATCTCACAAGAGGGGTTTTCTTCCTTACAGGTCATGAGGACCTGCAAGTGCTGGATGTGGTTACCCTTATCCGTGTTTCATGGGGTCAGGGGTTGCTCAAGGCGTCGTAGTTTAAAGACGTCACGGTCAAGGTTAAGGACCTCATAGTCCGTGGATTTAAGGACTCCACAGTCCGATGTTAGTTTTAAGATGTCACGGTCAAGGTTAAGGACCTCATAGTCCGTGGATTTAAGGACTCCACAGTCCGATGTTAGTTTTAAGACATCACGGTCAAGGTTAAGGACCTCATCGTCCGTGGATTTAAGGACTCCATAGTCCGATGTTAGTTTTAAGACATCACGGTCAAGGTTAAGGACCTCATAGTCCGTGGATTTAAGGACTCCACGGTCCGATGTTAGTTTTAAGACGTTACGGTCAAGGTTAAGGACCTCATAGTCCGTGGATTTAAGGACTCCACAGTCCGATGTTTGGTTGCGGGGACCCGTCACCTCTTTGAAGATGTTGAGGAATTACAACGCCAGGTATCAAAGGTGTGAAGAGATGTATCCCTAAACCGAGCTGGCACCAATATAGAATCAGGTTGGTTGATTGTTAGTTTTAAGACATTACGGTCGAGGTTAAGGACATCATAGTCCGTGGATTTTAAGGACTCCACAGTCCGGTGTTTGCTCTGGATGCTTCACACGGGTTCACTGCCGTGTTTGGCGAGGACCAGGCTCCGCTCTGGGCATTTTCTACGGGGTCAAAGAGTGACGTTATCCGCGTTCCACGTAACCAGGAATTTTGCACTAGATGCTTCACACGGGTTCACTGCCGTGTTCGGCGAGGACTAGGCTCCGCTCTGGATGCTTCACACGGGTTCACTGCCGTGCTCTGCGAGGACCAGGATCCGCTCTGGACGTTTTCCACCGGGTCAAAGAGTGACGTTATCCGCGTTCCACGTAACCAGGAATTTTGCACTAGATGCTTCACATGGGTTCACTGTCGTGTTCGGCGAGGACTAGGCTCCGCTCTGGATGCTTCACACGGGTTCACTGCCGTGCTCTGCGAGGACCAGGATCCGCTCTGGACGTTTTTCACGGGGTCAAAGAGTGACATTATCCGCGTTCCACGTAACCAGGAATTTTGCACTAGATGCTTCACACGGGTTCACTGCCGTGTTCGGCGAGGACTAGGCTCCGCTCTGGATGCTTCACACGGGTCCACTGCCGTGCTCTGCGAGGACCAGGATCCGCTCTGGACGTTTTCCACGGGGTCAAAGAGTGACGTTATCCGCGTTCCACGTAACCAGGAATTTTGCACTAGATGCTTCACACGGGTTCACTGCCGTGTTCGGCGAGGACTAGGCTCCGCTCTGGGTGCTTCACACGGGTTCGCTGCCATGCTCCGCGAGAACCAGGATCCGCTCTGGACGTTTTCCACGGGGTCAAAGAGTGACGTTATCCGCGTTCCACGTAACCAGGAATTTTGCTGATTGTATCCGCATTTCACGGAATGGAGGTTTGACTGTTGGTGATATGTATATCGCCGAGCCATGGAACTAGGGGTTGCCGCTGCTCCGCTTTGTTTGAAGTTGTGTCCGTTGTTACGAGACGGGTGTTGGGATGATCTCTAGGTTGCTTGCGGCCCGTCGAGACTTAGCTTCTTTCTTTGATGAGACCTGGGGGGAAGTATGATCACTCCTTTGTTTACGCCCTTGGATTGTATACAGGGTGTGATGGAACATCACCTGTAGGGCATAAATTAAAACCTCTTTTTTTTATTTTATTTCTTTTTCCGCGATGCTCTATCATTTCAGCTTTTATATCACGGAGGTCGCGATTGCCCAATCATTTCGGCTATTTTTCGCGGTGCCCAATCATTTCGGCTATTTATTTCATTTTTACTCGCTGCTTTTTATTGCGAGTTGCCCCATCATTTCGGCTATTTTGCGTGCATACAGTTTTACTTGCTGCTTTTTATTGCAAGTTGCCCCATCATTTCGGCTATTTCGTATGCACGTGCGACCTACTGGCTTTTCACCATGAACCTGAAATTAGACATCAATTTCGGCATCAGCACCGCTACAACTGGGATATGGCCAGGAGCGAATCATCATCTGCCTCTGTCGATATTGAACAAAGGTGTCTTAGCAACAGGGTTAGGGTCCTGTCGACTAAGGCTTTTGACTTCATGAGCCGTAAGGGTCTCACGAAGGTATTTCTCCCTACAAGTCGTGAGGATGTTGTAGGTGTATTTTCTCCCTAGGAATCGTGAGGATTCCTAAGTGTATGTTCCTCTGTAATTCGTAAGGATCTTACAAGAGGGCTTTCTCCTTATAAGTTGAGAGGACTTATAAGGGTTGTTCACCATAGGGACATACCCCTAGTCGCGGGTAGGACTTTGCTGGGGAAATGTTTATTCGCGCCCATGGATTGTATACAAGGGTCAGTATTGAGCCACTTGTAGGGCATTGTCGAAGGTTATGGGGGATTTTGCTTAAGCACAGGTTTAGGTCTCTGTAACTTAAGACTTTCAAGTCTTATGAGCCGTGAGGGTCCCATAAGAGAGTTCTCCTTGCGAGTCGTGAGGATCTCGCGAGTGTATTTTCTCTTTAGGAGTCGTGAGGATCCCTAAGTATATTGCTCCCTTATGAGTCGTAAGGATCTCACGCGGGTGGTTTCTCCTTACAGGGTTGTGAGGACCCCGCAAGTGTCCTTTAACGAGGTTGCGCCCTTTCGGGTTTTCACAAACACTCGCCGGTAGCCCTGCTGTTTTTACTCACGGAGCCCTTTCGGGTTTTCATCCGTGCCCTTTTTGCTTATAGACATACCTTTATTATTTTTTATTTTATTTTTTTTATTATTTATTTTTTTTATATTTTTTTTTTACGAAATCGCGCCCTTTCGGGTTTTCACGAATACTCGCCGGTAGCCCTGCTGTTTTTACTCACGGAGCCCTTTCAGGTTTTCATCCGTGCCCTTCTTACTTATGGACATACCGTTTTTTTATATATTTTTTTTATTTATCTCGTCAGCCTAAGGATGCTGCGGTAGTAGTTTTAAGGACGTTCCGGTCCGTCATTAGTTTAAAGACATTTCGGTCCGTCGTTAGTTTAAGGACGTTTCGGTCCGTCGTTAGTTTAAGAACGTTTCGGTCCGTCGTTAGTTTAAGGACGTTTCGGTCCGTCACTGAGAGAGGGCCGGCTACTACTTATAGAGCTTTAGCCTAGGAAGATAGCGAGCGGACATAGTCATCGTCATCTACCATTGACCCAGGCTGTGGCCCATTAAGCGTAGTATTTCTTGAGGAAGCGGTCGTTTATTGGCCTGAAAGGCCTTTCACCGTGCATATCTATGAGTAGATAGGCTCCACCCTGGTAGACCTTATCTATGATGTACGGGCCTTTATAGTTCGGCTCGAATTTTCCTCGCTTGGCTCGATTGGGAATCTTAGGCCTTTCGACCACTAGCACAAGTTCGCCTTGGCGGAATGTCCTCGATCGGGTCAATCTTTCATATGAGCGTGTCATCTTTGCTTTGTAAAGCTCCAGATTTTGTTGCGCTATGAGCCGGGTTTCATCGAGGGCATCAAGCTCCTCAAGCCGCAAGTGAGCATTTTCTTCGCCTGTCAACTCGTGGTGGACTGCCACTCGTAGAGAAGGTAGCTCTATCTCGAGGGGGAGTACCGCTTCCGTACCGAATACCAATGCGTACGGCGTCGTGTTCGTGGCCGTCTTGAACGTACTTCGATATGCCCAAAGAGCCTCCTGCAGTCTCTCGTGCCAGTCCCTTTTATTTCGGGACACCGTCTTTTTTATGATCTTTGTCAAGGTCTTATTGAAGGCCTCGGCCAGACCGTTAGCTCGTGGATTATAAACTGAGGAGTATCTCCAGTCTATATTATGTTGTTGCGCGAAGCGGCTAATCTTATGGCTTCTGTAGGCTGGCCCGTTATCGGAGATAATCCGCCGTAGAGTTTCAAACCGATAAATGACGTGCGTCCTGAAAAAGTGGAGGATATTCTCCGTCCTCACTTCCCTCAGCGGTACTGTTTCCGCCCATTTGGAGAAGTAATCAGTCGTCGCCAGGATGAAACGGTGTCCCCTGGACGATGCCGGTTCGATGGGGCCGACTATGTCAGTTCCCCACATTTCGAATGGCCAGCTAGCCACCGTTGGATGTAGTGGATTCGGATGCTGGTGGATGAAATCCCCATGGATTTGGCATAAGTGGCATTGCTTCGCATACTCGAGGCAGTCCTAGATTATCGTGGGCCAGTAGTAACCCATCCGTTTAATTTTTAACTTCATTTTTGGGCCTGCTTGATGAGAACCACAGATTCCGTCATGAACTTCCTGAACGACTCTTTCTGCTACGTCAGGTCCTAAGCATCTCAACCACAGAGAGTCAAATGACCTCTTGTATAGAGTATCATTGACGAAAGCGAAAGATAGAGCTCGTTTCATGAGCTGATGTCTTGAGGACACTTCTTCGGGCATTCGGTGGGACTTAAAGTAGACTATGAAGACTTCCCTCCAGTCCTCAGCCTTCTCACGGTCTTTTATTTGTAGAGTCGTCTGCTCAATCGCTCCCTTTTCTTCGGATGATTTCGGAGATATTTCCGCTGGGGCGAGCACTCGACGGCTTTGTACCACGATTTTGACGTCGTCGAGGTTCTCATCAGCCAGTTCTTTAGCGAGCTTAGCTAACGCGTCTGCCTTACTATTTTCCGCGCGTGGTATGCTCTCCAACATATAGGAGGGAATTTGGGTCAACAGTTGTTGCACCTTTTCACCGTATTTCACCAACTCCGGTTTGCACGTTTGGTAGTCACCGTTTACTTGACTAACGACCAGTTGAGAATCCCCGTATATGAGGAGGTTTTCAATTCCCATGTCAATGGCGATCTCGAGGCCTACTATCAAAGCTTCGTATTCGGCTTCATTGTTTGCCCTCGGTTCCGTTAAGGAGAAAGCAAAGCGCATTATCCCTCCTTGTGGCGTTACGAAGATGAGGCCTACCCCTGATTTGATCAATGGGGTACTTTGTTTGCGCTTCTTTACGGAGGATGCTCCATCGAAATAAAGTTCCCATCGGGTATCACCACCGTCGATCGCGTCAAATGCATGTTCGTCCGGCAAATCGCAGTTTAGAGGTGAACCGGCAGGTACTGGATGCTCAGCAAGGAAGTCGGCGATGGCTTGGCCTTTCACCGCCTTGAGAGGCTGATAGGTTATTGAAAAATCCATCAAGAGTAAGGCCCATTTAGCGAGCCTCCCCATCAATATGGCCTTTAACATTAGATATTTTAGGGGGTCCACCTTTGATATAAGACGGACTTCATGTGCCAATGCATAGTGCCGGAGTTTTGTTATCGCAAAGATTAGCGCCAGGCAATGTTTTTCGATTGGGGAGTAATTGCTTTCTGCCCCCAGCAGAACCCGACTTAAGTAGTAGAGCGCTCTCTCCTTCCCTTGGTCATTTTCTTGCGCCCATAATGCGCCTAAAGAACCTTCTAGGGCGGTTGTATAAAGAATGAGAGGCTTTCCCTTGACTGGAGCAACTAACACCGGCGGGTTCTTCAGGTACTGCTTGATCTCATCTAGCGCGCTCTGGCATTTTTGGTCCCAGACGAACGGGGTTCCCTTCTTCATCAGTTGGCTGTAAGGACGGCACTTGCCTGACAGGTTGGCGATAAACCGCCGGATGTACGCAAGCTTCCCCTGGAGAGACCGCAGCTGTTTGAGAGTCCTTGGGGGTGGCATTTCAATGATCGCCTTGATCTTAGACGGATCTATTTCGATACCTCGGTGTCGGATGATGAATCCCGGGAATTTACCCGAGGAGACTCCGAACGCGCATTTGAGGGGATTCATCTTCAAATTATATTGCCGAAGGCGTTGAAATACGGTCTTCAGATGCTCTAAATGCTCTTCGTATGACCTGCTCTTCACTACGAGGTCATCGATATATCACTTGACGATTTCATGTATGAGATCATCGAAGATCTTTGTCATGGCCCTTTGATAGGTAGCACCGGCGTTCTTTAGACCAAAGGGCATAACTTTGTAGCAGAATATACCCAAAAGTGTCCGAAAAGCGATGTTCTTCTGGTCTTCGGGATGCATTTTTATCTGATTGTACCCTGATGAACCGTCCATAAAGGAGAAGACCTCATGAGTGGACGTATTGTCTATCATCAGCTCGGTGACCGGTACCGGAAAATCGTCCTTCGGGCAGGCTTTATTGAGATCTCGGAAGTCCACACATATGCACACTGTCCCATTCTTCTTCATTTCCGGGACGATGTTTGCGACCCAATCAGGATATTGTACCTCCTGGATAAACCCGGAATCGATTA